>JARHVA010000314.1:147500-775000 GCA_037957365.1 Torreya grandis
ATGCATGAAATGTTTCAAAAATAGATACTTCATAGGATCAAAAAAACATAAGATGAAAATAAGAACATTTTCATTATATGGATAATATAAAATCAAAAGTAGCTACACATGATATAAATCATGACATAAAATATTTAGTAATGTAAATTTAGTAGAGAAAGTAGGGAAGACACACTCACCACAATGTAATCATGCCACACTAAGATTACAATGTCACTTGATTGTTCTTAGAGAAATACAACAATCAAATCATATAATGTATATACTCATAATCTCTTGGCATAAGTTACAAAATGAGCGTAGATAATATACATCAAACATATGTAAAAAATAGCACGCATATCAATAAAAAAATTGATTATAAGGAAAATAAGAGGTATCCATTAGGCATTAATAATAATAAATAAGAACAATAGGCATACAAAAAAAGAGAGGCACATAAAGCAGTAAAGATATGAATAAAAATATCAAGCATATTGAAATTTGAGCTAAAAAAGCAAGAAAATAAAGTATATAACAAAACACAAAGTAAAATTGAGGTTCATAACAAGTATACAAGGAAAATTGATATATATGAAAGCATTAAGCACATCAAGGTATATTCAACATTAAAGATAAATGTAATACATGAAATTACATGAAACCAAAATAAAATAAGGAAATTATATAAGATAAAACCCAAAGAACACTAGTGAACCTAAAAGGTGGTTCCATCCATTTGTGAATCCATAGTCATATGTATGTATTTGTAAATCCTATATCTATCTCTAAAATACCATGTATCTAAGTAATATAACCTCTATAAATATGAGAGTAATTATGGACAAAAATGGTTCATAAGAAACACAAGGAAAATAAATAATCATATAAATATATAACAATGTGAATCAGTCTAATATATATGTCAGATAAATTAAATTAAATAATTTTAAATTTAAAAATTAAGAGGATTGTTAGCTTGAAGCTAATAAATAATGCTAGGTGGCCTATGATAATCACATAACAAAACAAGAATTTGACAAATTTAACACTAAAATGCCAAAAAAAGTAAGTGTTTATATATGCTACTTTTTATATAACATTTGTTTTATCATCCTCTTAAGAAAAATAAAAAATAATTTCTAATATCAAAGCGCTAAAAAATGTTGTTATATTAAGAGATATAATACCAATATTTCCTCATCCTAACAGTTTCCAGGTCTCTATAAAACTTGGGGTCTTTTTTTTATGGTCTTGATTTGTGGTTTCAGGTCCCTGTAAAACCTGTTTTTGATACTGCTCTACAGTAGGCTTTATGATTGTTTTTCCTGTGGGACGATATTGTTATATCCTTCTTCCTTTGTTTCAAGGTTTTGGGGTCCCTTCAAAACATTTTTTTACCTCAATCTAAAACATTAAACACCAAAAAAAAGGTGTTTAATATCAAAGGGATAAAACAATAGTATTATATATCTTGATTAATAGAACTGTTCTTTCAAAAAAAAATTAGTTTTTACTATATTAACGGATATATGATTTTTCAAAATTAATTTTTCAAAAGAAAAGATATTGTGTGGTAGGTGGACTAGGGGGGACGAAGTGAGAATATGAGAATATAAAAAAATAAACCTATTTTTTACATCCTTTTATAAGTTATTTCCCCTAGGTAGTGGGTATGGGTTGTGCATCTATAAAAGTGTGTGCATTTTATAGAAGCATGGTTAGAGTTGTCTATTTTTTAATTTCTTTCTATAATGAGAATTACATCTCCAATGCATAATTTGATGATCTATACTTAGCACTAGAGGTGAGAGGGGTAAAGTTCATGTGGGTTATGCATAACCCTTCCAACTTAGGCTAGATAACTTTCACTTTAACCTTGGAATTTATTCCTATGGAGCTACACAGCTACATGGAGGGAAAGAACTAAGTGTTATTTATCTTGGGATAGGCCTTATAGTTAAGCATTATGATGCATCTTATCATAGATGAGTTTATTTCACATTATGATTGGAATGTGTTGTTAGAGAGTAGCACAATGAAAATACCCATGATTATAATAAATACTCATGACCAACCAAGTCAATATTATTTATTTACTTCACATAATATTTCATGTACAATGAAAGAATAAACCAATCTAAATTTTTAGTCTAAAAATTATGTAAACTTTCAATCACCTTGGGTAATCCAAATTCCTAAGAAAAACCACATAAGATATGACCCTTGTACTTAAATTTTTTTAGTTTACACCTAATTGGACAAAGCAAACACTTTTTTAAGGGTTTTAAGTGTCCTTAATAATATTGGGGTAAATTTTCATACAGTTAAGGTTTATGTCACATCCCAATTTCTCACTAAGCTAATTTACCTGATTATTTGTCAATTAATATGTTGGGTAAATTTATTTATTATTATTTAACTAAGCTATAAGTCATATGTTATTATGGGATAGTTGTATGTTGGTTTTATTATATGATTTCATTGCTACGAGTTAGTTGTATTATATATTGTTTACATTATGATCATGTTGATTAGTTGTTATAGCAATATTTTATTATATATATCATGATGTTATGGTCTAACTACCTTCTTGTCATGAGTTTGATGTAGAAGAGATTCATCACTTAGATCATGATGGAAGGAGAGTATCATCAGAGAGGATGGTTTAGATGGAGGTGTTAGGGGATGATAGAGTAATAACAAGAACCCATGCACGCACCATGATAGATAGCACTCATAATGTGCATTATTTGATTTGTTAGCTTTAGTATGTCTTTGACGTTATCTGCATTTAGATAATTAATTACGTGTGATTTATTTTAGTTTAATGCTTATGTGGAGTTATTATTATGTGATTATATTGTGACTATTATACGTAGATTGAGTGCATAATGTTGTTGTATGATTATGTCATGTTATTTTATTCATGATTTTTAATATTTTATGAGAAATTAAATCTTCATGAATAGTATCTATTTACTAGTATTATCTATAGATTAACTATAATGTCTTTATAATGTTTTAGAATATTAACTATTATCATTACAATATTAAAGAAATATCATTATTCGACTTAACACCATAATATATAAAAGTTAACTAAAGACATTAGATAGTCTACATAAAGTAGTAATAATAATGACTACATTGTTATAATACCATTACGATTTTGTATAGTATTTGTTTGATTTACTATTGCAGATAAAAGAATATCATTGACTTACATAAGTCATATTGTTATCTAAATTCATGATGTTGATTATCTTTTATAAGTTATTAAAAAAATTATATTACTATCCTAAGATATCCTATGAACTAAACCTACTCAAATATTTAAATACATAGACTTTGGTGATGTTTGAAGTGTTATTTATCATTGGAAATTAAGTTAATAGTGGAATTTTGGGAAGATGGTACATGACCATGTAAGTCAAAAAGAGTCATGCAGAGATTAATAGGTTAAAATAATGATTAATACTTTGGGGAAGGTTTGATAATTGTTAGGTTTCTTATTTGAGTCAGACAAGGGTTAACCTTAGTAAAGTAGAGATATTAATGGCTAATGGATTTTTTGCATGAATAGAAAATTTTGAAAACTATGAGCTTTATACTAGCAATTGCATATATTGCATGAAGAAAGAAAAAGGTTGATGGAGAAAGGATAAGAGGATAGATGGTGAAGGGAATGGGATGACATGGCACAATGAAGAGAAGGAAGAGTAATGAGATAAGGGTGATGATTATTTTGGTTCATAAAGTTTCATTTGGAAGCTATTAAAAGGTTGGTGATGTTATTTTATTATTGTTTAACTCATAAGAATTTTGTATTATCTCTTAGGGTTTTTGAAATAGATTGCATTTTATAATAGATATAGGTTTAGCCTTGTTGATGGCTCGACCATCCACAATACTATACCTATCCTATAAATACCTATGAATTCAAGAAAATTATGTGTATGAATATATGTGACAAGGTTAAATGGATTTATTTCTTTGTGATGGAAAAATACCCTAGCTTAAGAACTATAGGACTTGGCAGATAGTTTTAATATATACTATGGCTAAGTTTTTTGTTTTTGAGACCCTCGATATATATATATATATATATATATATATATATATATATATATATATATATATATATATATATATATATAGATATATATACATATACATATATATATATACATACATATATATATATACATATATATATATATATATACATATATATATATATATACATACATATATATATATACATATATATATACATATATATATATATACATACATATATATATATACATATATATATATATATACATATATATATATATATACATATATATATATATATACACATATATACATATATATATATATATATATACATATATATCTACAATATATATATATATATATATATATATATATATATATATATATATATATATATATTGAGTGTGTGTGTATATATATATAATACACATGACTATGTATATACTTTGAATTTATCAAGTGGGGTAAAAATGTGAGGTCTGAGTTAATTTGATGAATGAAAATATTGATATAAAAGTTTGATGTATTGCTTGTTTTTTAAGTTCATTTAGATTTTTTTATACCTATAAATAGGACTATGTAATTTTGTTTTAAAAAATCATGAATATATATATATATATATATATATATATATATATATATATATATATATATATATATGAATTGCGTATTTTTGTCATTCAAAATAGTGAGACTATATATGTATAGACTGTGTGTATATTTATTATACAAAACCATGGGAATAGATATGGGTATTAACTATGTGTTTAAACTCTTATAAATCTTATTTTGAAAGGCTAGGTTTGTGTAAAATCTATCCTAGAGTGAATATAGGGAGAGCCTAAATCCTATCTCAACTCTGAGTTTTAAATTATTGAAAATGGGGTCATGTGAGGTGACTGTTATAACCAATTTGACATTTCTTAGTATATTCTATAAAAGATATTGACATTGAATTAAATTTTAGTGTAATTATGATCTCACATACATATTATTACCTTTTGAGTCACCCTTATTCAATTTTTCATGAAATTTCCTTAAGTAAGAGTTGACTTATCATTTTCCCTTTATTGGTCATATCTTTGTTTATTAATTCAACTCTTTATTTTCAAAGTTCACCTACCTATCATCTTCTATGTGTGAAATTACTAAATAATTGAACCTATGAACTTGAACCATTCTCAAAAGGTTCACTGGTTCAATGGTTCAAAGGATTCAATGGTTCAATGTTTCTTAAAGTGAACTGTTGGTCCCTTTATGTAACCCAGTCTCTATGTTGAACCTCTATGTCGAACCTTTGTGTTGAACCTCATCTCAGGAGTTCAACAGTTTAATAGTCCACCGGTTCAAAGTTAAATGTTTCTTTAAAATTTGTGACTATTGGTCAGACTGTGTAAATCATCTTGTGTCTTTGAACCTTTGAGTTGAACCACATTTCAATGGTTCAAATTTTAGTGACTTTGATCACATTTCTCCCTGAGCTTTTCTCTAAGTCAAAGTTAGTGGTAAATTTAGAGGAAAGTATATCCAAAACTCATTATGAAACAAAAATTTCTAACTTTCTGAAAGATATAGATAATTATGATACATCAA
The DNA here is from genome assembly GCA_037957365.1 of Torreya grandis. NCBI lineage: Eukaryota > Viridiplantae > Streptophyta > Pinopsida > Cupressales > Taxaceae > Torreya > Torreya grandis. Next base: position 153,138 of record JARHVA010000314.1, read on the forward strand.
GGTCGTACATGTAGAATGCTTGCCATTAATGTATATGTCAAAATTCATATCCTTTTGACCATATTTAGCATGTATTGTTTTGGTTAATGATTATCCATCCTGGTTAATGTCTTTATCAAGAGAGAAAAAACCAAATTTAGTTAATAAACACACTGGGTGATGCAAACAGGAAACAACGTGGAGGTATAAGATTTTTGTTGCCCAATTTCATAGTTATTTTAGATACATTGAAGGTGAGTTCTACTCTTCCTATAAGTTTTTTCCATTTTTTAACTATAAAGAAAAATCATTTTGAGTTTCTGACATTATTTAAGAAGTTTGAAGCATTCTTTTTCATTATATCTTCCAATTTGTAGCTATGAAGTTGGATTGTCTTGGTTATGAGCATGATTATGTTCTCATCTACTCTCTCCCTAAATTAGGAGATACCTCTTTGGTTTAATATGACTTAGAATATTTTAGGGAGAGGGTTAAAAATCTTGCACTAAATTGTATGATGAAGATAGTAGAAAGTAGTTTGGTTGAAGCTGTGGCCTTTCCTATCTCCGTACAGTGTCCCAAATTAGTTCTGGAGTACATGAATAGATAGGAACCCCAAAATAGATGCATCAGAATTGTAGATGTCAATGTGTTACTTCATATTGATCAACAAACCCTAATGTCTATGATGAGAATTCCACCCAAAGAACCCTATTCTGATCTCAATATTACTTCTTTCTATGGGCATTTCTCATTAAAGAAAATGAATTATAGGAGCGTAATAGCAATAAATTAGTTATTGAAATTCCAAAAGGGGGGTTCAAGACTACCCAGACCACTGACAAGAAACCACATGATTTAGGAGGTAAAGGATATTGTGGTATTACTACATATTTTAAAGGGTAACTCCCAGGCATATTATTGGGAAGACTGGATGTATTTCTTCATCTAGGTGATCTTCTAAGGGGAATAGTATTTGAACTGGGCTAAAATTATAGCTAAATGTTTGCATTTGAGTCTCAGTAATTATTTGGGAAGTAAATATTTTTGTATGTCTTCATATCTTTTCTATTGCCTAGCATCTATGAGATAGTGGTTAGGGCTACGTCATGCACCCTTAGTTGAAAACACCAAAATTTATGACTATCATTCATATTTATAGATGCATAATTATTATGAGAATTATGGGAGGGTTAATGATGTTTTTACTAGAAGAATGACTTATGAATTGGTAGGAAATATAAGTAAGAGAATGTCTAATGAAGCAATGCAGCTGATCAATATCTATGGCAATTTGTTTATCCAATTCCCCGAATTTACTTATATCAGAGTTTGGGGTTTTGATGGTAAACTCATGAAGTTACCTACGTATGTTTTTTATCATTTCATATTGATAGAAGTCTATAGATATCTAGCCCATGTAGATAAGGGGTTCTTAAAGAATAAGGAATATGGTATCTCTTTTCCCATTAAACTTGGACATTATTCTTGTCAGTCAACTTTTGATGCCTCAAATTTAGAACTGGATCTTAAAAAATTCAATTTTTAGCATTATACTACCCGATCCTAGTTCAACAGCAAAGGTTTTGCTAGAGACAATTTAGATTTTGGGAGAGGATTTTCACATATCCCTCAAATAGAGGATTATTGGGAAGATTGTTCAGATGAATTTGAGGTCATAAAGAGACTTTGGTATAGGTTCTCCTTGGGGCAATTAGTCACCCTCAATTTAAATATGAACATTTCTAGAATAGTTAATAATGAAGAATAGATGATTGATCCTCAATTTAAAAAAATAAAATAATTACCTATCCCAAAAATTGATTGGGATAAAGATGAAGAGGATTGAATTGAGTTCATAACTCTCCTAATAATAAAGAGAATTGAGAAATGGCTGAGGGAATGTAGGTTAGAAGAAGTTTAAAATAAAGGTTCCCTATAATGTGCATCAATAGTTGAATCACCATCCCTAATAATCTCTTCTAATGGACTTATTGTTATCTATGATGCAGGTACTTCCAAGCTTAAAAATAGGAGTTCTATCATCAGAGAATCCAAGAAAGCCCTCACAACTATTATACCCCCTCATGGCACTAGATTAGAAACTAAAAGCAAGAGGAAGAAGTAGATTTCTAAGAGAATAGTTATAGACTTGAATTTTGAAGAAGATTCAAGAGAAGCAACAGGTGATAAAGAGTATAATTCACCAATGGCAAAGGAGGTTAGTGAAAAACAATAGACAAAGGTTACTTTAGAGTCTACTAACCTGATGATGATTTTAGATGTGCCTTCTGATTAGTTAAATCCTGGTAAAGAAGTCCTAACCTCTGCACCCAAATGGATGGAAAGTTTGATCAATGACAAAATAAAAATAGTCCCATTTTCATTGCCATTGGAGGACATGGTTAGAAAGTGCCTAGGGAAGATTCCTAAATCTAAGAAGCTAAAAACAAGATCCATGGTAGACATCAACCCCAACATAGGAGACTAGAGTGCAGAAATAGCCCAACCAATAACTAATGAAGAAGTTCAAGATCCTAAAGTTCAACACTTTACATTTGAAAAGATAGATCTTGGGACTGCATCACATGTTGTGGATGTGCATCACCTTGAAGCATCCACCAAAAGGATAGTCATCTGAACATAAAAAGATGATAAAGATAAAAGGTATTTTAAATAGACCTTATGGTCAATGGTAGAGTACATAGATGCCATTCATAACCCAAATCCACAACCTATTTCCCAATTGCCCCTATCTTTTGATCCAAAATTGCTAGTTAATCAAAAGATGTTTGACTAAATACACAAAAAAAATGGTTACCAGGGTATTTGATGATTGGTTGGATGGCATCATCCATAAAGGTACAAAATACATTCATAAACTGATGAATATATATGATCAAACCATAGACACCATCAAAGACTTGAAAACTCAGAATGCTTCATGGATAAAAGATGAAGGTAAATGGATGAATGTGATGAATCAAATTGATGAACTACAGAAGTATCAGATAGAAAAAAAATCAAAAAATAATTTGATAGGTCTGAATGAGGATATGTTGTATGTAAGAAAAATATTGAATGGAGGAATTTAGTATCTAGACAAGGGCGAATTGAACTTATGAAAATGATCAAAAAAACAACTGAATTCACTCAATCCTTGTAGCATGATTCAAAATGTATTGATGTAAATTATATAAAGGATAACAGTGAACCTAAAAAAGACATTGATACTATGATTTAGTCTTATAGGGAAAATATTAGCTTTGTTAAAGAAAATGACAACTAATTAACTAAAAATTTCTCCTAGATTTCAAAGATGGACTCACTCCTTCATCTCTATCTCGATGCACTCCTAGATCATGCTGAGAAAGGAGGGAAAATTTGGAGGGAGAAAGATGTCTAGAAGGCAACAGTGAAACACATCAGCATCCCTAATTTCTCAAAAATTTAGGAATTTGTTACAACATCTCGAGAGTGGAAAGTGCAACTTATCTCCTCAGCTGAGCAAAACAAATCCAGAAATTCTAATCCATCTCCCCAGTATTAATCTTACATAATCTTTTATTCAGTTATTCAATTGGTATTCTATTTAAAACATGGTTTTTAAATGAGTTTGTAAAAACTAAATCCTATATGTGTTAGAGTTACTCTAACTCTGGGTTTGGTTCAAAAGATCAGATAATTAGGGAAACTATATATATATGTGTGTTTTTAGTTGTTGAAATGAGGGGAAATGGAAAAAAGAAAAAGAAACAATAATTTTTAGAGTTGAAGATTACCTGTATATGATGTTTGTCTAAAACATTTTTCATTTGTGAATTAAAAGGAGAAACAATTACTACATACTTAGATCTTTATGTTTGAGTATTTGAAATTGGATTTTCTATGTGAGATCTTCTTTCATATGGTAATTGATCTTTTATTAGACAAATCATTGTATGTATTTTATTATTTATTGGTTCAACAATTTACATGATTATATATGTTTATTATTGAATATGGAGTCTGTGTATTCTATTACCAAATAATGTTATAAAATATCACATTCATAGCATGATGATGTATGGATATTAGTTTGCCTTTAAGTACTTTCTAGTTAAATGTGTATCTGAATATTTTGAATATTTTGAATTCATTGAAGATCTTAAAGGGAGCTATACTTTAATTTAGAGGGGAACTATTCCTAATAGTTCACCCATTTATTGATTAACTTATTTGTTCTTGAAAGAAAAGGGTATAGAGTTAGAAGAAATTAAGACAAATCTGTTAGCCAACACACACACACACACAAATATATATATTGTATGATTTGTATTTCATTTATGTGAAAGATATTATGAGAAAGTTATTTTATGAAACCTATAACATGTTTAGAGTCTTTAGGCATATGATTTTTTATATACAAGGAAGTTGACATAGTCAAACTGGTAATGATATATATGAACTAACTATATCGACTATTGTAAGGTTTGAACATGTATAAACTGTGCAATGGTTATATGTTTCATTATGAATTTGAGTTATAATTGACTTTATTTAGATGAAACTTATAAAAACTTAGGAATAATATAAACCTCTTATAAATAAAAAATGGAAAAATATAGGTTTGAGTGGTCATAGTACTTTATTTTCAATAATTCAAGATAATGTATATATAGTTTAAAGACTTGAGTTTAAGGTATACAGGGTAATTGATTTGGAATGGATTTTATCATAATTTAATTATGAATTTTATATGAAATAAGTGAATAAAAATAAGGGTTTTCAAAAAATTTGATATCCTATATTAGATCTTATTCACTTTTTCATGAATAGTTAAATTATAATGGTTTGTTATATTCATATGAAGTTCTATGAACAAAAATATTATGTAGTACATATTATACATGTATTTGATATGGTGCATAAATATATGAAATATATCTATATGAGAAATTAGGTATTCATATACATATATAGCATATATTTGTACATCGTGATGTGTGCCTATAATTATAGCTATTATTGATTATTAAATTAAGTCATAAAATCTTATGGGATAGGACACTATGATTATATGCATGCATCCTCATAAATGTACAACTAGTTATATTAATGAAAGATTATGTTTCATGTGAGCTAAGACTTTATTTATGAGATATTTGATCCTTGAAATTTTTATGATTGGTTGTTTGTAATTAAGTAATGTGTACATAAAAATAATAGATTATGGTATTGTTTTTTGTCATAAAATGCACTATATTTGAATATACTTGAATAAATTAGAAACATACAATCTAAGTATATATTATACCCATATGGTATAGACTATACTTATTTATATTTATTATTTATGTGATAAATAACATTATTATATTTATTACATATGTTTGATGGACTAAATATATGTATTTTTGATTATTTTTGTACTTAGCACATTTTATGCCTACTGATAGGAAGTAACTGTAGAGTAAAAAATACTCTATGTTTCATTCTGAGTTTTAGTTACATGCTGCAAAGTTTTGTTCCTGCATAATTTGGTTTGAGATAGTGAAGTTTTGAAAATAGAGCGTGGGCTCTATTTTCCTTTTGATTCATTTTTCTCTAAGTGTTGAAATCAAGCGGATACTGTTAAGTGTCATCATCCGAGGCACCTTTCATATTTTCTATGAGTTGGTCAAAATGTGCCACATATCTCATAGTGACTCAATGGAATGCGCCAAGTGTCATCATCTACAGTTTCATATCGGCACTTGTGTTTCATCTCTTTTCAGTAAAAGGTTTTAACAAGCTAAGTATCAAAGTAAAGCGGAAAGCACCAAGTGGCAATCACAGAAAGTCTCAGTTTTGATTTTCTAAAAGCAACAGAAGATGCCATGTACCCTAGAAAAAGAGAGAAAAAGCCACCACATGTCACGATTTGAATTATCTTCATTTTTGCTTCACTGATATAACAAAGACTGTGGTGGGTGTTAAGTGTTATTTTCTAAAGCAAGCAGAAGCTGCTAGGTGTCACTGTCCATGTAAATAGTAGATGAGACCTATTTATTTCTATGGTATAAATAGAGTAAAGTGGAGACTGCCAAGTGTCATCTTATACAGGTTTCTAGAAAGGTAGCTAAAAGAAGTGGAGATTACCACGTAACCCCAGATAAGTAAAGAAGAGATTGTCATGTGTCTTGTAATGAAGTAGTAGAGATTAACACCTGTTCCTATGGCCCTTTTAAAGTTACTCAGGTAAGAAGTGTTGTCAATCTTATTTTCTTTTAAGCTGTTGAAGTTTCAAGGAAGCAGATTACGACAAGTGTCAAAGGTGGAACACTCATGAGCAATGAAACAAAAGAGTATAAGTTATGCAAAAAGTGCCACATGTCTTCAATAGGTGCTGTGGAACATGCCAAGTGTCATTTTCCAGTGTCTCCTAAGTAATAGGAAGATTTTCAAAGAATTAGCTAAGTGTTATCTAGCGTTTAAGAGAAGGGAGCATCCTACAATCTGTTTCAGCCAATGAACTGGCAGAAGATAAAGCGTTTCAGAATCTATAAAATATCTTTTGTTAGACATTGCCAGTTCGGTTAGATTTCAGTTTGGCCATTAGATTGGGAACAAGCAAACAATCCAGAGGGAATCCAAGGCTATAAATAAGGGTGCAGAGATCACCAGAAGGAGAAGAATCAGATATCAAAGAGAATTTTTGAGAGATAATTATTGGAACAAGTTTAGACTTTCTAGAGCTATGACTAAGTAATATCATTTTCTTTTGCTCTATCTTCTTATTTTGGAAGGTTTATGTAACTATGCACGTTTCTATGCCTCTTATGTGACCTGAGAATTAATGAGAAGATTGAATACTATACCTTTGTTGATATTTTGTGTGTCATTTGCAAAATTAGTCTAGGCTGTAGACTTTCTAGAGCTATGATTAGGAATGTCATTTGATTTTGTCTCATTTTCTTGAATTAAAAAGTTTATATAACTGTGTGTGTTTCTATGCCTCTTATGTGACTATAAAATTCAAATAAGAAGATTGAACCATATGCCTTTATTGACATTTTATGTATCACTGCAAAAGTAGTCTATGTTGTGAGCCTCTGTTTCTATTGTTTCCATCTTTTACAATGATCATGCACTTGTTTAATCTTAAATGTAAATGAATCTTACATATAGTCTCACTGTGCTTAGGATTAATTTTGACTTACATTCAGGCACATCACCATAGATTAGATTTTCTTTCTTGCATTGTTATTTCTATTAAAATTCCTATCCCTTTTCCTAGTATACACTTGATCTAAAGAACTAGCTTCTCTAAAATCTGGAGGCTATTTCAAGTCTCAAGTCCCACATCTTGAAACTTCCCATTGTTGGTGTTTATTATAAAGAATAATTTTAAATCATCAACAATTTTTAGCACACCCGGTGGGATGAATCTTAAAGTCTCTTTCAAGATCGTATGAACCAAAGAGTTACGAGGAGTCATAGTTGTGGACCAATAACCAGATCACAATCTACTACAAATCTAGGTATTCTTTTGCCACCTTTGGTAACAAGTCCAAGAAGAAGAACCAACCAGTTTGTACCAATACCTAGAGTAAATATGGGAGCCCTTATACCCCCAAGAAATTATGCAAGCTGGAACACTGGTAGTCCCTTGATTCTTCCAATACCCCTAGGCAATTGGGACCCTATCCCAGTGAATGCCTTAAAATCTCTTCCCAAATTCAATGGGCAAGACTTTAAAATACCCGAGGAACATCTTCACGATGTATCAAATGTCTGTGCTATACATGTTGTCACACAACAAAATGTGGCCATAAGATTATTAGTAGCTTATTTTAAAGGGAAGGCTCTAGAATGGTATCGGTCTTTGACCCCAAATACCATATCTACATGGGATCAGCTCAGAGATATTTTCTTTAAAAGATTTAAAGAGAAAGGTGATAAGTCTTCTTTGTTACAGTAATTAATTACCATTCAAAGGGCACCACAAGAAGCCATGACTGACTTCAATTCCAGATTTCAAAAGACTTGGGAAAAAATCCCTACTATAGCTAGACCATTACCAGGTATGGCTATAGTATTTTATCTTAAGGCTTTGAATTCAAATATATCTGTTATGATTCAGTCACTAGGAGGACACACTTTGCCTGAGGCTTATGACTATGCAGTCAAAGCTGAGAATAGTTTGATAGATGTTGGAAAGTTACCCTCAAGGCCTCCCATGCCCATGTTCACAGAATTTTCCATACCATTATCTCAAGAAGCCCCTAAATCTACATCCCCACATGTGTCTATGTACACCTATCCTTAATCATCTACTAAATAAATATTTCCCTCTCAGTCATCTGAGCTGGATGATATCAAGAATATCCTAAGGACATTTTCTAATGAGCTGATCAATATAAAAAGACAACATAATACTTTCCCTAAGCCTCCATATCAAGGCTATCAAGGAAATAGATTTTCATCTCAACCAAACCAATATCAGGGTCCTCCAAGACAAACTAACCATCAGCCAGCAAACCAATTGGTTGCAGTTCCCACACCCTCACAAACTATTCCTCTGAATTCAAATAGGGAGATTGTTCTAGGACAAAATAATTATGTGCATACCAATAATGCCTAGTGTTTCCCTTTTAATAATGCTCATACACCTAGAGATTGTCCTATGGGTAATCTACAACAAAAGGTGGCAGAGCAAAGAAGAATGGATGGTCAGTTTTCAAGTTCCAGTGACAATCAAGCCTACCAGTCTTCTGGTATGCATAATTCAGTCCTAGTGTCTTAGATGCAAGGGATGTCCTTGCAACAAGAGGAAGAAATAGCCCTAGAATATGCTTTGTTCTCATGGGTTGAAGATGAAGAATTAGTATTTTTGAATGAAGCTTCTATTTCCAAGAAACCAATGGTGCAATCAAACTACTGTACTAGATCAAAGAGAAGAATGCTGGAGCAGCCTAAAATTGTAAACAATGAAGTTATGGAGAATCCTTCATTTTGATGTCATCAACACACAACTATTAGACAAGAAATGCTTTAGCCAGTGCAAAATCAAGAAGTCCTTGAACAAGTTCAAAGAAAGACAAGATATCCTAATCTTCCAAGAATTCAAACTTTTGGACCAATGAATGTAGTGGATCAGTTGAAGATGACCCCAGCACAACTATCAATTTGGGACATGTTAGTTAATCCTAAACAAAGGACATTATTACAAGAAGCTCTTCAAAATCAAGCAATGCCCAAATATACTGAAGGACCTGATGATAAAATAAATCTCAAAGACATAGTTCATCTACAGACAACAGCCTTAGTGAACAATGAATTAGAGGTAAGCAAATCCAAATTGGATTCCTTCCATTTTACTAAGATAGGTGACTGGACTAAGCATAATCAGGAAAAAGAAAATAAATAGTTTTTAGCTATGATGCATGGTGACTCATATGAAAATTATAACTCTACTGGTTTGGGCATTTATGTTTTTTTTTATGAGGACCATGAAATCCCAAATGTTTTAAGGGAAGAGACACCAATTACTCAAGGATCCGAAAAAGATTCAGAAATTTGGACTTTAAATTTTGATGGGGCTAGAAGTGAAAATGGTGCTGGAGTAGGAATTTGTCTTACTACTCCAAATGGTGAAAAAAAATTAAGGGCTATCCGTTTTCAATTTTCTTGTACTAATAATGATGCTGAGTCTGAATATTTAGTACATGGGCTCCTATTAGCCAAGAAAAAGGGAATAAAGAATCTAATAGTAAAAGGAGATTCAAAATTAGTAGTAAAGCAAATTAGAGAAAAGGAAATGACAAAGAATGTTAGAATGAAATCCTATAAGCACAGAATTTGGGACTTAATAGAATATTTTGAAGCTTTTAATATTGAAGTAGTTCCCAGGATTCAAAATTATGAAGCTGATAGGATGGCATAGATTGGTTAGTAGTTTGATCTAGCAACTGGCCTATTAGTTAATAATGAGCTAGTAAAGGTTATAGTAAGGCCATCTATTCCTAATAATGATGAGAATTGGCAAGTATTTGAGAATGATTCTCAAGTACTCTCATTCTTGCAACAATCAGGGGAATTTGCTGATCAATTGCAACCAAATATTGAAGAACCATATGAGGATCACATTATACAATTAAAGAATAATAAACTTCCCAGAGGTTTAATCACTTTAAAAAGCCTTTTTAATCTAGAAGATGTAAGCCTAGAGAAGAAAAGGTTCCAAGAAAACAAAGTAGATTATTCTAAAATAGAAGTGAGTGAAGGGAAAAAATTAAAAGTTGGAAATTTTGCAACTCAAGAAGAAAAGGAAAGGATAATTGAATTATGCAAAAAATATGACAGAGTCATAGCCTAGAGCTATGAAGACCTTCATGGATATAATAGAGACATCATTTAGCACACAATAGAAATGACTGAAGGATCTAAGCCTATCAGACAAAAATAGAAGCCAGTGAATCTAAGAATTGAACCTCTAAAGGTAGATGAGCTGTAGAAACTTTTAGATTCTAAAATAATTTTTCCAATCAAACACTCAACCTGGGTATCAAATATGGTACTAGTTAGGAAAAAGAATGGTGATATAAGACTTTGAGTAGATTTCAGAGATCTAAACAAAGCATCTTTGAAGGATCACTATCCCTTGCCCTCCATGGAACAAATTCTACAAACTGTGGCTGGATCAGAGAGATTTTCTTTGCTAGATGGTTTCTCTAGATACAATCAGATTTAGCTGGCTAAAGAAGACCAATACAAAACTGCTTTTACTACCAAGTGGGGAACATTTGCATATGCTAATATGCCATTTGGCCTATCAAATGCTAGACCCACTTTTCAAAGAGCTATGGATGTTGCATTTGGGGAATTGATAAATAAAATCAGCTTGATTTATCTTGATGATCTTACTATTTTTTCAAAGAATGATGTTGATCCTTTTGATCATTTAGAAGCTGTGTTTAAAAAATTTCAAGAATTTGGAATATCCTTGAATCGTAAGAAATGTATCTTTGTTGTCCCTCAAGGAAAATTATTGGGACATATAGTATCTAAAGGAGTTTGCATAGACCTAGAAAGAGTGGCAGCTACAATGAACTTAGCTCTTCTAGTCAATAAGAAAGCAATTCAATCTTTCTTGGGAAAGATTAATTTAATTAGTTGGTTCATATCTGACTTTGCAGGCTTAGTAAGACTAGTGACACTTTTGCTGAAAAAAGACCTAATTTTCAAGTGGACTACATAAGGAAGGCAAGCCTTTGAAGAGGTCAAGAAAGCTATCTCAACAGCTCCAGTACTTAGAAACCCAGATTTTTCTAAGCCTTTTGTAATGTATGTACATGGAGGAGAGTTCAATATTGCCACTGTTCTAACACAAAAGGATGATAAACAGGGGGGAGAGCATCCAATAGCATTTTTCTCGAGGAATCTTAGAGAATATGAAACCAGATATAACTTTGTGGAAAAACAAGCATATGCTATGGTAAAAGCTCTTAAAAATTTTAGGCATATAGTATCAGGAAGTAAAATTCTAATACTTGTAGCACATCCAAGTGTCAAAAAATACATCATGGAGGGTGAAATTACTGAAAAAAGAGCAAACTAGATAACTAAGATCCTTAAATATGATGTAGAAGTCAAACCCACTTAGTTAGAGGTAGGGGTTTGTGTCAATATATGACTCAAGAGCTTGAAAAGATGATACCTAAAGAGATAAATTTAGGAACAAAAGAAGAAATTGTATTGAGAATACAAGAAGTTGATCAGGAATCTTGGGTCACAAGCAGGATTCATTTTATGAAAAATGGGATTTACCCAAGAGAACTCCCTCAAAATAAGAGAAGATACTATAATATGCAAGGAGTTCATTTTGTTTTAATTGAACAGGTTCTTTTTAGAATAAATTCTGATGGAAAATTGTTAAGATGTGTAGAAAAAGATGAGGCTAAGAAAACACTACATGAAATGCATCATGGAGTATCTGGTGGACATTTTTCTACAAAGACAACATCTATAAAGATAAGTGAAGTAGGTTATTTCTAGCCTACTTTATTTACAGATTGTTATCAGCTAGTTAAAAAATGTAAATCTTGTCAATATTATGTGGGGATGAGAAGGAATACAACAATGCCTCTAATCCCTATAATTGTGGATGAACCTTTTGCTCAATGGGGTTTTGAATTCATTGGAATGATAAATCTAGTATCTAGTATGGGTCACAAATGGATCATAACAACCACCGATTATTTCACCAGATGGACCGAGGTAGTGCCACTCAAGGAAGCAACAGAAAATGTGATCCTAGATTTTCTAGGGAGTGTCACTACTCATTTTGGGGCTCCTCATACCATAATTTTAGATAATTCTAAAACATATTTAGGGTCCAAAATATCCAACTTTGCATTAAATCATGGAATGTATCTGAAAACTTCTAATTATTACCCTTAGGGTAATATTTTGGCATAATCAACTAATAAGAACCTGATTAGACTCATCAAAAGAATAGGGGCTGATCATCACAAGGAATGGCATAAAGTGCTTAATTTAGCATTGTGGGCTGATAGAATTACACCTAAATAGCTGATCAAAATGTCCCCATATGAATTGGTATATGGGAAGCTTGTTGTAATTCCCCTAATCTTGGAGATTCTTGCTCTCCAACTAATCAAATAGATTGAAATTGAAGAAAATGGCCCCATGCAGGTCAGACTCACAGAACTTCTAGAAGTTCAAGAAAAGAGGGATGTAACACATGATTAATTGATAAAGCATCAGAAAATATTTAAGATTGTTTTGATAAAAGGACTTCAAATCCCCATTTCAAAATATGCTCAATTGTTTTGAAATGGGATGCAAGAGCTACCAAACTAGGTCAACACACTAAGTTTGAAGCGTTATGGACTAGCCCTTATAAAATTTGGGTGTGTAAACAAAAAAATTCATTCAAGCTAGAAATGATGGAAGGTGAACTTGAAGAGATTCCTATAAATGGAATCTATTTGAAACATTTTAGTTAAAACTATGTTTTTTTTCAGCAATTTTGGATCATGCGGGAGTTGTGGTTTCTTTTGAGCAAGCTCAAAAGTCTTTGGATTCACCAATAACTGTAGAGTAAAAAATACTCTACATTTCATTCTAAGTTTTAGTTATGCACTACAAAGTTTTATTCTCACATAATTTGGTTCAAGATGGTGAAGGTTTGAAAACAGAGCGCGACCTCTATTTTCCTTTTGATTCATTTTTCTCTAAGTGTTGAAATCAAGTGGATACTACCAAGTGTCATCATCTGAGGCACCTTTCATATTTTTTATGAGTTGGTTAGAATGTGCCATGTATCTCATAGTGATTCAGTGTAATGCACCAAGTGTCATCATCCGTGGTTTCATATCGGTACCTGCATTTCATCTCTTTTCAATAAAAGGTTTTAACAAGCTAAGTATCAGAGTAAAGAGGAAAGTGCCAAGTGGTAGTCGTAGAAAGTCTCAATTTTAATTTTATAAAAGCAATGGAAGATTCCACGTACCCCATCAAAAGAGAGTGAAAGCCACCACGTGTCACGATCTGAATTATCTTCATTTTTGCTTCACTGATGTAGCAAAGACTGTGGTGGGTCTTAAGTGTTGTTTTTTTAAGCAAGCGGAAGCCGCTAGGTGTCATTGTCCATGTAAATATGAGATGAGACCTATTTTTTTCTATTGTAAAAATAGAGTAAAGTGGAGACCACCAAGTATCATTTTCCACAAGTTTCTAAAAAGGTAGCTAAAAGAAGTGGAGACTACCACATAACCCTAGATAAGTAAAGTGGAGATTGTCATGTGTCCTGTAATGAAGCAGCGGAGATTGACACCTGTTCCTATGGCCCTTTTAAATTTACTCAGGTAAGAAGTGTTGTGGGTCTTATTTTATTTTAAGCTGTTGAAGTTTTGAGGAAGCAGATTACGACAAGTGTCAAAGGTGGAACACTCTTGAGCAAAGACACAAAAGAGTATAAGTTATGTGGAAAGTGCCGCGTGTCTTCAATAGGTGCTACGAAACATGCAAAGTGTCATTTTTTGGTGTCTCCTAAGTAATAAGAATATTTTCAAAGAATTAGTTAAGTGTTATCTAGCATTTAAGAGAAGGGAACATCCTGTAATCTATTTCAGCCAATGAATTGCTAGAAGACAAAGTGTTTTAGAATCTATAAAATATCTTCTATTAGACACTGCCAGTTCAGTTATATTTTAGCTGGGCCATTAGATTGGGAACAAGCAGACAATTCAGAGGGAATCCAAGGCTATAAATAAGGGTGTAGAGATTACCAGAAGGAGAAGAATCAGATATTAGAGAGAATTTTTGAGAGATAATTATTGTAACAAGTTTAGACTTTCTAGAGTTGTGACTAAGTAATATCATTTGATTTTGTTCTATCTTCTTAAGTTGGAAGGTTTATGTAATTGTGCATGTTTCTATGCCTCTTATGTGAATGGAGAATTAATGAGAAGATTGAATCCTATGCCTTTGTTGATATTTTTTGTGTCATTTGCAAAAGTAGTCTAGGCTGTAGACTTTTTAGAGCTGTGATTAGGAATGTCATTTGCTTTTGTCTAGTTTTCTTGAATTGAAAAGTTTATATAACTGTGTGTGTTTCTATGCCTCTTATGTGACTAAAAAATTCAAATAAGAAGATTGAACCCTATGCCTTTGTTGACATTTTTTGTATCATTTCAAAATTAGTCTATGTTGTGAGCCTCTATTTTTATTGTTTCCATCTTTTACATTGATCATGCACTTGTTTGCTCTTAAATGTAAATGAATGTTACATATAGTCTCACTATGCTCAGGATTAAGGTCAACTTACATTCAGGTGCATCACCATAGATTAGATTTTCTTTCTTGCATTGTTGTTTCTGTTAAAATTCTTGTCCCTTTTCCCAGTATACACTTGATTTAAAGAAGAAGCAGCTTCTCTAAAATTTGGAGGTTGTTTCAAGTTGCAAGTCCCACATCTTGAAACTTCCCATTATTGGTGTTTATTACAAAGCACAATTTTAAATCATCAACAGTAATCTGTTTGAATCTATTGGTTATATTTGTATTAACCAAATCTTGCATTGTTTGTACTAAATAAGCAGTGAGATAGACTTCATTAGTTTACTTAGGATCACTAATTCTAGATGAAGGTAATCTGATCAAGTGGTGTCTATGAATTTAACTAATCCTAGAGATCAATAATTATTAAAAATTTTGACCAAATTAATACTTAGTTAAACAATGTCATTTCATATGTATGATTTACATATTTGTGTGATACCATATTATAACATATTTCTTTATGGTACACATCATGTATTATAAATATTACAACACATAGGTACTAGCTTGTCTCTTTGGATTCATGTACCATCATTATCTACCCATCCATTAAGGGAGGACCATTCCTTGATTGGGAAATCATGTGGGGGATCGATGGTCTATGGTTGGTGTGGAAAATACCTTAGATAATGCCCTTCCTCCCTAGAGTAGTACTTATTTGGAGGCTACACTTGAGATTATCATAAATATTAGAGTTTGGGGAACTCATGCTCTATGGAGACTTATATCTTGTATTGTATTTGTTATTGAAACATTATTCTTGATGGAAATGTAATTATTTGCTCATTATACATTGAAATTAGTGGCTATATTATTATACCATCCATGGTTGGTAAAATGTAATTAATTTCTATATGCAGTTGTGTTTTGTTTCATATGATGTTAGTGATCATTAAATAATATATGTTACATGTTTATTTTAAGGTTAACATACTTAGTGTGTTATACTAGGATCACAAATTAGATTCTCATGGTGAGATTTAATGAAAGAATATGTGGACATTATTTTTTTTAAATTATGTTATTCTAATAAATCCTAATGGGAATGTTACAATTTAGGTCATTAAAATAATCTGATATATTCTTTTATTAAAAAATATTATCTCCAACTCAATTATCTTAATAAGTGAAGCATGGGATAAGATTTGAGGTGACAGGAGTAAAGTCTATGTGTGTTCTGCATAACCATTCCAACTTAGGATAGAGACCTTTGACTTCAACCCTGGAATTTCCCCATATGGGGCTTCACAACTACATGGCAGGATAGAACAGAGTGTTATTTATCTTGGGATGGGCCTCATAGTTAAACACTTTGATGCATCTTATCATTAATGAGTTTATTTCACATTATTATTGGAATGTGATTTTCAAGATTAGCACAATGGAGATACCCATGATTTCAATAAGGATTCTATGACCAAATAGGTCGATATTGTTTATTTACTTCACATAATATTTCATGCACAATTAAACATGGATTATTACCATCCATTTATCCCTTACAACTTCTCTCCAATATCGTCAAGCAAATTTGAATGCCAAATTGATTGAGTGTGGAAAGTTTGCTTTGAGCTTTAAAGTGACTCATAATGGTTTTTTTAGATTGTTGAATGGATTGACAAGACTATGAAGATGCTTGACAATGTCTCATTATGAGATTATAATGGATTCTTATTGATTTCCAAGTTAGTTTTGGCCATATATCAAGCATGTTTTATATAGGATGGTGGAGGAGACTTTTAGAAAATTTTAAATTATTTAGAAGCCTCTATTTTATAGACCTCTATAATCTTGGAGGAACTTCCCTAGTTTTAGAGGTTTCTTGATTACTTTAGGGGTATTAATGGGTTTATATGATAATTAATGAGGTTTAAAATTCATAGGTATGTAGGAGAGGCTATGGTGGTAGAGTATCTACGGGGTAGTTGAATAAATAGAAATTTTAAATTGGAAAGTGAGCTCATGGGTAGATTAGTGGATAAGGAGGCTAGTTAGTAGGTTAATAGGGTAATTATTTGGTTATTAGGGTATGGTAAGTTTTATAGGATTTAGGGAATATTGTTTATGAATTAGGATATTAGTTAATTGGCTAAAGCTATGGTTATGGGTTAAATTACTGGGTTTAATAGGATTATTAAGGTGAATAGATTTAGGTGCATACATTTTTCCCTTATTTAAAAAAGTATTGTGAGTGAAAAAAAGAATAAGAAGTAATGGATTTTCAAAAAAAACCATTTTTATGAGAATATTATTATTAGACATGATTCCCCCTTGCAGGAGCATGCAAGGAGGAACGAGTTGGATGGTCACTCAAACATAACTCCCTAGGGTGGGATAGGACTAAGATGAAGATAAGGGGTTGGGATGCCCCAAATGTTGATGTAACTATAATTGAAATGACCCAAGTGTAATTTCTATGGGATAAAGTGACCTAGCCTTGGAGGACGAGTTCTAGACAATCAACCAATGTCTAGAAAAGAGGCAGATTGATCAGGATGGGAAGATTTGAATCCCTGAGATATAGACATTATCTAAGGAATAAAGAGATGAGATAGGCCATAAGTGGAGGATAGTTACCATATCAAGGACACATAATAGGGATGCAAAAAATCCTATAGAATAACTTTTTTGGATAATGAGGGATAAAAAGTAACTCTATGTTGGATGCATAGTTCAAAATGATTAAATATTTTTGATTGACACATAGGGAATAGGATGGGATGGGATGTTAACAGTGGTTATGCTATCCTTGGGAACAATAATGTGGCCTCGGTGTTTCCTACATAGTCTAAAAATACCTCATGATGATGTAATTCCAATTCAAGATTGTGGACTTAGAATGGGGAATAAAGACTATGCCCTGGGAGACTTAGGATTGGTAAAATGATAATGAGTTGATAATAAATCATAGGATGGGATTTAGGACCAAAATTAGTAGTTAGGGTATGATAATGGGAGTGGTGAGGGTCAAATTTGATATGAGGGGTAAAAAAAGAGGGTGAATGGGGGGTAAAATATAAAAATGTTGTTGAAAAAGGCTCATTTTATCTTTTATCCTTTTGACTTTGTTGCTCTAGATACCTAGAAATGGACTGCATCCCTCACTCATCACATCATAAAGAGAGTATAGGAACACTAGAGGCTAATTGATGTGGGACCACCAATGAGTTTTTCAACTCTATCTTGTGAATTTTTTTATTTTCACATTTATTTCTTCATTAATTGCATGTATGTGCATAAAGACAATTCCATGACTGAGGGTAATGCCCTGAGTGGCATTATTGTTCTCTCAAGTTGCAATATCATAATTTTAAACTATGATATTAAAATAATATGATGGGTAACATGTGGTATTCCAATACCACAACAAGAAATTTATGATATCACATTATCATGAGAGGAGAGTGGCAGTTTTGCATAACCTCAAAGTTAGACTTGCAATTTTATAAAACTGTAGGTTGTGATTAAGGATTTTGTTGAAGTTATATTTTAGGGCTAAGTCAAAATTTATGATATTGTGGTAGGTAAGGATAAGGGTTAGGGTATGGGTTGGGGAGGTAATTTAGAGGGATTGGGGACTTAGGGTGATTAGGTTAGGGTAAGTTAGAGATAGGATATGGGTTAGGGTGATTAGGCTAATAGTTTTAGGGTGTTATCATAGGGAAGTGAGAAGGGAGATGACTAGGATAAAGAAGGGTAGGAGGGGGTGTGGATTACTATAATGAGGTGATTTATGTGAGTAGGTTTGAATAGTGTAGATAGGGTGAGTTAGTATGGTTTAAAAGGAAAGTGAATTAAAAGGATAATTAGATGAATATGATAGAGTGACGAGAGATGTAGGGGGTAGGGAAGGTAGATAGTTAGGCTAGATGAGTGGAATGGGGATGTAGTTATTAAGTTGATGGGATGGGATAGGATAGATGTAGGTTTGATTTTAGTAGCATGATTTAATAGGATATGTGCTGGTGTAGGAGGCTTTAGGGGTGATGGCATCTCAAATATGATGTTTGATGGTGTTGCATGATATGCACTTGTTAACACCTAAGGATTATGGATTATTGGAGTTGATAGGTCTATATTATGTTGTGAATATGTTGATAGTGAGTATAGATAGGTAATTGATCATGACCTTGGTTGAGAGTTGGAATTCTTAGACCAACACCTTTCATTTTGTGACTGGGGAGATGATATTCACTCTTGAGAACATTCACTCTTAGTGTGATAGTTTAGATATTGGCAAGTAGATGGTATATTGGGGTGCAGGATTCATGAGTGGATATTAACAAGGACTTGAAGGAGGGTACACTTGATATATTGACACTTGTAGTGATGTCTCTTGTGACTGGCATACTTTTGTTAGATAAGATCAGGCACTAGTTTCATTTGGGATTGAGGGATGTCATTTTCAACATGGTCTATGACTATTAAGTATTTTCTTGGGGCCCAGTTATGTTAGCCCACTTAAAAAAAGAGCTACACATAGGAGAATACAAAGGATTAGATAGCTTAGGCCCTTCTCTATTAGTTTAGATATGGATCTAGGAGTATATTTCTATAAATCATCCTTTGGGTGCTTATGTAGTAATGGAGCCCCACTAGCCCTTAGTATTTATATGGTACATGATTCTTGGAGTATAGAGGCATCATGATGGGGAGATTCAATTTTATAGATAGACATTTGATATCTTAAGATGAAATAATATTACCTAGATGTCATATAAATCAGTCTAGTGGGGATGGGTCAAGGATGGAGATGTCACATGGTTCATGTTGACAGATTGTTATCTTACAAGATGGTAGGATTATATTATTGAGTAGTACAGGCTTGATTGTGTGTAATGATAGTTTAGGAAACCACAAGATGTACCTAGAGAGGAACATCCATTTTCTTGCAATTTCAAGGAGAGACCATATTTGGGAGTGCTAGTTGTTGACATTTTGGCCTCATAGGCCAAATGTCAACCCCTTATGTTCAAAACTTTTGGTGATCATTATTTTATCTTGCTTTTAGTGTCTCCTGGCATGGTCATGTTTTCCTTTTCTAATATAAGTCTTTGGATCTTGACTGAAGCCATCATGATGTGTGATATTTCATGCTTGAGTCCATAGTGTCATGAGTATCTTAAGTCCTTATGATTGTATAATGGGTGTCATAGGGTCATGAGTTGAGAGAGACCATTGCCAAGAGTCATGAATTCCAATAGATGTCTTAGCCTTATTTAGATAATATAGTGATCTTTGACATTATAAAGGTGTTGTGATCATGTTTTAGGCTACAATATGGAGATCAAGATGCATTCAAAGTCATTTTACATGACATACTCATTCCAAATCCCATTTAACCCCTTATGACTCCTCAAACCACTTGATGAGTTTATGTCACATTTTGAAACCCTTAGAAAAGGGCATAATTTTATTATTTAATTTGAAAAAAAGGCCTTGATTACATGTTATCCCTACCATATCTTATCCATAATTGCTTCATGCCACATAAAGTCATTTTATGAGCCACCCACACCCCTTTCACTAAGCCAAATGGGCCCCACATGGAATTTTATGACTTATACACCTTCCTCATATGTTATTCCTACTTTTAATAAGATTATTAATGTTTGTTTCCCCTCATTTCACCCCAATATGGAGTTTAAGAGTCTAAACATGGAGAAAATGATCGAAAAACTCTCTATTTTAGAACATTTTTGCACATAGTATGGACTGTACAGACTATACCATATATCAGATTATATGGTGTTGAATTTGAGCTTAGATTTGATTTTTGTTTAAGTTTTAATGATAAATGGATCCCATTTAAGCCTAAAACTGGTCTACACATCTTCATCCCTCTTTTGGAAGCTTGGACAACCCCTCAAGTTCTTGTTTGTATTGTACAAGAGAGAGAAAGTTAGGGTCCCAACTCTTAGCCATGAAAAGTAAGCTAAACTAGATTCCCATCATTATAATTTTTTTGAATGTTTATATCCCTAGCTTTATCAACATTCCTTAAGAAGTTAAGGAATGTGTATGCCTCTCACATCTATATAGGCCCACTTCAGTTGATCAATTTTCATGAAATTTTATTTGATTTTCTCAATCCAATGACTTATGTTATTGTCTAATGTCTTACAAGGTCATCCCTTGGAAATTTATAAGTTTTTCTCACACATGTGAGCTTATAAATGTGGGAAATCTTCAATACTAGTCTCTTTTCACAATGTGTAATAAAATTTGATATAATGAGTAGAGTGTTTTAATGTTTTATAGGGTATATGAGTTGAGTTTCAATTGTTGCATAGGTGTTTCTATGTTTAAATACTTAATTGAATGGCCTATATCCATTACCACCTCAGATGGTATCAAGGAATAAGATCATGTATAGGTAGAAACCACTGTAAAATATATTATGTTTATGACTATTAATGGCAACTGTAGGGTTCAAAAGGAGTTAAATGCATATAATGAAATGTTAGAGTAATGGTGTATCATCTTTATGATATTTCAAATAATCCTTTCCACCTCCTTGTTAGACTTAAGAGGCATAAAGACCAAATTCTTCACCTCAAACACAATTAGTCCCTCTTTTACAAAAATTAAGGTTTCTTCATAAATTTTAGGGTTTTTTGGAGCTTTTAAGGTTTCAATTCCATGTTCTATACATTGTATTTTGTCTCTAAAAGCTTCATGTTGGCTTGGAAATGGTATGAGTTTATCTAAGATGCATTCCAAGTGGCCTTAGAGTGAGTCTTGTTATCCATTTCAACCAAAATCCATTCTCTATCAATTCACTCATCCCCATTATCATTTTCATTGTCACTCCCTTGCTTTCATGTTCTCAATGTTCCCTTATCACTTCATCTCCATCTCTCTCCATCCATCCACTCCCCCGTCTAGGTATTAATCATGCTATAAACCTCCATGCCCCTTGAAACCTTTAAAATAAAGTAAATCACAATTATGTAATCCTTTTAGTCATACACCTAACCAAAGAACAACCTAAGACCTAAAACCAACCTCTTAAAATTTATTGTATCAAGGTATAAAAATGATATCATCAATATTATTTAAGGAAAAGTATATGAGAGAAGGGAGAGTGTTGATGAGTTTAAGGTAAGGACCTAAAGATGTATGATCACCATAAGGATTCTAAGAGAAAATGTACCTCAAGTGTTGTATTTAGGATATCATATCTATACAATAGAGCCTACACCTCTCTTGTTGACTGTGTTTTAAGAATACAAGGCAGAATTTGAGCCTTAAATAAGAAAGGGGAGTGACTTATCTCGAGATGGATGATTAATCCTTTAAGGTGAGGTCACCACCCATCCACCTTAATCATCCACTTCAATCAATTGTTGAAATGGTTAAGGAACACCTATATCCAATTGATTATCCTAGGCTTAGGTTGACAAAGAAAGGAGTTAAGCATAGACAGTGTGGTTAATTGAACTATGAAGTGTCTAAAATGAGTCAAAAATGATAATAATTCAAAAAGAGACCATAACCTATAATTATTAATGTATTTAATCTCTCAGTAAGGTCTAATATAGTGTGATAAACACCTACATTATCACACAAAGGCAAACCTATAGTCAACAGTCAAGGGTTAGAATGAAGAAGGCAAGGGTAGAGTTGAGAGCATCATATCCATCAGAAATAAGAGTGAAGATCCAAAAATAACCACTATGAAATATGTCAAGTAGTAGAGAGGCTTATTTTAATCTATCATAGGCCTAAATCTTAGACTAAAGGACAACTATACTAGTACATTCACCTACAGTTGTGTCTTTTCTCATGTGTTGACTGTGCTATAAGAGAATTGTTTAAAAATAATTTAGGTTAATAGTGATTCAAGTAGGGAATGAAATATAATAATTAATAATACTATATAAAATTGGATACCACCCCAAACCCTCTCTTGGATATCCTATAATAGTTTCATCATCCACCCACAGTCAGTTTTGGGAGCAAGAAAGCTTAGGTACAAAGATTGAGGGTTACTGTCTTGGTGAAATTTTTGATATGGGTAATATCATAGAGACATAAAAAAGGATTTAATTTTATAAATTAATTAAAATACACTTACATCAAATAATATGGACTTCATCCCTCACTCAGTCAAGAAAATAAGCATCTACACCTATAGGCTAGTCTTCATGGTAGACGTGAGGAGTGAAATCACTATTATTTCAAATGGCTCACAGTCCAAGTCAAGATGAGGATATTAGTAATCAGGTTATATTAATAAATATATATAGAACCAAAATTAAGGGTGAATGTATGAAATTATATCATGTGCAACTAAGACATCACCCTTGGTCAAATCACAAGAGGGAACACAGGGTTCCAAAATGCAAGACAATTCACTCAAGAAAAGCATAATGGCTTTGATGCATAACTCCAACCCCAAATTAAAATTTATAATAGGAAAATGAAATAAATCATGATAATCACTTGAAGCCACTATGAATCAATCTACAGGCAAGGTTGAATATATGCAAGGTTTGAGGCAAAGCTCTATCAATTAGCCCTTGGTGAATATTAATATACATATGGAGAAACCAAAGTTGTAGACATGAGATGAATTAAGATGGTAAGACCTAGGAGACATTATTTATTATTCTCAAGTAAATTCAAGGGGTCTATACTCAATCAAACCATATAATGAAGGTTTTCATACCTCTTAGGGTCAATTTGAACCCTCAATCTCCAAAACCTACAGAAGTAAATCAAAGGCTTTAAGAGGCTAGTCACTCAATGAAGGTAAAGAGAAAGCTAGAGAAATAGGAGATAAATATGATGGGGATTCATTCACCTAAAATGACCTTAAATACAAAGATTCATGCCAACACATTTTACAGGCAATCTAATGCAATTTTCAGATAATATAGTCAGCTAAGGGCCTTGTAGACCTAGTCAAGTGTTCAAACTTGGAAGGGAGGATCATTGTGGGTATTAAATGGAATCCATACCAATGTTTTGTTTAGACAAATTGTGGTTACACCCATTTTTTTTTCTTAGACCAAGATAGGTTTAGGCAAGTAGTTAAAGTGCTTAATAGGTAGAATAAAGTGTTGAGAGGTATGCAAGGTAAGTTGGAACCCTTAGAAGGTTTTAAATAAATGAAAAATGATGGAAAATTCCCATACCTTCCTTAAAATAAGCCTAACACTCAACACTTTAGTAAATTTTCTTAATGGCAGGCCTCAAACACACTCACATAAGCCTGCCTGTAGAACTTGGAACCACATCAAAGCTCTTTCAAGCTACTATATTAGGTGGTATGATCAAGAGGTTGGTCATGAGTATATAAAGGTCTTAAGGTAGAGTTTTTAGATATATAAAAACATGGAAAAATAAAAAAAACCTCAAGACTTTTCTCAAAGTGTTCAATCATATGCACAAGTATCTCAAGTGCTAACTTCAAGCACTCACCCCATCTACCACATGAACTCTCTGGACCAAATATCCTAGTATGTTTTAGGTGCCCTTGTGCACCAAGAATCCATGGTATATTGGTTTGATTTGCGAAACTAGTTTTTATTAATGAAAATTAAGGATTTAGGCACATAGAAATGGCCTACAAGCTATCTTATGGTCAACTTTGGAAGTTCATATCTTTGTCCATCCTTTGCATGGGTGTCTTAGCCATTCATGGAAGTTAGGTAGGTATGTACCCTATATGTTCAATGGATTTTTTTTTGATCTTGGATGTGAACATTATATGAACCATCCTTAAGACCCCTAGATAATCATAAACCTCCTTAAAACCCTATGTAGACCCAGTCTTAGAAAAGTTAATATTTTGATGTTATAACATCCCAAAATGGTATGTATCACTATTGGAACAATAAGTAAACTCATAAGGTATCCATCCTATGGTACTTGACTATATGGAAATTGTATGAAACCCTTTAAAATAGGCTATTTTATAAGTTTTTAAAAAGAATCAAGGGGTTTTGAGAGTTCTTAGTGATTTCAATTATTGAAATAGAAAGTTTGAGACTTAATCTAACATCCCAATACATGACATGCTCAATATTTTACTTGTAAGGGCCTCTATAAGTAAATTAAAAATTGTTAGTCTACCAGTGCATGAGGAAAATGGATCGATTAGTATAGAGAATTACATTTCATTATCCTAGTACCTTTATAAGCCTATTTCATTATTGAAGGTATTTTTTTAGACATGAAACACATTAATAAATAGATTTATAAGCTTTATTATAGGTCTCCAATGGCTGAAAAGTTTCAACACTTAGGCAATTATGCCTAATTGACCTAATTGATCATCAAAGAAGGTCCAGTTTGCATTGAAAGGTTAGTGGAGTGAGTCAATATAGAGGATCCTTATATCCACTCTCCTACACCATTATCCCCTTTTCTCTCATCCTATTCTTATATATATTCATGTTTGTTTGCCTTAGTATCCCTCACCCTGGTATGAGGAGACTTTGCTAGAATTTGTACTCATACACCTATTGAATGATGATTAAAGCATATTGAAGCTTCTTCATGGTTTAAACTTTGTGTCTTTATGCATTTCTAATATGTAATAGTGGTATAATATGCCCTCTTTTAGGTCCAAGTACACCTGAGTGTTAACAAATCTTTTTGTAAGGTTATTTAGTGTGTGGAAAGGTGGATAGCCCAAGTCTAAAGTGCCATTTAGATTAAAAGTGCCTTGAACCAGGCCTTCTTCTCTTTACCTTCCCACTTTAGTCATCCAACTAATGTTTATATGAAATACTGATGTTTAAAATTCATTAAAGTAGTGTCTCAGATCTACACATTATTTGTCAATGTGTTGAGAGTTCAAATTATGTAAGTGGATATAATGATATCAAGTACATCCCCAGACTTAAAGTAGGTTTTCACTTCTATGTAATCTCCTTCACCCTTTTCATCCTCATAGATTTTCTATCTTAGAGAGAAATCATTGAAGTTTAAAATCAAGGTAGTTATCCCCTTAAAATATCTAGAGTTTTGACCTGATATTAGGTGACCTATAGCCTTAGGCCAATCCTATGTTGGACTAGGTTTAAGTAGAGGACATGACCACTCCTCTCCTTAGCTTGGGTGTAACCTCAAAATCCAAAATTTATAGATCACCCAATGGGATGAGATTTAAATGCCTATAATCATGCCTAGACAACATGGAAGGGAAACTTGCATCCATATTTGAGAGCTTTAGGCACTACATCAGCATTTTTAGTCAAAAGTTTTAGAACATCTTCACTTTAGAGGTAAGAAAGATCATCATTCATGGTTTCATTCATTCTCATGTGCTTGATGGTGAAAGATGGATGGATATGAGGTAGAATCATTTTTCCCACCCTCTTATGTGCTGGCCTATGACCCTCTTCAATTATATCATGACCCTTTTCAACCTTATCCTAATCCATATCAACCAAATATTCCCCTTTATCAGTCATATGATGAATTTCCTTATGACTAGGACTATCAAACCTACTATGATTCTCATCTACCCTCTCTATAACCTTATTATCATCTTGATCATTTATGACAATAACATGACATTATTGAATATCCTACTCATACCCTAAACCATTCCAAATTTGGCCTTAAACAAGCTCTATTTGACAATGAAAAGAATATGATAAGCACTGACACATTGAAAAGGTATGGGTAGGAGATTATAAAACATGTCATTAGGGATCTTAGAACTTCATTATAGTAGGAAAAGGAGGAGTGGATGTCTTTCATTAGGAGAGGTTATTCTAGAAACAATAATGACATGCTTGACATAGATGGACTGATATTTAATATTGAAGAGAAGTTGACAGCACATGAGGGACAACAAACACACCCATCTTGCCTTCCCTCCTTCATCCCTTGTTAGCCTCAAACTGAGCCTCTCATCACCACTCATTACCTCTCATCAAGTGAGTTTTAAAGTCATAAAATTTCTTCCCAACTCATTTCAACCTTCCCCTAATGGAAATATATCCAAAAAAGAGTAAGTATTAAGAGAACCAATTATCATGATCAATCAAGACTTGAATTTGAAGCCTCCCTTTCCAAGAAGATTAAAGTTATAGATAAGCATTTGTATCAGATAGTAGTAGCTAAAAATATCATACAACCTCAATTGTACATTCTTCCATGCATGCCATAAGTATTAGTACACTCTATGCAAGAAGCTTCCAATCCTAAGTTCCCATCTTGGAACCAAGTTTTATAGTCAAGAAAGAAAGAGGAACTACTAAATAAATATGAGGTCACTCAATCCCCACCCCTCCCTCCTCAGGATTATAAGCCTTTCCCTCATGGATATCTATCCAAAGTAATAATCATAAGAAGGAGGTGATTTTTGAAGATAAGTAGCTAGATGAAAGGAATGTGGTATATATTTTGTCTCTCTTAGATGAAAGGAAGATGAGGCATGGGAGGCATGAATCCTGATATGTCTGGAATTTATGGCCTAGGGATGTCTTTCTAAGAAATGAGGTCACCTGATGATGCAGATATTTAATATTATTATTTTTTAAATAGTATTCAACAAGTTTCCATGGAATTCTTAATTAGGATCTAATTTGATTTAACTAGCTCTTAAGCATGATTAAGCACTTTGTGCACAAATTAACCAAATTGATTAGAATTCCTTATTATTGGTCCAATATTTCATTGGATTGGAATTGGAAGTCAATGTTAGATGCATTAGATCCATTATCCCATTTAGGATGTTAGCAATAGTAAATAATAAAGGTGCATGTCTTGTGTAAAAGATTTGATAGGAAAGAGCAATCTAGGGCACCCAGGTGCAAAATTAGCAATTTGACTCGAAATGATCTAATCAGAGTTAGCTGGCCCATAAATTATGTTTACCCATTTAATGATACTCTATCCAAAATCAACACTTGAATATATCAATTTCAACTCATTTATTGATTTTTTTAGGCCACATTGTGCACTTTAGGTGGAAATTGATCAAAAACCTGGTTAGAGGTCATTGGTGGCTAGATTTAGCTGTCTATAAAAGTTAGATACCCCAATCCTAGACCAATCAAATTTTGAAGATAAGTAATTTTCCAAGGATGATTTAGAAGTTGATCACTTGGAGTCAAATGAGTAGAATAAGTTGCAGCCCATGATTGAAGAAGAAATGAAACTTATGATGTAAAATAAGAAGATTTAAAAGGAATATGATTGGGTTTTTGACCCTCACACTCCACCCATGCACTTAGGAATGAATCCAGATTGTTCAGACACTCTTCCAAGTGACTAGGAGAGTGCTAGATATAGATGGAAATTGTCACACATGAATTAAAGTTTGATTACATATAAATCATCAAATGATAACTCCATATCAGGTTGCCATAGTATTTAGAGTACATTCCCATTCAATATTTGGGGAATGAATTCTAGTTTAGGTTAGTTTTGTAGTAATTAGATGATTTGTCTAAATAAGTGATTTACACAAGTTTTTAAATAGTGTTTTTTTTATTTTGTGCCTTCCTTTATTTGTCCTTAATTGTTAGGTATTTTTTTTAGTGTTAGGTTGTTTCTTTGTCTTATTTGTGTGTGCCCTATTTTTGTTAAAAGTCTTAAAGGTGTCGAGAATACGATTCAATCAAGGGTCATCATCTTATGCTCCCTTTTTGAGTCACCTTATCATGAAAAGTGTATGGGTTCTCATGACTAGTAGGTCGGTCACCCATCAAAGTCACCAAATTTTTTGACATTTAGGCCTCATAATCCAAATGTCAACCCCCTATGTTCAAAACTTTTGGTGATCATTATTTTATCTTACTTCTAGTGTCTCCTAGAATGGTCATATTTTCCTTTTTCAATACAAGTCTTTGGATCTTGAATAAAGGCATCATGATATGTCATATTTCTTGCTTGAGTCAATAGTGCCAGGAGTGTCTTAAGTCCTTGTGATGGAATAATGGGTGTCATAGTGTCTTGAGTTGAGAGAGACCATTTCCAAGGGTCATGAATTCTAATAAATGTCTTAGCCTTATTTGAGTACTATAGTGGTATTTGTAAACATAAAGGTGTTGTGATAGTATTTTAGGCTATAATATGGAAATCAAGATGCATTCAAAGTCATTTTACATGACATATTCATCTTAAAGCCCCTTATGACCCCTCAAACCACCTTGTGAGTTTATGTCACCATTTTAAAACCTTGGAAAAGGGAATAATTTAATTACTTAAGTTAATAAAAGGCCTTGAATACATGTTTTCCATGCCATAACTTGTCCATAAGCACTTCATGCCACATAAAGTCCTCTTATGAGCCACCCACACCCCTTCTACCAAGCCAAGTGGGCCCCACATGGCATGTTATGAATTTTACACCTCCCTCATGTGTTTTTACTACTTGGAATAAGATTATTAATGTGTGTCTCCCATTATTTCACCCCAATATGGTGTTGAAGAGTCTAAAAATGGAGAAAATGATGGAAAAACACATTATTCTGTAACATTTATACACATAGTATAGAATGTACCATACATCAAATGATATGGTGTTGAACATGAGTTCAAGTTTGATGTATGTGAAATTTTTAATTAGAAATGGATCCTATTTAATCCAAAAACTAGTTTGAACATCTTTAGGCCTCCTTTGCTTCCTTTGATAACCCCTCAGGTTCTAGATTATACCATATAAGAGAGAGAAAGTTAGGGTAATATCTCTTATCCATGAGAATTAGACTCAAATAACTTCCCATCTAGAGAATTTGTCTAAATATTGGTCTCCCCAACTTTATGAACATTCATTAAGAAGTTAAGGAATGTTTATGCCTCGCAAATCTACATAGGCCCACTTTAGCTAATCAACTTTCATGAAATGTTGTATGGTTTGTTCAATCCAATGACTTATGCTATTTGTCTCAAGTCTTGTAGGGTACTCCCATGGAAATTTCCAATTTTTATCACACTTTTGAGCTTATAAAAGTGGGAAATATTCAATACGAGTCTTTATGCATAGCCTACAATAAAATTTGATATAATGAGCAGAGTGTTTGAATGGTTTATAGGGTATATGAGCTAAGTTTCAATTTTTGCATAGGTTTTTTGATGTTTAAATACATAATTTAATGTACTATGTCCCCTAACACCTCATATGGTCTCAAGGAAGAGGATCATGTATAGGTGGAAACCACTGTGAAATATGCTATGTTTATGACTGTTAATGGTAATTACAAGGTCTAAAAGGAGATCAAATACATAGAATGAGATGTTAGATTAATGGTGGAGAATATTCATTATATTTAAAATAAGCCTCTCCATATCCTTCGTATCCTTAAGAGGAATAAATACCATCTTCTTCACATCAAATACACACAATCCCTCTTTTTTAGAAATTAAGGTTTTTTCATGAATTTTAAGGTTTTTTTTGAGTTTTTAAGGTTTCAATTCCATGTTTTATACATTGTATTTTGTCTCAAAAATATTAATGTTGGATTATAAATTATCTAAGGTTATACAAGATACATTCTAAGAGGCCTTATAGGAAGTCTTGTTATCCATTTCAACCACAATCCATTCTTTGTCAATTCACTCATCCCCATTATCATTTTCATTATCACTCCTTGTTTTCATGTTCTCAACATTCCCTTATCACTTTATCTCCATATCTATCCATCCATACACTCACCCTTATAGTTATTAATCATTATATAGACATCCTTTCCCGTTTAAAAATTCAAAATAAAGGAAATCATAAGTATTGAATCCTTTTGGTCATACACCTAACTAAAGAAAGAACTAAGACCTATAGCCAACCTCCCAAAAGATATTGTAGTAGGGTATATAAAGTATATCATGAATATCATTCAAGGGAAAGTATATGAGAGAAGGGAGACTATTTATGATTTCAATTCAAGGACCTAATGATGTACGATCACCATAAGGAGTCCAAGAGAGAATCTACCTCAAGTGATGCATTTAGGCTATCATATTTGTACAACAGAGCCTACACCTCTCTTGATGATTGTGTTTTGAGAATACAAGGTAGAATTTGAGCCTTAAAAAAGAAAATTAAATGATTTATCTCAAGATTAATAATTAATCCTTTAAGGTGAGGTCACCACCCATCCACCTTAAGCATCCACTTCAAGTAGTTATTGAAATGGTTGAAGAAAACTTATAGACAACTGACTGGCTTGGGCTTAGGTTGATAAAGAAAGTAGTTAATCATAGAGGGTGTGTTGAATTTAACTATGGTGTGTCTATAATGAGTCCAAAATGATAATAATTCCAAAATGGACCAGAAAATATAAGTATTAAGGTATTTACTCTCTAAATAAGGCCTAATATAATGTGATAGACACCTTTAATAGCACACAAGGGCAAACCTATATTCAACAATCAAGGGTTAGAATAAAGAAGGTAGGGGGTAGAGTTGAGAGAATCATATCCATCACAAACAAGACTGAAGATCCAAAAATAACCACTATGTACTATGTCAAGATGTAGAGAGGCTTAGTTTAATCTATCATAGGCCTAGATATTAGACTAAACGGAAATTATACTAGTATATTCACCTACAATTGTGTCTTCTCTCAGGTGTTGACTATGTTATAGGAGAATTGATTACAAATAATGTGTGTTAATAGTAATTCAAGGAGGTAATGAGAGAGAATAATTCATAATAATATATCAAAGTGGATACCACCCTTATCCCTCTCTTGGATAACATATAGTAGTTCCATCATACACCCATAGTCAGTTTTGGGAGCAAGAAAGCTTAGGTACAAAGATTGAGGATCACTATCTTGGTGAAATTTTTGAGATGGGTAATATCATAGAGACATAAAAAATTATTTAATTTTATCAAATAATTTAAATAAACTCACATAAAATAATATGCACTACCTCCCTCGCTTGATCAAGTAAATAAGCATCTACACCTACAGGCTAGTCTCCATGGTAGACTTGAGGATGGAAATCACTATTGTTTAAAATGGATCACATGATAAGTCAAGATGGGGATATTATTACTTATTTTATGTTAATAAATGGATCACAAACCAAAATAAATTGTGAAGGTATGAAACTATAGCCTTTGCAACTAAGACATCACCCTTGGTCAAATCACTAAAGGGAACACAAAGTTCTAAAATGCAAGACAATTCATTCAAGAATTACACAATGGATTTTATGCATAATTATAACCCCAAATGAAAAATTATAATAGGAATATAAAATTAATAATTATCATCACTTTAATCCACTATTAATCAAGATATAGGTAAGGTTGATTATACACAGGGTTTCATGCAAAGCTTTATCAATTAGCCTTTGGTGAATATTAATATACATATGGAGAAACCAAAGTTTTAGATAGGAGGTGAATTAATATGATAACACATAGGAGACACTAAATAATATTCTCAATTCAATTCAATGGGTATATACTCTATCAAAACATAGAAGGAAGGTCTATTAACCTCTTAGGGTCAATTTGAACCCTCAATCTCCAAACCCTGCAAAAGAAAATTAGAGGCTTTAAGAGGCTAGTCACACTATGAAGGTAAATATAATGATGTATAGGGATGAAGGTAATACAAATTAGATAAATATTATGATGATTCATTCACCTACAATGACCTTAAACATAAAGATTCATGCCAACATAGTCTACAGGCAATCTAGGGTAATTTTAAGCTAAAATAGTCATCTAAGGGCCTTGTAGACCTAGTCAACTATTCAAAATTGGAATGGAAGATCCTTGTGAGTATTAAAGGGAATAAATATAATTATCTTGGTTAGATAAATAGTGTTTATACCTATTATTTTATCTTATAACAAGACAAGTCTAGGTAAGTAGTTAAAGTGCTTAATAGGTAGAATCAAGTGTTGAGAGGTATGAAAGTTAATTTGGAACCCTAAGAAGGTTTTAAATAAATTAAACATGATGGAAAAGTCATATAAATTCTTTAAAATATCCATAACACTCAACACTTCAATCAACTAGCTTAATGGTAGGCCTCAAACACACTCACACAGGCCCGCCTATAAATCTTGGAGCCACATCAAAGCTATTTCAAGCTCTTATATCAAGTGGTATGATCAAGTGGTGGGCCATGAGGATGTTAATGTACTAATGAAGATTTTATATGTAGATAAAATCATGGATAAATTATAAAAATATCAAGACTTTTCTTGAAGTGTTCAATCATATGTGTAGGAAGCTCAAGTGCTAACTTCAAGCACTCACCCCATCCACCACATGAGCTCTCAGGACCAAATCTCTTAGTATGTTCTAGGTACCCTTGTGTACTCATAATCCATTATGTATTGGTTGGAATTGGGAAGCTTTTTTTTATGAATGAACATTAAGTATTTACACACTCATAAATGGCTTGCAAGCTATGTTATGGTCAACTTTGGAAGTTCATATCTTTGTCCATCCTTTGCACAGGTGTACTAGCCATTAATGGATGTTGGGTAGGTTTGTTCCCTAGATATTCATGGGTTTTTTATTTTCTTGGACTTCAACATTGTATGAACCATCTTTAAGACCCATAGACAATCACAAAGCTCCCTAAAACCCTCTGTAAACTGAGTTTTAAAAAAGTTAATATTTTGATGTTATAACATCCCAAAATGGTATGAATCACTATTGGACCAACAATTAAACTTAGAAGGGATCCATCCTATTTTAATTGACCATATGGACATTGTATGAAACCCTCATAAATAGGCTATTTTGTAAGGTTTTGAGAAGAATCAAGGGGGTTTGAGAGTTCTTAGTGATTCTAATTCTTGGAATAGCAAGTTTGAGACTTAATCCAGCCTCCAAAAATGACCAGCACCTAAAATTATGAAGGTATTTAATCTCTCAATAAATCTTAATATAATGTGATAGACACCTAAAATAGCACATAAGTGCAAACCTACAATCAATAGTTAATGGTAAGAATGAAGAAGGCAATGGGTAAAGTTCAGAACATCATATCCATCAAAAACAAGAGTGAAGATCCAAAAATAACCACTTTTAAAGATGTCAATAAGTAGAGAGGCTTAGTTGAATCTATCATAGGCCTAAAGCTCAGAGTAAAGGACATTTATACTAGTACATTCACCTACAATTGTGTCTTCTCTTAGTTTTTGACTATGCTATAAGAGAATTATTTCCAAAGGATGTAGGTTAGTAGTTATTTAAGGATGGAATGAAATATAATCATTAATAATACTATATAAAAGTGTAAACCACCCCAAACCCTCCCTTAAACAATTGACAGTAGTCCCATCATCCACTCATAGTTTGTTTTGGGAGTAAGAAAGCTTAGATACAGATATTGAGGGTTACTATCTTGGTGAAATTTATGAGATGAGTAAGCTCACAGAGACCTCCCAAAGTATTTCATTCTATCAAATAAATTAAAATAAACTAACATCAAAGAAGAGGGACTACCTCCCCCACATAGTCAATAAAACAAACATCTACACCTATAGGCTAGTCTCCATGGCAGGGAAATCATTGTTATTTTAAATGGATCATAGACTAATTCAAGATGAGGATATTACTACTTAGGTTACATTCATAAATAGATCTTATACCACAAGCAAGGGTGAAGGTATGCAACAATATCCTGTATAACTAAGACATCACCCTTGGTCAAATCACAAGAAGGAACATAGGGTTCCAAAATTAAAGATAATTCATTCAAGAAAAAGCGTAATTGCTTTGATGCATAACTCCAACCCCAAATGAATCTTGATCATAGTCATATGAAATTAATCATGATCATCACTTTAATACACTATGAATCAAGCTATAGGCAAGGTTTAATATATGTATGGTTTCATTTAAAGCTTATCAATTATCCCTAGGTGAATATTAATATACATATAGAGAAACCAAAGTTACAGATAGGAGGTGAATTATTATGGTAATACAAAATAGATACTAAATAATATGCTCATGTCCATTAAAGGGGACTATACTCAATCAAACCATAGAAGGAAGGTTTGTAGACCTCCAAGGGTCAGTTTGAACCCTCAATCTCCAAAACCTATAGAAGTAAATTAGAGATTTTAAGAGGCTAGTCACTCCATGAAGGAAAATAGAATTATGTATATGGATGAATGTTAGATATAGGAGGTAAATATGATGGTGATTCATTTAACTAGAATGACTTTAAACACAAAGATTCATGCCAATATAGTCTGAAGACAATCTAGGGCAATTTTGAGCCAAAATAGTCATATGAGGGCCTTGTAGACCTAGTCAAGTGTTTAAATTTTGAATGGAGGATCATTTTTAATATAATTTTATTGGTCAAAAAAATAGTGGGTATAGCCACTATTTTATCTCAAACCAAGATAGGTCTACGTAAGCATTTAAAGTTCTTAATAGGTAGAATTAAGTGTTGAGAGGTATGCAAGGTAAGTTGGAACCCTCAGAAGGTTTTGAATCATTAAAAAATGATGTAAATTTCCTATACCTTAAAATAATCCTAACACTCAATAATTCATTCAATTTGCTTAATGGTAGGCCTTAAACACAATCACATAAGCCTGCCTATAGATCTTAGAGCCACATCAAAGCTCTTTCAAGCTCTTATATCAGGTGGTATAATCAAATAGTGGGACATGAGGATGTGAAGGTATTAATAAAGAGTTTATATATGGAGAAAGGTGTGGGGAAATCAGAAAAATCTCAAGACTTTACTCAAAGTGTTTAACCATATGCATAGGTAGCTTAATTGCCAACTTGAAGCACTCACCCCATCCACCACATGAGCTCTCAGGACTAAAGATCCTAGTATGTTTTAGGTACCATTATGTACTAATAATATATGGTATATTTTTTGGAATTTGGAGGATATTTTTTATGAGAAAATGTTAGGGAGTTAGGCACTCAAAAATGGCCTGTAGCTATCTTTAGGTCAACTTTGGATGTTTATATCTTTGTCTATCCTTTGCATGGGAGTCCTCAAAATTATTGGAAGTTAGGTAGGTCTATTCCCTAGATATTCAATTATTTTTTTCTGATCTTGGATGTTAGCATTGTATGAACCATCCTTAATACCCCTAGACAATCATAAACCTCCCTAAAACCCTATGCAAACCTAGTCTTAGAAAAGTTAATATTTTGATGCTATAACATCCCAAAATGGTCTAAATAGCTATTGGAAAAATAATTATACTCATAAGGGATCCACCTTATGGTGCTTGACCATATGGATATTATATGAAAACATCAAAAATAGGCTATTTTATAGGGTTTTTATTAGAATCAATGGTGTATGAGAGTTCTTGGTGATTTCAATTCTTGGAATAGCAAGTTTGAGACTTAATCCAGCCTCTCAGTTCATGACATGCTCATTATTTTACCTATAAATTCTCTATAGGTAAATTTAAAATTGTCATTCTGCCAGTGCATGAGGAAGATGGACCAGTCAACCTAGAGAAGTGTATTTTAAGATTCTAGTACCTTTCCAAGCCCATTTCATTGTTGTAAATATTTTTTTAGACATGAAACACATTCATACATATATTTATAAGCTTTGTTGTAGGTATCTAATGGTTGACAAGTTTCAACACTTAGGCAATTAGGCCTAATAGGCCTAATTGGTCATCAAATAAGGTTAAGTTGGCATTGAAAGGTTAGTGGAGTGAGTCAATGTAGAGGTGATGTGGTTGGTAACTAAAACTTAAGGGGAATTGAATGTGTATTTCATGTCTATGATGGAGAAATTAGATAGTTTCCTTAACTTTGTCAACTTGCTCTAAAGGAATGTGGGCTACTACATAGCTATCATGGCTTAACACATTTTATAATTACCATATGGTGTAATTTTAGACTACTATATGCATGTTCAATCCTTTGAAAAAGTGTAATTGAAGTTAGATCAACCTACCTTCCTTGATTTCCAACACTAACAACTCATTCAAGGAGCCACCAAGAAAGTTTAATGCATGAGGAGATGGGAGGAGGATATATAACTATTGTAACTATGTTTTTGATTAGACTTGGTCATTGATGACCCTCCTATCCACTATCCTAAACCATTCTCCCCTTCTCTCTCATCCTATTATGATATATATTCAATGTTTTTAACCTTAGTTGGTATCCCTCAAGCTAGTATGAAGAGATTTTGCTAACATTTGTACTCATGAATGATGAATAAATCATCTTAAAACTTATTCATGGTTTACAATTTATGTTTTTATGCTTTTCTGATGTGTAAAAATGGTATAATATTCCCTCTTGTAGGTCTAAGTACACCTAAGTGTTAACAAATCTTCTTGACAGGTTGTCTAGTGTGTGGAAAGTTGGATAACCCAGGTTTAAAGCGTTAATCATATTAAAGGTGCCTTAAACCATGACTTCTTCTCTTAACATTCTTAGTTTAGTCATAAAACTAACCTCTAGATGAAATATTGATGTTTAGAGGTCATTAAAGTAGTTTCTTATCTCTAAGCATTGTTTATCAATGTATTGAGAGTTCAAATTGGGTGAATGGATATAATGATATGAGTTGCATCACCACACTTAGAGTAGTTTTTAATTTTTATGCAATATCCTTCACCCTTTTCATCCTTATAGAGTTTATATATTAGAGAGAAAGTAATGAAGTATCAAATCAGGGGAGTTAACCCCTTAAAAAATCTAAAGGTTTGGCCTAAAAGTAGGTGACCCATAGCCTAAGGCCAATCCCTTATTGGATTAGGTCTAAGTAGAGAAAATGAAAAATCCTCTCCTTAGCTTGGATGTAACTTAGAATGCCAATACTATTCTACATGGATTTAATGAGAGTTAATTAAGAGAGCATTACCCTGATAGTATGGGATTACCAAAATCCAATCCTAGATCTTGGAGTGATGACAACATATGAATATTAGTGGGTATAGATACAATTTCATAGACTAATAAGATGACTATCTAAGGTGAGGAATGGTGGAGTGAAGAGACTTATATAGGCTCAATTTATATTAGGGAAGAGATGAGGTCAGAGAGCACATCCCTAGGCACATGACTAATAGGATGGATAGGGGACTAGATGCGATGGATGTGGATGGATGAAACCAGGGAGGTCAAGATGGCTATTAGACAAGAGTTAGGGGCCATGTTGGAAGAGTTTAGGATGGAGGTAGTAGAGGGGTAGATGAGGCACGTTCATCTAGGCCACCTTTGACCAAGATGAGAGTACTTTTAGAAAGGCTAAGGAGAGAGGTATAAGCATGTACCTCAGAGATTGCATGGATCACTATTAAGAGGGATAAGATATTTTATAATTTATAGTGGTAGATAACATAGAGGGATAGCTAGTTGGATGGAGCACATGGACATGTCATATATTTGATAGGATAGATAGCAACCTTACAAGGGTAAATAGATACACTATAGGGATAGATCTAGATTTGGGATGCACATATTGTGACTCTACAGGGTCAGATTGGGCAACTGTAGTCTAGGGTGATGGTGTTGATGTAAGGATGAAATTTTGAGCTATGGATTTTTATTATATAATTATCTGAAAATATCCAAAATATCAAACTACCATTAAGATCTAGAGCCATTAGGATAAAAATGTAAACACAAATGGATATTCATGGCAACACTTAAATCCTAAAGCTAATTTCTCCAAACCAAGATTAAATAATAAAGGTTATGATAGCTTGATTCATTGACTTAGATGATGGACTCATGGATTGATTGATCATATAGTTACTAATTAACATTGAGATTTCTTTTATTCAATATTTTATTTGGCCATGGAGGAGTGGATTGTTTAAATAGATTGAGGGAGGGAAGATCAATGGTCACCATTCAAAGTTAGTTACCACAAGATAAAGGGTGAAGTTTATCCAATAAATTAAAAATTCCTTAGAGAAGCCTCTATAATAGAGGCTTCTAGATATCAAGGGCTAAGTTGGAGAGGATTTTAAAATTAGAGAATTCTAGAATCCATTAGGGGATAAGTATGATTAGTAGGTGATTAGATAGGTGATTAGGGACTAGAGATTTATAAGAGTCTAAGAATAGGCTAGGGTAGGTGGGTAGGTGGGTCATGGAAATTTTAAATTTCCAAATAATGGGCAAGTGGGATTAGTTAGTGGATAATAGGTAATTAAGTGAATTAATTAATTTTTAGGATAGTAATAAGGTTAGTGTATGAAGGATGAAGAAGGGGGATGTTAGATAAATGACTAGAAGGGGTGATTTTAAGACATAATTAAATGAGATAAGAAAAATTAGTGTTGACTAATAATTAGTGATGATAAATTGAGTGAGTTTAGGTGTATACATTTTCCCCCTCTTTGAAAGTGTATTACAAATGGACAAAGTAGAGTGAGTAATGGTATTTCAAATAAAAACATTTCATAAATGAATGTTCTTATATATTTTACCATCTTGAGGGGGGGTGTGGGGAAGAATGAGACAGATGGCTACTTGAAAGAGGAAATGAGAGGTGGGATATGATGAATAAACAAGGGGATATGAAGTGAGATGTGAGATAGATGATGAAGAAAATGAACTAAACCTAAGTAGTGAGATACAAAGTGATGATGCCCCTGGTAAAGACATATGAATAGGGAGTGGAAACATGATGATGATGATATGATAAAATGTTGTAAGCATTTGACATATCCCAGGAAAGGATGCATGCTAGGGAGAGCTACAAACCAAGGTGATTAAGTCCATAATCTGTCAACATATCCCATGCAAGCACATATGTTATGAGATCATTAGGCCAAATTTAAGATAATGATTTAATAGGATTAATGATGGTTATATTTTAAATATGAATTTGAGTGATATAATGAAGGATAAAAATGATATGATTGAGTGACCAAAAGATGAAGGGGAAGAATTGATCAGTGTGATGCATCAAATCAATAAGCCATAATGTAATTAATAGCAACAATGCCCCTAACAAGAACACATACAAGGGAATAAGAGGTGATAGAGTTACAGTCTTGGTCATGCCCCAATTTAAGGAGGAGACTATAAAGTTGAAATGATCAATCATTGATAATGGATGACTGATGAAATAAATGATAGATGTTGTGACTTATCAAGCCCAATTGATAGTTGCAAGTGATTGATGAAAATATTAAGGAGATGGTTATAGATATGGTTATTTATTAATAGAACTATTGATTAATGATTTATATTATAGCTCAAGGACTTGATGGATGAAATACTTGGGTATGATGTGGGCCACATGATGGGAAAATGAAAAAGTGGCCAAGCTATCCCTGACCACTAAAAAGTGGCCATATGCTTCCTACAGAATCTAAAAAGACATCAGGCTAATGTAGTTTTGACTAGATGATAGATGATAAGATAGACTAAAGAAGGAGGAGGATGATGATGACTATTAGATATGTTAGTGATTAGATACAAGGTGTGACTTAGATGTGGGACTAGGATAAATGATGAGATTTTAGATCATGAAGATAAAACTCATAAGGTAAATGATTAGATGTTAGACAAATGGACTAGGATGATCATATTAAAGATATGTTAGGAATAAAATATAAATTAATGTGGAAAATTTTCATAGAATTTTAATAAAAAGAGCTATGAACAGAGATACATAGAGAACAAAAATTAAAATACATAATAATAAGACAATATTTAACATGGTTCACCTAATGCGACCTACATCCACCAAGAAACACTTGCTCAGATATTATGACAAGCCAAAAAGAGTATAATCCACTCTTAGATTAATCTTCTCATAATGACAATGCACAAATATTGTGCGTAACTATGCTTAACAAACTCTTTGAAATTTGCACTTCAATTCACACACTCTATTCACCTTCTCAAAATCAATTATTCCTCATATATTACCTAATATATGTCCATCTATATATAATTACATCAATAAGTAACTGCCATAGTGGTTTTAATAAATAATGGGTACCAAAACCATGGTCCAATTCAACCCATAATGGTTCCCCATTAATCATGGGTGATGACACCACACATATACAAGTATAGATAAACCACATATCTATACTCCTAGAAAAAGAAGGATTCTAAAAAAAATTAATCCCAAACCCCGGTGAGAATACATTAAGAGTGTACATTAAATTTTAATGTATAATATTTGAAATACATTGTAATGTGGAAATATGCTCCACAACATAACAAGATAAATGACTAGGATAAATTATTGCGAATGGGTTGTTAGATGTTATGATAGGTGATAGAGAAGAGGAGAAATGTTGATTGTGTAGATGATCGATATATCATTGCTATAATAAGAATCATCATAGTTTAATCAATCCAATGTAAATATATCATTTGGAATTATGCCCCAAGATATAAGTATATCCAAGAGGAAGTTGTGTAAAGGTGCATAAAAATAGGAAAATAATGAACTCTGCATCATCGAGGGCACTTAAAAGTATCATTATAACTTTTGGTGTCATCCTAACATCATTGTTATTGCCAAATAGACAAAAGTATACATGACATAAGATAAAAAATAAACATAGACAAAAATAACAAACATAATATAATCATATATACACGATATAAACAAGTCAAACAATGCAAAGCATACAAGTAACACACGCAAGTATCTACATGCAGTGTCATTGTGTCTTATCTAATGGTATTGATAGGATGGTTGATTAGGAAATGAGTTTTACTAAGTTATTCATGATGATGATGTGATTTTGGATTAAGGATAGGAAGTTGGACAAGGTATGGACTTGGAATAGACTAATGATTTGGATGAGGATAAGGATTTGGATAAAGACTAGATGAGGGATTAGGATTAGGATAAGGCTACCTAAGACACTAAAATAAGATGAATAGGATGATAAGATGATTATGATATAATATAGGACATGATGATAAGATGTTTAAGACATTAGATAGGACAACTAGGATATTTAGGACATAGAACAATATGTCATATGACAAGATAATTGAGATAGAAGACATGATAATAAAGAGATGGACGGAATAAAACAAGGTGGGATGACAATGATATGGAACATAAAAGGACTAGGATAAGATAACTAGGATATAAGACAATACAACTTAGATGTTTTTGGATTTTGTGGATTTTATGATTTTTAGGGTTTTTGACTTATTTCAATTTTTAGGTCTTTTTGGAACATGTATAAACACTATACAAAGGGGGTTACTAGAAAAGAGAACACCAAACCTATCAACTAGGATAAATATGGATGGAATAATGGATGGGATGATAAAAGGATGAGGGTGATGCTGAAAAGGAGATGAAGACCAAGGGCGAATGGACTAGGGATCACCAACGACCACATTGTGAAGGAACCAGATATATAGTTGCCTAAGTGTCTATTAGAGGATATACCAAGATGATTCCAAAAAATTTCTCAAGACACCTTCCACATCCTTACTAATGTCAATATGGGAAGGAATGATAGACTAGATAGGGATAAGGGATAGATGGACATGATGAATAAAGATGTATGGACCATGTCATGGATGGGGTTAGCAAGGAACATGGGATATGACCATAGAGATTAAGTGGATTTTTCCCCCAAGTTTTGAGGTGCAATGCAGACAATATATTATTTTACCATGATGCCATAAATTAGTTTTCATCATGGTACTTTTTCAAGGTGCCAAAATATTGGTTTTGACCATTAGACAAATGATTTTTATTTTATTATATTTTTTTTTTACTTTTTTTTTGTTTTTTTTTGGTTTTTTGGGCATCTCAATTTGTTGGATATGGGTACTCTAGAGGTTCAAATAAAATATATTGAATCCAACCACCAATTACAAAACTGAGTTGCGTATTTATACAGACATATGAGCTCATGATAGCTCCTAAAAATTATGGGAGATAAAAATATAAAAATTTATAAAATCTCCCAAATATTAATCAGGAGTTACAATTACTAACAATAAAAGATTTTCAAGATTTACTAACATTAATAATTGTATTATAATCAAGTATTGAGTAATTTAATAGTCATTATTTATTTTAAAATGGTAAATTAATCACCCTAACATTTACCCCCTTAATTCAACATTGTCTCAAGTGAACAGGAGATAAATTATCTGAATGCCTCAAATATTTCTTGTGAAAGTGCTTTGGTAAAAATATCTACATGTTGTTGATTTGTTGGGCAATATTGGAGCTAGATTTTGTTGTTCTGAACATGTTTGTGGATGAAATGAACTTACACCTCAATTTTTTTATTCCATTCATGAAACACTAGATTGTGAACAAGCTTCACTACTCATTCATTATCTACATGAAGAATTGTTGGTTGATCTTATGGTAATCCAAATCCTTCAAGTATACATCTGAGCCAAATAAATTCATAGATATCTCCTCCTATGGTGCAATATTCTAATTCTGTGGAGGACCTTGAAACATAATTTTGCTTCTTATTCCCGCATGATATCAGTCTAGATCCTAAAAAGAATACAAATCCTAAAGTGGATTTCCTATCATCAATGCTCCTTGCATGATCTGAGTTTGAGTATCCTATTAAGAATAATTTATCATTCTTCTTATATTCTAATCCAAAATCCATAGTTCCTCTGATATACCTCAATACTCACTTTACTACTTTCCAGTGACTAATCTTAGGCTCTTGCATGAACCTTGAGAGATAACTGGTAGCATAGCTAATGTCTGGCCTAGTATATGTCAAATAAATGAGACTCCCCATCAATTATTGATATAGATTTGAATTTACCTATGGTGATGGATCTACTTGAGACAATTAAAACTTTGTCTTCATAAGTATGGAAAATGGTTTGCTATCCATAAAATGAAATATATTGAGCATTGTCCTAGCATATTTGAGCTGAGATAAAAAATTATGATTTTCTCTCTACCAAAATTCTAAACCAAGACAATAATTTAAAATCTTGAGATCTATCATATCGAATGATCAAATCAGATCTTTCTTTGTTGATTCAATCATTTTCACTAAACTTCTAGTGATGACTAGATCATCGACATATACAACTACAATCACTATCTCCGCCCTTGTTGTTTGAGGTAGATATTTAGATCATATGGACTCCTTTTGAATCCATGTTTTAAGATATGCTCATCAATATTGATATATCATACCCTGGGAGCTTGTTTAAGACCATACAATGATTTGACAAGTCTAAAAACTTTATCTTCTTTTCTAGATTTGGTAAAACCTTCTGGTTGAGTCATGTAGACTTCTTGTAAGTCCCCATTAAGGAAGACACTTTGCACGTCCATTTGATGGAATTTTCAGCCAAACTGTGCATCTAGAGCAAAAATCATCCTAATTTTTTTATCTTTGTTGTGGGAGCAAATGTCTCCTCATAGTTAATGCCTTATTTCTAAGCATACCCTTTCACAACTAGGCTTACCTTGTACTTGTCGATATTTCCATTTGCTTTGTACTTCATCTTGAAGATTTATTTACATCTTATTGGCTTCTTCCCTGGTAGAAGATATAGAAGTTACCATGTTTTATTTTTCATCAATGAATTATATTCTACTTCTATGCCATCTTTCCAAGGTTTTAACTTTAAGGCTTCCTAAACTATAGAGAGCTTGATAGATTCAATAATGATACTCATTAGGGATAAATTGACCTCAGCATGAGCCATACTATGAGTTCTTGGTCTAG
Organism: Torreya grandis; assembly: GCA_037957365.1. NCBI lineage: Eukaryota > Viridiplantae > Streptophyta > Pinopsida > Cupressales > Taxaceae > Torreya > Torreya grandis. Next base: position 197,517 of record JARHVA010000314.1, read on the forward strand.
TGGTGGATGTGTTTGGAACACCATCCAACTTTCTATCTCTGAGAGTATTTGTATACCATTTAAGGAATACATTAATTAGTTTTTATGGGTGGTGGAGTTGCACCATTATTCCCATCATCATTACTGTATTCATTTGGGAGATCACCATCTTTTATATTTTATATGGGACTAGTTTTTTATCAGGTGCATTTGTAGAAGGAAATTCTGCTTCTTTCTTTTCAAAGAATTCAACATCCCTATTGGTGTAGATTTGTTTGGTTTTTTATCCATGAGTCTATGGACAAGTGCTTTTTTATTGTACCCTAAGAACACATATTTTTTGGATTTCATATCAATCTTAGTCCATTCTAATTTGGGAATATGCATACTATCTTGATGTCCAAAAAATTGAGGATGTGCAATAGATGGTTTTTTCCCTGACCAAGATTCATGTGGGATTACTCCATTAAGAGCTATAGTGGGTACTCTATTGAGTAGATATATGATAGTTTTGGTAGATTCTATCCAAATTGCCTTTGTCAAGATTGAATCATATATCATACATCACACCATTTCTACAATAGTATGATTCCTCCATTCAATAAGTGTATATTGATATGGTGTATGTAGAGGTGACATTTGACAATGACTATCATTTGCTTGCAAAAAATGTTTAAACTCATTTTTATTGAGTTCCCCCCATGATCTATGCAAAAGGTCCTAATGTGTTGACTAGATTCATTTTCAACAGTCACTTTAAACTTTTTGAAAGTTTCAAAAGCTTGATCCTTTGTTTTCAAATAGTAAATACACATTTTTTTAGAATAATCATCAATAAAGAGCATAAATTACTTAAATCTAGCATGGCTAGGTGTCATTGATTTACATAGATCTATGTGAACCAATTTAAGTTTACCATTGGATCTATAGGTATTGTTTTGAAATGGAAATCTATGTTGTTTTCTTTTTAAGCAATAAAAACATTTGTCTGTACCCTTTTTAAGAGGTAGTAAGCCTCTTACCATGTTTTTGTGGTGGAGTGTGTCAAGATATCAGAATTCAATGTGGCCAAATCTCCATTTCCATAGTTTTACCGAGGTCTATGTCCTTTGCTATGAGTGCTTGATTATTTTTATGAATAAAATCAAGTTGAAACATATGATTCACATTGGATGCTCGTGCAATAATTTTTGAGTTTCCATATTTATCTTTGATCAAACACAATTTTATCCCACCTTTATATTCAAATTTAATCTTCAAACTATGGTCTAAGAGTTGACTTATTGATAACAATTTTTTGGTTAATCTAGGTACATATAGAAAATCTATGATTTTACATTTTTTCATGCTTAGGGGTAAGACAATGTTGCCAATTCCTTGCACACTATAGGTATCATCACCCAAAGAAACATTATTTTTATTGGATGTGTCCTTCAAAATGAAAAACCAATCTTTTCTTCCTATCATGTGTTGGGTTGCACCTGAGTCAACATACCATATGTCACTTTATGATGTGGATACATCATGGGTATCTGCAAAGTACAGGTATTCATCTTCCTCATCATGTTATTCTTGTTCAACAGTATTGCCTTGTTGTTTTCATTTCTTTTTCCAAGTCCCCTTTCTCTATCCTTATGGCTTACTGAAAGAGCCAGGGGATGATTGTTGGTTAGTGAACTTATGACCACTAGAAGATCCTCTTCTGAAGGTATTGTACCAATAATATCTTAGGTCATGTCCTTGATGACCAAAAATGAGACATTATTTATGTGACTTTCCTCCTAGTGAATTTTGCTTTGAATTAGGTTTTGATGAAGATTTGACTGGTTTCTTTCCTTTTTATTAATGAGAAGCTAGTACATGTTCTTATTTTTCATGAGTGTTGAAAGCCTCTTCCTGTTACAATATATTTACTAGTTTTTCAAAACTTCATTTCTATTTTGTGATAGTCAAAGTAATGAGAAAAATCCTGTATGAAGGTTGAAATGATCTCAAGATAATAGTTACAAGAGATTCATTTGAAACTATCTCACCCAAGGATTGAAGTGATGCCCTTAGTGTTTCAACATGTCTTAAAAAATCCTCCATTATTTCTCCAGATCTCAATTTGAGAGAGTGGAGTTGACTTTGAAAATTCAAAATAGTGCTCTCATTTTTTGCCTCATATAAATTTTGGAGCTTGTCCCAAGCCTCCTTAGTTGTTTTGGCTTCATGAATGTGTGGTTGGACTTCATCTGATACACTGAATATGATAATCAACTTATCTTTCTGATTGGCTTTATCAAATTTACATTGTTGATCAACATTTATTGTATTTTGGGTAGATGAGCCATCTACTACAAACTAAATTTCTTCAAATTCCAGTTGAGTTATGATCTTTATCTTCCAAATAGAGTAGTTATCACCTTTGAGTAACTATGAATAAAGAAGAAAGAATTTCAAACTTTGTGTAGCCATTATCAAGACTGTGGGTAATGGATTGGTTCCTTATCACTCTAGGTATACAGGTCTCCTTTTCTATATATCATCAAACTGATATACCAAACCTTTCATTATACATGCTCTTCCTTTATACCAATTGATATAGAAAATGATCTTGCCCTTTATATATACCTGATAGTATGGGAAAGAGGCATAAATGTACAAGAAAGAATTTGATACTTGGTACCTAGACAGTATTGAAAAGGGTTTGTCTAATCATTAGCACCTGTTTGGATGGATTTCTTCATACATGCATGTAACTCCACTATATACTTAGAAATACCATCAGTCAATATTTATGCCCTTTGATTGTAATGAACGGGTAAATGAAGGGAAGGTTATGAGTGAATGTTCCTTATTTTTCCTCAATGATTTAAAGGGATGATGCCCAGATATCATTTTTGTAGCTATGTTAGGTATGTATGTAGTAACTCAAACATGATGGCATTACCTATAAATGTGAGTCAGAGGCATAGCTATGACCGAACACTAAATCGAGTTTGAAAAACTCATGATTTTGTGTAATACGCAATACAATTATAATTTTTTTGCAAAATAAAGTTATAATGCTTTTCATAAAATGAAAATTCACTTGTTTTTTGTTTTGGGCTCTTTGACATCTTTCTCATAAAAGTTAAATTTTTGTTTACTTTGCCTTTTCCTTTTTATTTATTTTTATTTTTTAAGTACATTCATTGGTAATTTAGTTAGTTATAACTAAATTTATCAAATTTTTGAAAGTTAGAAGGGCTGCTAAAAATCTCACTAAAAATGTCATTTGGGGATTTGAACCTCCCACCTATCCTCTACCAAAACAAATTCCCACCAACTCACCTATGCATTATTTCAACAACATGAAAGCACAAACATCTATATGAAGGCTTAATGCTCTGATTTTTATTTTAAACCACCCTCCCACCTAATACCATAGATTTTTAAAAAGGTGTTTTTGAAATAAAATGCAGCAAAGGAAATATTTGTTGGGTGGTTTTGAGAAATAAATAGGTGGTTTTAGACAAATAAGAGTTGGTTTTTATATTTAAAAGATAGTTGGAAACTTTAATTTGAAGCTATGAATTTATAAGCTAAAAATTTTGATCTATAAATTATAAAAATAATTGACCAACCTCTTTCTTATGGCCCCAACCTCTTTTTGTGATGTAGCATTTGTATTGAAAATGTTAGTCTTCTTCATGCTTTGGGTCTTTTCAGATTTATATGTTATGGTTTGGTGTTTGGCATCCAAGGATGATTCCTAGCTATTGTCTTTAACCAAGCTCACATCTCAACTCAATGATTATGGCTCTTTTTTCAATGCTAGTGGCTTTTGCAAGATAAAATATTCAACGCACTTTTTTAATTTACAAATGTCTAGATGCCACATCAAAAATAAAGAAAATCTTACATCCACTACTCCTAATGTGTTGCAGATGTATTTCGTTATTTTATTTTTTTATTAATAAAAAAATAACATATCTCTCTCTGATATGGATGTCTGGTCTCCAACACTTTAGGCTTGATTGCTTCTCTTCCTTTCAATGCCTCCTTCAAATTTTCTTAAAACATAGCCTTTTTTTATTTTTAATGTTGATCATTCAATGATTCTGCTATAGTCACCACTGATAATGCCTTAGGTTTAAAAAAATCTTCAAATGGAGGAAGCTTTAACTTGGATATTCTTTGGGAATGCTCTGACTTCTCCCAGGTCATACAAGGAAGATTAATTTTTTAAAGATTCTTCTTAATGAGAGAATAAACTTCTCATTACACTTAATGGCTCTGATACCAAATCTAGAGGTTCAAGTAAAATATATTGAATCCAACCACCATATACAAAGTTGAGCTACATATTTATACATACATATGAGCTCGTATTAGCTCCTAATAATTAGGAGAGATAAAACTATAAAAAACTATAAAATATCCCAAATATTAATCAAAAGTTACAATTAATAATAATAAAATGTTTTTAAGATGTTGGTGCAATGCTTTTTCCCATTGAGTTTTGCCTACATGGCATTATGGCCATTCTATGCCAATTAAGCTTCCTTAGGTTAGTTAAAAAGGGTCACATAAGCTAATTTCATTTTAATGTAATTATCTAATTAGAAAAATTAGAGGCTTCCTCATGTTGCCACAATTTTTCTTATATGTACCCCACTTTTCCACTTTTGAAGGTTAGACAGGTTAATGTGATTTTATGTAAATAGGTCATTTTTTACAATATTATTGTGTGAAGACAAGCTTCTTCCTCCTTAGCAATTTATTTGTGATTTCATTACTCCATACATAGATTTTCTCAATCTTTTGTGTAAGGATCCGAGTTAGTGGCCAATATAACATGGTATCAGAGCCATTTTTGCTAGTATTGCAGCAATCTTTGTGGTGAAATCTTACATACATTCACTATTCTAGCATAAAGAAGGGTTTGGTGGGATTTCTTGGAGAATTTATGCAAAACATTCTACTAAAGCTTCAGATCTCAAAAAACAATTGTGAAATTGGTTTTAGGTGTCAAAACCCTTCGATCAACTATAAACATGACCTAGTTTTGGAACATCAATTTTTTCTTTCTTTTTGGCATCCCAAGGCCCCATTTTTTTTTTCTTTGTAAAAAATTGTACTTCATGTGTTGCTATGCAAAAATGCCTTCTAGGTTTTCTTCTTTAGGTCAAAATATCAAATGGGTCTCTTGTAAAATTTACATCACTAAAGTATTTTAGATGTTTTACCTTAACTTGATTTGTGTGCCATCATACCTCTGCATTACTTGAATCTGCAAGTGGTCATTACTTTGGCTATGTAGTTGATCTGCCTCATGTTGCATGTATTGGAGAGTCCGATAACCAATCTATAGTTTTGGAGGGTTGTTACTTAACCAATAAACTAATTATAATTTCAACAGTGAGTAAATTCACTTTTCTAAATTGATTTGTTTAATAAGTTCACTTACTTACTCATAGAGGAAAGGGTCTACGAATGTGTATAAGTAAGAAATTGTAAGTGCCATAACTTTAAATTTGTAGCTCCGTTTTGGGTGCTTTTTTTTTTTTGAAAGTGCATATTTTTTCAATCTCTACCCATTGGTGGTATTTTCTAGGGGCTTTATAATATCCATTTTTATTCATGGTGTAATGGCTTAAAACTCACTTCAAACTTTTTATACCTTTTTTGGATGCATTATTGGTTATACCTGATATCTAATATTGAGCATGTGTTGCATTGTAATTTAAGGGGGTCCTTGTTGATAGTTCAAGGGGGTATTTGTATTATGTGCAATCTATTCTTTGATTTCATCTCAATTTTGTAAATTATCTCAATCTAATCTATATTAATGGATCTAAAATTGATTGAAGTACTCACGCCATTTAACTATCTCAACTAGAAGTCTAAAATGTAGCTCACTTTGAGAGATAAAATATTATATCAAATCACTATGGGTGAGAAAACTAAGCTATCTACATATGCAAAAAAAGTTAAGTGGTACAAAAGATGTGACAAGGATTATGAGTTCTTATACCTATCAATGTCTCCTGACCTCCTATTTCATGTTGAATCTATAAAAGATCCTAATGACATCTGTACCATCCTAGACAAGCTTTTTGGATTGTAGGACATCATAAGGTGTCATGAGATAGAGAATGAGCTCATCACATTAAGCCCAAGTGACTATGACAACCTACAAGACTTCTTTAGAAATTTTAAATCACTGAGATTATATTTAAAATAATGTGGCATTGATAAAATAGCTGACTAGTTAATTTTATCTACGCATACAAAACTGGGCCATAACTATTTAGTTTTCATCTCTACATTTCATGCTACCAAATGTGCACTTCGATCCACTTGGAAAATTCCATCATTTGATGAGTTTGTTACTGATCTAACTTGGGATCAAGATAAGTTGGTTTAAATGGGTGCACTGAAGTCTTCAAAATAACATGCCTTTATTGTCAATCAAAATAAAAAGAAGACTTCTAGCAGTGGTAAATAGGAGAAAAAATAGTCTAAACTAGATCACGAGCATAACAAGAATTAGAAATCAGATGTCAAACCTAATCCATCATCAAATGAGTCCTCCTCAAGTGAGAAACCTAAGAAGGAGAAAATCAAATGCAACTTTTGCAAGAAACTTGGGCATGATGAATTTTAGTGCATGAAAAAGAAGATTGAAACCTTGACCAAGATGCTTGAGAAGAATAATATCAGTGTTCCTAAATCCTCAACTTAGAACACATCTGTACAAGATTTTGCAAAGGCTAAAGATAACAAAAAGGGTAAAAACAAGGGCAAGGTACTTGTTATAGTATCTTCTTAGCCTTCGTCTTGGGTTATTAACTCAAGTGCTTCCTATCACATGACCTCCTTAGAGGATCTATTTTCAAAAATAGAGCCATGTTTTGTGCCTTCAATTCTCATGGGTGATGACACTTTGGCAAAAGTCAGTGGTAAAGGATTGGTTGAAGTAAGTGATGGGACCTTCAATGATGTTATGTGTGTTCCTTCACTATCCACCAATATTTTATCAGTGTATCAAATCAGTCACATAGGTGAAAGGAAGTGAATTGAGTTCACACCTAATTCAACAGTTATCAAGGAGCTACACAGTGACACCATAGTGGATTATGAGAAGGCTAATCATTAGTATAGGCTATATACCATCTCATAATTTTCCCTAGATCAACCCTTAGCTGCACTACTTACTCATGCAGATAGAGTGATCAAACTATTACATGAATGGTTTGGCCATTTAAACTACCATTACCTAGAGCAACTCAATCATTAGAATATGGTTTTTGGGTTTCCTAAAGTCAAAATATGGATGGCCTATACAATGGTTGCATTCTTGGCAAGCATATAAAAGAGAAATGTGACAAGGGCAAAGCAAGTAGAGTTAAACAAAAGTTAGAAATTATCCATAATGACATAGCAAGTATTTTTCAAAACCTTCATTCAATAGAACCAAATACATGCTCACATTCATTCATGACTTTTTAAGGTACACTAGGTGTTTTTTCTCAAAAATAAGTCTAAGGTCTTTGATCACTTCAAGGCACTTGTGGAGAAACAATCAGATTGTTCCATCAAAATATTAAGGACTAACAATGGTGTGGATTATGTTGGCAGTAAGTTTGAGTAGTTTTACACATTAGAGGGGATTCAAATACAATACATAGTTCCATACAATCTTCAGTAGAATGGTGTGGCTAAACATAAGAACCATTTCTTGAAGGAAATGGCTAACTACATGCTTCAATCAAAGTCTCTTGCTCCTCAATTTTGGGATGAAATAATCAACTATGTATGATACATTCAAAACCATGTTCCACACAAAATCTTGAAAGGAATAACTCCTTTTGAAGCTTGGGATGGTCACAATCCCATAGTGGATCACTTTTGAGTGTTTGGATCACCAACAATGGCTCATGTTCCCAAGAAGAAATTCAAGGCAATAAACCCTTAGAGTTAGTCTTGTATCTTTGTGTGGTATCTAGAGGGTGCTAAGGGATACATGATTATCCATCCTAAAACTCATGATTTTTTCATAGAAAAGAGTGTCAAGTTTCATGATGGCCCACTTGAACTCACTATTAGCACTCCAAACTCTTCAAATATCTCACTGGACATTGATTCCACCTTAGACAGTGACTTGGATCCACCTCAAAATCTTCTTAATGATCAGGATGACTCTTCTTCTTCTTCAAGTTCAAGTGATAAGAGTAGTGATAAGGATTCTCCTCCATCTCACACTCACACTTTAGATGATGATGACTCACCTCTTGATTCTCTAATCTCATACAATTTTGGTCCCACTTGTGCCAAATAGACACTTTAAAGTGCTTGGAAATGGGTTAGAAATCCATCAGATATAAGGTGGACATGTTCAAATTTTCAAGGGACTTCACATGCCTACTTTTCCATTACCTCAGATCCACAAACCTTTCATGAGGCATCTAGCATTCCAGAATGGGATTCTGATATGCAGGAGGAGTATAGTTCCCTAATCAAGAATAAAGCATGGGAATTGGTCCTTATTTCTAAAATAAAAAAATCTGTCCATTACAAATGGGTTTATCAAATTAAGTATGGTGCATATGGTTTTGTTGATAAGTATAAATCTCATCTAGTTGCAAAAGGGTTTTTTCAGGTACCTGGCATAGACTACACTATGACATTTGCTCTTATAGCCAAGATGGCATCTATCAGACTCACTCTAATCATTACAACCACACATCAGTGGGATGTTCATCAAATGAACATCAAGAGTACTTTTCTACATGGTGACCTCAAAGAAGAGATCTACATGAAGCAACCATAAGGCTTTTTGGAAGATTTCTCCATGGTCTACAAACTTAGGAAATCTATCTATAGACTCAAATAGGCCCCTCAGGCATGCTATGCCAAGATGGAATCCTTTCTCCTCATAGTCAAGTTCACTGGATGCCACTCAAATCTTAATGTCTACATCTTATGGTAAGATTATTATCTATTGATCCTAGTTCTCTATGTGAATGACTTGATTATTATAGAGAACTCATGATCATCCATCTCATTAGTGAAAACTACACTTTCAAATAGATTTTCAATGATAGACAAGGGATTGTTGCATTACTTTCTGGAGATTGAAATCATTTAGTCAAATTTTGGGATAACTTTATCATAATCTAAGTAATCTCTTGATTTACTTGTGATGTTTAGCATGGTTGATTGCAAGCTAGCTCCTACTCCCTTCTTATCTTATGTGAAGCTTGAGGCTGATTGTCCTACACCATTGGTTGATGTAACTCTATATCATCAACTTATGGGTAGTCTTATCTATCTCACACACACTAGACCTAACATATCCTATGCAGTTGGCATGGTCTCCCAATTTATGCAAGAGCCACATGAATTGAATTAGAAAGTAGCTAAGTGGATTTTGCACTACATTCAAGGTTTACACAACTATGGGATACACTACATAGAAAAAACATAGGTTGATTTTATTAGAGACACAGACTCAGATTGGGCTGGAGATATTCAGAGTTGAAAGTCCACTTTAGGCTATAGTTTCTCACTTGGTTCAGGTCGAATAATTTGGTCAAGTAAGAAGCAACATGAAATTGCTTTATCATCTATAGAGGCATAATACAAAGGCGATATCAATTCCACCACTAACGTAATATGTCTCTAGGGGATTTTCACTGAGTTTGGCATCTAGTTTTATAAGCTAACAATCATCTATTATGACAACCCAAGCACTATCCATATTTTGAGGAATTTGGTTCTCCATCAAAAGACCAAACATATAGAGATTCACATGCACTTCATCAGGAAGATTATCAATGAGCAATTCATTGATATTTGGTACTATCTAACATCAAATTAGATTGCAAATATTCTGACGAATCCCTTCATAGAGAGAAAAATTGTTCATTTGTGAGATCTCATTGGGGTTAGGGTTGCTCCAACTTCTTCTTCCTCATATGGAGGTTCTTCACTATGTACTTTGGTACCTCATCAAGATTTTAATGTTGGGACCTGATTCTCATCTCACTTAAGCTATGCTTAAGGCAGGGGGGGTGTTGGTGTAGTGATATTTCCAATTAAATTTTGTCTACACAACCTTATGGCCATTTTATGTCAATTAATCTTCCTTAAGTTAGTTATAAAAGGGTCACATAGGCTAATTTAATTTTAATCTAATTATTTAATTAGGAAAATTAGAGACTTCCTCATGTTTTCCTAATTTTTCCTATATGTACCCCACTTTTCCACTTTGAAAGGTTAGATAGGTTAATGTGATTTTATGCATGCAGGTCATTTTTTGCAATACTATTGTGTGAAGATAAGATTCTTCCTCCTTTACAATTTATCTATGATTTCATTACTCCATACATAGATTTTATCAATATTTTGTGCAAGGATCCAAGATCATGGCCAATCTAACACAAGATTTACTAACCTAAATAACCTACCAATCTACCTATAGTAAATAAATGTATTACAATCAAATATTGAGTAACTTAATATTACTTATTTATTTTAAAATGGTGAATTAATCACCCTAATAGGTACGAGATGAAAGAATGCTAACACTTTATATATATTTAGCCAACACATGTTTTAGAGATGTGTGGTGTTAGGACTATGTTATTGCCACTAGATGTATTAAGGTTCATGTGACCTTTGGTGATTCTTAATTGAGATCCCTCTAGACATCTAGACTAGGTATCTACGTCACCCCTATGAGAGATGATGCTACCTAAAAAGGTGATGTGAGGTAAGGATTGGATTATATTTTGATGTTGATGGTGTTGTATTGAACTTGAATAAATGGTAGGACTTGATTGATTGATGGATTCATGATAAGATAGTGTGATGGGTGTTTGCAGAGTGGGACTTGGATTCACACACATAGACATGTTAGATATTCCACATTTGATTGGTGCCAGTTGACAAAGGACTACATGTGATTTAAGAGCTTTGACCTTTTGATTTATATTTGATCTAATAATTTATAGGATTATCAGCCATATTATTAGTGATTTTGACATTATTTTGATTTTCATACTTGATTATATATTAAGTTCCCCCTTATGCCTGACATTGGGCTTCACTAGAGGAGATTGATATTTGAATTTGATGGTACCCTAGTGCCTGACATGGGGATTCACTAGGGGAAGACACTTTTTGATGAGGCCGATGAGTTGGACTTATTTGATGTGGAATTTTTAAATCAATGGTGATTTGATCATTATATATATGACTTTTGGAGTGTGGTCTGGGACCTTTGTATTTGTGTCATAAATTATGTTACTCGAAGAAGGTTCCAATGATGTATGTTTGTGCTCATCCCTATGGAGGGAGGTGATTAAATGATTATTGACATGAAAAAAGGGGTCTATGATGGATGAGGGTGTGGGATATGGTATGATGAGCTTAATGAGTGGTGATGGGGCAACATGTTCTTCATTGGGGTTCATTGGAGACCCAGTTTTGACATTAGATAAAATCTCAAGGTCAATAAAAGGATCGCTAAGACTAGTTATAGTATACACATCCAATATAGTACCAGATTCACTCTAACTATCTTCAATAAATAAAGCTTGTAAAAACTCTATTATGACTTCATCATCCTGATTGGGATGAAAATATATTCTTGGTGACTAATTTTCATCCAAATCGGAGGTGTCTTCAAAAGGGTAGGCATAGTCATCATCTACTATAATATCTATGAGGGATGATGTTTCTGATAAGGAGTATAATTTATGTACTAGTATTGAACATGAGCCTGATACAAATAACACTTGTATTACCTTTGATGTTGAATCTGATATACATGATACAATGTTGCTAGTAGAAGATTCATTATCTAAAAGTGACCTCTCAATGTGGGGTCTTTGATATGATGGGTGAGAGGAATATGATGGAGGAACAATGGATTTGACAAAGATAAGCCTATGGAAGGAATCATGAGGACTAGGTTCATGGGGAATAGACTCATCTTCAATAAAGGATTTTTTAAAGATGAGGGGACAATGAAAGATGAATGTGGTGTCTTCACCTTGTCTTAGAGAGGGAAGCACTTGATCATAACCTGGAATGTAATCTTGGTTTTCCTCTTCTTGTTTACCCAAGGAGGTAGAATCATTGGATTCGTTCTCAGTTTCTATGTCACCATAGTCAATGAGGTCTTTGACATAGTTTTGGAAATTATAACATTGATAACGGTATACCCTTAATTTTGATGATATATACAATAGTGATTGGCATTATACCCATAGGGATTAGGATTAGTGGCACTAAGAGGTCGTATGGGTGGATGGACCTTCATGTCATTGGAAACAAGTTGGTGGAAGAGGAATTCTAATGATATAATAAGAGGATTATATGGGATCTCTTCACTTTGTGACTTTGATATAGGAGTATTGGACTTTGGATCATATGGTTGTTGATAAGATAGGGTGAGTGGAGTAGTAGATGAAGTTACCAAGATGAGATTCCCTTTGTTAGTAGAGAAAGGGGTAGATGATTGGATATTACTGGTGGATGGAGGTTGGGAATGATACTCATGTGAATAGGTGTGGACTAGAGGTAATGTTAAATGGATGGGGATAAAATATATAAGACATGGAGTGCTCAACTTAAGGAGGTGTGAAAGGAGTACATCCTTATTAACTATGAGACATTGCTCAATTAGGGTATTGACTAAATCTATTTTGGATTCCATGGATGAGGATAGGCAAAGATACAAATGATGTGATTTTGATGGCCCCAATTGATAGGTATGGAGGATTGAATGGAAAGTCTAAAGAATGATGATGGGATGTAGAGAACAAATTTGGATAGAGGCTTGTGTTATTCCTATCTCAAGTTTAAATCAATGTGTCATGTGATGTTGGATTGGATAAGACAATATTTAAGTTGGCCAATTTAGGTCATGAGCTAGATCTTAATGATTTGGACTAGATTTGAGTAGGTGAGCTATGACAAGATTTAAGATTTGATGGGGGATAAATTGGCCCAAGACATTTATATTGACTAGGAGATTGATTGGATTATATTAGTTCAAGAATAAGATGATCAACTCAGAGATTATGAAATTATTTGATTAATATATTGATAGGATATGTGATTATGACTCAAATTTGATTAGACACAAGCAAGATTAAGATTGGGACCCTGATGTGGGAGAGTTGTTTTACCAACGTGGATGCTGACTACAATATGACTACAAACTTGATGAGGGGACTAGTAAAGAGAAAGGGATGAGTTAGGTTAGGCTAGGATTAATACTAGGTTATATAAGCAAGGGAGATGGTGATGGATAAGGTGATTAGGCTAGATAAGGTCAAGACAAAAGTCTGGTTTGGACTAGGGAGGTAGAATAAGTCAAGGTGATGTATGATTGGGTAAAGGTGGACTTACTCAAATTTAGAATATGATAATATGTAGATGACAAGACTTGATTAGGATATGTATAGGTGATGGGGGCATGACTAGATCTATATGGATGAGACTAGGCTGTGATGTGACCATGATGAGACGTAGGATAAGATGCAAAATAAGACAATATTTAAAAGGATGTACAAATAAAATATGTACAAGAGGATGATGTTATGAGACAAAGATATTCAAAATGATGTGTGAAAAAGACCTATATTAGTATGTATAGGTTTGAGTAAAAGGTTGACTTGGTTCACAAACAACATTAGTTTAGCACAACACTCACCAAATCAAGCAAACCACAAATCAAATATTAGTAAACTGATTTGGGTGTGCAACCCAATGATTGCACCATCTAATGGCTTTGTAGGTGAGGCTATAGGCTGGTGACCTATTGAAAAATCTCTTAAACCCTCTCAACCCTATTTGTGCATGATGGTCACTTGAGATATGATACTAACTCTAGCATCAAGTCATCTGTTATGGCTGATGGTCCTATGCTAGGTTAAATGGGCTCTCTAGAGGCATCCCTAATATATGGTAGGTACGGTGGGGCCCAAGTCTATGTAGGCTGCTATCTAATGCTTGATTCAGAGAATTAACTCTTTTCCTTCACAAGTGACCTATACGGGGTCAATCGCTTAGCCTAATGATAATCATCCCTAATATTTATACTCTGTTAGAACACAGAGTGTAGATTAATGTGTGGTGGTGAAACCCATGGTCCTTATCCCCCTTTGACTATGACGAGTGCATGGGTGTAAATTCTACATCACGTTACCCCTAAAAATGAAAAAGATAAGGTATAATAGTGGTTTTTTATCCTCCAAGAATTACCACAAGGATGCAAGGAGGAGAGCATACACCATTGTAGCCCTTGAGTGATGCACAAGTAGACAAAATGATTTATTAGCTAATTAATTAAGTGTGATATATACAAATATATATACAAGATGATTTTTAAGATACCAAAATCTTTAATAGGTGACCTTCAAGACCAGTGATTAGTAGTTTCAAGTGGCAATCTTGAAGGGGCAACCTACAAGACAAGATATTAGACAAAATATGACCTATAAGAGAAGATATTAGTAAGTCAAAATAGACACTAGGTTCACCCTTGAAAAAAAATGTTAGTCCAATATGCCTTAATAAAAACTACTAAAAAAATCATGATTTGGATCTATAATTTTTTTAGGTGAGGGGGGCAAAATGTAGGGGCCTGCGGATGGCAACCCCCAGTAGGGTCAAGGGACAGCACCCCTTACAGGGTTAAGTAGTAGTGCCCATTATGGGGTCAAGGGGAAACATCCCTTATGAGGTTTAGAGGCAATGCCCCAAGTGCACTCTCTGTCATGGTATAGGGTGGGGTCAAGTGACATCACCCCTAATGCTAAACATAATTTGGGACTTGTAGGATGTTCAAAATGACTCAAAATTCACCAAAAATGACTTAAAAAATGCACTCAAGAAAAGACAATTAGAATGCAAAAAATCAGTGCAAAAATGCAACTATAAAAGGAAAAATTGTAGATACACAGTCATTATATTACAAAATCACTTCTAGAAAGCACAGGATCCTAGTTTTTTGGCAATATCACGACTGCCAAGTCATGATTTTGTAGAAGGTCAACTAATTGTGGTGGTTATCATACAGTTTTCTAAAAAAATTACAAGTGGTTAAGAGATATCACAACTTCAACTACAAAACCGTAATTTCACAATCTATAATTTTGAACAACGAGGAACAACAATCAAGATTTCATCAGTTATACTTAACCAAAAGTCAAGAGGATAATAAAAAAATATTTACAGAGACTAGAAATGTTTATAGAAGATTAAAAACATGTGAAATGCCTTAAGACTAATGTCAACCTTTGATCTGATTGATGTCGCTTATTATTATGCAAAACCACTGATATTATGTGAAAATGCTACTTCATGAACTAGTATTTTGCACTAGGTAGCAAAAAGGGGGTTTTGTTCAAATGTTTGATAATAATTTGGGTAGTACTTGCTTTCACCTGCAAGCAAATAACAGTCACATAGAGACAATAACACGATTTAGAAAATAAAAATTTGGACTTGAGTAGTGATTTTGCCCCTATGTCAAAACCATATATTTTAGATACAAAATCATAACTCTTTAGTGAAAATTCAATTTATGAGTTACGATATTGAAAAATTTCCCCAACTACCAAGATAACAAAGTTTTAGTAGTCATGTTAATGTAAAATCGTAGATTCGTGGATAAAATCGTAACTTTAAGATCAGAAACACCTTTTGTGAGTTGTGATATTACAAAAGGTTGAGAACCTGTCAAGACAATAAATCATTAGTGGTCAGGTTAGTGCAAAATAGCTAATCATATGAGAAAACAAAACTGTAAATTTGTAGTTTTGTAGAGCAAAATCATTGTTCATCTGGGCATGACAATTGGATGAAACTCAGAGCTTGTTCCTTGTCTAATCACTCTTGTAGTCTGTCAAAACATATCTAACATGCAAGAGGGTTAAATTGAAGGGGTTCATCCCACGATGGTTAACCAATGTGTGATCGTATTTTGAGTTATTTATAAAAACTACTATATTTAGTAATTAAAACCCAATAACACAAATAACATCAAATGAGGTAATGAATGAACAATCAGACAATTAAAGATGGATTATTACCATCCTTTTGTCCCTTACAACTTCTCTCCAAGATCTTCAAGTAGATTTGAATGCCAAATTGATTGAGTTTAGATTGCTTACTTTGAGCTTCAACGTGACTCTATTGGCTTCTTTGAATCATTGAATGGCTTGATGATAGTGTGAGGATGCTTGAAAATGCCTAATTATGATAATATAATGGAGGATTATTGATTTCCAAGTTAGTTTTGGCCATATCCCAAACATGGTTTATAAAGGATAGTGGAGGTTTTTTAGGGAACTTTAAATTATTTAGAAACCTCTAGTTTGAAGACTTCTAGAATCTTGGAGGAGCTTCCCTAGTTCTAGAGGTTTCTTGACTAGTTTAGGGGATAATAGGGGGTTTATATGGAAATTAATGAGGTTTAAGATTCATAGGGGTGTAGGAGAGGCTAGGGTGGTAGGGTAGCTAGGGGGCAGTTGAATAAATATGAATTTTAAATTGGCAAGTGGGCTAGTGGTTAGATTAGTGGCTAAGTAGGCTAGTTAGTAGGTTAATGAGGTTATTAATTAGTTATAAAGGTATGGTAATGTTTATGGGATGTAGGGCATATTGTGTAAGAATTAGGATATTAGTTAATTGGCTAAGGCTATGGTTATGGGTTAAATTAGTGGATTTAATAGGATTATTAAGGCGAGCAACTTTAGGTGCATACACTATAAACACATCATTTGGACATGTTTGAGAGCATAGACTACCTGTCAATAGATTCACAGCTTATTCCAACCTTACTACTTAGAACAAGTTAATTGTTGTATGTCTTTTTTGGGAAATAAGGTTAATGGCCTTCATGTATTGTTTTTCTATGGAATTTATTTAGAGCTATTATTTTTCAGTTATGGAAGTCTAGAAAATTCAACCATATTTAATAATGAAGAGCTCTCTATGAATTTCTTTATTAATGGTAAATTGCTTGTTATTTATTTTACTTTTTGGTAGACTCAAGCACATGTTGAGAAGTTGGCCTTTGAGTTTAAGCATCTTTAGGAGCTCCTTAACCACTGGCAGAGTGGTACCTACATAATGCACTGTGTTTCTCCCAACCAACCCTCGCATGACACCCCTCCACCAACAACCAAACGTTGGAGGAGTAACTCTCATAGTCACAGTTATGTCTCCTCTCCTCATCCTCATTAGAGGGGATGGAGTTCACCATCACATGGAAAATCTATTACAAGGACATCTCAATGGAATTCTCTTGTTTAAAATGACAAACTAGTGAAAACTTATGTTCCACTACCTCTTGGTTAAGGTATTACAATTTCTTTAGCTCCTCCTAATATCACATAAGATAAGTGGATAGTCTCAATCCTCCTTCAATAAAACTTTATACCTATCCCCTGCTGATGCTATACCCTATACCTAATTTCCTTGTTTAAATATATTTTAATACTTTTAATTTATTCTATATAATCAATACACTTATTATTTAAGTTATATTTTTAATTAATAAAGAAATCAAAATACCAACCAATAACCTTTTGTTGCAACCATATATATTACATAATTTTGTGATTAATAAATATTTCAATCAGTTCCAATATAATTTTATTGACAACAAACAGTACACATCAAATTTCAACCAAAGATGTTACGTCAACATGCCCAATTTATGAAATAACGTGCCGCAAATTGCGGTAAGACATTTATTATTTGGGACATTCTTCATTTGGACGACACGGTAAGAATGAAGAACTGATCCAGTCAAAGAATCTGCATTACGGATTATATTTGTTTTAAACCCATTGTTCCGGCTGCCGCTCTTTACCAAACACGCTACAGCTGCTGTCACTCTCACTTTCAATCGTCGAATACGTGTATGTTCTGGATGCTACTTAACGATGCCGTGACACACACGTTTACGGGATTTACCATGTACGAATACAATAAGCACCATCCTTTTTCTTCTTTTAATCCATCCTTACACGGCGGTTAAAAATTTGGTAGCTGTGATCCTACCAGTGGCGACATCTTACCGACAACATGTAGTGGGTCGTTTCACCTAAACGCAGCACAATAGCCACTCGTCGAAATGTCCAAATATAATAATGCTAGCAATCAAAACAGTAAAGTGCCAAAATTGTGCTAGCAACCAAAACAGTGAAGTGCTAAAATTGCCGACAAACCAGACAATTACAAGCCAGCTCCTGCCATACCATGAATTTTCTTCTCATATGGCAGTCCATGTGGGAGCAGTATCTATTCTATCACTCTCATTATCATCATCACGATGCCTCAAAAACTGCAGCAACTGCAATGGAGCAAACTCCAACCACCACACATCTGAACTCATGTGTTGTGCCCTATTTAACACTTTTTATAAGCTTGCCCGGATAATGTAAAATAATTGAACTCATATCTTAGAAACTGTATGGTAAGCTATCTAAAATTATTTCTAGTACATGTAAATGTCACTTCCAACATATAGCTATAACTAATTTTCTGTTCAATTTTGTATTCATTTCAGGTTTTTCTTGACTTGGTTTTGTTACCTTATTATGATAGAAACAGTACAGAAAGTGTTATACAAAACAATACTACTCATCTAGTTCTGTTAGCTCTATTTGAGGACATACTGATCAAATTGTCTGTGAATGTTTATGTAGAAAGGAAATCACGTCCCCACTCTCTTAACGACTCCGAAACAACAGTTAAACAACCACACAGACTCATCAATGCAGTAGTGATTATATTCATAGGAATGCTTTCTTTGGTCCTTCTGGGCATTGCCACATCCCATGCCATCGTTGTTAAGTTATTATTACTACTGCTGTTAGTGCCATTTATGTTTGGAAATACATGCAAAAAATTCCTGGAAGCCATTGTGTTCATATTTATCATGCAACCATTTGATGTGGACGATCGATGTGTTCTTGATGGAGTTCAGGTAAAAGACACAAGGCACAAATAACGTCTCATTACTTAGATGATGAATTTTATACAGCTCACTCCTTCCAAAAACATATTATATGAATGCACAAAAATGGCCAAAATAGATGAGTGAGTACTAAAAGTACATCTAGCTAAAGTAGACAAGAGGAGCACTCAAGATTCACTATGTAGGAAAGTAGAAAAAGAATTCCCCACTTGGCATGCAGAATACAAATTTGTAGATGTTTGAGTTAAAGTAATATTAAAATGGGTTATCTTTTAAAAAGGCAAGGAGGCATGCAGAATACAAATTTTAAGATGTTTGAGTTAAAGTAATATTAAAATGGGTTATCTTTTAAAAAGGCAAGATGCTTCATCCTTAAGGATCACTGAACATCATCTAAATACAATGAGTAACTGAACATCATCTAAATACAATGAGTATCAAGTAGACCATTCATTTTCCTTTAAAATAAATTCTTATAAACCACTAATAGTGAAATACATGTTAATGTAGATTAAACCACCCAGCTAAATCCCAAGAATCATATCAGATAGTTTCATGCATTGGGGAAAACACAACGTGTATAAGTTTCAACTATCTTTCAGGTGAAAAATGTCCCCAAAACAGTCTAATAATGTCATCTTGAAAATGCCCTGTACTAAATGGAGTTAGTG
This sequence comes from Torreya grandis, assembly GCA_037957365.1. Classification (NCBI taxonomy): domain Eukaryota; kingdom Viridiplantae; phylum Streptophyta; class Pinopsida; order Cupressales; family Taxaceae; genus Torreya; species Torreya grandis. The sequence continues at coordinate 217,143 of JARHVA010000314.1, forward strand.
AAGTTGTCCTTAGCTTGTTTGTATAAAGGGAGCTTAGATATGATGACATATTTTACACATTTTTGTTTGTGTCACGTTTTCTTCTTAATACCTCTAAAATTACTTCAAGGAACAGGCTGCCTCCGTTAACTAGCTTAGGTTTTAAATCCTACACTATACAACTTATTGTTTTTTTAATGGTACAGATGGTTGGGGAAGAAATGAACATCCTCACAACGGTGTTTTTGGGTAATGATAACGAGAAAGTATACTATCCCGATTCCGTATTATCTACAAAACCAACCAGTAACTATTATAGGAGTCTGGCTATGGGAGAGAGCATCAATTTCTTTGTGGATGCTACTAGTGCCCTTGGAAAATATTGCGGCATTCAAGTAGAGAATACGCAGGTGCTTTCATTTATGATGATTTGTTTTCTTTAGCAATGACAATGATATTAGGAACAATTACACACATATTTGAAGTATACCTAGTATATGGAATCTTTAATCAAAACACTGAAACAAAACGTATTTTTATCTTATTATGAGATATACATGATTTATATGGCTTGTTTTAATATAGAAATTCAAAGTGTTTTGTTTCTTCATGCAGCTATATTGAAAGCAAGCCTAGTCACTGGCATCCTGAGTAAAATGTGTTTATTAAGGAGATTGAAAACATTAATAGGATGAGATTGGGTGTTTTCGTTTCACATACAATGAACCATCAAAACATAGGCGAGAAGTCAAATAGAAGATCTGATTTGCTACTAAAAAATGAAGGAAATATTTGAGAAGCTTAAACTAAAGTATCACCTTTTGCTTCGAGAAGTGGATGTTAGGTTTGTTGGGTCTACTATAGATAAGATCTTAGGTTCATGTTTACTATAGATGTTAGGTTCATTTTAGGCAAGGGAAGATAGAGAAAATAAAATACAACTACCTACCTCTTCTCCGTTTTAGTGCAGAATAATGTTATCCAAGTTTCTTCTCTTTCTCATTAGTGGGGCTTGCATCATGGTTTTACTTAAAAGGTTCACGTTATGTGAAATTTGTTCTGGAATCTTTTTTTTATATGGGTTCATTTGTAATAATAAAATAGTTGTGATAGATTCTAAACCAATGTCATATGCCTGATCTCACAGTGTATGATCAAAATTAACAGTAGAAAGACAATCAAAGAATCAACTTAAAAAAAATAGAGCATAACATTAAAAAAAAATAATAATAGAGCATAACAAATAATACATAGATCTGTATTTTGTGCAGGCTGAAAATAACAGTCTTTATTGATGTATATATATAAAAAAAACTATGCTAAAAACAATATGTTGCATCTAAAAATAGAATGGATAACAAAAAAATAACAAAGCATGCACTTCGCATGCATTCTTTGCTACGTGGGAAGACTGGCAGTTTGATGGCAAAGAAGAGTTTGTTAAATACTCTTTAAACTAGTAGTTTAAAAATAGAATTGAGCATGGTTTTTAATGAACTGCAGCATCGCTTTTCAACATACTCCCCTTTGATGTTGAGAGGGCTTACAATCTGATCTCTGAGTGTCAAAAACTGATCTATTGCAACTGCTTTCGTGAAGATATCTACCAACTGTTCTTTAGTATTGATGTATTTCAATTATACTACCTTCATCTGCACACTAAATCTCAAAAAAAATGATGCTTTAAATCAAAATGTTTTGTCCTATTGTGATGGATTAGATTCTTGGCCAATTTAATAGCACTAATGTTATCACAAAAGATAATTGTGGGCTGAACTTGAATCTCTCCAATTTCTTCAAGAATTTTTCTAAGCCATAATGCTTGTGTACCTGCTAAAGTGACTTCATTATACTCTGCTTTTGTAGAATAAAGGGAAACTATACTTTGGTTCTTTGAGCTCCAAGTAATCAAACTAGAACCAAAAGAATAACAATTCCCAAATGTTGACTTTCGGTCATCCAAACTACCTCCCCAATTAGAATCACTAAAACTAACAAGATTTAACCTTTTATAAGTGTAGTAATGAATACCAAAATCTAGAGTGCCTTTCACATACCTCAAAATTCTCTTGGTTTCCTTCAAATGTATTTATGATGGCTCTGTCATGTACCTTGAAATAAGTGAAACTGAATAAGGAATATCAGGTCTTGTGTGAGTTAGAAATATTAACCTTCTGATAATACTTCTATAGGTTGTCTCATCAACTCTTTCAGCACCATCATCTCTACACAACACAAATCCATGAGCAACTGGAGTGGAGACTGGTTTACAATCAACCATATCAAGTTTCTTCAACATAGCTCTAGCATACTTTGTTTGATAAATGAAAATTTTATTCTCCCTTTGATAAACCTCCATTCCTAAAAAATATTTCATGAGGCCTAAATCTTTCATCTCAAATTCATTCATCATGGAAACTTTGAATTCATCCTTCATCATAGAACTGCTACCCATATACAACAAGTCATCAACATACAAACTTACAATTATAATATCATTGCCTTCATGTTTGTAGTAAAGGGTAGGTTCACTCTTACTTCTTTGAAAGCCATTCTTTTGAAAACATCCATCAATCCTAGCATACCATGCTCTTAGTGCTTGTTTGAGGCCATACAAAGCCTTCTTCAACTTCCAGACATTATTTTCTTTTCCTTGCACTTCAAAACCTTGTGGTTGTTCCACATATACTTCTTCTTCTAAGTACCCATTCAAGAAGGCACTTTTCACATACATGTGATAGATGCTCCAATTATTTTGAGCTGCTAATGAATCAACATTATAATGGTCTCTTGTCTTGTTATTGGTGCAAATGTCTCTTCATAATCAATGCCATACTTCTATGTGAAGCCTTTAGCAACTAATCTCACCTTATGCCTTTCAACACTTCCATCATTGTTACACTTAGTCTTATAGACCCATTTGGTGCCAATATTCTTCTTGTCGTGTGGAAGCTTTGTAAGCTCCGAAGTGTCATTCCTATGAATAGAATCCATCTCTTATTGCATTGTTTGAATCTAAACATCATTAGTATATGCATCTTCAAAACATGATGATTCAAAATCAGCCTTGGTAAGTAAAGCAAAATTTAGTGTCTCACCTTTTGGATTTTCTTCATGTGCTTGATTTGAACTCCTTTTATAAATGTCACTCAATCTTCTTATCTTCCTTGTAGAACTAGGACTTGAATTTGGACTTACACTTGGAGTTGAACAACTAGATGAGGTATTACTTGGTGGATTTGTAGCAATTGGAATAGAAATATTAGTGGGTTACCCATGATCAATATCATCCATAATAACTTCATTTAAAATAGATTTTGACTTCTCCATATGGCCTTTTTGATGACCATAAACTCCCCCTTCATCAAAAATCACATCTCTTGACACAATAAGGCTATTAGTGAGAGGATTATATATCCTGTAAGACTTACTTTCCTCACTATATCCAAAAAAAATAAATGACTCATTTTTGGGATCTAACTTTTGCCTATTTTGATTAGGAACATGAACATAGGCTAAACAACCAAAAACTTTGAAATAATTAACATTTGGATTTTTCTCATACTAGGCTTCATATGGAGTCATCCTATCAAGTGCACTAGTGGGACTCCGATTGAGAATATATACTACTATAGCAACTGCATCTCCCCAAAAAGAATTGCTTAATCCCTTTGTTTGGAGCATGCTTCGTGCCACTCCACCACTATATGATTCTTCCATTCAGTTACACTATTTTGTTGAAGTGTATATGTAGTGGTGAGTTATCTTCTAATGCCATGCATATCACAATAACCTTGAAAGGCTTTTGAACAAAATTATCCTCCATGATCAGTCCTTAAGCATTTGATTTTTCACCCTTTGTCATTTTGTACAAGGGTTCTAAACCTCTTGAATCTCTCAAGAGCTTCACCTTCGGTCTTCAAAAAATAAACCCAACACTGTCGTGAGTAATCTTCAATAAAATTAATGAAATATGATGACTTACCCAAACTCTTTGTCTGTATAGGACCATAAATGTCTGAATGAACTAACTAGAGTGGATAATGGGCCCTCCATGCATTACCTTTTGGAAATTTCTCTCTTGCATTTTTTCCTTTAGTACATCCTTCACAAATTTCCTTGTGCTCTTCAACCTTAGGCAAATCAGAAACTAATGCTTTTGATGTTATGATCTTTAAACTATGAAAATTTAAATGCCCATACCTGAGATGCCACAACCAACTTATATCCTCATATACCATATTGACAAGGTTCCTATTATGTTTACCAAACTTCAATGGAAACATCTTATTCTTTGTCATAGGCACAACTGTTACCACCCTATTTCCTTGATTCTTATCATAAATTATACATTGTTGATTTTTAAATACAACTTTATAATTCTTCTCACATAATTTTCCAACACTCAACAAATTATGCTTTAACTTTGGAGTGTAATAAATGTCTTTAACACTCTTCATACCTTCTTTTGTATGGACTTCCATATCTCCTTTTGCAACAACCTCCAATGATTTGTCATCACCAAGCTTGATTTTAGATTTAAAACTTTCATCCATTATAGAAAAAAGTTTTTCATTCCCTGACATGTGGTTAGAACATCCGAAATCTAAATACCAAACATCTTTATAAATATTTTCAGCTTCATCATAAGATAAATATAAATTATCTGGAGGATTCTCATCATCTTCTTGAGCATAATGAACACTTTTATCATTAGTACCTTATTTTAATCTACACTCATAATTAAAGTGGCCATACCTATTACAATGATAACACTGGATATTTCTTTTATCAAATCGGCCTCTACATCTTCCTCTGAAACCACCTCTTCCTCAGAAACCACCTTTGCCTGTATTTCCTCTTGAGTAATTTTGATTTTGACCTCTACCTTGGCATTAATTACTTTTGATGCTACTATTGGCATCTTCATTCTTTGTGATTTGTAATTTGGAGGGAAAAGTTTTCTCGTCACTTTCCCCAAATGAATCTCTCAATCTTTCTTCATGAGACATCAAATATCCAACTAGATGATCAAATTGAAGGGTAGACAAATTATTGTTTTCTTCTATGATTATGGTAACATGGTTCCACCTTGGTGTGAGATTCCTCAACACCTTTTTGATGACAACCTCATTGTTCACAATTTCACCAAGTGTAGCCATCTTATTGACCACATCTTTTATTCTAATACAATGGGTACTCACACTTTCAGCTTCTTGCATCTTCAAATTCTCGAATTATCTCTTCAATGTCTGTAACTTGACAACTTTGACTTGATCACTACCTTGGTAAGCTTCTTTTAGAATCTTCCAAGCATCCTCTACTATCTTTTCTCCTGCAACTCATGGAAATAGGCTCTTATCAAGATCTATTTGAATATGAAATAAGGCTTGAGCATTCTTCTTCTAAGCCTCCTTCTTAGTTGTTTTGTCATTCACTATGAGGGCATTCCAATCAGTTGGATCTGCATAACCTGATTCGACAATCTCCCACAAATCTTTTCCTATCAAAAAATTCATCATTTTGATACACCAATAATCATACTCATTTCCATCAAATTTTGGAATGGGAAAGGAGTTAGAATTTGACATGATAAATTTTTGGCAAAATTCCAACTACTAAATTTTTAACCCAAAAGAAAAATACCTGCTCTGATACCAGATGTAGATTCTAAACCAATGTCATATGCTTGATCTCACAGGATATGAACTAGATTAACAATAGAAATACAACCAAAGAATCAACTTTAAAAAATAGAGCATAACACGAAAAAAAATAACAAAGCACAACAAATAGTACACAGATCTATATTTTGTGCAAGCTGAAAATAATAGTCTTTATTGATGTATATATATAAGAAAAACTATGCTAAAAATAATACATCACATCTAAAGATAGAATGGATAATAAAAAGATAACAAAGCATGCACTTGGCATGCATTCTTTGCTACGTGGGAACATTGGCAGTTTGATGGCAAAGAAGAGTTTGTTAACTGCTCTTTAAACTAGTAGTTTAAAAATAGAATTGAACATGGTTTTTAAAAAACTGTAGCATCACTTTTCAACAATTTTTAGAGTAGTTTAGAAAGGTTTTGAAGTAGTACTTTTCTACACCTTACACTGAGGAACTACCAAAGAAAAAAGGCACTCTGCCGACAAAATTATTCCATGGCTATAGGAATTCACTACTCACTATCACATATTTTATTTTTTTGAAATTAACATTGTTTCCCTTTCCATTTGGACAGCTAGCAATGAGTACAAATATTGTAGGCTCATGGATCCAGCCTATTGTTGGTTCATTTGAGGGCTTGGGTTTTAATCTCCAGAACCTCGTTGATTATCAATTATCTCTCATTGTAAATGTTAATTAATTTAACTCACCTTTTTCTTCGGACTCATTTTAAACAGCTCATTAAATAGAATATTATTTAGTGAAAGTGAGAGATATGGTGATTATGACTATGTACAAGCTTTCACTTGGTGGATTGAATGATTCAATTTGAGATTTATGGATCAGACATGAAGCTAAATTTAATGTTCAAACATTGTAAATGCTTAGAATGGAATATAATTTTGTAGTGAGTGCTTTTGTTAGCATGGTCTCTGACCAGATGCCTAAACACTGGTGAAGAAAGTTTTCCTAGATGATAGATGATAGTGTGTGCTGAAGGTATTATTGATGGTTCTAAATATAGACTTACATACAAGGTTGGTAGTGATAAATAACTAAATTTAAATGGATTAAATGGACTAATTCAAGAATACAAGTGTTTACCAGTTAATCAAACTTAGTACTAATTTCTCTTTATTTGAGTTGTAAATTGAAATTTCTCTTTGTTTGAGTTGTAAATTGAAAATGATATAATCACAATAAAGCAAATTAAATCTTATGAAACATTTAGAACTGAAATTAACCCGATTCTTGAAAAGTAGGTGAGATTTGGTTGAAATATTATTAAAAAAGAAACATTATACATGCTTTCAACATAAGTAAAAATATATTTCCATTGAAAGCAGATCTAGTTTGGGATGTCTTTGTCCTCATGTTATATTATTCCACTTGTTTTAATTAGCTTCTTTACGTATTAGACAAATAAAATGAATCATCAAAAAATACATAGGCCAAGGCATGAGTAATAATAATAATAATAATAATAATAATAATAATAATAATAACAACAACAACAACAACAACAACAACAACAACAACAACAACAACAACAACAACAACGACAACAACAACATGATATTGTTTTTTAAGAGAAAGGGTCAAAAGGGAATAATATAAAAGTACTAGAGTATATAAATATTAAAAACTTAAATTAATTGAGATTATCTATTAAATACATGTACTTATCTTATATATATTTATAAAATTTTACTATATTGAAGTCAAATATTATACTATATGAACTGCTTATGAAGATAAAACATAAATAAAATATATCAACTGATCTAATATCTTAGTTATTTTTTTCTATAAACAAAAATACAAACTAGATTTATATATCATATACTCAGTAAAATATTTAAAAAGCTAAATAATATCTTAATTTAAAGTCATTTTAAGATAAACTTTCTTTGTAATTTGTAAAAAATATTAAACCTCAAGATTTAGATGGCACCCAAATTTACATTAGTGACAGAAAGTAACATAAATCAAAAGGTATGTTTTGAAAATTATATCAATGCCTTCATGAGAGTTTGAATAACACCCATGTCATTGTTTCAAAATTGTTGCAAACTAATGAAATAAATCAAATTTTTTAAGATAAAAAATTATGTATTAAAAATTATATCTTATCAAAATTAATAATAGAGATAGTTCTCCTCAATATCCTTGACTTAAAATGTAAAATTTATCTCTTTAATTTAAAAAATAAACAATTCTTGACTTGTTCAGTCTTGAAATTTTACATTTCATGACAACACCTTCAATTGTGCTCATAGAAGGAATTAGATCTGTTTTAAAGATAGGGATGATAAATTTTTTTATAGAATAGGACATTGACTCTGTAGCCCAATGGACAAGGCTTGGGTAGAATAATGAAATCTAACTATTTTTCAAGCTTTCAAATAATGTGTTGAAGATATCTTGACAATTTCTCTTTTAGTGCAATAAGATTCTTGTCATCATGAAAAGTGTACTATGATAGAGAGAATAGATAAGTCATGAATTCATTCGATCTTATCAGCATTAGAGTGAAAATTTAAGGTAATATCAAATTTATTTGAAAGTTCTTAATTTTTATCGCAATTCGGAGCCCATATTCGAGAGATGAATTTTGAATATAAGCAATTGGTACAAAAATTTCATCTTGAACTTCAAAAACTAAGGGGTAGAATCATAGTTGCCATTTCAAATCATTCAAAAGCACCAATGCACTTTTATAAGTCATGTAAATTTGTTTTTGTAAATCCCAAGTTGTGTAAAATGCCCCAACACTTTTTCAAGTCATGCAATTTACAAATTCTATTTTCCACTCGGTGCAATTTACAAATTATTTTTTCACTTGATGTAATTTGCAATTTATTTTTTCTAATCGATATAATTTAAAATTTTATTTTGTATTTTCCTTTCTTGCGCAAATTGAATTTTTCTTTTCCATAGTCGTGCAATTTCAAATTTCATTTTCCCTACCCATGCAAATTGAAATTACATTTCTTCGATTCATGTAATTTTGACTGACACTTCCCCAAATTGATGATAAATGGATAATTATGGTGGTGTCAAGAAAAAATTTGTGCTATTTTGAAAATGAAGTGGTTTTATCATTAAAACCCATGGGTTTGAGTGTTTAAAGGGTTGTTTTGGTCTCAAAACTATGGTATTCACTACAAAAGTATGGTATTGGCTGGAAGTTTATATTTTTTGATGGTATAAGACAATTTTAATGAGACCAAGTTGTTTTGGATGGGCATATCCAACATTAATTTAAGTGTTAGATGGATATATGTTTGCATATGTTGAGTAGTATTTAGAGTTGGGTTTTGGGTTATGGGCATAAGTTTCTAATTTAAAACTTTGGAGGCCAAATACAAATGGCAGGTGTAAATTAAAATTTATTTACCATTGCAAGTGCCTTTTTAGTCCTTGAATCATGTCAGTTACTCGATAAGGTTAAAGACTGCTATGGCAAATTTCAAAAAAATATTAACATGAATGTTATGCTTATGAAGAAAAAAAAATTATGACAAACATAAAGGATGACTAGAAAACATCAGTGGTCATTTAAAATTCTCAATCAAGTAAATTTAAGATTACTCAGACATATGTTGATACAAAATATAAGAATATGTAGGATGAAATTCCCTGAAAAGTATAAAGCAATGACCGAGATTGTCTTCAGTGAAGGAGAAAGAAAATGAACTCTTCATCAACCTTCTGGTCTTTTCATGTTAATGTTAGATCTCATTTTATAATTTCTAGTTGTAAATTTTATGTAATTATAAGCTTGTAAATGTATTTCATACAAATGCACTATGTCACATTGTAAGTCATGAATTATGTAATTTTTATTTACACATTTCAAGTGGTGTAAAAATACCAAAGAATTTTGGCATTGTTCAAGTGGTGTAATTTTATAATTTCACTTTTGCACGAAGTTCAATTGCACCATCGTATATTTATATCACTTAAGTGGTGAAATGTTGAATTTTCATATTTGCACATGATATAATTATACCAACTCAATTTTACATCACTTAAGTGGTGAATTTTGGTAAACTCACTTTTGCACCATCTGTAATGTAAAAAAGGTGGTTATGCACTGTAACCACCTTCCCACAATATAAATATGAGTGTTAGGCTCATTGTAAAAGGGATAATTTTGGTAGTGAGACTCTATAGAAACTTTTTGAATGATGAGATTGTACTTTCAACTTAATAAATATTAGAACAGAGAGATTTTGTAGACTTTGTGTTCAATATTTCTCTATGAGTTATAACTTTGTATATGATTCATCTGTATTTGTATCTTTACTTTCAAATTATTTTCATAATCACTATAAAATTGTCAAAAAATAGGAATTTTACATTAAGTATTTATTTTATAATCTATTTTTATTATTTCTATGAATATAAAATCTTAGTGGAGTTTAAATAGTATTTTAATTATCTTTTACGAATAAATATGAGATAGTAGTCTTACATTCTATTACCAACTGTAGATAATTATCTTAATGTATGTTTTGTACTCCTAATAGTGCATTATGCCTTTATCACCCATTGAATCAGAGAAGTTTCCATGAATATAGTGTTTTCTCCTTAGACTATTTTGGTAAGTTTTTGTATTTCGCTGCATAAAGTTGTCTTTTATTTTTTCTAGGCTTATCATAGTAGCTCCTATATTTAACTAGCTATAATAATCCCATTCCTCATTTTATTTCTCATATCCCCATATTTTCCATCATTCCTCTCATTTTCCTTTCTAACTCATTTCCATGATTTTTGATTAAAAGCACAAAACCCTCAATAAAAAATATTTGTGTTGTAAATAGATGTGGATATCTTTTCCCCTATTTTTATCTTTTTAGTATTTAATAAATATAATTTCACCTATTAATAAGAGAGAGATTTTGTTCTTACATTATCAAATAATGTAAGAACTCAGTTTCCATACTATTAATTTAAAATCACCAATTTGTTTTTTTAATAAATTTTTAATTCAAAATAACTATATTAATATTTATCACAATAAAAAACTAGAATTAAAATAAATAAATTCACATAAAAAACTTTAATCATAATTAACAAATAAAAATATAATTTTAATAAAATAAAATTAAATAAAATAATAAATTTAATATAAATATTTTCTTAGAACAACTTTCAATTTTACTACCACTTAGATTTCCTCTACCTTAATTAACCCTCTTTCCAACATCTTCACTACCAAAGTGTCACAGCCATTGCTTAGAAAAACGTGTGAAAATGATGTAAAAAGTAGCATTCTTTGTTTTTTATATTCTCAACTCTATCTCTTCTCTCCTCTCAATATACTCCGTCCACTTCTCCCTCCAAGTAACCCGCGTACTCAAACCCCAATACACATTTTAAATATTATGTATTTTTAAGATTTGTATCCCTTGATATGGGAAATGCACTCTAGCTTTTGAATAATATTATAAGTCATAATATGAACAGACATGTTAAGGTATTTTATTTAATTTTTTATTTTTAATTTTTTTTTTTGGGGAGGGAGAGGGGGGTGGGGATTATATATATCAAGGAAAAAAATAAACTACAAATATATAAGTTTAATAAAGAAAATAAAATAATTTGTGGATTATAAATAAAATAAAATAATTATAAAATATAATGTATTTTTTTATATTTAAATTTATATTTTAAAAAATCGATATATATATTTTAAAAATAAAAATATGTATGGATTATATTAATTTTAGAAAGTTAGTTTGATTTTAGTTAGTGAAAGTTTTTAATAGATAAAGATAAATTTATATGAATATTTGTAGATATCAAACTTATAATTTTCTTTGGTTAAAAAAATATTCATTGTTATTTCATTATAAAATGAATTAGAGGCCTTTTGGTAACCTAAAATTACTTATAATGAGTTTTCAAATGTAAACACAGATGAGAGAAACATGCACCATAAAACAGGCACAGTAAGACAAAATTGATACCCAATTTTTTTAGGATAAACAAATATTTTTTAAGGATGAAAAAAATAAATAAAACTCTTTTATTGACATAAATATAATGATAATAGTACGTTTATGTAACACCAAGTGTTATATTCTAAAAAAATTCTTTGATGAACTTGTTCCTTTATTTTAGGGATCTAAAAACCTCACTCGCTTTTCTAAAATTTGGTAGTCACTGAGAAACCAATCCAATCTTTCCTTGAAATCCTAATTATCCCACAACACCTTGAAAAACAATAAAAACTAAGAGAAGTAATGAGTATTTGTGTTATCCATCCATTATTATCAAGAATTTGATAACTTAGAAATTGACACACAAGTGTAATAAATTTTAGTGGGCAGAGTCAAGTGTGATGGAAGTAACCTAACCTTTATCCTTTCAATTAATGAAACAAGTATTAAATAATATAATCTCTTCTCTAAATGCTTGATTTTTTTTTTGGCATAAAGATGCTTTTATAATAAATGAAATCATTTTTTTTAAAACTTCAATAAATAATTCTTATGGGTATGTTTTGGCCTAAATGCATTTATATACTTATATATTTATAGAATTCAAGTTCTATGAATCTATTGGTGTGAAAATCAACACATGATGGGTGGGAAAATACAATAAAGAGAGAACCAAAAACTCAATGGGACCCCAAAAAAGATTAGTGGGGCCCACCAAGAAAGGGACCAAAATTGTAGGGGTATGATTATGCCAACCTAGAATTGCACTACTACATTTTTGGAGAAAAAAAACTAGAATAACAAGAAATATGGGAAGGAGATAGAAAACCATTGAGGAGAAGGAAAACATGATGATCAAGAAGAAAATATGGATTTGACTAGATGCCTAAACACAGGTGAATAAAGTTTTCCTAGATGATAGTGTGGCTAAAAGTATTATTGATGGTTCCAAATATAGACCTACATACAAGGTTGGTAGTGATAATAAAATAATTCTAAATGGATTAAATGGAATAATTAAATAATACAATAGTGATGAAGAAAAGGTGTCTACCAGTTGATCCAACATAGTATTAATTTCTCTTTGTTTGAATTGTAAATTAAAAATGATAACACTATAATAAAGCAAATTGAATATTATGGAAAATTCAAAACTAAAATTAATCCTATTCTTGAAAAGTGGGTGAGATTTTATTTAAATATTTATTGAAAATAAAGATTATATGTGCTTTCAACATAAGCAAAAATATATCTCCTTTAAAAGCAGATCCAGTTTGCGATGTCTTTGTCTTCTTGTTATATTATTCCATTTTATTTAATTAGTTTCTTTAGGTATTAGACAAATAAAATGAATCACCAAACAATACATGAGCCAAGGCATCAATAATGTCTAGTAAATGACAATTAAAAAACCTTATAAACCATATTAATAGTCTATAGAAAAAACTTGATATCATTTGACATCATTCCTTAGGAGAAATGACCAAAAGTAAATAATATTAAAAGACCATTCCTAAGTATATAGATATCAAGAACTTAAACTAATAAAGATTATCTACTAAATAAATGAATGCATCCCATATCCATTTATAAAATTTTACCACATTGAAGCAAAATACTACAATATGCAAATTACGCATGAACATAAAATTTAAATAAAACACATCAAATTCCCCAAAGTCTTAGTTATTTTCATCTAAAAAAAAATACGAACTAGACCAATATGTTACATACTTAATAAAATCTATAAAAAAAATTACAATATATCTTATTTTAAATCCATTTTGAGATAGACTCCATTTTTAATGTGTAAATAATATTAAGCTTCAAGAGCACACTTAATAAAATATATTTAAAAAAATTACAATATATCTTATTTTAAATCCATTTTAAGATAAACTCTTTTTTAATGTATAAAAAATATTAAGTCTCAAGATTTAGATAGCACCCAAATTTATATTAGTGAGAAAAAAAAATAATGAATTGCAATATATATTTTAGAAATAATGTCAATACCTTCATGAGATTTGGGAATAAAACCCTTACCATCATTTTAAAATCATTACAAACTAGAAGAATAAATCATTTTAAAAATTTAAAAGATAAAAAATAAAAAGTGAGTACAAAAAGATATAACTTATAAAAGTTAATAATAAAAATATCCTTGACTCACCATGTAGAATTTATCTTTGCAATTTAAAAAATAAACAATTGTTAATTATATTAACATTTATCACAATCAAAAATAAAAATTAGAATAAATAAATTCATAAAAAAAAATTTAACACAATCAAAAATTTAAATTTAATTTTAATAAAAAAAAAATATAATTAATAAAATAATAATTTTAATTTTATATATATATATATATATATATATATATATATATATATATATATATATATATATATAATTTTAATTTTACTACGAATTAGATGACTTCTACCTTGATTGACACCCTCTTACTACCAATTAGATGACTTCTACCTTGATTGACACCCTCTTTCCATCCTATTTTAAACTACCAACATATTTTAAACTACCAATAGAAACTATAACCATTGCTTATAAAAACTTGTGAAAATGATGGAAAAAACAATATTCTTGATTTTTATATTCTCAAATCTATCTCCTCTCCTCTCCTCTCAACATACACTGTCCACTTATCCCTCCAAATGCCCCATGTACCCAAAACCCAATACATATTTTAAATATTATGTAGTTTCAAGCTTTATATTCCTTAATACAGGGAAATGCACTTGGTATCTTTTGAGTAAGATTATAAGTATTAATATGAACGAATGTATTAAGGTATTGTTTATTATTTTACTTATGCATGATGGGTTATAAATCAACGCATAAAAATAGATTTAAAAAATATAAATTAATAAGTTTAATAATTAAAGTCAAATAATATATAAATTATAAATAAAATAAGAAAATTCTGTTATAAAATATAATAGATTTGTTGACATTTAGATTTGCACCTCAAAATTACACATACATAAAAATATTTATAGTTTATATTAATTTTAGAGAGTTAATTTGATTTTAGTTAGTAAAAATTATAAATAGATAAAAACAAATTTATATAAATACTTGTAGACAAAATTATATTAGTAGATATCAAACTCATAATTTTCATTAGTTAAAAATTACACATTGTTATTTCATTATAAAATGGATTTGAATCCTTTTGGTGACCTAATTTTTAATGTTTTTTTCAAATGTAAAGATAGATGGGAGAAACATGCAACATAAAACAAGTTCATATAGAAAGGCAAACTTGATACTCACAAAGTTTAGGATAAAAAAATAATATTTTAGGATGAAGAAAACAATAACACTTCTTTAGTGGCATACCCAGAATCATAGTAGCATAGTTCTATAAGATATTAGATTTTAAAAAATTGATTTAATGAATTTGTTCATCCATTATTGGGCTCTGAAAACTTTTCTTGCTTTTCTAAAATTTGTTAGAGTTGTTGAGAAACTAATCCAACCCTTCCTTGTAATCCTATTTATCCTACAACACCTTGAAAAATAATAAAAACTAAGGGAACTAATTATCATTTGTGTTATCCATCCACTATTATCAAGCTCATAGTAATTTGACAACTTAGAAATCAACACAGAAGTATAATAAAGTTCAGTAGGTAGTTAAGTGTGATATTAGTATCCTAACCCTTATCCTTTCAATTAATAAAAAAAGTAGTAAATGATATACACTCTTTTCTAAACGCTTGAATTTTTTTTGGCACAAAGATGCTTCTATAATAAATAAAATCATGATTTTTACAACTTCAAAAGATAATTCTCATGAATATATTTTGGCCTAAATGCATTAATGCACTTATACATTTATAGAATTATTGAATTCAAACTATGAATCTATTCGTGTGAAATATGACACACAATGGGTGAGAAAAGACATAAAAGGAGGACCAAAAACTTGATGTGACTCAAAAAAAGGATCAAAAGGGTCCATCAAGAAGGTGACCAAAATTGTAGTGGTATGATTATGGAATCTTAGAATTTCACTACTACATTTCTTGAAAAAATCAAAAAATAATAAGAAACATGGGAAGGAGATAGAAAACCATTGAAGAGAAAGAAAGCATGAAAATCAAGAATAAAATGTGGAAGAATAGAGTCAACAAGATAAAAATATAGTCAAAAGTTCTCAAATTCAGAAAAAGACATATACATGGGCCAACAATGGAGTAATCCAAACCAATAATCAATAAACACATAAATATAATATCTCATAACAATTAAGTAGTTCTTATCAAAATTAAGTGACACCAATTCCTAAAACTAACTGCATGACATTTATTTAATGTCAATTTATGTTGATTTATTACACTTATCTATTTATGAGTAATTATTTTTAATTTAGAAATATGAGACATATTCTTAACTTCCACCTTCTTAAATCTCCTAATTTATGAACCCCTTATCTTATTTTTATTTTATACTTTTATCTCCTTTAAGTCACTTACAATCATTTCATCCTCTTTTCCTCATTTTAGGTAATAGTAAGTAAAATTTAACATGGGTGTTATTATTGTTAAGTTTGAATTCAAATGTCCATTATAAATAAACTAGTGTTATACTTCATTTAAACACAAAGAAAATAATTAGAATATATTTGTGGAGAAATATTAGAGCATTTGTTAAAATTATATATATGTTATGTAATTTTCAGTCTATGATTTTTTTATTTATCAACCAATTTGATATAATTAATCCTACATTAATCACTAACCAAACATAGTTCCCCAAAACTTTCTTTTGGTATATTTATATATTATACATATTCCAATAAAGAATGCATATATAAATAGGAATTACATGGAGGATACCATGTCTTTGTATTGTAATTTATTTGTACTTGAGTTTGCATATGTATCTTGCAATATAAACATACTTTGATAATTTGAACTTGAAGATACAAATTTAATATTGTAAAATAATTATATTTTTTTCCTTGTAATATGTCTTCTAGGTGGTGGTACTAATCAAATGCTCAATTATGTAATAAGATAATTAATAAATCTTAATGGACATTACTTTAACTCAATTTTTTGTTCACATCTGGTTCACCAAATGTGTAACCCTAAAATAAAAATGTTTGAGGTATATATTTCATTTTAAGCTTAAGGTTAAGAATATAGAGATGAAATGGTATAAGGGTGATGATTAGATCTATAACAAACTAATGAAATGTTAAACTTAGATATTATCATACACTAAATTTATTAGGTTGAGGTAGTTTAAATATAGAAAGTACAACTAGTCTAGATATAAAAATGATAAAGAATAAAAGTACACTTAGATTATTATTATGTTAATGCAATTCTCAATCTAGAATAGGTTGAAATTAGGTGGGAAGATAGTTCTGAAATAGTTTTCAGATTTTAGATCTAGTGCCTTTAGCTATCTGGATAGTTGCATCAGCCTTGGACAATACATTGATGTTGCTATATGAGTTTGATGATAGTGTCCTATACATAATATCTAGTGAAATATGATGTGACCACCTAGATACTTCTAGGTTTGGCTTCGATCTCATGCACATTTAGATCTAGGTAATTGACAATCGATTATTATGAAATGACAAAAACCTAGCTTTCCATCTTCAATGTGACCTTCAGGGAAAATAGGTTAGTGGGCACATGGTGTTGAGCTAACCCCAATGAACTCGCTATCAAAGGATATTACTTACATAGCCAATACTTTGAAGAGTGTCTCTAATTGATGTAGTTATCCCCTACATGCTAGCCTGTGTGTGAATCATGCAATGTATGTAAATCAAGTACAACAGTGACCTACCTTATAACTTGGTCAATCAGGGTCTTGGCTTGCTCTTTTAATAATTTAGACCTATAGATGTGACGTATGTATAACTAGTATGGAAACATGGTTCAAGATTTGATCAATTGAATAATTAATAGAGTGCTTTTTGATAAGTGCCTTAGTCTCTTTCATCTTTTATAGGCACTCATATGTTAGGAATGAATGAAGGTTGATCTTGTATTTATACCAATTCATTTGGAGTGATAAATCACATTAAAACACTTAGGCCAACCATTAGGATTCCTTTCATTTGTAAATTGGATGACATTAGGGCATTGGACACTTATGTTAGGACAAGATAGTAATATGGATGTTATTATCTGTCCTAGATGTTAGTGTCCAAGGAGTAGCAAAATAGATACATGATAAAAAAATTACATAGGTATAAGATAAGTATATTTTAAGCATTTTGGAAAAGATGTAATGTATGTATCATCAATATAAGATTGGTTAGACTAAGAGAGAGGCCAAAAGGCACAAGATAGAGCAGATGCAAGGCTTGTAGAAGCAATGAGAGTGTAGAACTAAGAGGAAAAACCAAGGTCTAAGTTTGTCAAGTGTACAAGCCTGAGGTGCCACATAATCACAAAATATCATCTACAATCTAAAATGTGTGTAATAAGATGATTGCAAAATTTTAGTGGACAAGGCTTTTTCTTAATGTCAAATGGTCTCTATAGCCTTTGGTTGACTTTGCTATTTATATTGATTAGAGTGTTGGCTTTGTTTGATTTATGATTTTGACATATTTAATATTTGAAAAGTTATTATTTTTTAAATTTTGTATATTCAAAAAATATGTAACTAAACAATGATTCGCTGAAATGTTGGGATGTTATTTATAGCATCATGTTGTTAGGGAATCCTTCTAGTTTTTGGCACTATTTCCCATGATGACAAGGAAGAGTTATAATTGAGCATTACTAGATGTGTCCTAAATTTTCAAAATTCACCCTTTTAGATAAAAGTTAAACCAGGTCAACAATACAATAAAAAAATGTTGATTAAACAATGGTTTAATCCACTAAAAAATCAAAAACTTGGAAGAGTCCTTTTCTTTTAATTTGGACAGGTCAAGCACCCTGAACAATTATTTAAATCTTTATGGAAAATATTTTTAAAAAAAATGGTTATAGTGTTTATGTGCTATACAATTCAATAATAATGAATCCCAATTTGTAAATCTATTTATTTAAATTTAGCATCTCTTTAATAAAAATAATAATAAACTACGTATGATAATATTTTACGATGTCAAATATTTTGAAAAGAAAAAATAAATAAAAATTAAAGTAATAGAAATAATAATAAAAATATTGTGGATGAAACTTGATGCAAGCAAAAATAATACCCATATTTTTATAATTTTATTAAAAAATAAAATAAAAAATAAATATATTATTAATAATCTAATATTAAGTTTTAAAATAATTATTTATACATTCTTTGTATATATGATGTGATAACTAATTTATTTGTATACAAAAATTTAGTTCTAATCGAGAATGTTAAATTCATTATTAATTATATTAAAGTGTTTAAAAGAGGAAAATTATAAAAAAAAATGCACATATATATTCAAAGTGATAAACCAACATTTTCCTAGCATTATATGGTACTCTCCTAGTGCCTAGTTGATATATATGTCCACCATCCAATGGGAAGTGGTTTTATTTGACATACAAAACGGTGTGCCCTGAGATATTAAGAAAAAGCACAAATTGATATAAGAGAGCACAACTTGGGATTAAAATTTTAAAATAGGCAAAATAATAAGAGTCATAAATACAAAGAATCGTGAAACTTGGGAGTATTTTGGAATATTTGATTAAAATACTCAATTATTAGAATTATGTCAAGCATGCCACGATTGATTAAATTTGGTACAATTGCTATCATTTTTGTGCACTTAGATAACCTACCAATAGTTTTGACAGAATTACTTTAAATGTTATGCCAACACATTTCTTTAAATGTCATGTCAATAGTTTTCGGTTAATTACAACCCCACAATGCATTAAATATAAATGAAAAATTGGATTGATGAATGTCCACCTATGCAGTCTTCATTATATAGTTGATTTAAATTTGATTTTCAAATTTAGTTTGGAAATTCTACATTTAAAATAAATATAATTTTTTTGATATATGTTAAGATTATTTCACAGTTTTTTATGATAAGGTATTAATTATGATAAGATATTAATTAGAGGAATATTTCTAAACAACATCAAAAAAAATATATCAAAATTTAAATGGTTAATTTTATACAAAACTTTAGAACAGTCAAAATCATATTGATTTAATTTTTTTAATTGGCTGAGGTAAAAGTGATTAATTGAAAAGTGGACCCCATAGTTTCTTGCCTTCGCAGGGACTAATAATCATGTATCAATATTGAGAAAATAAACTTTCTCTTTTCATTTCATCCATATTTTAGTATTTAATTAATTAGACATTATTTTGTTTATTTTTTTAAATTAATTTTAAGTTTCATATATATATAATGAATCCATAATTAAAGGATGTTCATTTTCGATATTACCTTATTATGGATGAAAAAAGTCGTAATAATGACACAAAGTATTTGATGTAATTCTAATAAGTATATTGAGAATTCAAATTGCCACATGGAACTTATAATGAGTCATCATACCAAGTCACTTAGGGTCTACACATGGATTATAAAATTGTGCTCTTAAGTCCTTGTACGTGCTTGAAAAACTAGCACGCTTGTAGCTTAGGCTCAATGCATAGTTTTTTAGCACTTGTATAGGAATGAATGAATGAAATATTTAATAATGCCTATGAGACTGAGCAATCTATGACAATAAGCACTGTAACAAAGTTATTATGTGCTAACACTATCCTCTGACACAAGGGTTGTCCTACTAATCATGTAAATTTTCAAACCCTTTCTTAATGCCAACTCTTATACTATTAATCTTGATTAAAAAGCTTGTTGTTCTATTCAGTTTTTTCTCTTCAAACAATTTAGCTAAATTGTCAACCCTTAAGTTATCTCTGTACTTAATGCAGATACCATTATAAACTACACATTTTGTAATAAAGTGTCATTAACTTATCTATATACTTAATATGGATGTCATAATAAATTACACATATAAATTAACTTCAGATTTGAACATTATATCAATATTTTCATTCATATAAAACATTGCCTTGTATTTTTTTTAATTGAAAAATCATTTTTCTTGTTGCTACAAAATAATACTTATATAAAATAAACTAAGAGTCATGTGTACAGACTTGTAAAACTAGCCAAAAACTAGTTTGATGACATCATCTTTTTCACCAAAGCTACACCCATTAAATATTTGCATGTGCAGAGTCTAACTAAAGTTAAGCCATAGTAGAAGCAATCTCATTTTTCATCTGCAAACATCACACTAATTGGATGCATGACAAATTACCATCAAATTTAGTTATATTTTATAATAATTTAATAATTTTTAATTTTTATTTTAAAAGTATTAAATAATTTTTTAATTTAAATTTATAATAATTTTATATATTAAATGAATATCTAAATATTATAAGGAATTATTGAATTATATAGAATGTATACATATTTGTTCATATTTTGAAATAAATATATAAGAGATTACAATGTTGAATAAGCTCCATTTTTATATATGGAAGTTTATTGACTAAATAATTACGATTAATATCTTTATATATTTTTTATTGTATTTTTCAAAGTAATATATGAAATCACTAAATTACATAGAATGTATGTTTATATTTTAGAAATAAATATATAGTGGATTTATAATATTGAGTAAACATATATTTAAATCAGTGAGCTCCTTTGACTAAACACTGACGAATAAAGACATAGTCATGCTGTCAAAATCACCCAAGACACGATCTCAACCTTAACCACTTAACTTTTCTGTCAAAGATAAATTTATACTTTTATAAATAAATATAAATAACCATCATCTTTTCCCATTAAACTACAAACCCTGATGATAATGTCTCTATATACAATTTTGACATTAATTTAGTTTTATTGGCAGCGAAGGGTACCTGTCAAATTACAATTTGTGTGGGAATCGCTCGTTTGCGTCTTACGTCACGATAGGCCCGCCATGAAATAACTTGCCGCCAATTGCGGCAAACGAGGAAAAGTAGAAGAAATTTATTATTCAGGGCATTTTTAATTTGGACGACACGGGAAGGATGAAGAACAATTGAAAGAGTCAAAGAATCTGCATTGCGGATTATATATGTTGTAAACCCATTGTTCCGGCTACCGCTCTTCACCAAACACGCTACAGCCACTGTCACTCTCACTTTTAATCGTTCAATTAAGTTGAATACGTGTATGTCCTGGATGCTACTTACCAATGCCGTGACACACACGTTTACCATGTAAGAATATGTTAAGGGCCTTCCTTTAATCCATCCTTACATGGCGGTTAAAATCTGGGTAGCTGTGATCATGCCAGTGGCGACATCTTACAGACAACATGTAGTGGGTCGGTTCACCTAAACGCAGCTAAGTGCCAAAATAGCCGACAAACCAGACAATTAAAGTCATCTCGCGCTATATCCTGAATTTTATTCTCATATGGCAGTCCATGTGGGGAGCAGAATCTATTCTGTCACTCTCATCATCATCATGCCTGAAACGGTGTCGCAACTGCGATGCAGCAAACTCCATCCCCCACACATCTGAACTCGTGTTGGACGCTATTTCTTATGAGCTTGTCCAGATGATTTAAAATGTACCAGGTTCTTCAGTCATGATTTTTTTCCGAGGAGGGAAAAAAATAAAAAATTAGCTTTTTTTTCAGAAAGTAAGCTTGTTAGAAATGGTGTTCTAGAATATTCTATAACTTTATTTTTGGAACAAGCAACATTTTTTTTTAAAAGTGAATAAAAAGGTTTTATATTTGTTATATAATAATACGTGTATGAGTTCAAAATTATAAGATTGAAAAATGAAGAAAATTTTGTTTAATTTATTTATCATGTCAGTGTTTTATATTGATGTGAAGTTTAAGATAGTAATATGTTTAATCGAAAATAGAAACAAATAAAGAGAATTCAAATATTTAATCATAAGTAGTATCAAAGTCAATGTATCATTTCCGTATGAGAGTCAAAGTATCATTTTCGTATGAGATTCTATTAATTAAAATAGGCACTTTTTTATTAGAAGCATCAACAATGATTCAAACATTAAATTATTTAAAAAAAATTAAAGTATGGTGACTCATTGATAGTTTAGAATGGTGATAAAGGAAGAATTAAGGAGAAGGAAAAACATGTGAATGAAACAAAATAAATAAATGAATTAGTGGGACATTAGCATGCAAGAGTGTCCAAACACTAATGAGGAAATGAAAAAACATGTGAGAAAAATTGAGGACTACTATGCAAACAAAATAAATGGCAAAGATGAAAGTATACCATATATAAGTGTTTAATTGCACATAGAACTATGATGAAAATATACATATAAAATTATAGACTAAGTAGAAGGAAAGAATATTGATAACGTAGTTAAGAACTAGCTTGCATTATCTTAAGTTTGAAAATAATAAATTGACAACACTTAAAAAATGGGAAACAAAAAAATACTCATTATATAAAAAACCAAAAAAAATAAAATGACATTATATTATTAAATGCATAATCTATATTAACATCCCATATCAAATACAATGACAATTGAAAAGTAGATGATATAACTAATTTATTTGAAGAAATAAACTCAAACTAAAAAATAATTTTTTAAAATCAAAATCTATAATAAAAATTTTAACATTAAAAAAAATTAATTTTTTTACAAAACTAAAAAATATTAACATAAAACAATTTTATTACAACTGTGAAACCCATATAATAGTTGATCTTGTAAACATATTAATAAACATTATTAAAATCTCTCTCATTTTCATTCGTTCATATTACTGTATAACTTTTTAGTCCTCTGCATTTAAATGGGAACGGACAACAACATGCACAATTTTTTTTTATATGATCATAACTCCTTTGTAGACAATTTCTTAAACTAATTTGTACATCATTACTTATCATATTTTAGTATAATCAAAGATAATTCTACGATGAGAAATACTTGCATTTAATTACGCCAAACTGGTTACGTTAAATTTGCCTTACAAGCAACGAGGCAGTTGTCTATATATTTTTGAGATCGAAAGTCTTGTCCAAACGTTGACAAAAAAAATCTCGTTTCATTTTATTATTTGTTTTTGTCCTCTTAATATAGGTCAATTCGATTAAGCTGATTTTTTTTCACTTTGGTTGATGGGTGCTTAAATGGAATAAAATAAATTGAATATTATTCCAGTTGAGCTGATTTGATTTAATTTGTTAAATATGTACTTATGTAAAATGTAATAATTTCAATACTTTTACTCCCGACACAATCCACAGAACCAAAAACGCCACTAAAATGTTTACTCTATTCAATCCAATACAACTTCAAAGGCCAAAATTGACTAGGCAGGTAAAACAGTAATAACATGAAAGCACTTCTTCAAACACAGTTTTATAGTAAATAATTATAATTTTTTTTTAAAAAAAATATAGATTTATAGAATTTAGAATTATGAATTGCAAAAGTAGTATTGGTTACAATTACAACCAATCAGAATATAAATGAGAGGTTCATAACCTTCTTACATTCATATAATTCTTAATATTGTTAGCTTCACCAATATTTATCAGTGCCATCTACATCACCAACAGCGATAACCAACTTCACATATCACACCAACAGCGATAACCAACTTCACATACCAAACAAAATTTCAACCTAAATAAAACTAGACCCAACTAAAACACTTAACTAATACACCTACATCTCTTTGACAAATAATAATAAAATGTTATCAATTACATTTTCATATTGTTAATTTACACTATCTCAGTAGCTGTCTCAGCAGTAATTTTTCTGAGAGGTATATAAATGGACGAACAAACTACTAAATAGTTAAATCGCTGTCACAAATTATCAAATCGTCTTCCTTTGAGATTCAAAACGGTAAGAATTTGACATTAGAAAAAGCTAGTGCAAGGTTTCGTATTCCCTGGCAAAGCTCTGAAATCGCTCCAACGCAACTTCCATGGTGGATATGTTCATATCTGCGAAGCAGACTCTAAACCAGCCTGGCTCCGTACAGTTGAAGGAAGACCCAGGAGATATATTCAATCTGGCTTTGTGTAATATGTATTTCCATAGTTTTAACTCTCCCTCTAAGTCATTTGATGGAAGCAGATGACTCATGTTTACCCAACAGAAAAGACCGGAGTTTCCTTCTAAGTGCTTCATGCCAGCTCGAATAAGCCCGGAGACTAGAAATTTGTGCCTTTCTTGTAGCCTTTTCTTGTTTTCTACTATATACGAACTAACGAAGTTTGGGTCTGAAAGCATAGTAGCCAATAGATGCTGCGTCTGGGAAGAAACCATGCAGAAACTGGACATTCTTCTAGCTGCAGTCACCACTGTGCTGTTATAGGAGTAAATTGTACCAACCCTGAAGCCTGGAAGACCCAAGTCCTTAGACAAACTGTAGACTATATGGACATTGTCAGGAGTATAATTTTCTTTGGCCACAATTTCTGCAATACTATAAAACCGCGGAGGAGAAAAGGCTGATCCTGAGTAGATCTCATCACACACCAGATGTATGTTCATCTTGCTACAAAAATCTAGTAGCATCTTCAGTGTGCTAGCACTGGATGTTGTGCCTAGTGGGTTGCATGGATTTGTTATGAGAATTCCTTTCACATTCTTCTTAAGCTTTTGGGCTTTCTTGTATGCTGATTCCACTGCAAATTTGGTGATCTGGAAATTGTTGGAGCTGGAACAATGGATTGTTACAATCTCTACGTCTGTGCGCCACCTCAGATCTCTGTCAAACCTGTAGTAACAACAATTCTTTTTAAAAAAGAACTAAACGCGCACAATTAAGTAGTCCCATCAAAAATTATCTTTTGACATATGAAACACATTTTTTTAAAAATTGCCTATGGATAAGTAAATAGGCAAGAGGTTGGAGGATGTATTATAAAACTGGATACCCTACAAATCAAATTCGCTTACTGGACGCTGAAAGTCATTCCTCCTGCCTCTCATGCGTAACCTACCCTGCGTAATACGGAGAAGGCACTAGGAAGACATCTCCAGGATCCGCAAGGCAGAACATTAACACCTCATTGGCGGCAGTTGCTCCAGCAGTGTTTACCATCATCTCAGGGTCAAATTTCACTTTGTTCCCTCTCAAAGCCTCCATGAAGCTGGCCATAGCCTGCAACGATCATACTCAAAAACTCAAAAACAAAACTGCAATGAAGTAGAGGGTGATGAAAACTTCCTTCTAAACTTCCGTATAATTTCAAAACACAATCGAACAAAGTCTCTTGAATTTATTTTAAAACTTGGCAAGCAACGATGGAACAATCATCTAATAAAATAGATACGGACCAATTCAACCTTATTTCATTCACACGGATTACCTTTTTGAAAGCTGGCAATCCATGGTAATCCTGATAAACTGCCAAGTCTTTGAATAAATCTTGTTTGGAAGTCATTGATGCTTCTGGGTGCTTTAACAACCACTCTTCCAACAGATCAAATGATAGCTGCAATGTAAAAAAAAAAAAATTAATGGGAAACTATGAACACAACCGTTTTCGATTTAGGCATATATCAGAGTCCACACTAAATCAACGAAGCTACGAATACTTTTTTCTTCCCCACAAAAAATAAACAGAATGATCTAATCTGGGCTATTTTTCGTTACCCTATTCTCTGCAAGGCCCATTTGGATAATCCCAGAGGGATTGTGCATTGGGTCATATGGATTCCTTCGATACTCATCCCAACCAAAAAAGTAAGCCGAATGTTCTCCATGAGCACTGCATGTTGTTCTCTCCGAAACACAAGTCTTAGTATTACTCTTATTAGAAACTACACTGATACAATTTTCTTCACAGATATTCACCATCATCGTCATCTGAAACACCTGCTCAAGCGCCAAAGTCAAACGATATGTTTGTGCAGCCACCAGGATTAATCTGAGATTCATAGAATATAAATAGGTTGTAGAAACCCACAAGGAGGTGGTTACTGGTCAGTGCCAATTTCGTATAGTCAAATCCGCGTGGCTTCCTCTTCAGTGCAGTACTCCATACCGACAAATAATAAATTGGAGAGGGTAAGTTATATGCAGCCTCCATGTGTCGGCGGTGCATCGTTGTTTGTGTTGAAACAGCTAATGCGAATGTTTTTAACAAAGATTTTGGCGACTAAACTCATTACAAGCCCCTTGTTTCTAAAGATCGTATGGCGCCCACATTATTTGACACCGTCATAACGGCATTTGTATTTGTTTGTGGCTGTCACTCACAATGAAAAAGTCACACAGATAAAGCAGTTTGTTTAATTATTGTTATTGACATTATTATATATGTCGCTCTAGAAGGTCGAAAAAATACTATAAAAGTTTCCTCTGTAAATGTCAAAAGCAGAAACAAACGCAACACAGATTGCCAAAATTGCACAATTTCGGTGACTAATATAAGAGAAATCACCTCGTACCATGTGTAATGAGAATCTGTTAGAAGTTTATTACATTATGCCATTAAATCTTAAAAAAAAAAATTAATTTTATTATCTTTATTTAAATTTATAGTTTTACTCTGATATTTATTAAAATACTTCCATGTTTTATTTGGGATTCCCATTTCATCTGGGATTCTCACTTCATCTAAATTTCAGGTTTTGAACCTTCAACTGCACACATATGAAATTGGAATTAGATCATCTCTCCTTACCCACCCAATATTAATAAAAATGCATTTGAAATGCAGTCCACATTACACACTTTTGAGTTGGAAGATAAGTTTTTTTAATAAAGACGTTTGGAGCGTGGAGCATGAGCCAAATCCCGAGCTTAAAAAGAATTCAAAATAAAATCTACATTGAGCTACACGTAAATGATATAAAATGGAAGTTATAAAGTAAACGCTATGTCGATGGAAGTTATAGATTTGGACGTAAACCTAATCTTCTGCAAAAAGGGATTCAACCTATAATATTGTGATCTTTTGTTGACCTTTTACATAACTTGTCCTCCACTAACATAAAATTGGAAAATGTAGCAAAGCATGTTTCAACTTATTTGATATATTTTGTGTCACGTTGGCTGCATGATTAAAGTTTAAGATCCTTTTTCTAAATTTTCAAAGGAAAAATATATTTTGGGATATATTTTTAATTATGTTATTTGTTATAAATCTATTTTGTTTCTTATATTTTATTAAAAGAAAGAAATCCAATCAAATGTTTAATGTGTATTATGAAACTTAATTGGCCAAATTTTGGTCTAGCTTTATATTAAAATATAGGCATTAAAAAGAATGGGTGTTTCAAATTTTTAAATAAAAATACATGAAAATTTAAAACGTGTTATTACTCTTACATGAAAATACTTATAAAAAATAATATTTTCTATAAATTAAATATGGTTATAAAATATAATATGTTATATAGATTAATAAAGACTTTAATATAATGTAATTTTATATATGTAGACACTTAATTTTTGTATAAGTTATATACTTGCAACATTTTTATCGTGCTTGATATATTTGGTTCATTTTCTTATGTAGGTATCTTTTTGGTACACTTTCTTTTCACATTAGATCCTTCATAGTCTTGTGCCAACAACATTTTTCAATGAACACCTTCAGGTCAGTCAGTTGTCTATCTCAAGATGCATCTAATAATCTTGTAGTTCATTTTTTTCTCTATTTCATGGGTCATTTGTCTTAAATATTTTTTAAATAGTCTAAAAGTGGTCTCGACCATTTTTAAAATAATCCAAAAGTGGTCTGAACCATTTTCAAAATAATGTGAAAGTGGAAAAGTTGTTTTTGTGTCCTCTATACAACCATGCCATGTTATTTTGTGCCTTGATTATCAGCGTTCATACCTTTACATGATCGCCCTATCTATGTAAGTTTTCCAATTTAAATTCAAAGATGCCTATATATACACAAGTACCCTACATCATTTAGAACCAATAAATAATGAAGTTATTGAGACATACATTGATTATAAATATCTCACTCTTAATCATACTCTACCCTTATCATCTGCTCAGAGTCTTGTGGTTGCATATTATTTTATCAAATTTGGGATTTTGTAAAAAAAATTGTAGATGCACAAAATTAGGAGAATAATATAATAATGATAACATTCATTGATTTATAACTATTGTATTTTTGAAACTGAATAAAAATAGCAAAACTACAAGGACAAAATGAAGAGTTAGCTATAAATTGTACCTCTGGAAGGAATCAGGGTCTAAAACTTGTTGTATTTAGAGCTATGGTGATTGGAATCAGGATTCTAGAATTGAATATGGGCCTGGACAACATCACTAGGAAGAGGATGCTAGAGTACTACCACTCTTCTCCAACTTAGGACACTCTTGTTCACTTGCAGTGGGGAAATTAGTGTTTCTGGGTTCTCTATAAATTCATCTAAAGAGCTTGTATTCGATGTAGGAAATTATGATTACTTGTGGAGAACACTATGTAATTGATTTTCCTTCAAAATCCTTAGTTCCTTGACATGTAAAGACCAATGCAAATCAACAGGGTAAAGGGGGTCAGCAGTTGAAGTTGGGTGAGACCTCAACACCCTATGTGCTTGAGTTTTAATTGCATCCCAATATTCTGAAGAGGGATCAAACATCATGTAGTTATCCCATGCTACAATGGTGTGTGGATAATTGGTGCAATGCATTAGATGTTGGTACAATATTGATGTGATTAATTGCCTTAACAATGACTTGTGACCTATGAATGTATTTTTACTTAAGCTCCAACATACTAGATCTATATGCAAACAGAATTGGGAGAAATAGGTATCCTTCTCTCAATGTGTAAGTGTGATTATGGTGCTTTTCAATGTGGAAGCCCATTATATGATAAATGGTTTGAAAAGTGCTTATATAGTCATATCATTTAAAATCCTTTGAATGGAGCTTATTAGGGACATGATCCAACCTTCTGAAAGCTTTGAATTTGGTAAATTAGCTATTATTTGGCAGGGAGATAGAAGACTAGGAAATGACACTAGAGCGGCGTGGTCTTATCCCCTAGGGTGTTCTTATCCAATGGGTGATTTTATCATGTTGAGTGTTAGGCAAGGCTTAAAATATTTGTTTAGTTGATAAGAATAGGGATGAGTATATTTTGGGGTCATTTTTAACTTAGAAGAGTGTGAGAGATGGTCTAAAGTGATAAAAAGGGATCTAAGATAGATTTAGAGCTAAGTGTGTAAAGGAATGGTCACAAGTGCACAATTTTAACTTAAATGTTAACTTTGCATGTCTACATTCTCCTCCATTTTATTATAGTAACATAATAAACCAAAAGTACTAGAGTAAAAGGAAAAAGATTGAATACCTAAACTTACATGCAGGAAGAAGTCCAAGTGTGAGGATCCTTCTACACAAATTTATGAACTATAGAAAATAAGTGAACAATGAAATGCACTTTTGAAAATAACCCAAAATAACATATAGATCGCAATCCATTTCAAGGAAGCAACCTCATTTGAGAAAGCTCAATACAATATTATTCATGGATGCCTTCATTGGGCCTCAACACATACTTAGATACTAAATTTATTCTAAAAGTTACTACTTCCCATGTACATGGGATAATTAAAATATGCTCAAGGGATGACTTACAAAGCATATGCATCCATAGTGACTAATACACTAATAATGCAAAGAGAAGGGTAGGAAACGGGTTCCTAACATCCTCTTCCCCTTAGAAAAAGCTTTATCCTCAAAGCTTCTGATGTGGGAATCATCATTGGATTTGGAATAGTGGTTCCCATGTTACATATTTTGGTTTCATGTCGTGCCACTGGATTAAGACTTCTTTGATTGAGCAGGAGTGAAGTTGGCAAGTGCACCTGTCCAAGACTCTTTCTAGTTTGAGAAGGATGGATCCTTCATTAATAAGTTATGGTAAAAATATTTGCACTATAATGGTATTTCCAAGAACTTTATTAAAATAGGAGACATGAAAGACTGGGTGAATTCGGGATGAAGGTGGAAGCTCCAACTTGTAAGCAACAGACCCAATCTACTAGAGAACCTTATATGGCCCATAAAACTTTGGAGTAAGCTTATTATGCCCTTTTAGTTTTAGGTATTATTGCTTATATGGATTCTCATGAATAAAAATTATATCATCATGTTAAAAGGTGCACTTAGAGTAGTGTTAATCAACATGTTGCTTCTTTCAATTTTATGCTAGATGGAGATTGGCATGCAAGGTGATGAGAATCTAATCCTGATGTTGGAGAGTAGTGTCGACTACCTGAACTAGTGAATTTTTGGGGGTATATAGGAGAAGTGTTGGGGAACTTAACCATAAACCATTTCATATGGGTTCATTTTACTAGAAGTGTGGTAGGAGGCATTGTACCACCATTCTATGAGGGGAAGCCACTTTGCCCATTGTTGTTATTATTCTGAAGTGAAATAATGAAGGAATGTTTGCAAGTATTTATTGATAATTTTTGTCTAGCTATCTATTTGGGGGTGATACCCAGATCTCATCTTCAGTTATGTGCCTATGTGTTAGAATAGCTCTATCCAAAAATGGATGGTGAAAGTTACATCACAATCAAAAATAATTGAAGAAGGGATGCCATGAAGATGAAATATTTGATCCAAGAAAACTTGTGAGAATATGGATGCTATCTATGGATGGATGAGGGCACAAAAATGACTATATTTGGAGAGGTGGTCTACCATGACTAGGATCACTATTTTTCATCTAGATTTATGGAGGTCCTTAATGAAATCCATAGAAATATCTATTTAGATCCTAGTAGGAATGAACAAGGGCTTGAGCAAACTAAGAATCACTATTGTTTCACATTTGTTACTTTGGAAGGTGTCACATTCAAACACTATATATTTAATTTCCCCTTTTATTCCCTTCCATAAGAAGTATCAACATGCCCACTCATATGTTTTGAGAAATCTTGAGTGCCCTGCTAATGGAGAATCATGGATTTTATAGAATATGGCCTAATGAAGGTCTATGCTATGGGGAAGCACCTAATGACCATTGTATCATAGAGGAGCACTATCCCATAAATAATGCAATACTGTAGAGGGGTTAGTGGCCAATTATTAAATTAGGTGGTATAAGGAGGGATCATTTACTTACACTTGGTGTATAAATTCCAACCATTTTAGAATGGGCATGAAGATGGTAGAAAGGAAATTATGATACTCGAATATGAGTGAGAGAACATCCACGTTGACATTGTCTTTACCCTTCTTGTAAGTGATATCATAATCATAACACATGAGTTTGTTGACCCATTTTTGTTGTGCTAGTGATGAGACTCAATGTTTTAGGAAGTATTTCAAACTCTGGTGATCGGTTTTGATGTAAAAGTGATTCACAAGTAAGTATGGCCACCATTTTTGTACTGCATGCAGAATTACCATCATTTCATTTTTGTATGTAGACAAAGCCAAATTTTATCTAGAAAGGGATTTGCTAGTGAAATCTATGATGACCCTCTTGGAGAAGAATAACACCCAAGCCATTGCCACATGCATCAATTTCGATAGTGAATGTTTTGGTGAAGTCTAGCATGGCCAAAATAGGTGTGAGACACATTGCTTATTTGAGTGCCATGAATTTTTGGTCACCTACAACATCCCATGTGAATGCATCCTTCTTCAATCAATTAATCAAGGAAATTGTGATCTTTCCATAATCCTTGATGAAATTACAGTAGTATCTTGTAAGGCTTAGAAATCCATGAAGGCTCTTGAGGGTTGTTGGCCAAGGTCAATGATACATGACATTTATTTTTTCTAGATCCATGTGGACCCCATTAGTGGAAATAACGTGCCCTAAATATTTTACTTCATCTTCACCAAAGGAATACTTAGATTACTTGACACATAATTAATTATTTGCTATAATTTATAATTCACTATTAATATGTTGGAAATGCTTGGACCATGTGTAGCTGTAGATAAAAATATCATCAAAGGAAATCAAAGCAAATTTATGGAGGAAGGCTAAAATATTTTATTCATTAGTGCCTAAAATGTTGAAGGGGCATTTGTAAGTCCAAATGGTATGACCCAGAATTTATAGTGACCATCATGAGTGTCAAAGGATGTCTTTGAAATGTCATCAACATGCATACATATCTAATGATAGCCTGAATGAAATTCCAATTTGGAGAATTTTTTTGCCCCATGGATCTCATTAAGAAGCTCATCAATGACCAGAAATGGGAATTTATCTTTTATATTGAGGTGGTTAATGGTATAGATCTTAATGTAGAGGTGACACAACCCATAATTTTTATGAACAAGAAGCAGTAGGGAGGAGTATGTACTAGTTCTGGGGAAAATAACTCTAAACTTAAGGAGTTCCTAAATGAGTTGCTCAATCTCAGTCTTTTATAGATGGGGATAGTGGTATGGATAAATGTTGGGTGAGATGCTTACTACAAGGAATAAAATGAGATTATATTTAGGGTGGGAAGGGGGAAAAACCACTAGTTATATAAAAATGGTTACATGCTTTTTGAGGATGGCTTGTAAATTAGTAAGGTAGTTAGTAGTAGTGGGGATGGAGTGCAACTAAGTAAAGACCCCATGTGAGCCTTTCTTCGGAAGATTTTCCATGAGATGGGAAATGATAATGTGAGTAGATCTAGGCAATAACCCTTTTAAGATGTGCTTTTGGCCACTATATATGAACTACATCTAAAGCTCATAGAAGTCCCATAGAATAGGTCCCAATGTGCAGAGCTACTATACCCTTAAAACCACATCACATCCTCCTAAGAGTATGGAAAACATATCTAATCAAATAATGTAATCACCTATCATAATACACACATTCTAACACTTTCATTTACATGGTAATGTTCCTCCATTAGCAATCATGACTATAAATCTAGAATAATGGTGTACAAAGTAGCCTTCTTGCTTAGGAATGTGGGGATCAATGAAATTGTGAGTGCTGCCAGAGTCAATGAGGATTGTGATAGGGATATTTTAAAATAACCCCTTGACCATCATGGTTTGAGGGGTGGCAACACATACTAGTGCATGTAGAGATATCTTAGGTTGAGGATCTTAAGCCATTGAGTCCTCTAAGGGGATTTTTTTCTACTTGAGTATTTTGGAATTCTTAGATATCAGGCTTGTTGTCCTGCTCTAGTGGTGATTCTATATCTAGCAAGTAGAGATTTTATGTGATTCACCTATGATCGTTAACCTATTTATCATCATAATTATAACATAATCCTTTCTCCTTATGATCCCACATCTTTACGTCATTAAGGCACTTGAATAGTGTGGTTGTGGTTGGTCGCTAGTTCACTATGTTCTTTATGTGTGGGAAAGTGGGAGGTCGATGATACTCTGAGAGTTTATCTTCTACTAACTTATCCAGATCCAAGGTGTCCATCATGTTATTGGGTTAAAACATTTTAACTTTTGAGTGGATTATCTCTTTGAGGCCACTAATAAAACAACTCTTGAATAATTCATATGATAACCCTTTGGTGTGAGTAACTAGTTTCTTAAATTTAATCTAATAATTATGAATGGTTCCTATCTGGCAGAGTTTGGTGATAGATCCTATAAAGTCCTCAAATGCCAAGGGACTAAACCTAATCAAAATTAAGGATGAAAAGGTTTTCCAATTGAGTTCACCATTTAATTTGAGATACCAATAGTACAATTGGAGTGCTTCTTGTTCCAAGTAGAAGGAATCAATTGGGACTTTATTAATAGAATAAGTATTGTGAAGGTTGAATAATTGCTTGGCTTGATATATCCATCTTATTTGATATATACCATTAAACTTTGGAAATTCTAGATTGGGCCCACGTGATGTGTGGAGATAAGAGAAACTATTCTCTGAAGAAGACTCCTATAATTTTTTGAGTAAAAGGCTATTTTGTTTATTCAATCCATGCATCATATTGGTTAACTCAATGACTTGGGATTTTACTGTTTTGATTTATTCCTCCATGATATTTGTGTCTACATAGGTGGATACCATAACCAATGTTTTTTTTTTGTTTGGCAAGGGATAGAAAAATGCCGTTCTAGGACACGATCGGTAAGGAAATTTTTTAATTTAGGCTCAATCAAAAGGGGTAAATGTACTTTTACTAGTTTTTTGGCACCTCTTGGTTAGGATTGACGAAGGTAGTGGAAATTTTAGAATCATAATGGAAAAACTAGAAATTTGACTAAGAGGGACAAAGGAGAAAAAAAGAGAAAAGAACACTATGGGAAAGTTTTGAAGCAAGAGGAAAAAAATAAATAAGTTATGATAAAACCTGAAAAAATCAGAAATTAAGATGTCTAGCTAATACAAGTCAAATTTGGATATAGACCATCAATAAAAAAATATAAATAATGGAATTTCAAGTGTTCTAGGAGATTTTGAAAGCCAATAGAACTATAGAGGGAAAGATATGGAAAAAAATAGATTTTTTTTCTCATTTTTTTTGAAAATTTGATTATTGTTTGGTTTCTCCTACCAAAAGCCTATCTATAAGTGCACGGTTACCAATTTATCTCAACTATGATCACTCTATTTTTGGTATTCTAACATTTTTATGTTGGATATGGGCACCATGTTGTCCAGCTACCTAAGGTTTTTAAGGAGTCTTTCTAGCCATCAATGTTGTCTAAATAAGTACCACTCTCCAAAAAAAATTGGCCATAGATTTACCCCTAAGTGATACCTCTTGGTCTACCTCATAGGTGAAAAATAGTCAATCAGGATGGGGCCATTTCCATTTTCATTGGTAGGTAATCTCAATGGGCCAACCACTTTAGGGTTCTTTTGGTATTCCTCACAATTAATTTTAGGGCTTATTCCAAGTGCTTCCCATAGTTATGCAGAGGGGTATTTACCCTTATCCAAATTTGTGATGAATATGTAAAATATAGAGTTAAGGAAAAATATTTATGTAAATAACACAGCTCTTGGAAAGCCACTGCTAAAAAAAATTCTCCAAAATCTACTCATAGGTTGAGAAAATGCTCTAATACCAGACGTGAGGGTCCTTTTACACAAATGTATGAACTAAAAAAAATAAATGAAATATGAAATTAACTTTGGAAAATAATCCAAAATAACCTTAGATCTCAGGCCACAATGTCAATACAATAATATTTGTGGATGCCTTCATTGGGCCTCAACACTTACTTAAATACTAAATCTAGTCTAACAACTACTACTTGCCATATATGTGGGATAATTCAAATGTGCTCAAGGGATGACTTAAAAATAATATGCACCCATAGCGACTAATACACTAATTATATAAAGAGAAGGGTAGGACACAAGTTCCTAACACATATATGTAGGCCACAATGTTGAACTATGCTCCACACAAATATTTAGTGAAATATATGTAATCTCAATCTTTACTTAAGATGAATATCAAGAATTAAAAGACAAAAATCTAGAGAGTGACAAGGAACAAATACACCTAATCGAGTATGCAAACCATTATGGTGTAAAAATTAGTGGTTATGGCATGTTATGTGTTTGTATTAACATTGAATATCTTAGATTGGAATTTGCATGATTCAATCCTCATATATAAGTGGGTATGCTCAAGAATTCAAGTGTGTTTGAATCCATCATCGTCATCCCAAAGTAGTGGAGTAGATTGGAATCCCTGTATGAATTATGATATATATATTTAGTGCAAAAAATGGTGTAGATACTAGTACAAAAAGTAGTGTAAATAGCAAAACACCCAATGTAGATGGAATGATGTTCAATTTTGGTGTAAAAATCGTGAAAATACTGATTATAATTTGGGTTTGGTATGTATAGTGTGGAGAATAACATGAATTGTCATTATATTTGGGAAACTAGTGAAAAAACTGATGCAATGAGGAATCAATGTGCCATTAACATGCCCCAAATTGATATCTAGTGCATATAGATTCTGAGATTGAGTAAAACAAATATGATTTTGAATAAAATTTCAGTGCCAACCTATAACAACATGTCATGCATGATTGCCCCCAAACTTGAGTAAATCGGAGATAAATTATGTAATTTTGAGTAATTTTAAAAACTAAGATTGTGAAACTATTAAATACTAATTGGAGTAAATCGAGGCTCTAATAAATTCTATAAATACCATTTTTTAGGCATTTGGACAATAGTGCTAGGAAGGACACGATAGTAATGCTCTCCTGTCCAATATGGTGATCCTATCTAAATTGACTTTTTGTGTGCTATCTAAGCCTAAAACTATGTCAACTATGTAACCACTATTGGATCACATCTATATACTAATTTGGGAAGCCTAGTCTCTAAGAAAAATATCTTTGAATGACCCCTCTTTTGAAGTGAGGTTTTGAGCATGTGCAAGAACTTAATTTGAAATAAAATGTTATGTAGTAGATTGTTATGATTTAAATTGGAAATTTGAGTAAATATTGACATCTTGGAAAATTAAGGCATCATTATGTATGTAGATTGAGCATATTAATAACATAATATGCATGTGAAAATAAACATTCACAAGAAGTGTGTCTAGATATATGTGATAATGAAGTGATTAAATAATTGAGCAACTAAGTAAATAACACTAAATGGAATTACTTAGGGAGCAATGCATGATGTCCATCATAGCATTTGAAGGGTCTAGGTGCATGATGCCCATCATGGCATGAAAATATGAGAAAATAAGTAAGAAAAGTGTCATGGACATGATGCGCACAATTAAAGAGTACATGCACAAAATATAAAACACATGATAGAATTCTAAGGGGGCACAAATAAGGGACATGTTCAAATGTTACTCACTCTAATAGATGACACATTAAAATCCATGTTCAAATTCCTTCATGTGTATATAAGTAAATAATTAAAGCTTAGATCCATATAGAAGGGCATGTTCAAATTTCCACATGTACAAATATAAAACACACACAAAGACATATGCAAATGTGCTCACATGCATATAATCAGAGATATAGAGGCTTAAAGCCACTTGGAAATGACATATTCAAATGTAATAAAATCAAGTTGAGGAGTGCATATAATATGTGAATCTAGGAAAAATAATATAAAAACCATGCATGATTATGTATTATGATCAAAAAGAGATAAATTGCAATCTGAGCAATATCCAGTAACTAAGATAGGCAATAGTATATATCATAATGTTAATGAGTGAGCAATATCATAATATGTAGTACAATGTAAAGTACTAATCATGTGAGTAATATAATGTGGGAAAATAAAGATAAAACCTATGTTTATCATCCCCCCAATGAGATAGCTGATGAATGTACATGATGTAGGAAACTTGTGTGAGGTTTAGAATTGAGTAGTGATAGTCTAAACTCATTGGGACAAGAGTGGGGTGAGGGACACTAGATCATTGTGTGCTTATCATCCATAATGTTTTTGTCTAACTAAAATTTCTGAGTGTGTAATAGTAAAATCACCTATACTTGGTTTTGGATATGATGTCATGTGTAATAAGCAGTCACACATATACACTAGTAAAGCCTGAATGATATAAAACTAGCTAAAACATATACTGAATATTTTACATAACTAAACTGATGTATTATAAAGTACATATAAGCATGCACATGTCCTTATTCTAGTGTTTTATGCAATATTTTACTAGTTTTGTATCTTTTTGCATATTTATGAATTGAGAAATAGAGAGAATAATACTAACCAATGACTCCCTTAATATTATTACCATCAATAGATCATGTTGGCCAAAATTGGCCTACATAATTTTTTTTGGCCTAAGTGGACTTTACCATTCTCCCATTCTATTCAGTGACCCCATTTTGCCTTCATGACTAGTCTCTTTCTAGTCATGACTTGATGATCAATGCAATATCTTTAAGGGTCTTGGCATGGTGTTGTAAACCATCTTAGGATCTTATTGTAGTGATTGATCTAATGATGGAGAAAAAGGAACATTTTATTGGCATACATTAGTGTTATTTCACTCTTATGAAACACTTTATCAAGTTTTAAGGTAAGTTTGGAGACTTTAAGGTAAAGGCCTAAAAATGGGTTTTTGGGCTCTAAGTGAAAGATCTAACTAGTTTCCAAGGTGTTTGAGCATATAATACTATTAATGAGAGATAATACAAGGTAATAATCAAATTACAAATTTCAAAAAGTAAAAAATGTGGTCTGATGGAGCCAAATTACCTAAAATACACCAAAAGTGTATTAGATGACTTTAAGAGCCTTCAGATAGAAAATTTTAAGTGAAACTTGGGATTTTTGAATAAGTCAACTGGGTTTTGACTTTTTCTACCTAATTTTTTTGAATTTAACCCATTAAAACATGTTTGGGATCATTTCAAGTCATTTGAAGTAGAGGAGAGATGTTTGAGTGAAGAAGGATGCAATTTTGGCCTTCTTAGAGGCGCAATTTAACAAGATTTTGTGGGTTTTTCTCAATACAACAACTTGGTTGTATTTTTTAAGAATATAAGGTGTCTCTATTGGCTTCCCCAAGGCCTTTTCAATCATTTTTAGGTGTGAATATCGTCATAAATACAAAAAAGCCTTATAGTTGTAGGGTGGTGACCAAGAAGGTTTTATGCCATTACAAAGGAATACCACACATCAAAAGTTTTATAGAAATAAGGAAAGGTCCTTATCATCATGTTAAAAATTTTCAAGTTCTATATTTAGGAAACAAGCTTTTGGTTCTTCATATTGAGAAAATACCATCAACTAGCTCTTAAGCATCTTCATGATCCAAGAAGGCCTTCAGTGAGGTTTATGCCTAGTTCCACTCCCTTTCAATTATATGGGAATTTTTTTAATGTTTTTTGAAGTCACATTAATCATCACACACCCTCTCCAATAGTTTATAAGCCATTATTAGAGGTGATGTTATTAATCACCTTTTCAAGCCTATGCATTTGTCATGCCTAGTGTCTAAAGATTTCTTAGTTTGCACATGAGCATAAAGATTCAAACCTCCAAATTTGGTATGAATTAGAAAAATATACTATAAAAATTAAATTAAGCACTTTTAGGATGTTTTCCATGTGTGGGATCTCAGAAAGGCCAAAATTCAGTCTTGGAGCTCACAAGCCTAAAAAAGGCCTAATTGGAGAGAGAGAAGGGTGGAGTAAACATGTTTACATTAGGTTTATGATGATTAAATAGTGTACATAATATTAATGGATAAATGGGTACTCAAAAATATGTTTGGTCACTTATGTATTATTTTAGACAAGGATCTTTGCATGTTTTCAAGGCTACAAAGAGACAAGAGCTTGTATGAGCCTCAAACATGAAATGAGGTGTTACAGAGTAATTGAGGTGCCAATGATAGTTTTAAAAAGTTTAATTATGATAATAAATTCCATTAAAGTGATAAATTTATATTATTGATGGTCAAATCAAGATTTGATGCTTTGAATGGAGAGACTTAAGCCTCAAATTGAGAGAAAATGACCACCTACATGCATATAGGAAAGAAGTAAAACTCAAATACATGGTTTAAGGGAATGTAAATGATATTAGATAAATTTTTAAGGTCAATAAACCTTATATAAATTAGTTTTAAATACAAAATATGATAAAATAATCACCATACTCAAGAAGGTCTTTTGGCAGCCTCCACTAATGGAGTTTAATAGAAGTTGTAGTTTTAAATGCCTTACAAAAGTGGGTTAAAGGTGTATTTATCTACCTAAAATATTCTCAAGAATGTTGATTATGATCCACATGACATCATGACAACACTTAAGGAGGCCGAAAGGAGCTTGAGGAGCCTAAACTAATTTGAGACCACCATACACACCATGCATAGAAAATTGCATGTCTTCCAAAGTTAATTCAAGGAGAGTTTGTGTGATATAGACATGTATATGGGTAAAAAATAATTAAATAAATCATCCCAAGAGTATTTATTATTTTTAATGACCATTATAGGCCTCAATCAAGATGGAGGGCAAGAAACATATCTTAAGCCTTAAGAAGCCTATTACCACCTACAGGTGGTCTAAGATGTTTTGACCATGAGTGAGAATATATGACCATGGAGTGAGATATTATAGGTATTAAAAGGGTGTATCAAAAATTTAACAAGTTTTTCAAGACCTTTCAAACTGAATTTTGGCTTTTGGCTCAAAATTGCACTCTCTTGGCCAAGCATGCAACTACAAGTTCAAAGTGACTTTTTACTTGCTTAGTACATGAAGAGCATGTTGAATGGGAGGCTGATATTTTTGGTTAAGTTTTATGGGTTTTTTTTTAATCCATTTCATGCATTTATCAAAATATATATGCCTGTAACTTTATGAACAATCATTAAGGAGTAAAACCCTTCTTAAACCCTCACAACTCAGTTCTGGGAGATGAATTGTATTTTTTGAGTTATTTGATAAAAGACAAAGGTGTTTTGAAATATTATTTGGAATATATGAAATTTATATACTTTAATTAGAAAAAAATTATCCAAAAAGTGGAGAAGTTCAAATTTTCAAGTTTTAGGGTTTTAGCATGCAAGTGAGGATAGTCATAAAAGGTGTTTTTGAGAGTTTTAAATGATTTGATATTGCTATATAATTATTTTAAAAGTTTTATGAATCATTCCAAGTCATAAAAAAATAATAATTAGGTCTTTATACCTTATAAATATCAATATGTGCCTAATTCTCTCTTCCTAGGTTTCTTAGTTCTCACTTTATGAGTGTGTTGCATGTCTAAATTGGTGATTTTTGATGTTTTTTATGGTTGAAAATGGCCAAAAAATGATTTTATTAGTTTTTGGGGTACCTAATAGTATTAATTAAAAAATAATTAAGTCTTTATACCTCATAAAAATCAAGAAAATGTCAAAACGTAGAGCTACACATGTCTCGAAATGAGATAAGGCAAGTTGAGGCAACCCCAAAAGATTCATATTTTGAGTTATAATAAATGAAATGTACTGAAATTTTACATGGAGTTGTATTTTTATATAATTTAAGTGTTATAATTTGTTTAATTCCATTAATGTACTTTAGGAGATAGAAAATGGTAAATTGTAGGTTTGCTAAAGAAGCATGTCAAGGATTCTCACTTGCTTGCTCACACATGGAGTTAGAAATGAGTGTTCCAGGTCTTTACAAAGGTAAAAAATGATTTTATAGTCTATATAAATAATTTAAAGGTATTAATAAATAATCATACAATTAAAACCAATCCAAAATTGGCTCCATGACAAGAAAACCAC
This sequence comes from Torreya grandis, assembly GCA_037957365.1. Taxonomy (NCBI): domain Eukaryota; kingdom Viridiplantae; phylum Streptophyta; class Pinopsida; order Cupressales; family Taxaceae; genus Torreya; species Torreya grandis. Next base: position 258,949 of record JARHVA010000314.1, read on the forward strand.
TTCCATACAAATGTATTAGCTTGGAGAGCTCAAGAGAGCACAAAGATTAGATTTTTAAGAGTTATAATTAGAATTAATAGATTAAATTTTTTTTTTATGTCCATTAAATCATTTGCTATATGTTAAAATTCTATTTAGACCCATTTTCGTGTTCAAATCATCAAGATCTACCATGTTACAAGCTCTCATGATGCTTTTTATGATCAAAATGGCTTAGAAAAGCTCTAGTTGCAGGTATTTGAATGACGTATTTGATTAATGGCATGGAGGAGGTATAATGAGACATAAATAAATTTTATATCACACTAGGGGCCCTTCCCAAGGGTTTTTATGGTGATTTTCTGAGCTAAAGGGTGAAGAACCTAAGGTTTCTAATGAGTTTGTGATGTTTGCAGGTCTAATGGAGGTTTCCACCATTATTTCAAGTCTTGAAGGAGGCATAAAACTTCATTTTCATTCTTATATGCATGTTATGGATGTTTTTAAGTCTCATACATGTCCCATAATCACTACCATGGTGTCAAGATAACCCTGAATGGGAGTTCTATAGCAACCAATGAAGAAAGGTTTTGAACTTGAAGACCTCCATTTATGGAGTCCAAAGGAATTGAAGGTTTTGAAGAGACAATATATGGTTAATAAATCATAAAATACATGATAAATAACCTTGAAAACACATGTATATGGCCTTAAATGTCTTGACATGTTTAAAATAAGCTATCATGATGGTCTAGCTCCTCAAGAGGCCTCTTATGGGACAAAGAAAAGCAAATCCCATAGTTTCAGGTTTCATGGTGTTATTTCAAGTTAAAGGAGAAAATAATAGTTAGGAAAATATTACATTCAAACAAACCCTCAAGGTCTACCAAGCATTAAAATCTAGCATGACTAACCATCAAGTGTCTAGAGGCTTCTAGAAGACCAAGTGGAGATGTGGCGTAGAAGTCAAGTGGGAGAAGTTAAGAGGAGTTGAGGAGATTTCATAAATAATCTCAAGGCATGGAATGCTACTTATATAAGAGGAAGACATTTCCTCCAAATAATGGATGATGACATTAGTAGTCATAAAGCACTTTTTGTCCTCAAGTACCTTTCTAGGCCAATCAAAGCTCTTGAAGCCCCTTTTGATCAAAAAAGATTAGAAAACAAAGCATGATCAGTCCCTAAGAGACACGAAAGGTTTATAAAAGACATTTATTCCTCCTCTTCTATTTTTATGGCCAAAATGGTGGTTGGAACATGTTTATGGAGGATTAAAAGCTTTCTTTTCCTCTTATTCTTCCTTTCTTCTATATATGTCTCTTTTTTTCTCATTGTAAGATATATTCTCATTTGATAAGGTAAAACCTATAAAAATTTGTAAATAATAGCCTTCGAATCAATAATTTTACCTATTTTTCCTATCTCTTTGACTACACTTTGTGTTCTAGATATTTTTTGCATGATTGCCTTGTGAAGAGGTTTTCTTCCTCAGTGTTTATCCTCTCTTTCTTACATTTTTTCAGGTGGTTTAAGCTATTTGTAGGTATAAGTTTGTGTTATTTCAATCATAGGTGGGGTTAGAGTGTGATTTTTACCATTCCTCTATGCTTTAACCTTATCTAGTATGTCTTACTTGGAATAATTTATGAAAAACCAACTAGTGTAAGAGTTATGTGCATGAGATACCTTTGAGCCATCATTTTGTTTATTTTGGATAAATAAGAGTGTATTTTAATTTGCTGAATCACCCTTTTTATTCTTTCTATCATTTTATGAAACTTTTTTACACCTTTGCCAAGCACAATTAGTAGTATATGTGATCAACCAAGAGGAACCAACCTTTTGTGGTGGTTCAATCCCATCATAGAATATCCACAGCCTGGGATTGATCCTATTATGTGTCTAGGAGTGAGAAAGTTTGAATAATACTCTTATATAGTGAAATTCTATGCCACAACAGTTTATACCATGCTTGGTGGGACATATTTGAAGAATATTAATTAGGTTTGATGCTAGTCTTGATCCATTTACATCAGCTTTAACATCTACACTCTTACCATCTGGCAACTCCAATGAACACTCAACATTTTGGTGGAAGAACAATGCTTATGTTTCATGATAAAGGTGATTACAAGGTTACATTCAAAAGGTATTCCCTTTTATTTTATTAAATTAACTTTAAACTTAGAAAGAATATTGAGGTTTGCTAACACTCATCCATACTTGAGAAGTTTCCCTCCCAACTAAATTTTCAAGTGTACCTCTACTAGGAGATCCTTATTAGCTCCTTTCGTTACCATGGCTGCCCCTAGAGCCTTACATTTTAAGGTATTCAATGGTTAAATTCCTTTGGATCTTAACTAATATGATCATATCCTAGTGTTAGACCTTAAGAGTGTGCCCTACTACACATGAGACGACTCTACAACTCCTTTTGAGCGCATCAGAGATAGAAAACTTTTGTAACATCCATGACATCGCTAAAGAGAATGTAACTATTAGTTTTTTGGCCATATAGTTTAAGGGAAATACCATAGATTGGTATAGTAACATAAATCCTAATTCCATCACAACATGGGAATATTTAGGGGATGATTTATGCTATAGGTTTGAAGACAAGAGTGATAACTTGTCACTAGTATAATAATTGACAACAATCAAGAGGCTCCCCTCGAGAGGTCATGCAAGACTTTAACAACAGGTTTAAAAAACATGGGGCAGGATTCCAATCCTTATCAAGCCCACTCCTAATTATTATTTCCTCTATTATATAAGGGCCCTTAATAGTTATATTGGAGTTATGATATAGTTAATGGGGAGAAGCACATTACCTAATGCTTATGAGGTAGCAATCAAGGCAAAGAATAGCCTAATACAAGATATAAAACTCACACCTAGGCCTCTTATGCCCTTATTTCTTGATGTTCAACCAACTCCTACTATTGTTCCTCCTCTTACTACCATTCCTAATTTTCCAAAACTTATTACCATACCTACACTAAGACAAAACAAAGTTTCAACTAGTCAGTATAGTGAACTCCAAAAACTCAAGAACATGTTCTAGACATTTGGAATTAAGTTAGTGAATGTTAAGAGGCATCAATCTCATTTTAATATACCATGTTAGCCCCAATATCAGCCTCAACAACCATATGAAGCCAATAGGCCACTCTTCAAGGCTAATTCTCAAGGTCAAGGGTAGTTCACCTATGCTAAACCAAGTAACAACTATAATCCTAATTTTGAAATTACTTATAGGACCTTGGTCCCTATTAAAAACAACCTTGCACAAGAAGGTTAGTGTTTTCTACCTTGTAATCAATCTTACAATTAGGCTATCACCCCAAATGTAGAGTTCAACTAAGGTTTAAATAAGCAATGGCAACATGGTTCTAGTTATGGGTTCAACCAAGCTTTAATGGCACAAAATGTAGAAGTGCCTATGATGACTAAACTAGAAGAGACTCAACAAGGTCGGGGGGCTAATGAGGGATAAAATTATTTGGATCCTACATTGGTAAACTACCAATTAGAGGAGTGTTATGCTTTCAATCAACAAGCTAGTACTAGCCAAGTAAACATTCCTGTAGTAGACAACACAAGGTTCAAGATAAGGAACATAAAGGGATGAGAAGAAGTAGTTAAGGGGTTTTATACTCCTCCATTATTTTCAAATCCAAATGAGCCTAATGCATCTCCAAAATCTCAAACAACTTAGAAAAATCAGAACTAAGGAGGTAATTTTATACCTTAAAGCTCACAATTACAAAGCATTAGTGTGGCTCACAAAGCACAAACAAAGTTTGGTGATGCACACATAAATTTTTTTGACCAATTGAATAAGTCAAATGTGAGTGTACCTATGTGGGAAATGATTTTTATACCTGGTCAAGTGGATCTTCTTCAAGAAAGCTTGTCAAAAATCAACATTTTAGAGAAGCCACCAAGCAAGGAGAATATGGTCCTCACTAATGAAATAAAAACCAATGAAGGGAAATTTTGAAGCCTTAAAATTATAGGGTGTGGGATATATTAAAGGATTTTGAATCCTTCAACACATAAAGTGTGCTTAGAGAGAGTAAAAAGCATGTAGATAGATTAGCATCATTGGGGGCCTAGTTTGATATAACAACTAAGTTGAGTAGATAAAAATAATAATCACATGTTAAGGTGGTTACAAGACCATCCATTATTTCCAATGAATCCAATTGATAGGTTTTTGATAATGATAAGAAGATTTCCTGCTTCTTTGTAACAAGAGGTTAAATTTTAATTTTAATATTAGAACAAGTTATAAAATTAGTATGAAGATCAAATTCTCCAATTTAAATAAAACAAACACCCTAAGGGTCTGGTCACCCTTGAGAGAATTTTCCATGAGGGATATTTCATGAAAAAGGACAAGGTAGGCATGTCCACCAGTGAAGAAAACCATTAGATAGTTCTCATCTTCCAAGATAAACTTCTCAATCTTGGGAAGGTCAATACTGAGGCTAAAAAAGTTGCATTCATTTCACTTTGTAGGGAGTTTTTAGATGTGTTTACTTGGGGTTACATTGAATCAAACTCCCTAAAAATTTCAATGAATGAAAAAAAATTAGCCTCATTATTGACCTTCCCAAGATTGAGAATTTTATCTTAGAAGATGAGAACTCTCTAATGGTTTTCTTCACTAGTGGAGTGTGTTTGAGTTAGGAGTTTTGACCCTCATCTTTCCCAACACACCATTGAGTTAGATGTGAATGAACATATTAAGGAAAAATTAGAGGCATATCAACCACAAGGTAGAGGTGTTCATGAGAAGAGAGTTGACCCAGCTTATTGATTAAAACATTATCTATCCAATTAGACACTCTTCATGGGTGGCCAACCTGATACCTATAAGGAAGAAAAGTGGTGAGATTTGGTTATTTGTGGACTTCAAGAATTTGAAAAAGGTCTCCTTGAAGGATCACTATCCTTTTCCATCCATGGATTAGCTCCTCTAAATGGTGGATGGTTCAGAACATTTCTCTCTCTTGGATGGGTATTCAGGTTACAACCAGGTGCTAGTCAAGGAGGAGGACCAGTACAGGATAGCCTTCACCGCCAAGTGGGGGAATTATGCTTACAATAAACTACCTTTTTATCTCTCCACTGCTAGTGCCACATTATAAAGATCTATGGACATGGATTTCCAGGGTCTACTTAATCAGATGGTGCTTGTATACTTGGATGATATCACATTTTTCTCCAAGAAGGCAAGTGACCACTTGAACCATTTGAGACTCATATTTGAGAGGTGTAAGGAGTTTGGGATCTCCTTGAACCCCAAAAAGTGTGTTTTTTTTAATTCATAAAGGCAAGCTATTGGGGCATGTTGTCTCCAAATTAGGACTAGCCATTAACCTTCAAAGGATAAGTGCCATCTTGGCTTTGTCTTTGCCTCAACATAAGAAAGGAATTCAAAGATTCCTTGGGAAGATAGAATTTTTGAGAACATTCATACCTGATTTTTCATGTTTGGTCAAGCATATAAAAATAATGTTGAATAATAATCAAGTCTTCTCTTAGTAAAAATAAGGTAAGGTAGGTTTTGAGGCTATCAACTTAACCATTGCACAAGTACCAACTCTCTTGAATCTTGATTTTTCAATAAGTTTATACATATATACCTTTTCTAATGTGGAAAATATATCACTATGCTCATGTAACTAAATAAAGAAGGTCTTGAGTAATCAAATAAATTTATTCATTCAGGGACATGAAGGCTATGAAGAGAGTTATACTTTTGTTGAAAAGCAACTACTAGCTGTTGTGAGATTATTGAAAAAATTCAGGCCTATGGTGTCAAACAATAAGATTCATCTCCTAGTCTCCCATACAGGTGTGAGATATTTCCTATTGAGTAGATATCTAAATGAGAAGAGGGATAGTTGGATCACCAAAGTCATAGATTTTGACATTGAGATCAAGGTTAATAAGTTAGTGATAGGTAAAGGTTTGTGTGAGCACTTGGTTGTTGACCTATGAGAAGAAAAAGAGGGTCCTTTAGTGATGTCAAATGACCTAAAATCAACTTCAGCTCTACCCTTCACTGATTTGATAAAAGACATGATTATATTCTTAATGGTAGGTGCATATCCTCAAGGTATGAATATGAATAAAATAAGATACTTCAGACTTCACTCCATACCTTATGCCTCAGTTGATGGGGTATTATTTAAGAAAGACCTTAATGGAGTGTTGCTCAAGTGCATATAGGTTGATCAGGTAGATAGAATCTTGGAGAAGTTCCATGATGGACCTATAGGAGGTCACTTTGATTTAAGGAAAATAACTACAAAAATCATGAGGGCTAGTTACTATTGGCCCAATATTTTCAAATATGCCTACACATGGTTTAGTAAGTGCCAAAAGTGTGATCTTTTTAGTGGTAAACAAAGACTAGCAACCTTTCCTTTTAACCCCATTCAGGTAGAGAAACTATTCATGAAATGCGGCTTTGAATTCATAGGTATGATAAACCCACCTTCTAGTGGATGGAACAAGTGGGTACTCACTACCACTAACTACTTCACCAGGTGGGTGGAGGCTATTTCTCTAAAAGAGGCTAATGAGATAGTGATGTTAGATTTCTATGATAGTATTGTGACAAGGTATTGGGATACCAACCACTATCATCTTAGATAATACCTTGGAATTTTTTAGAATGAAAAAAAGTGAATGGGCTCTTTAGATGGATATCTACCTTAGCAAATCATATTATATGCACCTAAAATCACTCGATTCATTATTACCGACTAATATTCCTATTAATCGACACTAATTCTGCTAATTCTATTTATTCTAATTCATCCCATTCTAATATCCTCCTTTATTATACTAATTAATCCTCCATCCTAATCATTTATCTACTATCCCCCTTCAATTATCCTTCATTCACTAACCTTATTTATCCCACTTATTTCATTAATTATTTTAAATATCCCATTATCCTAATCTAATCCTAGTTATCCATTATATGGGAATTTTTAATTCCCATAACCCCACCTACCCACCTACTAACCTACAACCTAGCCTTCTTACATCCCTAGTCCCTAATCACCTACCTAATCCCTATCTGCCTCCCACCTAATCCTCCATTATCCCTAAGCCAATCAAGAAGACTCTAGAAGTCTCTAAACTAGAGACTAATAAGGAATTTAATATTATTTGAATAATCCATATCCATTGATCTCATCCCTCTAAATTCAAATTTCAACCCTTGATATTTACTCCCAAAATCTCTATAACCAAGGATTCTCCTTTATGGAGGCCAAGGATAAAGCTTGTAGGAAATCCATGCCAAATTAGTCTTTGAATCAATCCTTCATCAATCATCAAAATCCTTTTATCATGCCATCACTATGCCAAAAATCTAATATAATATGCAATCACAAATCCATTAGAACATATTGGAAGGAGGTGATATGAAGTGAATAATTTGGTAAGGTTTATATCATTTTGATTTGTTTCATGAATCCTTCCTAATAGGTAGTTTGTTTTTTTGAGTTTAAATTAGCTTGCTCAATTCATATAAAGATCAAAATCCTACTACATTTTGGTGACCATGGTGGGACCTCTTGCTCCCAATTAATCATTTTTTCTTGTTAGCTATGTTTTTGTTAACATGTAGGGTCAAATAGATCAAGAAAATCTCTAAATTTTTTAAAATTTGCACACACAGGTTGTAGTCATGACATTGCACTAGTATTAGTGGGATTATACTATGTAGCCAAGGTATTAACCCTGAGACTCATGATATTACATTAACTATATGCTTAACCACTAAATTTCTACTTGAATGTGCAGGTTTTTATGTCTTTTGACAATATCGTGACTCGATAGTAGTGATATTATTAGGCTAGTTGTGATATTGCCTAAACAAGTTATGATTTTATAAACCACTAATGGTTTGTGTTGTACGTCCCTCTTTTTGAAAAAAACATCACTCATCAAGTCATGACTTTGTCCTAGAAGTCATGATATAATTAATGATAGTCATGATATTTTTGGGTTTGAATGTAGGTATAGGGTTATCTACATCTTTAGTTAATTATCATCCTATTTAACCCCCTATGTGCTTATTATGTAGGATCCTATGTGTTTTGTCAAAATCTTAACCATATGTGTGCAGGATATAAGAACAAGAAGGGAGTTAGAATCAAGATCATCAAGCAAAATCTAAGCCATAATATCATAACTCTCCCAGTAGTGATATCATCTTTATAATCATGATATTGTGACCAAGAATAACGATATTGATAGTTTTCACAAAATCACTACAACTTGATCTTTGTCCTCTAATTTTTAGGCTTTGATCTAACATTATGCATCTTTTGAAGGGGTTTTATTATAATATATTTTTTTGTTCAATATTTTAGGGTTTTTTCTTTACTTTGTACTCATATCTATCACCTAACCCTAATTTTGTATCAAAATTTTATCTGGTTTTTGTCCGGTCTATGTGTTGTGGGATTAGTAAGGAAGGAGGCCACATAATCAACTGAAGACATAGTAATTTTACCCCTTTTCCCTATCCTTGAAAAAACTACAAGTCTCAACCTTTTCCAACTTGTGATATTTCCTTGGATAGTTCCTATATTGTAGCTCTAGTCACGACTTTGTCATTTATCCTAGCTTTGTCAAATTGTTTCCACTCTGAGCTAATTTTGTAATCTTATAGAGCATATCTATGCTGAAAAATCACTTATTTAACATTCTAATTATGCTCAATTTTGGTTAAAATATAATTTTAATATATTTTAGGTCTAAATTTTAAAAATATCATGAATATTAGACTATAGTTTATCATGATAATCTATAATCATTTTTTTCATCTAGATCAATCTGTCATAAAGTACATAAACATTGATTTGTGCAAAAATAATAATTTGGAAATTTAGATTTTTTTTCATTTCTTAAAATATAATAAATATCAATTTACTAATAGTCATGACTTTATAGTCCTCAGTCGTGTTTTTGTAGTTCATCACAACACTAAAACTTTTGGTATATAGCTAATAGTGATATTGTTGATCATAATCATGATATTATCAATCTAACCATGGTTTTGTAGGTAACTATCATGGTCATCCCTTATCTACAATATCATGACTTGAAAGTAGTGATTTTGACCCCTGAGGCATAACATTGTAGTCTCTAATTGTGGTATTGATCTATGCATTCATCATTTTGTACAAAGTTATTAAAAATACTAATCTTTTTGTTTCAAGACCTATCTATTTTGAGTACCAATCAAATTACTAAATTATGTGCTTGTAAGCCACCCATCAAAGATCTATTTTGGCACTCTCAAAATCATTTTTTAATCATTTTCATCTTATATATCATCTTGTTGTGTGCTTTTATATTCTTGTCTTGTTTCTTGTACATAATAACACATCTTAATTTAATTGGTAAAATAATCTTTTTACTTGCTTGTTTGTTACCTAGGGCTACGATTGGTGTATGGTCTCTCCCTTGCATCCTTTCGGTGATTCTTGGGAGATCAAAATCTACCTATAAACCCCTTTCCTTTTTATTTTTGTATGGGGTTGATGACATTTATTTCATCACCACACATCACCTAAACTTTATGTTCTGGTGGAGTCTAAAAATTAGGACAATTATCAATGACCTAAGCATAATTCCCCATAGAGGGTTCCATGGAATGAGGAGAGATCAAGCTTCAAGACCTAGGCAAATCAGACAACATCCTATATAGACTTGGGCCCCAATATACCTTCATGTATATAGGGGATGCACCTAGATAGCCTATGTATACCTACAATATGAGCCTTCAACTGAAACAAGTATACCGTTATAGGATTAGTATTAGCTCCAAAGTAGCCATCATGTATGAAAAGGTTTGAGAGGGCTCGATCGATACCATAATGGGTCACTAGCCTATATCCTCACTTTTGAATCTATTAGATGGTGTAGGCATTAGGTTACACAATCATCAGTTGTGTCTTGCTCACTTGGATGTGTGTTGTGTTAAACTTTTATTATTTGTGAGTTGAGTTAGCATTTTACCCATCCATATCTATCTAGGTCCTTTACACATACCATCTTGTATATCCTTACCACATCATTCTATCTTATCATCCTTTGTATATATCCTAGTCATCTCTCATTATACATATTTTCTTTATCCCATCTCATCTACTGTATTAACCATTAATAATTAGCCACATTCTCATCACCCACATCTTTTCTTGTGCATCCTTGTTTATCCTCCATCCTAGCCTAACCATATACCCACATTATACATCATACCCCCAACTTACCTTTTACACCTTTGTCATGTTGTCTTTGTCATTATCCCTCATCTACCATGTTTTGCCTATCCCATCCTAGTCTAACCATACCCACTCATCATTAGTTCTCACCCCATCTACTTGCATATCCTAATCATCATCATACTCATCATCATCTCTTTATACCTATTGTTTATTTCCCATCTCCCATATTTACTTCATCCCATTTTAGGTCACATCCCCTTCTACCTATACCTTCTATCTTGAACATCCTTAACCTATTATCCTCTTATACATATCAGCTTATCATATTTCATACCCTTGACATCATCCATTTATCCCATCCCCTCTCATATTGTCTTCATCCCATCTTAGCCTAGTCATCCTCCTCTCATCACTCAATCATTATCTTGCACATCATAGTCATAATACCATTCTATGAATTGTTTTTTTATAATCTTTAAAATTATCTTCTCTCATTCGATATCTTAATCTAGTCATATCCCACTCATAATTATCACATATCCTAGTCACACCTTGTCATCCACATCTTGTCCTAAGTCCATTACATACATAAATCCTAATCATCATCTTGTCTTATTATCCCATCACCTAAATTTAATCTTACATATCCTTATCCCATTATCTTTTTGTACATATCACTTTGGACCTATATTGTATATACTTATCACATCATCCTTTTTTTACATATCCTTGTCATCTTACTACCTTGAACATTCTTGTAATATTATATTTATATATTTTTATCCTTATTACCCATAACCATCTTGTCTCCATCCCCTCCTAATCTAACCATAACAACCCATCACCTCATCACTCAGATATCTTAATCACCATCTTATACCCCATCTACCATATCATCTCTATCACATTATAGTTTAACCATATCGACCCATCATTGGTAATACTCCCATCACCTCTATCTTATTTTGTTCATCATCATCACCATATTTTTTTCATCCCTAGTTGTGCCCACTCATCATTAGTCACTCCCTATCATCCATCCTTGGTGTAATCCTTGTCATCCTAGTTATCGAACATTATCTCTGATTAGGTCCTAATCCATCTCCCATCTTATCTAAACATACCCAATCATATTATTATACCATAATCTCATCATTTTTTCATTCCTTTTCCCACATTTCCATTTGGTATATCCATTATTATTATCCATCACCACTTTTTCCTAATTTCCTCCTAGTGTCATCATTATCTAGTCAGTATTTATCCATCCTTGTCGTCGTCGTCATCATCATCATCATCTTGATTCCATATTTATTCATATCCACCCAATACTATTCAAATCTCTTAAATCCTAGTCTCATCTCCTTATACATAATTCATTCTCTCTTACATCATACTAGCCCTATCCCTTCCTAGTCTTACCTATCTTTTTATTATTACCCCTACCATATCCTATCCCATCATTGAGTTTTTACCCACCAATCACCCATATTAATCATCATATCTTCCATCCTTATCTCAATATCACCTTACACATATCATCCTTTTATATTTAATCTAATCTACCGTTCTGTCTTAAACATATACACTCATCCTTAGTCACACCCCTATCACCAACATCTTGTACATCCTTATCTCGTTATACTCTTGCATATATCCTTTCATCTTTTACAACCTCATCCTCATCCCATTTTGTATTTATATTTTCCTTTTACTATATTGAATTCATCCTATCCTAAAAATACCCCATCACCGATCCTAATCACACCTTGCCTTGTCATCCACCCACTACATCCATAATCACTTGTCCTGACCTTATCTTCATCACCCATCTAGTTTAACCTCAACCTATCTTGTCCTAGTTGTTTTTTTAAGTCATATCCATGTCTAAACCATCCACCTTTCATTACCCCTTTATCATTTCATCATCCCCTATCTATATTTATCCCATTATCCCATTACTTCATCACATCATCTTATCCCATCCCATCTTAAATAAATCAGCCTTAAATCTTGAGTTATCTTATTATCTTTATATCACTCACATCATCTTATCATCCTTATCTACTATCATTCATCATTTGGTCAGATATCATATCAATACCCTATTAGCATATTATCCCTCTATAAATCTCAATCTATCAAACCCATCATCAATCTAATCATCAATTTAGTCTAATCATCTATACCTACTCCTAACTAGAACCCATCTAATCATCATCTTTATAGTTTTGGAACCTAGGCACCCATCAAACCCCCTAATACCTTTTGCTAGCTTGACAACTAGGCATTTTGATAGGTCATTAGCACCTATTATACTATTGGTTTAAAATTTAACCCTAATCCTATATCATCTTAATAACATTTAGTCTACCCTATCATCATCATCATCTAGCATACTAGCTTGATCATTGAACCCACTTTGTTCAAGGAACCCTATTCAATCCTTGTCTTACCTCCATCATCCATCACTCCTTAAACATCACCATGAAATTAGACCTACTTTTATTGACCAATACATAAAGGCTAACAAGGATAAGATCCTCTATAACTTATTTTTATGGGTGTACCACTTCTTAAAGGTGATGATACCCTTCAACTCATTGCACCCCCCATCCAAGCCACTTCATGTGAGTCCCGTACCAATCATCCATCAGCTAGTCATAAACCATCAACTTCCCATTCTCACAATGGTAAAGGAAATCCAATCTTGGTCACTAATAGCCCATCCAGCCCACCATGTCAATAATCATCTAATCCTAAGTCCAATACTTCCACATATGAGTCAAAATGTGAAGTAGGTCATTATGTTCCCCTTCCTATGTCATTGAAATCCCTTTTCAAACAAATAATCACCACAAACATGATGGTCTATCCATATATCCACCAAACCTATTCCATGTTATAAAGATGATCAATTTTGTACATATCACCAAACATGGGGGCTTACCATAAATTAATGTCAACCTTTTCAAGACTATGTGCAAGACCTAATCGACCATGGTGACATAGTGATTGAGGATGAACCATATGAGTCTAAATTATTGGGTGAATAAGAAGAGGCATGCCAATATTCCATTCCCCATCAAGATCAAACCCTTCCCCTTCCAAACCAAGGTCAAGACACCACTCACATCCCTGAAAAATATTCCATCAAACACAAATCCATTTCACATAAGCCTAGTCCCCCCCATCTCTCATGACCTTTTCTTTTTCAAATCCATTGTCCCTCTATCACATCCATCTCACCCATAACATCAAACACCCCATATTGAGAGGTTAATTATGTAAAATTCATTTACTAGAAGCATTTAATCATTATCAAAAGTCTTATCTTCATTAGGATTATGTCCAATACCCTATCCAAATTAGATTCCTCATCTAAAATTTCATCTTTTATTGATGTTGATAATGCATGTCTTCCTGAGGGTACCTATAATACAGATACCTCCAATCCATCATTAGCCATATATTTGAATCTTGATCAAGATGATGATGTCATAAATGAGTTCTTACAAGCTTTATCTATCAAATATTTTTAGAGTGAATCTGATCCTATTTTGGATGTGTCCACTACAACTAGTTCTATTGATCATTTTGTTGATCTTGAGAAGATGTTCTCTAATGTTGAAATTGGGTCTCCTAGATACCCCTATGAAGACTATGCTACCCCATCATGACCATCTTCATCCATCATGACCTCACGACCATCTTCATCCATCATGGACCTTTTTATCCTAGTTTATGATGATTTAATCACCTCCCTCTATAAGGATGAGCAAAAGCATGTATCATTGGACTCTTACTTGAGAAACATAATGTATGATGAGAATGTAATGGTCCAAGACTATATCCCACAAGTTAATAATCAAACCATATTTGATTCCATAAGTCAAAATCAAGTAGAATCAAATAATCATCCTAGTCTAAATGTATCTTCCCCTAGTGAAGCCCAAAATTAGGCATTAGTGGAATATCAAAGTCAAAATAGTCTTTCAAGTTAAAAACCAATATCCCTTGGTGAAGCCAAAAATTAGGCACTAGGGGATATTCAAAGACAAATCCCATCATAAAATCAAAATGATATCAAAGCATTATTAATACAACTGATCATCCATCAAATAATCAAATCAGAGATGAACCATAAAGTCAAAATGTCTTGGATCTCCTAAAGTATTTTGTCAATTGACACCAATCAAATGAAGCATATCTAGTACCCCCAATGATGTATATGACTGCTAGTTCTAATCCTCCATCACCTATCAAACTATCCTATCTCGATCCCAATATTCCATTATCCATCATACCATCCTATCATGAACCCGTAATCCAATCTATTCCTATCATCCATTTAAGTCTAATACCTCCCCATCATGATCTCATCGAATCCATAGCTCCCATAACCTCCTTGGGTAGAATTATCTCTCCTAATGGTGATGGAGACACTTGGTCTAGATATTTTAAGGGATCATAATCAATCATCAATATAGGTCACATGGAACACACTACATCTAGCAACAATGACAACATGATCCCAACATCATCCATCTATAGAACATGTGTTGGCTAGATAGTCCATCAAAGTGACCAAACCTTGCATCTTTCCCATCATATAATAAATATAGATGCCATAAAAACATTAAAATGTCAAAAAAAAAAGTCCAATGGTGAAAACCAATCTTCTGGCTCCTTAGGAAAGTACCTTGATGAAAACCAATTTTTGGCATCATGGTAAAATAATCTATTATTTGCATTATGTGTTAACATTTGGGGACATAATATATCCTTTTCATCTATCCCTTATCACCCATCCATGTCCATCCATATCCATTGGTCCATTATACCTAACCATCATATCTTCCATCGTATCTCTCATACTCCTTCCCATCTTGACCTTCATATAAACATGGAAGGTGTCTTATGTATTATCCACAAACCATCTTAGCATATCCTCCAATAGACACTTAGGACAGTAAACATTTAGTTATTTTATGATGTGGTTATTGGTAATCCCTAGTCCATTTGTCCCTTTTTCTACATCACCCTCATCCTCTTGTCAATCATCCATCAGTCCATTCCTCTACATCTTGGTTTTTAAGATTTCTATTCCCTTTGCTAGTAACACCCTTTGTATAATGTACATACGTATCCAAAAAATCCCTAAAAAATGAAAAATTATAAAAAAACCTAAAAATCATAAAATCAAAAAAAACCAAAAATAGTCCATCATGTCTTGTCTTTTTCCTAATCTCTTAGTTGCATCCATATCCATATCATGTGTCTTTTCTTATCCTCCATATTTGGATACAATGTCCAGTCTTGGCACCAAATTAGAGTGGCCACCCATCTCTCTATCTATTTATCATCCTTGGCCTAGGTATTATTGGCACACATTACTTTGTCAAGAATTTAATCTGACACCCATCACTTCCCTATCAATCCATTTTCATATCTAGCACCCATCACATCAGTCTTTGATAGTATGGAAGGTGATTTATCCCATCACTTTCCTTGTCATTTCCTCTTCATGCCTATCACCCATCAAATCACTCTTGTTGGTATGAAATGTACTTGATCCCATCATCTCATAATATTCTTGCTAGATTAGACTCTTGTAAGGCCTTTTCTGTTGGTAATCCTTGGTCATCACTTCTCTAAACCACCTTCCTTAGACACTTTTTGATTTGATTTCAAGACAAAATAAATATTCAAATACATTATCACACCCCATCATGTCATCCATTCTTCCATCTTGAACTAGGGGCAACACCTCATCCAATCCCAAACACTCATCACATCTTTAGACAAAACATTGTGACATTATGTCTAGATATTTTTGTGTGTTACTTGTATGTTTCTTGTCTTTTTTGCATCATGTATATCTCATTTATATTTATATTTTTAGTCACATTTATTTGTCTATTGGTAAATGAATGAGGATGCTATGAGGAACTAAAAGTGCCCTTAAGGATGTAGAGTTTGCTATTTGCCCATGCACTTTGGCACAATGTCCTCTTGGTCATGCTTATATCATGGGTCATTTTGTCAAGTTTTATATTTTATTGGATTTATTAGAATATGATGAGACTTATGACATTTATGATGGATTAATTACATCCATCCTCATCATTCAACCAATCATCCTCCTTCCCATCACTAATCCACTCCTCTTGACTCATCCAACTAACATCCCATCTTTTATCTTTATTATATTGATCTAAATCATATCCTTAAATCACTAACAAGTATAATAATCATTTTAATCATCATCCTTGATTCAAAACTACATCAGCCTGAGGTCTTATCAAACTATGTAGGCAACACTATTTCATGCCCAAGGATAACTCAACCATTATCTCTATCATCCATCATCATCACCCAGTCTTTTGGTCACTCGATTACATCATTTATTCTATCTTATCATCTTCATCATATTGATAAAATTTATAATTGAGCTACACCCATCATTCATCTTATCAAATAAATATTATCCTAGCCAATAACTCTCCCTTACAGGCATCTTTTCTTAGGATATGTCTAAATCTTGCAGCCTTTTAATCCAATCATCATCATATTATGGTTGATTACCCCTTGGGATGTGTTCAAAACCATGATACCCATCATATTTACTCCTTGTGCATATATATTTACCAGGGGCATCATCAATCTATAGCTCACTACTCAAGTTGATTTTATCCTCTTCAACTTCTATCTCACATCTATCATCCCATCCCATCGTATATAAATCACATCCCATGCCTCACTTATATTTTTGAATGGCCATCCATATAATTTTTCCCCACATGTCCCCTCGAGGGGGAATCATCATATCCCTTAACATAATATTTACTAACATTAATCATATCCCCTAACATCATATTTACTAACATTCATCCATGATATGGTTTTTATTTGAAAGAACATTACTCCTTCCACTTTTATCAAATCACAATTCCATTTCAAAGAGGGGAAAAATATATGCACCTAAAATCTCTCACTTCATTATTGTCAACTAGTATTCTTATTAATCGAAACTAATTACACTAATCCTATTTATTTTAATTCATCCCATTCTAATATCCTCCTTTATTAAATTGATTAATCCCCCATCCTAATCATTTATCTAATATACCCCTTCAATTATCCTTCATTCACTAACCTTATTTATCCCACTTCTTTCATTAATTCTTCTAAAACTTCCATCATCCTAATCTAATCCTAGTTATCCCTTCTATGGGAATTTTTAATTCCCATAACCCCACCTACCCACCTACTAACCTACACCCTACACTTTCTTACATGCCTAGTCCCTAATCACCTACCTAATCCATATATAACTCCCACCTAATCATCTATTATCCCTAACCTAATCAAGAAGCCTCTAGAATTGCAGAAGATCCTCCAAGACTCTAGAAGTCTCTAAACTAGAGACTTTTAAGGAATTTAATATTCCTTCAATAATTCATAGCCATTGATCTCATCCCTCTAACTTCAAATTTTAACCCTTGATCTTCCCTCAAAAAATATATATAACCAAGTCTCCTCCATCATGGAGGACAAGGAAAAAGATTGTTGGAAATCCATGCCAAACTAGTCCTTGAATCAATCCTTCATCCATCATTAAAATCCTTTTATCATGATATCACTATGCCAAAGATTTGAGTCTAATATGCAATCACAAATCTAATAGAACATCTTGGAAGGAGGTGATATGAAGTAAGGAATTTGGTAAGGTCTATATCATTCTAATTTATTTCATGAATCCTTCCTAAAAGGTAGTGTTGTCACTTGAAATTTCACCCCTTGAAGAGATGAAAATTCTCTCCTCATTCAAGTTGCATAATGAAACCACCTCAAGGCTATGGGTGACCCAAATTTGAGGTGGATCTCTAGATTAGGGCTAGTTCCCTTGATGTACCACTTAGAATTGAACCTACTACTAACTTTTGGGGGGTGAAAAGGGAGAGATATAACTAAGAAATATATACAATCTAGGGGAAGTGATACACCAAATAGATGGTCTACTCATACCAATTACATTGCACTTGGAACCAAAGAGAATCATATACATATGCTTCATCCAATTAAACACTTCTCTTCTACATCAATGTTTCAAGCATGGGGTCTTGAAGAGAGATTGGGCCAGAAGGACTTAGACAATAGGTCTTCTAGAAAAACTAATTAATGAGCTACTCACTATACTTTCAATCCACATTAGACATTTCTTACTGACCTGCAAAAGAGAGATTTCAACTACACAAGGCATTAGGAAGGATCACATGTCAAGGTAAGAAAAATACACTTGTACAATACCGAAAACCATAAAATGCACTTCATGGAGTCATGAATGAGGTAAAAAAAAATTATTTATTATTTTAAGGAAAAATTTGAGCAAGGCTTCACCATACTTAGGTGGAGAGATCTACACAATAGCCAAAAGGCTAGTATATATAGCAATTATGAGAGGAGAGAGAGAAGGGGGAGCTCAAGAGTCACTAAGACACTTGTCAAGAAAGGAGGAGTTACAATAGCATGGAATCAAGAATGAGATAGGTCTTATAAGGAAAATATCTACAAATGTCTCTCAAATCATCAAAACTCTCCATATGTGGTGTAAATGTTCTTTTTATTGCACATAAAACTGCCCTCATGATTTACCTTCACAAAAATACCTCATCATTGAGTAGGGTTAGGTCTAGTGATTGACCTAAGAGGGAGGGGTTACTAAAAATTACCTACATGAATTGTAATGGTCCCTAATCATCCACATTCTTATTTCTATGAGAAATCATCTCCAATAGTTATAAATGACTCATTATCATACACCTCTCACACTTGGTACTCAAAATACTTCCATTTATACAATTTGATCCATGAAAAATAATTAATGACACTTGTAAAGAGTGTCCAAGTCATCAGGTTCATGAATCAAGACTT
The DNA here is from genome assembly GCA_037957365.1 of Torreya grandis. NCBI lineage: Eukaryota > Viridiplantae > Streptophyta > Pinopsida > Cupressales > Taxaceae > Torreya > Torreya grandis. Next base: position 278,136 of record JARHVA010000314.1, read on the forward strand.
AAAAGGCTTCCTAATTAGAGTTTCACCATTTTCATTAAGTGTTCACCACTTGTTCACTATGACTGGATGAGATGAATAAAGTAGAAGACACACTTAGGAGATTACATAGCTTAATAAATGACCATGTAGACCTATAAAAAGTCTCAATCTCTCTCCTAAATATGGTTGCTTCATCTAAAACTTCTCCACACCTATAAAACACACAAATATATCAAAGAAAGCCCTATTATACACCATCCATATAGGTAGGGTACAACTCAGTCACATGCAGTAGGTCCCTAGAGAGTGAACTACAAATCCAAGTTGGTTTCATGGTCACTTTAACCCCATTTAGATGCTCCATTTGTAGTATCTTATCCATCAGGTCTGAGAGAGGGTTTTAGCGTCACTTGGAATCTTAGGCTTGGTTCACATAGTTGGAACATTAAATATATATTTAAATTTTACCAAATTATTATTAGGGACCCTCTCCATCATCCTTAAACACTTTGGAGTCCCATGTATAGTCTCAAAAAAATTACAAGTATTCCAAGTTAGCCATTCATGCCTTTTCCATGCATTCTGCAGGGTCTAATCATCTTCAAGCCAATAAATAGCTTCTTGATGAAATTTTATACAAATAAAAGTTTAAATCACCTCTGGTATGTCACAAGTAATATATATCTCATGGTCTCAATTCCCATTTAGTCCAAAAATGATGATGGACTACCTCTAGGTATTAAGCCTAGACTAGGTCTAGTAAGCCTTACCTATAAATTTGGATCAACCTGACCCTCCAGTTGATTACCATAACTTATGATGGTTAAAATACTTTATTAATACCCCATGTACATGATAAAAATCACTAAAATTCTTTGAAAATGCTAGAACTTGAAGTGGTTTCTCATTTGGGGTTAGGCTTACAACTTGTTTAATTACCCTACTTGTAACTCTTGTTACATGGAGTACCCTATCTAACCTTATAAATTTTTACCTAGTTATCATGTTTTTTCTTATGTTTTTCATATTTTAAAATCATATTGAAGGTTCTTATTAACTTCTGGTCCATGTTTCATCTCATTTCCCAAAGGTTCCAGGGTCTGAGCACCTAAGGAAGTGCCCCCTATCTAAGACAAAATAGGGGCACTTCCCCTATTTTTTCCTTGAAATAAAGTGTTGGAGTGGAATATAAAACTCCCAAGGATGTTTTTACCTATTATAATCATGTAAATCAAATTATAAGACCTCTAACCTCTTAAATCTCTCAAACAAACATTACCTAGGCACACTGTTTGTAGGGTTTTGAAACATTGACTATGTTTTGCATTTTTAGCCCTAATATGTACATGATTCCAATTGTATGATAGTGTAAAAAGGATATTATATTTTTTATAAGGTTTTTCGGCTTGTTTTCCACCCAAAATTGATTCTTCCCTTTATCCCTTTGCCCATTCAAGACTGATCATGTCTTAACCCTAACTATGACTAAGATACTTTTCTATAGGTGTTTATTTGCCTCTATTTGGTTTATCTATAATGTTTAGGATATATCCTTGGACCTATTTTGAATATATTGAGATGAAATATTACAATACATGGGATAACATCACCTATTAAATCCATAAATCTCTAAATTATCATTGAACTAAGGTCAATGCCTGAGACTAAGACAATTTTCTCATTTAGACCTTTTTGTAGGTCTTTATTGTCTACTAGGGTGTGATCATGATGCCTTTACACTCTATTGATTACTTATTGAGGTTTTAAAATGTGTACTTAACATTTACCCAACTTATTTGTTTATTGGGGACTCCAACTATGCCCTTCCATGATTGAGACCAATTTTCTTCAATACCATGCCTATAGATGCATGTTTTGTAGCCTGTGTATGGACTGAGGAAAGTGAACATGGGGTTCTAAACATAATTATTGAGCCTATTTGATGGTTTTTTGGGTTAAATTATTCCCTTTAATTTCTTAGAAGCATTTAGGTAGGTTAATGATGCTATAGTTACAACTTAGGGTGAAGGAAGCCTTTTTGAGGCTCAACCTATGGGTGACACTGAAATAATTTAGTGTGTTTATGGGCATATTTGAGGCCCTCAAACATTATCTTACTTTCATTTTCTGATATTCACCCTTTGAAAAATCTATTGTCCATATCTAATACAAGAAGATTAACTAATTTATATGTCCTAAAACATCTTATAAGCATGTTGTTAGAGGCTTGTAGAAACCTCTTAGACCTCTGTTTCACCATTTTAGGGAAAGTCTCTCAAAATTTAGACTTTTGTCATTAGATCATGTTTCCACCTTCAAATTTCATTATAGATAGATTATATAGGTATTTTATGATGAATTCACATGCCAAGGTTTGAAAAAGGGAACTTATCACACTTTACCATTCCATACAAACACCTTCAAGGCCCTGTGGTACCACCTGTAGGTGAATTCTTGTAAACTCAGTCAGCAAGTGTAGGATAAAAGCAATAACAAGATAAAAATATGTTTTCAAGCAACTCAAACTTATGGTAAACCTTCCAAAGACATGGTTAATGTTAAAGACACCCAGAAATAATTTTCAAAACCTATTTCCAATAGCAAGATCCTTTATGAAAAGGAGAACCAATTTGTAATCATAAAAAGCCTAGAAAAAGGCTTATTGAGTTCATGAAACCTCAAAAAGCAAGAGTATGATGATAAAACCCATGTATAGGCCATGAGACACATATTAAACCATCAAATTCATCAAACTAAATCAAACTATTCAGAAACTAGCTCAATCAGGGAACCCTCATGAATGAATGAGCATAAAAAGCTGCCTAGCCTCTTAGTGATGGTTCATAAATGAGGAGCCATGAAACTAAATTTTTTTCCATAGATTTTAATTTGATTCAAACTCCTTTCAACCCGGAAGAGTACTCCTCATAACTCAACCTGTACGGACTGTACTATGCATCCAAAGTTGACTCTCCTTGTCTTACAAAGGTAAGAAAGAATAAATAGAAGCAAAAACTAAATTTTATAACCATTTATTTACAAACCAAGAATCTTAAAGACCTCAAGGAGATTAATAAACACTATTACCACATTTTAAGCTAAAGGTGGACTTTCAAAGTCTATACAAGTGCCATTAAGGGGCTAATTTTGAGGAGTTTTCCCTATTTTCATGCATAAAACTAATTCTTGAATACCATCTAACTACTTACTAAAGTATTATGACCTTATCAACATTGAAAATTTTCTTGGTGACAAATTTTCCTCTATTTCTAGTTCGTACAAGTCATTTAATGAGCTAAAATGTGATAAAAAGGCACTTTTGGCATATAAAACATAGCAAAGGGAAAATTTATGAGTTAGGAGCACCTTATAACATTTAAATAACCACATTAGGACATTTTTAAGATAATTTATCCTTTGACCATGTGTGACTATGGTTGACTAGAGTTGACTTTGGTTGACTAGATAAGTATAAGGAAGATAGGCTGAGACCAAGGCTAGAATAGGGATGGGTGAGGTATTTAGACACATATGAGATCCTTTTAGACATATAGGAACATTTGAAAAAATTTCAATATGTAGGGTTTGACCTAATTTGATTAAAAGTCAAATTTGGTCCACACTTTTAGTAATTCCTAGGTGTAACATGCTTGCCTATGTTAAGGATCAGTAGCATTATCCCATCTATTTGACAAAGAGAGTCAAATAAACTCTAAAATATTAGGATTAGACATTGAATTGACTAAAAAGATAATTTATTGACCTCAAAACACATAAATTAAAAACAAGACCAAGCAAACACATAAATCAAAGGCACACTTGTGCTACTAAGTACTTAGGGAACACAAGACACAATAGAAAGGAAACTAATTATGTATATTTAACCAAACATACCTACCTTCCTAGATTGAAAGGAAAGTACCTTGGATCTCCTTAATTATATGGATGAGGATGTCAAGCATGCTTGCTTTTGGATGTAGTATTAAATAACTCGTGCTTCTTTCTTGTTCCTTGGCTTGGCATGTCCTTTGATGGAGTCATCTCAAACAAGTTTTCAAGGTAAATGAATTCTTATTAACCTTGCAAACATGCCTCATATTATTATCCCTTTGTTGCATCATGGCAGATTTACATTTCTATTAATGGAACAACTTGTTTAAAGTCTATGCCTTCTTAGAGGATCCCATTTTACTTATCATTTGTTGCAACCTCTTTAAAACCTTCAAGAAGTCTTGTATCATGGAATTCTATGAATGTTTCTTTTTCAAACTCCTTTATTTTTTTTAGGAGCAACTTCACATGTGGTTCTAGGTCCAATCTTCAAACCATCTTCAAGAACCACATAGTCATCGTAGATTGCTTTATCATGATTTAGACTCTCTTAATGGTGTTACCCCTCAAAACCTACTTGTTCTTCAACATCTTGGGTTTGTTTTCTTAGAAGTCTTTCCTTCTCACTATCTTCATATTCTTTGAACATTTGCATATAATTATTCCACATGTCTTCTTCTTGAAATATGTCATCTTGTTTACCATTTCTTGTAGTTAGCTCCAAAGAAATAGTATGATCCTTGGTTCTTTCAAATTCATTTTAAATGTCCTCAAATCTCTGCCACAAGCCATCATCCTCTTTTTGGTCAGTATCATGAAGGTGAAAAACAAGAGGAACTTCTTCCTCTTTGGAATCTAAAAGAACCTTTTCCAAAACTTCTTCTTCACTACAAGTAAGGTCCTTTTCCCCATCATCACAATCTGATGTTTCTTCACAAGAAGTCATATTTTACTCATGATCAATCCAATTTGAAATTTCCATATCCTTCTCCCTCTTAGCGGTGCTAATATTAGGCATCTCAAAACTAGAAATTTTAGCCCAAGAAGACTTCTAAGGAGAAATGTATTCCTCACTATTAGAATCTAATTTCTCTTCAATAAACTAATCCATATTATCTTTAATGACTTCATTTAATTCAATATTTCCTTGAATAAATGAGAGATTCTACATTTTGAGTTCCAATTCCTCAATTATTTTGGTAATGTTTTCTTGGAATAGCTTATCTTGGGGGGAAATAGGATCTTCATTAGGAAATAAAGTAGGAGGGAGTTGATATAAAGGGAAAAGAGCTTCTTGAGGAAGGGTGGGTGGGAGTTGAGTAGGTTCAAGTTTCTTCTCACTTCCAACTTCTCCATTTAGAAATTATTTATCCTTTTTTCCACAAGCTGCCACTACTTCTTTCCACCTTGGGAAACTAGGCTTAGAGGGTTCTTCATGGGGTTGAGATGCAAATGGAGGGGTAAATGATAGGCTTAGTAAACTTGGTATTTACTTGGGCTTATCATCTTATCTCCAAGTTAGAGAGGTAGGATTAGGAGCTTGACTTTCTATTTCCATGATAGATTGTGTCAAATGTTGGTTTGCCAACTCAATCTCCTTGTCAATATGGGCCTCAAATATCAACTTTCTTCTCTGAAAATCTTCTCCAATTAGGTTGTGGGATTGATCAAATTTCTTAATAATGGTGTCTTATTTCCTTTGGATACTCTCTTGTATGGACCTCTAAGAAGGGAAAATTTGAGGAATTCATGAAGGAATTGGAGCATTTAGAAGCTTGGTTGGATTAGTATTTTGAAAAGGCACAGTTGACACACTTGAAGGCTGATGTGGGGTGTATTGGAGATGACAAGATTGAGCTATTTCATGATATTTCAACCTTTCTTTTATGTGGAAAATTAGACCACAAACATAAATCATTTCACCTATAATGCCTTACAAATTATCTCTCTTAATGGGTATCCATTCTATCTTGACTTGCTCTATGACATCCTTCACATTCTTGATATAAACACTAGGGATGACTTAACCACAACCATTTCCAGTATCAAGGTCTAACATATAGTCTTTGTAGCCAATGAGAGTCTTCTTGAAACTTGTAAGGGACTGACTTGGAGATGAACTAGGTAGACTAGGTGAAACACAAGCTTGATAGGGCTGATTATAGGCAACATAGGATTCATAAGGATCATGAAAAGATTGGCCAAGAACTTGTTTATATTGAGAGGGAATGGGCAAATATGGATATGTCTCACCAACTTATGTTAATACAAAGTCAACATTAAAATAATCCATGAATAATTCATGAGAATTGTATAAAACAAGAAAAAAAATTCAATTAAAGTACCTGGGTTTCTTAACCAATATATTTATTCTTGGATTCACCATTGGTGCTTAGTGTAATTTCCTCCAAAGGCTGATATCTTGAGGAAAACACCAAAAATCCTTAAGGAATAGACTATTTAGTCCCATCGGGCATGCAAAAAACTATTTTCACTCAAAATTGCACACCTTGAGGAGATGACAAGTCTCTCCTCATTCAAGTGGCATAATGGAACCACCTCAGGGATGTGGGTGACCCAAATTTGAGGTGGATCTCTAGATTAGGGCTAGTTATCTTAATGTACCACTTAGAATTTAACCTACTACTAACTTTTGGGGGGGTTAAAAGGGAGAAAGATAATTGAAAACAAATATAATCTAGGGGAGGTGATACACCAAATAAATGGTATACTCATACCAATTACAATACACTTAGAACTAAAGAGAATCCCATACATACACTTCATCTAATTAAAGACTTTTCTTCTACACCAATGTTTCAAGCATGGGGTCTTGAAGAGAGCTTAGGGTAGGATGACTAAGACAATAGATCTTCTAAAAACACTAATTAATGAGATAATATACCTACAATCCATGTTAGACACTTCTTTCTGACCTAAAAAAGAGATATTTCAACTACACAAGGCATTAGGAAGGATAACATGTCAAGGTAGTCAAAACACACTTGAATAAGATCAACAACCATAACATTCACTTCATGGAGTCATGAATGAGGTAAAAAACATTATTTATTAGTTTAAGGCAAAAATTGAGTAGAGATTCACCATGCTCAGGGTGGATATATTCATATACTTAGGTGGATATATTCATTTAATAGCCAAAAAGGCTACTATATATAGTAATTATGAGAGGAGAGAGAGGAGGGGGAGCTCAAGAGTCACCAAGACACTTTTCAAGCAAGGATAAGGAGTTATAATAGAATGGAATCAAGAATGAGATAGGTCCTATAAGGAAAATATAATGTCTCTCAAACCATCAAACTTCTCCATATGTGGTGTAAATGTTCTTTTGATTGCACATGAAACTGCCCTCATGATTTGCCTTCACAAAACTACCTCATCACTAAATATGGTCAATTTTGGTGATTGATCTAATGGGGAGGGGTTATTAAACATCCATTTCATGCATTGGAATGGTCCCTAATCATCCACATTCTTTTGTCCATGAGAAATCATATCTAATAGTTAAAAATGACTCATTCTCATAAACCTCTCACACTTGGCACTAAAAATCCTTCCAATTCTATAATATAATCCATGTACAAGGAGGAATGACACTTTTAAATAGTGTCTAAGTCATCAGGTTCATGAATAAAGCCTTAAAAGGCTTCCCAATTGGAGTTTCACCATTTTTGCTAAGTGTTCACCACTTGCTCACTATGACTGGCTGAGATGAATAAGGTGGAAAACATACTTAGGATATTAGATAGATTAATAAATGACCATCGAGACTTAAAAAAAGTCTCAATCTCTCTCCTAAAGGTGGTTTCATCATATGAAACTTATCCACACCTAAAAAAACATAAATATGTCAAAGAAAGCCCTATTGTACACCATATGTATAAGTAGGGTATAACTTAATCACATGTGGTAGGTCGTTAGAGAGTCCTTTATAGATCCAAGTTGGTTTCATGGTAACTTTAACCCACTTGTATGTTCCATTATCATTTATCTTCTCCATTGGGTCTAAGAGAAGGTTTGTGAGGGTTTTAGAGTCACTTGGACTCGTAGGATTGGTTCATAGAGTTGGTCAGTTAAAGCTCTATCTAAATGACAGTGAAGGATTATTAGGGAGCCTATTTATCATCTTTGAGTACATTTGAGACCCATGCATAGTATCATGAAAGTTACAAGTAGTCCAACTTAGCCATTAGTGCCTCTTCCATGCATTTTATAGGGTCTAAGTATCTTCAAGCCAAAAAATAGTTTCCTGATTTAATTTTATACAAAGTGAAGGTTCAATTAGATATATTACATCCCAAGGAACATAACTCACATGGTATCAATGCCTATTTGGTCCAAAAATTATGATGGAATACTTCTAGGTATTAGGCCTAGACTAGGTATAGTAAGCCTTACATGCAACTTTGGCTCAACCTGATCCTCTAGTGGATTCCACTACCTTATGATGGTTTAAAAAATTCAGTCATACCCCATATACATGATCTAAATCATTAAAATTATTTCCAAATTCTATAAATGGAAGTGGTTTCTCATTTGGGGTTAGACTTACACCTTGCCTAATTATCCTACCTATAACTCTTGTTGCATGGAGTACCTTATCTGACGTCAAACCTTGTTACCTAGTTATTCATGTTTTTTCATGTGTTTTAACTTTTAAATTAATATTCAAGGGTATTTTTTACTTTTGGTAGATGTTTCATCTAATTTCCCAAAGGTTTTAGCGTCTAAGAACCTAAGGAAATGCTCCCTATTTGAGACAAAATAGGGGGAACTTACACTATTTTTTTCTCAAAAGTAAGTGTTTTATGGGCATATGCAACTCCCAAGGATGTTTTGTACCTAGTCTAGTCACCTAACTCCAAGTACAAGACCTCTAACCACTTCAATCTCTCAAATAAAATTTGCCTACACACACTGTCTGTAGTGTTTTGAAACATTGATTGTGTTTTGCATTTTTAGCCCTAATATGTATATGACTCCAATTGTATGACAGTGTCAAAAGGATATTATATTTTTAATAAGGTTTTTTGTCTTGTTTTCCATCCCAAACTTCATACTTCCCTTTATCCCTTTGCCCAGTCAAGACTGAACATGTCTTAACCCTGATTGTGATTGAGATACTTTTATATAGGTGTTTATTTGCCTCTATATAGCCTATAATATACATAGGAAGCTATAATATAGCTTATAATATACATAGTAAGGTGGGGGTGTTCCACGATTCTTGAACAAATCTTTGATTTAGTTTTCCAATCATTCCTTGTTATAGGCGGTTCAAAGAACCGAGTATTAAACATATATGAGATATAAACCTTTGTTGTTCCTTAGTAGCTCAATTTGTTTGTCTATAATGTTTAGGAAATATCCTTGGACATATTCATAATCTCTTGAGATTATATATTATAATACATGGGCTAAAATCACCTATTAGATCCATAAATCTCCAAATTGTCATCCAACCAAGGTCAATGCCTGAGACTGAGATAAATTTCTCATTTAGACCCTATTGTAGGTGTTTATTGTCTACTAGGGTGTGATCATGATGCATTAAGACTCTATTGATGCCTTATGTAGGTTAGATAATGTGCACTTCACCTGTACCCAACTTATTTGTTCAATGGGAACTCCAACTATACCCAATTTTCTTCAATACCCTGCCTATAAATGCATGTTTTGTAGCCTATGTACGGATTGAAGAAAGTGAACATGGTGTACTAAACATAAATCTTGAGCCTCTTTGATGGTTTTTTGGGTTAAATTATTCCCCTTACTTTCTTAAAAGCATTTAGGCAAGTTGATGATGTTATAGTTGCAGCTTAGGGTGAAGGAAGCCTTTTTAAGGCTCAACCTATGGGTGACACTAAAATAATTCAGTGTGTTTATTGGCATATTTGAGGCCCTCAAACATTATCTTCCTTTCATTTTATAACCTTAACCCTTTGACAAATATATTTTCCATATTGAAGACAAGAAGATTTACTAATTTAGATGTCCTAAAGCATCTTATAAGCATGCTATGAGAGGCTTGTAGAAACCTCCTAGACCTCTATTTCACCATTTTAGGGAAAGTCTATTAGAATTTAGAATTTTTTCATTATAACATGTTTCTAAGTTCAAATTTCCTTCTAAACATCTTGTATAGGTATGTTATGATGAATTCACATGTCAAGATTTGAAAAGGGGAACCTATCATGCTTTACCATTCCATACAAACACCTTCAAGGCCCTATGGTACCACCTATAGGTGAATTATTGTAAACAAAGACAAGTTTAGGATGGAAGAAATAACAATATGATAACAATTATTAAAGCAACTCATACTTATGATAAACCTTCAAAAATCATTGTTAACATTAAATAAACCCATAAACAATTTTCAAAACCTATTTTCAATAACAAGATCCTTTATGTAAAGGTGCAAGCACAATAAGCCTAGAAAAGGCTTATTGAGTTCATGAAACCTCCAAAACCAAGAATATGATAAGAAAACCTATGTAGAGGCCCTGAGACACATATGAAACCATCAAATTCATCAAACCAAATCAAACTATTTAGAAACTAGCTCAAACAGGGACCCCTCATGAATGAATGAGCATAAAAAAACTACCTGGCCTCTTAGTGATGGTTCATAAAGGAAGATACATGAAACTAAAACATGTTTCCATGGATTTGAATCTGACTTCAACTCCTTTCAACCTTGAAGAGCACTCCTCCCAACTCCACCGATACTATGTATCCAAAGTTCGCTCTCCTTGGCTTGCAAAAGCAAGAAAGAAGAAACAGGAGCAAAAACTAAATTTTATGACCTTTTCTCTACAAAATAAGCATATTAAATAACTCAAAGAGATGAAGAGACACTATTCCCATGTTTTAAGCTAAAGGTGGACTTCCCAAGTCCATACAAGTGCCATTAAGGGGTTGATTTTAAGGAGTTTTTGATATTTTCATGCATGAAACTATTTATTGACTACCATATGACTACTTACTAACATTTATTGACCATATCCCTATTGAAAACTTTCTTGGTGATAAATTTTCCTCCCAAACCAATCCATACAAGTCATTTAATGAGCTAAAAATGTGACAAAATGGCACTTTTGGCATATAAAACATACTAAAGGGAAAATTTATGATTTAAGAGAACCTTAGAACATTTAAATGACCACATTAGGAAAATTTTAATATAATTTTCACCTTTGACTATGTTTGACCAAGGTTGACTAGAGTTGACTTTGGTTGACTAGACAGGTACAAGGAAGATAGGCTTAGACCAAGGCTAGAACAAGGATGGGTGATGTGTTTAGACACATATGAGACCCTTTTAGACATATAGGAACCTTTTAAAAAGTTTCAATATGTATGGTTTGACCCAATTTGACTAAAAGTCAAATTTGGTCAACAGGTAGTTTGATTTTTTGAGTTTGAATTAGCTTGTTTAATTCATATAGAGCTTAAAATCCTACTACACATCTAACTACTACCCCTAGGGCAATGGGATTACTAAATCAACAAAAAATAACTTGATTAGGATAATCAAGAGGACCATGAAGGAGAACTAGAGAGTATAGAATACCAAGCTAAGAACAACCTTGTGGGTAATAGGGTGACTCCCAAAAGTGACATTGACAACTCATCATTTGTCATTGTGTATGGAAGAGAGGCCAAACTACCCATCTCTCTTGAACTACAAATTTTGGAGCTATCTCATCAACTTGAGTTGATGGAAAGTGATCACATGGGTGTGAGAATGGTAGAACTCATGGAGCTTAAAGAAATAAGAGACCATGCAATGAAGATGATGGAATACCATGAAGCTCAAGTCAAAAAGGATTTTGATAAGAGATCCATGGAAAGAGTTTTCAAATAAGGTGATATAATCTTGAAGTACAACACTAACAAGGCCAAACCAAGAAACCATGTAAAATTTTATAGTTTGTGGAGTGGACCCTACTTTATTCATGGCTATAAACAACACAATGCCTTTAAAATTTCCAAGTTGTATGGAGAAGTATTACCCATCCCAATCAATGGGATTCATTTAAGTCCCTTTTATTAGAAGCAATTTGTAGCCATTATATATATTAGATTAGCTGTTATTTTCCTCTAAGTTATTCATACACATGTTCTTACGTTATGTGTTTCCCTTCCCTAAGTGATTTGAGCACACTATTATTTTGTTTATTGTTGTTCTTTCTATTTTGAGAGTTTCTTTCAGAAGTTGGAAACCTTGTTCTTAGTTGAAGAAGATTTTTTGACTCCATAAGCCCAATAGATAGTATAAGACAACTAGTCTATTTCATAAATAGGTGTGCAATCCTATGAGGTCATCAAAAATGTTGGACAAAATTGGCATACATAATTTTTTTTGCTTAAGTGGACTTTACCATTCTCCCAAGCTAGTCAGTGACCCCTTTTTGCCTTGATGACTAGTCTCTTTCTAGTCATGACTTGATCATGCAGGGCACTATCTTGGAGGGTCTTGGTATGGTGTTATAAACCATATCAGGATCTTATTGGAGAGAGTGATTCAATTATGGAGAGATAAGAAAATTTTATTGGCATACATCAGTGTTCTTGCACTCTTTTGAAACACTTTAGATATGTTTAAGGTAAATTTGAAGACTTTAAGGTAAAGGCCTAGAAATGGGTTTTTAGGCTCTAAGTGAAGGATATAATTGGTTTTCAAGGTGTTTGAGAATATAATACCATGAAATAGAGAGAATACAAGGTAATAACCCAATCATATCTTTCATAATGTCAAATTGAGGTCTTATGGAGCCAAATTACCCAAAATACACCAAAAGTGCATTCGATGATTTTAAGAGCCTTCAAATAGATAATTTTAAGTGAAATTTGGGATTTTTTAAGAAGTTAAATGGGTTTTGACTTCCTAAAAATAATTTTGGATAATTTAACCACTTAAAACATGTTTTAGACCTTTTCAAGTCATTTGGAGTGGAGGAGAGATGTTTGAGTGAAGAAGGATGCAATTTTAGCCTTCTTAGAGGCAAGGTTGAATAGGATTTTGTGGGTTTTACTTAGTACAAAATCTTGGTTGTATTTTTAAATAATATAGGGTGTATATAATGGCCTCCACAAATCCTTTTTAATCATTTTTAGGTGTGAAGATCATCATAAATGTAAAAAAACCTTCAAGATGTAGGGTGGTGACCAAGAAGGTTTTTTGCCATTATAGAAGCATACCACACATAAATAGTTTTCTAAAAAGAATGAAATTTCCTTACGATCATGGTAAAACATGTACATGTTCTTCATTTAGGAAATAAGCTTATGGTTCATCACACTAAGAGAAAACTGTCAACTAACTCTTAAGCATCTTCATGATCCAAGAGGGCCTTCAATGAGGTTTCTTCCTAGTTCAACTCCCTTGAAAGTATATGCGAGTTTTTTTTTATGGTTGTTTCAAGTCCCATACATCATCACATGCCCTCCCCAAGAGTTTCAAATCCATTATTATAGGTGTTGTAGTTAATCACCCTTTCAAGCCTATGCATTTGCCATGTCTAGCATCTAAACATTTCTAGGCTTGCACATGAGCATAAAGACTCAAAACTAAAAATTTTGTATGCATCATCAAAATATACGCCTAAAATTTAATCAAACACTTTTATAATGTTTCCCATATGTGGGAACTCAAAAAGGCCAAACTTCAGTCTTGGAGCTCACAAGCCTAAATGAGACCTAATTGGAAAGAGAGAAGGGTGGATTGACTTGGGTTTTCAAGGATGGAATAGGGAAAAAAATAGTAAGGGACAAATGGGTACTCAAAACTATGATTTTTTTGTTGAGGTCTATTGGGTGAATATTTTGTCCCCAGCTGACTGATGGCAAAATGGTTACATCGAACACAACATAAGGATATTTATGCGGCAAAATGAGTGTGGTGACCATAGCCAAAATGAGATAAATCTCTCCTCTCAGCAAGGGGAGGTTCCCTATAATATATATATAAGCTTAAAATACACATAGGGGTGAAATCATACCATCCATCTCTCTTTTTTCAGAGATAATTTTCACAAAACAGAGGAGAATTCCTAGGTAGTTGCTGAAGGCATTTCTCTTCTTTCAAAAATGATGTTTAGAAAACCAGAGGAAGACTTCCTAGGTAGTAACAAGATCCAGAAGAAAACCCATGAAAGCAAAAAGTCTTTCATTATTTCTCCTATTGATTAGGATAAAGAACACCGTATAATGAAGTGTAGCCTAAAGTCTCCACCGCATACTACAACAGAGTGAAAGATTATGAAGGATAAGGAGAGCGCAAAGTCTCTCTAGTATCCTTTACACAAAACAAAAATTGAAGATAATTATGGTAGCACAAAGTCTCCCACAGTTGGATTCAGGACATCTTCTAGTTTATTTCCACTTGTTCTACTTATTTAATTAAATGGACAAGACTGTATTTAGGAAAAAGACATAAGAACGATTTCCTAGATAACACAAGCTATTTCAACACAAAGTCTGAAAGGTCACTTGCTTTCTCATTCACTTAACAAAATATGATTAATAGTCTGAGGTCAAAGTCTTAGGAATGCCTTTCAATTTGGGTAGAGCTTCGCTTCTAATAACAGAGATATCTCCCCTATACAAAATGATAGATTACAATATATATATATATATATATATATATATATATATATATATATATATATATATATATATATATATATATATATATATATATATATATATATATATATATATATATATATATATATATATATATATATATAGCATCACAAGAAAGACTTGGGCACTTGTTTTCATGAAAATGGCCCATGCTGAATTGAATGCATTGAATATCTATGAAAGGGCCATGATAGAATAAGTCATCAGCCTTGAATTTGGCATTCTGAATCATCTCAAATGTCTCCTCCTAAGCATGGGTTGTCTGGTCTTCTTTATGATGCTTACACCGCTGTCTATTCACCTTTACTTAATGCAAAAAAATAAGCCATACCATTAAATGTTTTTGTTCTCTGATGTCCACCTGGTGGACTATTCCACCTACTGGAATAACTCTTCTACACATACTTTTGAATTTCTTACAGTCGTTCCCTCTTTCCTTACCATGTTTTGTCTCTTCTTGGCGATCTGAGCTCTCGGGGCTATCTTCTCACTTTCTGTTGGTTCCTTCAGCTCCTTTCTAGGCTGGTCAATGAGTTTTTTCTCAGGTCTTTTGAAAATCAACGGTTATTCCATCACCCTAAAATTGACATCCATGGGGACGTTACTAGTCGCTTTGAACCTTGAACATTTTTTAGTTCAAAGGTTCAATGGTTTAACGGTTTGGTGATTAATTTTTTTGTAAAGGGCCACATTCACTCTCCTTTTCTTCTTCAATTTAATCATTTGGTTGAGCCATTTAGTTAAAATATTTTGCTTCCTCCATTCACTTGAAGCGTCTGCTTAAACTTTGAACTCTTTGAACCTTTTGAACGTTTGAACCTTTGAACCATTTCAGTTCAAGGTTCAATGGTTCATTCTATTTCTTTGAAACCTTTTATTCCTCTAAGTTCATCAAACTTATTGAACTCATTGAACCTTTGAACTCTTTGAGTTGAAGGTTCAATGGTTCAATCTTTTCTCTTCAAATCCTTCTTTTCTTTAAGTTCGTCGAAGTCATTGAACCTTTGAACCTTGTGAAGCTGGGGTTTAATGGTTCAATGGTTCAAAGTGGTTCATTCTAATTGTTTGAAGCCCACTGTTAAGTCTTTTGATTGAACCATCCTCAAAACACTAAGGAAATGCCTTAAGTTTTTTGAACTTTGCTTCGAGAAAGCCCGCTTGTTGAACCTATGACTTCCTTAGCTAAAAAGGCTTGAATATTTGAAAAACTCAACTGCTCAGAATATTTTGAAAGAAAGAAAGAGACCATTTTGGCCTATAGGACCAAAATGGTTGACATATTGTCCATAAAATCAAGTGACAGATTTTGGGAACAACAGTTGGCTCCATTTGGGGAACTTCTATCGATTAAAAACTGAAGCAATCAAAGGGAGTAGAAACTACAGTCTCATTGCCTTTATTTATGCCATTGGGATATAGAGTCATGCTTACCCAAAATAAAGGTGTCAAAAGCCAAATGGTGCCAAAAACAAATGAAAAACACAAAATAAAGAAAGACTATACATATATACAAATGTATAATTGGACTTATCTGATACTTCAAGGATTAAAGTGCTTTAGATGCTACCCATTGTGAGGCAGAGCAAATGGTGTTCCATCTTGATATTTCAACAAAAAACTATTTTCACCATTTAAATATTGAATGGAAAATGGGACTCTCTATAAGGAATCCAATTTTCCATGCATTCCTTTTGGTTCTCTCCTCTTGTCTTACAACAAGACTTGATCTCCAATTTGAAAATCACAGATCCTTGATTTCTGGTCAAAGAGTCTCTTCACTAGAATTTGATGCACAGTAATTTGGTCCACCACCATAGTTCATTTCTCATTTAGTTAAATCAAGCACATGATCCTTTTATCGATGGAAATTTCAAAAGTTGAATCTTCTACCACCTTTGCTAATTTTAATGCTAGTAATTCTAGGGTGATTGGTATCTCTGCATTTAGAATATACAGAAGTTGGAATGGGGATGTACCAATTACCCTCTTGGGTGTAATTCTATTTGCCCATAAAGTGTCAAGCAATGATTTATGCCAGGTTATTTGATTGTCATCTACCAGCTTCCTGATAATGGTCACCAAGTTCTTGTTGTTTGATTTTACTTGACCATTTCCTTGCGGATAATAGTTAGAAGAGTGGGAGAGGATAATCCCATAATAGTAGTAGAACTGAGTAATCTCATGAGAAGAGAAACATGATGTATTGTCTGTTATAATCTTTGTTGGGACCCCAAACTTAGAAAGAATGTTTTCCTTGAGGAAATTACATACTACTTTTGAAGTAGCATGCTTGACTGGAATGGCTTCCACCCACTTGGTAAAGTAGTCTATGGCTGTAAGGACATAATCATGTCTAGCACATGAGGATGGATTTATAGTGCCAATGAAATCAATTCCTTATTTTTGAAATGACTCTTCTATTACCACAGGCTTGAAGGGTAATGCAGCCAACTTGGGTTTGCCAATGAACTATTGACATAGCTCACATCTACACACCCAAGTGTATGAATCTTGAAATAGAGTAGGCCAATACTACTTGGCTCAAAAAATCTTATGGGCAGTCACAGGTGTAAAAAATTTCCTCTACAAGACAAATTATGGAAGGACTCTAAAAGTTTATTCTACTACATTTTATCCATGTAACGAAGGAACACCCCATCAAGGTTCCTCTTGTATGAACCATTGTCCCATAGGACAAAGTTGGTAGCTTTCAACTTAAAATTCCTCTTTTCTTTATGAGATAGGTGAGTAGGAAACTCACCATAGGTAAGGAAATGAGCAATATTCGAATACCACTCATTCATAGTGGTGACAAAGAGAATTGTTGGTGTGTCTTCAACTTTTATTTCTTCATGCTCTACTTCTTCTGGTATGTTATCAGAAATTAATTGGTAGAGACCCTTTCCCTGTACAAGATTTGTTGGTTTGATAACAAGATCAAACTCCTAGATTTTAGCAATCCAATTTCCCCTTTTAGTTCCAAACTCCTGTTGAGTTAAAATAGACTCTACTATTTTATTAGGGACCAAAGCAACAATGTGTGAGTTCAAGATGTAAAAATGGAAGTACTTTACTACCTTTACCATAGCATAAGCATGCCTCTTTATGTTTGAATACTTCAACTCATGAGCTTTAAGAGGACAACTCATAAAGGATATGGGAGATTCCACACCTTCTTTATTCTACTAAACCAAAATGGCTGAAAGTGTGTGTTCTAAAGCATAGCTGGACATCATGAAGTCTTTGGTGTAATCAAGATAAACCAGGATTGGGGCATGGGCAATAACTTCCTTGATATCTTGAAATTCCGACTTGCCTTCTTCAGTCTAATTGAAAGTGGCTTTGTTCTTCATCATATTGACAATGTGGCAAGTTTTCTCTGTGAATTTAGGAATGAACCTTCATAGAAAATTCACCTTTCCAAAGAAAGAGTGAACTACAGTCTTACTGGCAGGAAGAGCAAGTTCTTGGATAGATTTGACTCTTTTTGGGTCTATCTTTATGCCTTCTTAGGACACAGTGTGACCAAGAAGTTTACCTTCTGTAACCCCAAAAATTGACTTCTTAGGATTAAGAGAAATACTATTTTGTTGACATCTTTCTAGCACATGTGGTAGATGATGCTTAGAAAAGACTATCAAATCATCAAGGTATACCACAATGAATTTCCCCATTTCACTTCTGAAAGTAAGATCCATCACTCTTTAGAAGGTGGTGCCAACATTGATCAAACCAAAAGGAATTATGTGATATGCAAAAGTGCCCCAAGGTGTTGTGAAGGTGGTCTTATGTTGGTCTACTTCACCAACCTCCACTTGATTATATCTTGAAAAACCATCTAGCATTGACAACATCTTAGCACCAGTCACTGTCTACAACAGTTGATCCATGATGGGCAAGAGATAATTGTCTTTTAAAGATGACTAATTCAGATTTCTGAAATCAACACACAAACAAATTTCTCCATTCTTATTTCTCATAGGGACTATGTTCACAATCCAGGTGGAATGATGAATTGGGAAAATAATTATTGCATTCATCATTTTTTGTATCTCAGAAAGAATCATGTTTGATAACCTAGGGTTGTATTGCCTTTTCTTCTGCTTGTGAGGCAACGACCCAATCTTGAGAGAAATTTCATGCTAGATTTCTTTAGGTCTGAGACATTTTAGATCATCAGAAGAGTATGCCAAAGCATCAATGTAATGGTGAAGCAGTGTAATGAATTTTAGCTTTTCATTAGGAGTGCAACAATTCCTGATGTTGGCCATTTTGGGATTGTCTTCTGTACTCAAATTGATTTGATCAAAATCCTTGGAGGATTTTGAATCCATTTGTTATTCCTTGATAAACCTATCATGCTTGTCAAAAAGTTTCTCAAGAGAAACTAATCCTTTGGGAATTTTATTCCCTTTGAACTAAAGGAACTCTTCATTAGCTTTTGAATCCATTTCTAGAGCTGATTCCCATGGTGGAGATTCACTGCCTTCAAATTGAAGCTTTTCAAAGCTATCTATTTGTTCCAGAAAAGTAATGATTTATTTGTTGCCATTGAACACCTACCAATGGTCAGCATTATCAGGTACACTTGGTCAAAAGACCAACTCGATAGTGTACCTATCTTCTTTAAAATCTTGGTGAGGGACCAAGAGAGTTGCAGAGACTGCCAATGAATCTGCTCGACTGTTGAATTCTCTGGGCATGGAAAAAATACTAAAAACATCAAAGTTTTCAATGCAGTCCCACACCAAATGATGTCACAATCTCTCATTCTTGGTTTGATATAGGTTCCTCACCTGACAAACCACCAGTTTAGTGTCTCCCTAGGTGTGAAGCTGCTTGATGCCTTTAGCTTCAGCGGCCTTTAATTCGAGTAGCAAAGACTCATACTCGGTAGTGTTGTTAGTGTTGCTAAACTAAAACTTGTATGAAATGTAAAAATATCTCCTTGTAGGAGATATTAAAACAACTCTAGCTCCAGAACTAGTAAAAGAATTACTGCCATCAAATTCCAGAATCCAAACATCACCAAAATTTGATCTTCTTTCAAATTTTTCTTCATTAAGAAGGGAAGATCCTTTTTCATGTGTACTGTGCCCTACCAGTTCTTTTGATCTCTTATCTAAATTTTTTAGATTGTCACTTAGTAAGCTTTCATTTGCTGAAATAGGAATGTCTTCAGTAGAAAAAAAGTAATTACCCATGCCTGAAGACTCAAATATGATTTGAGCTTCAAGGGCTAAAGTTTGAGTGACAATGTACTTTGCCTCCTTCTCAGGAAGCAACCTTTGCATTACACCCTTGATAGGGATCCTTACCTTAGATAGGTTGATACTCAATTTTCCACCAATATCCTTACAAAAAAATTTCCCAAAAAGAATGCCATAGGAGGCTAGGACGTCGGCCACCAAGACTGTCATTTTGATTCTCTTATCGAGGAAGGCCACAAATGCAAATTGAGCATCTTTGATTTGTCTCAGTAGAGGCACTTGTTTTTCTTCCATGGAGAAACATCTCCCAAAGGTCTTAATCAATGTGAGACCCAAATATTCTACCACCTTGGCAGGCATGACATTGTCAGAAGCTCCTGAGTCTATAATGCAATTGTTCAGCTGATGACCATTTATCAGCAGGGAAACATAAAATGGTTTTGTCTTCCCAGGGGTAGTTGGGGGAGTGATGACAAGATTATTTTAGGTGGATGTGTTCTTTGGGGAACTAGGAGTTACTTTAAAAATTTGTTGTCCTGCAGGGATGGTTTTATTTTTGACGCATTGAACTAACCTATCTAACTGCTTAGGGTTGGATTGTAAGAATTCAAACTGAGACATTTGAATTTTGGTCTTCTTAGCATGGTCAATTATATAAAATGACTGAAATGAATTAGAAATAGAGGAAGTTAGTCCATCAATTTGGGTTTTACTGGGTATAGGATTGGTCTGTGAATTTGAAGCAGAAGGTGAAGGAATATTTGAGGTACTTATTGTTTTAGTGATCACCGAGTCCTTTGATTGGAAAGGCAGAGAAGCCCCTCATTTAGTAATTGAAATTACTGGTCAAGATTCTTCCCCTATTTTTCCTTTATCTGCATGTTGAGCTGACTGGTTCTAGGACTTGGTAAATACAGTGTATGATCCATCAAACACTTCTCCTTTACTTATGGGTTCATCCTAGTAATTCAAAAAATTGATGTTGGAGTCACCAGCTGATTTTTCTTGGCCTTCTACAAAGATATCAGTTTCATTTTATTAGTTCAACTCAGGTTGGAAAAAATTAGATTTAGTTTCAAGATAACCACCTGCTGAGTTAGTTGGTGCTGCTTCAATGGCAAGCTTCTCTGGTGGGGGAGGAAGGTGATTTGGTTGCCCTTGATTTCTGATAGCATTGCCCTAATATGACTAGTTGGGAAACATCCTCCTTGGTATATCTTGATAATAAGGAGGAACAAACATCCCTTGTGTCATTTTATTTTTTAGAGCTAGCAATTCATTTGCTAGCTTTTGCACCATAGGATCAGTGGTGCCTGTAGAAGAATATTTAGAAGATGAAGAAGATTTACTTTTGTTAGGATCTCTTCTTATCTTTTTTGCTAAGATAAGATCATCTTCAACCTCAGTGGCCAAATTTTGGGTTGCAGCAAGGTCTATGTGGGCAGCCTGCCTCAACAAGAAACTCACTTTAGAAAGCTGAGAATTGATGAAGAAGCATTTGAGATTCTCAGGTGTTGGCTGAGTAATTGTGGGAATCCTATTCCTTAGCTTGTCAAATTTAGCAATGAAGTCTCTCATGGGTTCATGAGGCTCCTTCTTCATTTGTCTAAGCTGGGCTAATAGGGCGTGTGCATATTTTTTAGGTTTGAATCTAGCCTCAAATTTGGCCTTGAGAGTTTTTTAATCAGTCACTATTTGTGCTTGTAGATGATAAAACTAGTCTGTAATAGTGCCTTGCAATGTTTCTACAAATAGTTTGACTACAATGTCTTCATATTCAATGCGTATCATACCACAGGCTAAGAAAAAGGCTGCAATATATTCATCAGGATGAACCTTCCCATCACCATAGAACTTGGAATTTTTTTCTTGAACTAAGGGGTAGCTCATGTAGAGGTGGGGTTAGATTCAGAGGACCAAAAGTATTACCCCAGGGGCCTTGAGCTACCATGATGTGGCTGTTGAAGGGAGGGATAATAAATCTCTATGGGATGTGTATAGATGAAGCTCTGTTAGCAGAGGAAAGAGAATCTTTGCCTTGTATTGGGGACCTGATGTTTGTAGGAGGAAAACTCCTAGTTCACTGAAGGCGAGATGATGGAGGAAAAAGATCAAAATTACTTAGCTGCACTAACTCAAATACAAGGTCAATAATACCTTGAGCTCTCTGGCTTTGCATGTACAATGGATCTACCAGAGTGTAAAATGAAAATGGAAAAGAACTGGAAATGCTTGAATTTGAAGCTTAAGGCTTCAAATTTCTTATTCTTCCCCAACAGATTCACCAAAAATTGTTGGCGTTGAGCTCATAGAAAAAGATCAAAATTACTCATTCTTCCCCAACAGAGTCACAAAAAATTGTTGGGTGAATATTTTGTCACCAGCTGACTGATAGCAAAATGGTTACATCAACCACAACATAAGGAGATTTATGTGGTAAAATGGGTGTGGTGACCACAGCCAGAATGAGATAAATCTCTCCTCTCAGCAAGGGGAGGTTCCCTATCATATATATATATATATACACACACACACACATACATATATATGTGTGTGTGTATACACACACACACACACACACACACACACACACACACACACACACACACACACACACACACACACACACACACAAACACACACACACACACACACACACACACACACAAGCTAAAAATACACACAGGGGTGAAATCATACCATCTATCTCTCTTTTTTAGAGATAATGTTCACAAAATAGAGGAGAATTCCTGGGTAATTGCTAAAGGCATTTCTCTTCTTCCAGAAATGATGTTCAAAAAACCAGAGGAAGACTTCTTGGGTAGCAACAAGATCCAGAAGAAACCCATGAAAGCACAAAGTATTTTGTTGTTTCTCATACTAATTAGGACAAAGAACACCGTAGAATGAAGTGTAGCCCAAATTCTCCACCGCATACTACAACAAAGTGAAATATTACGAAGGATAAGGAGAGCTCAAAGTCTCTCAAGTATCCTTTACACAAAACACATACTGAAGACAATTATGGTAGTACAAAGTCTCCCACAGTTGGCTTCATGACATCTTCTAGTTTATTTCCACTTTTTTTTCTTATTTAATTAAGTGAACAAGACTATATTTAGGAAAAAGACATAAGAAAGATTTCCTAGATAACACAAGCTATTTCAACACAAAGTCTAAAAGGTCACTTGCTTTCTCATTCACTTAACAAAATACGATTAACAGTCTGAGCTCAAAGTCTCAGGAATACCTTTCAATTTGGGCAGAGCTTCGTTTCTAATAATAGAGAGATCTCCCTTATACAAAATGAGAGATTATAATATATATAGCATCACAAGAAAGACTTGGGTGCTTGTTTTCATGAAAATGGCCCATGCTAAATTGAATGCATTGAATAGCTGTGAAAGAGCCATGCTGGAATAGGTCATCAGCCTTGACTTTGGTGTTTTGAATCATCTTAAATGTCTCCTCCTAAGCATGGGTTGTTTGGTCTTCTTTATGATGCTTACGCAGCTGTTTATTCACCTTTACTTTATGTAGAAAAATAGGTCACACCATTGAATGTTTGTGTTCTCTGATGTCCACCTGGTGGACTATTCCACCTACTAGAATAAATATTCTACAGATATTTCTAAATTTCCTGTAGTCATTCCTCTTTCCTTTCCACATTTTGTCTCTTCTTGGCGATCTGAGCTCTCAGTGCTATCTTCTCGCTTTCTGCTGCCTCCTTCGGCTCCTTTCTGGGCTGGTTGCTAAGTTTGTTTTTAGGTCCTTTGAAAATCAATGGTTATTCCATCACCATGAAATTGATATATGTGGCGACATCATTGGTTTCTTTGAACCTCTTTGAACCTTTAACCTTGAAAATTTTTTGGTTCAAAGGTTCAATGGTTTGGCGATTGAATGTTTTATAAAGGGCCGCATTTGCTGCCTTTTTCTTCTTTGATTGAACCATTTATTTGAACCATTTGGTTGAAATATTTTGCTTCCTCCATTCACTTAAAGCTTCTGCTCTAAATTTGAACTCTTTGTACCTTTTGAACATTTGAAAATTTAAACCATTTTGGTTCAAGGTTCAATGGTTCATTCTATTTCTTTGAAACCTTTTATTCCTCTAAGTCCATCAAACTTATTGAACTCGTTGAACCTTTGAACGTTTGAAATCTTTAAGTTCAAGGTTCAACGGTTCAACAGTTCAATATTTTCTCTTCAAATCCTTCTTTTCTTTAAGTCCACTGAAGTCATTGAACCTTTGAACTCGTTGAACCTTTGGACCTTGCGAAGGCGGGGTTCAATGGTTTAATGATTCAAAGTGGTTCATTCTAATTGTTTGAAGCCTGTCGTTAAGTCTTTTTATTGAACCTTTGCATTGAACCATCCTCAAAACACTAAGGAAATGCCTTAAGTGTTTTGAAATTCGCTTTGAGAAAGCCTGCCTGTTGAACCTGTGACTTCCTTAGCTGAAAAGGCTTGAGTATTTGAAAAACTCAACTATTCAGAACATTTTGAAAGAAAGAAAGAGACCATTTTGGCCTGCAGGACCAAAATTGTCAATATGTTGTCCACAAAAGCAAGTGGCATATATTGGGAACAACAAGGTCACTTTTAAATTGTTCTAGACAAGGAACTTTGCATGTTTTTAGGCTTTACAAGGAAACAAGAGCTTGTATGAGCCTCGATCATGAAACATGGTGTTAGAGAGAAATTGAGGTTCCAATGAGAGTTTAAACAAGTCTAAATTATGATAATAAAGTCCATTAAAGTGATAAAGTTGTATGTTTTATGGTCAAATCAAGATTTGAGGCTTTGAAGGGAGAGACTTCACCCTCAAATTGAGAGAAAATGACCACCTACAAGTGTATAGGCAACAAGTGGAACTCAAATTCATGGTTTAAGGGAATGTAATTCATGTTATATACATTTATAATTTCAATTAACCTTATATAAATTAGGTGTAAAGACCAAAAATGATAAAGGGATCACCATACTCAAGAAGGGTTTTTGGAGGCCTCCATTAATGGAGTTTAATAAAAGTTGCAGGTCTAAAGGCCTTTCAAAAGTGGGTTAAGTGTGTCTTGATATCCAAAAAAAATGCTTAGGAATTTTTATTACAAGACACTTGAAATCATAGCAACACTTAAGGAGGTATAAAGGAGCTTGGGTATCCATAACTAGCTTGAGACAACCATGCACACCTTCATGCCTAGAAAATTGTAGGTCTTCCAAAGTTAATTCAATAAGATTTTGTCAAATATATAGGTGGATAAGTGTAAAAAAGTAATTAAATAAATCAAACCAAGATTACTAATCACTTGGAATGACCAACATAGGCCTAAAGTAAGATGGAGGGTGAGAAACATATCTCAAGTCTTAAGAAGCCTATCACCACCTACAAGTGGCCTAAGAGGTTTTGACCATGAGTGACGATATAGGACCATGGAGTGAGATATTATGGGTATTGTTTTAAAAAACCTTTCAAACCTAATTTTGACTTTTGGCTCAAAATTGCACTCTCTTGGCCAAGCCTGCGACTACAAGTTTGAAGTGAGTTTTTACTTGCTTACTACATGAAGTGCATGTTGAATGGGAGGCTGAGATTATTGATTAATTTATAGGGTTTTTTACTTAATCCATTTCATTCATTATGAAAAATATGTATGCTTGTGACTTTATGAACAATCGCTAAGGAGTAAAACCATGCTTAAACCCTCACAATTCAGTTTTGGGAGATGAATTGCATTTTTTGATTTATTTTCGGAAAATAAAAGGTTTTTTGAGATATTATGGGGAATATATAACATTTTAATACTTTAATAAATCAAAATTTTCATTAAATAATTGGATAATTTCAAATTTTCAAGTTTCAAGGTTTTAACATGCAAGTGGGAATAGTTGGAAAAGGTGTTTCTTAGAGTTTTAAAGGATTGGATCATGATATTTAATGATTTTAAAAAGTTTATGGGTCATTAAATATATAAATTAAATAATAATTAGGTATTTATATCTCATAATTCTTAATATATGCCTAATCCTCTCTTCTGAGGTTTCTTGGTTCTCACTTTCTGAGTGTGTTACAAGTCTAAATTGGTGATTACATATTTTTTTTTGGTTGACAATGGAAAAAAAATGATTTAAATAGTTTTGGGGGTCCCTATTATTAATTAAATAATAATTAAGTCTTGATAACTCATAAAACTCAATAAAATTGTAAAACTTAAAGTTACACATGTTCAGAAATGAGATAAGGCAAGTTGAGGCAACCCCAAAAGATGCATATTTTGAGTTATACTCAATGAAATAAATTTAAATTTTATGTTAAGGTATGATTTGATATCCTTGAATTTATCCAAGTTTTTTCTTTCCCCTATTGTACTTGAGGAGGGATATAATGGCATATTATAGGTCTACTAAAGAAGCATGTCAAGGATTCTCATTTGTTTGCTCACACATGGAGTTGGAAATGAGTGTTATAGTTATTTACAAAGGAAAAAATTAATTTGATAGTGTGTATACATAATTTACATGTCTAAATAAATCATCATCAAATCAAAACCAATCCAAAATTGGATCCATGAAAATAAAATCACTTCCAGGCAACTATATTGGCTTAGAGAGCTCAAGAGACTATAAAGATTGCATTTTTAAGAGTTATGATTAGAATTAAAAGTTAAAATTTTATGTTTATGTCCATGACATCATGTAGGATATGTTAAAATAATATTTAGACCCATTTCCATGTTCAAATCATGAATATCCACCAAGTTACAAGCTCTCATGTTGCTTTTGAAGACCTCAATTGATAGAGTCCAAAGGAATTGTAGGTTTTGAAGAGACCATAAATGGTCAAGAAAGCATCAATTACATGAGAAAGCACATTGAAAATACAAGTATAGTGCCTTAGTCCAAAATAATTTCAGGTTTTGAAGAGACTATACATGGTCAATAAAGCATCAAATACATGATAAAGCACATTGAAAACACATCTATAAGCCCTTAAAGATCTTGGTAGGTTAAAAACAAGCTATCATGATGGTCTAGCTCTTTGAGAGGCCTCTTATGGGCCAAGTAGAAACAAAGGCCATAATTGCAGGTCTCATCTTATTATTTTAGATTGAAGGAGCAAATAATAATTAGGAAAATATGACATTCAAACAATCCCTCAAGATCTACCAAACATCAAATGCTAGCATGACTAACCATTAAGTGTCTAGAGGTTCTAGAAGACCAAGTGGATATATGGTGTAGAAGGCAAGTGGGAGAAGTTAAGAGGAGTTGAGGAGGTTTGAATAAGCATCTCAAGGAATTAAATGAGACTTATAGTAGAGGAAGACCTTTCATCCAAATAGTGGATGATGACATTAGCAGTCATAAAGCACTTTTTGGCCTCATGTGCCTTTCTAGGCCAATCAAAGTTTTTAAAGCCCCTTTTGATCAAAGAAGATTAGAAAACAAATCATGATCAGTCCCTAAGAGACATGGATGGTTGTTGAAAGACATTTAATCCTCCTCTACTATGTTGGATGGCCAAAAATGGTGGTTGAAGCACATTTATGGATGATTGAAAGCTTTCTCTTCCTCTTTCTCTTCCCTTCTATATATGTCTCTTTCCTTCTCATTTTAAGATATACTCTCATTTGATAAGGTAAAAAATTGTCAAAATTTGTGAAGAATAGCCTTTGAAACATTAAGATTACCTATTTTGTCTATCTCTTTGACTTCACTTTATGTTCTAGATAGTTTGTGCATGATTGCTATGTGAAGAGGTCTTCGTCCTTGGTGTTTCTCTTTTTTTTATTGCCTTTTTACAGGCGGCTTAACATGTTTTTAGGTCTGATTTTGTTTTATTTTAGTCATAGGTGGGGTTGTAGTGTGAGTTTTACCACTCCTCTATGCTTTACCCTTGTCTAAGATGCCTTACTTGGAATAAGTTATGAAAAACTGACTAGTGTAAGATATTGTGTGAGTGAGAGATCTTTGAGATACAATTGTGTTTGTTTTCGGGAAATAGGAGTCTATTTTCATTTAGTGCATCACCATTTTTATGCTTTTAATCATTTTGTGTATCTCTTATACCCCTTTCCCAAGCAAAATCAGTAGTTTAGGTGATCAACCAAGAGGAATCAACCTTTTCTAAAGGTTCAGCTCCATCATAGGATACCCACAACCTAGGATTGATCCCATTGTGTGTTTAAGAGTGAGAGAGCCTGAAGAATCCTCTCACAAGGTGAATTTCTATGCCACAACAAATATTTTATTGAATAAAGGAATGGTGATCTCTTACAAAGGAAGAGTGTCATGAAACTATGTAAGTTGTGTTGCATTGCCATATTCATATTTTGTATAATTATTATCATTAGAATCATACCAATTTATATTGTTATAATCATCATCATCTAGATTTTGAACTTATGAAATGCTACTCTTATCTTCTGTTGTATCTTGATGTGAATAAAGAAGCACCCCATATTATGGTATTAACCTTTTTAATTTCTCATTTTTAATGTGTGTTGTGTCATGTGCCTTTAGTGACATGCTATTACTTGTATTTGTTTGTTTGCTAGCTGAGATTACGTTTGCTTTCTATTATTTTGGCTCTAAATATTTTCCTTCTTTGGACAAGGATGTGACCTTTCTTGGCATGATCAAATGATATGCAACCATTATTGTTATCAATCATTTCTCCTACTTATTTTTTCCATGATCCTCCAAGCACAACATTGTAAGCACTTGAATTTGAAATAACACTAAAACTATGATATCACTCTTTTGAAACAAAATTAACTTTTAACTTAATTGATTCCATACAGGTTGTAGATACATTAGTTTGATCTAAGTGTTGATTCTTATTCCTATAAATGTAATAAATGACATATAATAAAAATTGATTTCTTGATATTCTTTAAACTTGACATCTATAATTTTTTTGCCATATATGTGAGCAGTAATAGTGAAAGGGTCTTGATATGAGGAAAGACTTAGAATTGTCCCCTTTGTGACCACATTTAAAATTGTATCTTTTGTAGGTATTTCATGTTTTGGAGACTCTTTTGTTCAAAAACCTCTTTTAAGAATGTATTTTTGCTTATCTTGAATTTGATTTGACAGCTTCTCTTTTTGGAATGCCACTTTTTCTTGCTATAACCTTTGCTTTGCAAATTATTCCCTCTATAATTCCTCTTTTTGATCTTGTTCCTTTTGTTCTCTTTTTTGCTCTACCTTATCTTGTTTAACCTTTTCTTGTTTTGATTTGTCCTTTGGTAACAATTTTTGTACCAGTTCTAGTTTTTCCACTTTTTGTACTTGCTCTTGTTCCACTATGTGTTGTTTGATTAATGCATCACTTATAGGATCACCACTATCAATTATAATTTGTATTTTTATTTTTGAAGCCAAACAATGATCTATATGATACCTATGCATTCTATGATATGCACAATAGTATTTTGATCAACATAGAGGATGTAGAGGAGATAGTTTGATCAACTTATTTCTAATCATTGCCCTTAAAATCTTATTTGAATTCTTATTAGCCATTTGCATAATTTTTGAATCACTTATTATAAAGGTATTCCATTGTAATTTCTCATTTTGATATAAAATTTTGTTAGGTAGAACATTGGTAAATGGTGATGCACATACACGATTAATGCTAGCATATTCTAAATTGTTTACACATGTAATCTGATGTTCCAATAATGTGATTTTTGCACTAAAAAACTGATTTTGATTTTTTTAGCTCTGCTATCAACTTACTCATAGTGATGATTTGAGCTTTTAGATTCTCACAAACACAAACCTTAGATGCTTTAAATTGAATACGTAGACATATACCCTAAAGAGGAGATGGGAGAGGTGGAGGGGTTTGAAGAAGGATAGGTTTGGCTTCATTTCACATTATAGGATGGGCTGTCTTACCTTTTGAAATAATGATAATATGGACCTGATTAAAAGGAAAGTAGCTATCACCCTCTTAAGAGTTAGGAGGAGATTCTTCTTTTCTATCCATATGATATTACATGGATTATGATTTTTAAAACATTATCGAACGAAGTCTTTTGAATTTATTTTAAAACTTGGCAACGATGGAACAATCATCTAATAAAATAGATATGGATCAATTCAGCCTTATTTCATTCATACAGATTACCTTTTTGAAAACTGACAATTCATGGTAATCCTGATAAAGTGCCAAGTCTTTGAACCTGTTTGGAAGTCATTGATGCTTCTGGGTGCTTTAACAACCACTCTTCCAACAGATCAAATGATAGCTGCAATGAAAAAACAAAAAACATTAATGGGAAACTATCAACAAAACCGTTTTCGATTTTAGGCATATATCAGAGTCCACACTAAATCAACTAAGATACAATTACTTTTTCCTTCCCCGCAAAAAATAAACAAAATGATATGATCTGGGCTATTTTTCGTTACCCTATTCTCTGCAAGGCCTATTTGGATAACCCCAGAGGGATTGTGCATTGGGTCATATGGATTCCTTCGATACTCATTCCAACCAAAAAAGTAAGCTGAATGTTTTCCATGAGCACTGCATGTTGATCTCTCCGAAACACGAGTCTTACCATTACTGATACAATTTTCTTCACAGATATTCATCATCATCGTCATCTTTGTGCAGTCACCCGGATTAATTTCAGATTCGTATAATATAAATATGCTCTAGAAACCCACAAGGAGGTGGTTACTGGTCAGTGCCAATTTCGTAAAGTCAAATCTGCGTGGCTTCCTCTTCAGTCCAGTACTCCATACCGACAAATAACAAATTGGAGAGGGTAAGTTATATCCAGCCTCCATGTGTCGGCGGTGCATCGTTGTTTGTGCTGAAACAGCTAATGCGAATGTGTTAACAAAGATTTTGGCAATTAAACGCATTACAAGCCCCCTTGTTTCCAAAGATCATATGGCGTCCAAATTATTTGACACCGTCACAACGGCATTTGTTTGTGGCTGTCACCCACAATGAAAAAGTCACACCGATAATCAGTTTGTTTAATATTGTCATTGACATTATTATATACGTTGCTCTAGATGGTCAAAAAAGCTATAAAAGTGGCCTGTGCAAATGTCAAAAGCAGAAACAAACACAACACAGACTGCCAAAGTTGCACAATTTCGGTGACTGATATAAAACAAATCACCACATACCATACGTAATGAGAATCTGTTAAAAGTTTATTCCATTACCACTAAATCTAAATAAATTTATGAAATTGGATTTTTTAATTTCTTTTTGGGTACAAATTTTTATCATTATTTCTATCTAAGTTTTGAGTTCTACTCCAATGACTATCAAAATATTATTCCGAGTTCACGTTTCATCTAATTTTTAAGTTTTGAACATTCAACTTTTAATTGGAAAACATTCAACTGATTCCCTATTATACTGCAGGCCACACCTACGAAATTGGAATTAGACCATCTCTTCTTACCCACTTAATATTAATATAAATGTCTTCATTACTAGTTGCGCCGAAGATACATGTTACGTATGTGGGTGGTTTGTCATTTAATATTATGTAGGGTTTTATAATCAATTGTGACATTGATTATAGATATAGACATTATGAGATATAATATATTTTTTTAAAGTTATAAAATGTATTGTGAAATGAATCAAATGGGATCAACATATTAAACAATAATAGCTTATAAAAAAAATATGTTTGAGAATTAAAAATGTCTATTAAAAATAAGTAATTAGTATGTATTTTATTTTGTAAATAACAAAGGTTACAATATTAAAGTTGTTGTGAATGTTGTGGAAGAGGTAATTCTATCAATTTTTTTTCCTCTAATTTTTGGAGATTTACATATTTACTCTCTTTTATTCTTATAAAGTGTTCAAATGTAAATGCAAGAGAGATATGCATGTCATAGATTGAGCACACTCTTGATATGATAGTAAATGTTAAATCTTGGCGATCAATGTTTACAATATAAACTGTTACTTTATTGAGTGTCATTCCTTGTATTTTATGTATGATTAGACCCCAAGCTATTTTGATAGGCATCTGGTTACGGTTACCTAGTGTAATTATAAGAATTGATAGATGTGTAGGATTATTTGCATCCTAGAAAGCACCAGATTATTTTATGAATGCAAAAACTACATATATGGGTAGGGAAGGTGGCTTTGAATTTGAGTTGTAGATAATATGAACAATGTTCTCAATTGCTCCATTAACTAATCCTGATTTCACCCATAGATTGGATGTTAACATAATTTTTTATCCTTTACATAGAAGTATGATTGGCTTGATCTGAGTATTGTTGTGGTTAGATGAATATGTTTGTTTGCTTTATTCGAATCTACATAAAGCGATTGGCATGTTTAATGATTTCAACATTTTCTTATTAAGCGTTATTGCCAATATGTTAATTTCATACAAATGTGTAGAGATTTTGAAATCTTCTTGTTCTTTTGGAGGCATTAATGATGTTGTTCTAAACGTGAGCAATTTTAGTCTTCTATATTGGGTTTGCATTTCTGATGTTGGTTAATAACTTTTTGAATAGAAGTTACTTCTTTGTGCATCCTTATTGAGAAAGAATTGGTTCTAGCTTAACAATTGTATCAAATATTCACCATAATGTGTGGCCAAAAGACCTCCCTACATACATCAGAATGTCATTTATAGGTGGAAGTTGCCCCAGGTCTCTAATGAGTATAATTGAGTAGCCACCAAAGTCTTTGTTATTTTGTTGAGGAAATACCTCATACAATCGGATATTTATCTTACAGATCATCTTATGTCCTATAAATCTCATTTCATCTATAAGCACATATTCAATATGTTTTATTTCTTCTTGAAAAAATTATAATGTTTGTCTCTCTACTACTTTCATTTCTTAGATAAGAATGTGAAATGTTGAATGTATTGTTGATGCATTTATATTAAATGCAATAACACCAGTTAAAGTGAGGAGAATTAGGGGAGACTTGCTTCTTATTGGAAGCATATTCATGGTATGTTTTATGATGCTTATTAAGTAATATTTACCTGTAAGTACAATTAATTTTGAGAAGTCTAGACGAATTTTTTTCATATGCTTTAGGAAAAAAAAATCTTCACATTTGCTAACTAGAAAAGTGGAAATAAGTCCACAAAGAAGTGTCAAATAATAGAATGCAATTGTTATTACATACACTACCTTGTCAAGTCACTTGCCAACTTTCCAATATGCATATACCATTGTAAACTGGTAAAGGTAAAAAAGGAATAGTGACACTATGTGATTTATTGGACCTTCCACGCTAAGATTATGATCTATAGTACCATTTGAATCCATGTAAAAATAACGGATGTGTGTAAACCTATAAAATAATGGCATCCCAGTCACATCATCTTTCAACCCCCTGAGTAATTAAAGCATTATCTTATCACTTTGAATATCTACAACATTGCCTTCAACATGTCTAACAAATCACATTAGCATTTACATAAATTATAAGAAGAATTAAATGGTTTAACATTTTCAAAGAAGATGACATAAACATGGAAATATTGAAAATCAAAATAGACATAACCTTCCACTTTCTATTAGTTCCTTAGAGATATATAGAAGAAAGACCATGTGATGGTATTTCTTTGTAGTACCTAGCTTCAAAAGACGGCAATTTATATAGACAATGTTACAAATTTAAAATTTGGGGCTTAACAAGAAAATGATTTCTATGAAAAAATAAGATTTAAAAAGGGAAGATAAGCTTGTTTATGTGTGCACGTGTGTGGGGGGCTGAATTTAAAAGGGAGATGAAAGAAATCTATTCATGCATCTAGTAGATGAAGCTGCCTTTGATTTTATTTTATCATAATGTGAGTTTGGACAAACACAGGGATAGACAATCCCCCTGATGCCTTTGAATTTAACATAGCATGGATAGCCAATAAAATGGAAAGCCAGTAAAGATGCATGTGGATTTCAAACCCATCATCCACATATCAAAATTTCAACATGTTTTAAGGTCATGAGATATCATATCATTAGGAAAATAAGATGCCAATAATATAGCCCATTATGCACATAATAAAAACAAGCAAGTTATTGATTAATATCATTTCCATGGTGAGAACCTGCAAACCCCAAAAAATACATTATAAACCCATTAAACAATATGACAAAGGAGTAATATAACATTAAAGAGGAACAAGGCAATTTGTAAAAGAAAACAAAGATATGATAATAGTAATACCTACAATGCTTCAATGAAGCTTCAGATCTATGTGTAAATAATGTGTGTAACCAAAACAAGATTTAGAGGTTTGTATGTTTATTTTTAGTGAAAACTATTAAATTTAAATATTTAAAATATAAATTCATTGTAAACTTCCATATTAATTCTAAGGGTATTAAAACGAATCTTTTAGCCTTTATAAAAGTATTTTTGTCTAATTTACCACAATCAAGGGTACAATTTAACCATCTATTCAAATTTTCTTGGGATGCATGTAAATGCAACTATTCTAGTAACCACATTTCAAACCTCTCCCTTTTGTCTCTAAAAACCCTAAAATCACACCCAAAATAGGAAAAACACCATGTCCATCCCTTCTTGTTTCTAGAATTTCCACCAGAGCCACACTGAACATAATTAACATAATATCTCTCAAGCCCTACACTCCTACACCTAGATCAAGATAAACGCTTATATATAAAAGCCCACTAGGACCACAACTCGCCCAACGAAAACCCTTCTCGCCTTTAAAATTCTCACCAGCCATATGCGCCATACACCCTAAAAACGGAAAACAACCCAATATCTTAATTTTAGGTGGCTTAAAACACATTAAACCATGAATAATTAACAATCCAGGAAGCCTTTGCAAATTATCATAACGACCTAGTCAGAAGAAAAACATATATACTAAATATTTACTGGTTGCCCTTCATTCTTCTTCACCTCTACTACTGAGTAGATATACTAGTTACCAGATATACAAACAATAAACAAAATCAAACAGAGATACAATTTAGACTTGAAGTATTACATTTAGTAGAACAAAAGTCCCAATAGATCAAAAACCTGACTAAGTACATAGGCACAACACTCCCAGATTACAATCAACAACAGTTGCCTCAGCCTTTATCCAAACCAGTTTTCCTCTATACACTGCCATTATAAAAACACAAAAAACAACATCCAAAAAGCAAATATAGACTAATTTCTCCAACCACCATCATCAAAGAAACCGCCACCTCCGTAACATGATCCTCCATCGTAGCCTCCACCGCCATCGCCATTACGACTTTCGCCACCATAACCATGATCAAATCTGTCATGGCTTCCGCCTCCATACTCCCCACCACCGCGTCACCCTTCGTATCTATCGCCACCACCACCATCACCTCCTCTCCAGTTCCACCACTTCATTGAGACAATTTATAACCCCAAAAAAAACACTATAAAATAACACATATAAAGTACAAAAGAATCCATGACTTCGTCGTAGGCCGTGAAAGCATCCTGGAGGATCCTATCAGTGGTAGACCAGGAGAGACCACCTACAAAGCAACTCAATTCAACATCGATAGATGCCATTACCGAATCAAACCCTACACTTACAAATCTATCTTAACTGATAGTTCCAATGTAATGCATTTCATCTTACTCAGGTAACTTTAGGTTTACGTCTTTCCGTTCATGAGTGGACACCTATCTTCCCCTGTAAACTGTTTTTCCCTGGAAACTGGGAATTTGAAAAACCACAGCATATTGAATACCACAAGACGAATATTCAGTGTTCGTTTCACAATATAACGCCTCCAACATAATAATGCAGTCGCTATTACACACTTTTGAATTGGAAGATAACTTTTTTTCTTAAAGAAGTTTGGAGCGTGCAGCATGAACCAAATCCCGAGCTTAAAAAGAGTTCAAAATCGAATCTACATTGAGCTACACGTAAATACGTAAATGATATAAAAAGGAAGTTATAAAGTAAACGTTATGTCAATGGAAGTTATAGATTTGGACGTAAACCTAATCTTCTCTAGAAATAGTGTGATACTCCAATCCCCCACAAAAAGAGATTCAACCTATAATATTGTGATCTTTTGTTGACCTTTTACATAACTTGTCCTCCATTAACATAAAATTGGAAAATGTAGCCTTGCATGTTTCAACTTATTTCATATATTTTGTGTCACTTTGGTTGCATGATTAAAGTTTAAGATCCTCTTTCTAAATTTTGAAAGAAAAAATACATTTATGGATGCATTTTTAATTATATTATTTATTATAAATCTATTTTGTTTTCCTTAAATTTATTAAAAGAAAGAAATCTAATTAAATGTCTAACGTGTATTACAAAAATCAATTGACCAAATTTTAATTTAATTTTATATTAAATGTAGGCATTAAAAAGAGTGGGTTCTTCATATCCTTAAATAAAATTATATGAAAATTTAAAATGCATTATTATTCTTACATGGAAATGGTTATAAAAAACAATACTTTATATAGATTAAATATGGTTCTAAAATATAATATGTTATATAGAGACTTTAATATAATGTAATTTTGTATATGTAGATATCTAATTTTTATACAAGTTATATAGTTGTAACATTTTTATTGTGCTTCGATACATTTGGTTCATTTTTTTTATGTATCTTTTTGGTACACTTTCTCTTCACATTAGACCCTTCATAGTCTTGTGCCAACTATATTTCTCCATCAACACCTTTATATCTGTCAGTTGTCTATCTCAAGATGCACCCAATAATATTGTAGTTCATTTTTTTCTCTATTTCATGAGTCATTTGTTTTAAACATTTTTGAAATATTTTGAAAGTAATCTTGACCATTTAAAGAATAATGCAAAAGTGGTCTTGACCATTTTAAAAATAATGTGAAAGTGGTAAAGTTGGTTTTGTTTCCTTTATACCACCATGCCGCATTATTTTGTGCCTTGATTATCATCTTTCACGCTTTTACATAGTCACCCTTCCTGTGTAAGTGTTCCAATTTAAATTTAAAGATGCATGTATATACACAAGTACCCTAAGTCATTTAGAACCAATAAATCATTAACTTATTGAGACATATATTGATTATATCTATCACACTCTTAATCATACCCTACCCTTATCATATGCTCAGGTCTTGTGGCTGCATACTTACACAAAAATATGGATTAAATTAATGGAAGAACATACATCATTATTGATTATCATAGAGAGATAGGGAGGGTAAAATATTCTCTCACATTGGGATCAGTCACTCACATGCATAGAAGTATGTCAGAACTAATTCTCAAGGTGTGTCATATGTAGAGAAACCCCCACTCAAGGGGCATGAGCCACCAACTTTACATATTTCCTTTAGTCTTGGATGCATTGATAAATATTTTGGTGGATTAAATTTATATCAAAGGAGAGAAAATTTTGACATGTGAAAGCATCATCAAGTTTATTAAAAAGAAGTTTTTGGACTTATTTTTTTATGAAGCTTACATAAAGTTTCAGACCTTGGGATTTATAGAGCCATTTTTAGACATGTGTGACTATTTTTAGGAGAGCCTACCACTTTTGGATTATATTTATGATCACTACCATTTTCCTAATAATCTGAAACTAATCACCATTGCATATTACTATCTACATCTAGAGGATCTTCTACTTTTTTTTGGAGCCTATTTTCTAGCATCATCAATCATTGTCAACACTCAGATAAGTCATAAACTAGGCAGACATCTATACTCTCCCTTTCCTTTTATTTACTTATATTATTTTTTGTTTAGGGTGATTTTATTCATTTCCTCAATATACCATGAAGGTTTGATTGGCTGATTACATATATATAGTTTTATTTACTTAGATTTGTCTAGTTTCATTTTTTTTCATGATTGGGATAGTATTTTAACACTTTTGTGCCATCCTTATAAAACATTAAGGGGAACACTTATATTAAATATCCAAAATTAAGTTTTTATTCTCTCTTTCTCTCTAGAGATTGTTGTTATGGTTGTTTCATATTTGATTTTTATAAGGTTTTTCATTATGATATCATTATCCCTAGCTTCTTTCATGTTATCTATTTTCTATCTTATTCTAATTATGAAGTGTTGCAAGTTGTCATTGATGTCATGTGGTTGAGCCTATCATTGATGTCAAAATAAAAATGAGGTATAGTGATCCATTAGAATGTATTGTAATTCATAGTAAGAAATGATGAAATGAGTTGATGAAGGATGATGCCATAAAGTGATGAGAAGGCTTGAGCATGGGATATCTTGTCTGGTGCAAGAAGGAGCATGATGGTTCTAGGAAATGAATGTACAGAGGCATAAGAGGATGTCTGAGGACATTTAAATGAGAATTTGAGGCATTGAAGCATCCAATTATGTTTAAATTATGACTACAAAGGTAAGACCTACAGGTCTAATATGCAAATAAACTAGTCTTTGACTCCGACTATTCTAACTAGGGGTCCTAAGATGTTAACATGACCTATGAAGGATGTAGAGTATTGATATAACATGTGAGAAGGTGTTTAAACATGTGAATAAGGTTGAAATTACATATATAGTGGTATCAAGGTTAAGTATTGAGGCTTAGTCCTTGCATGAGAGACCTAGTGTGAAGGCACAATCTTGGTAGCTTGTTGAGGAGAAGTGTGAGACCTGTGTGAACAAGTTTGGTAGTACATGAGCTTGGTCTGATGTCATTTGACATATTTGTGATGATTTGAAAACATTGTAATAGGTTTCCCAGTATTTTTCAAGATCCAGGTATGACGAGTGGTTCTAGACCTGACATGCATATTGGCCTAGTGTGGCCTACTGAAGGGTCTAGATGAATTTTCAAGGTGATAGAGCACATGTGAGCATGGATTAAGGTTTTAAAAAGTTGTGTCAACGGTTTCTACCATGTTTCAAGCCCTCAATTGAAGGATAATGTAATAAATCATGTTTGAAGGTTTTTTGTGTCTGCAAAATGAAGAAATAATAGCCCAAGAAGGAATTTTAGATGCTCATTAGCACGTGTAAACTTTGCATGGTGTCTTGAGCCTTTTTAGAGAGATGTAAAATGGTCCTAAGAATTATTTACAAGAATTAGGAGGTTGTTTCAAGGACATATCTATATGAACAAACATTAAGAAGGTAAATCAGTCAAAAACCCTCTCAAAACCCTCTTAATGAACTGATTGGAGAGAACTTGATGGAAAGTAACCATAATGGTTTATTTGATTAAGTTTGATGATTGGAGGTGGTATATGACTATTACAGGAATCTCTAGGTGGCATTGGTGTGTCAGGACAGTGAGTAAAAGCTATAATAAAATGCTTATTTTTGAAGAATTTGATGCTACAAATAGGGTTGACTAGGTCAATACATAAAAGTGGATGAAGGTTGAAAGACAAGGCTCATTATTTATGTTTATTATGTTTTTTTTACAAGTTATATCATCTGTGTCAACTAATTTTCTTACCCAAGTTGGCATATCGCTAAATTGGCTAAGAGTGAGAGCAGTGAGAAAAACCAAGCTAGAATGAAAAGGTGTTTAAGGATGAGTTTTAGATGATTAGGAATGGTTTAAATTATTTG
Source organism: Torreya grandis (assembly GCA_037957365.1). Classification (NCBI taxonomy): domain Eukaryota; kingdom Viridiplantae; phylum Streptophyta; class Pinopsida; order Cupressales; family Taxaceae; genus Torreya; species Torreya grandis. The sequence goes on from JARHVA010000314.1 coordinate 317,398, forward strand.
GGTTATTTTTTTAAGACATATAACTCATGTTACCTTTGTTTATAATGGTTTAAGATACTCATATACAAGCAAGAAGGTGTTCTCAAGATGATTTGTTTGAGTGAGTGAAGATAATCAAGGAGTAAGGTTTAGTGATTGATCTGGTTGTTCTATATTTAACATTATAAATATATATATTTATTATTTGAGTTGAAATAAAGATATATAAGGATAATATAAATTCATTATATGTTCATGGAAGTATCCCTACAACTATTCTAAGTCATGTTCATGATGACTATGTCTTAAGGCAGAATGATTGTTTCAGGTGTGCTAGGTGAAGTGGAGGGTTTGAGACTCTATGAAAAGATTAATTCTATATAATGAATATTTTGATGTTAATTGAGACATAAATGAAATATTAATTATTTATTTAATATAGAGAGATAGGTTAACTTATTGAGATATGAAAGCCATAATGGTTTGTCAGACTATGTAATAGAGGCTTGAGAAATTGGTCTGTAACACAAAAATATGATACTAGAACATATGATCTCTCAATTTTATGTCGATATATAATTCTCATATAAACTATTAATGTGGATTATAAGTCATTAAATCATCCTTTCAAGTGATAAAGATGAACTTCTACATGACTATTTTTTGGAGTAGAATGACAGTTCTAAGTGGTCATATTACAGAAATGATTTTGGGGTGTTTTGATCATATTTGAAGAATATATTGAATATGAGTATATTATATAAGTGTATGAGGTACATATTAATTTATTTTTATTCATTATAAGTGCTCATTCATATTTTTGTGATCAAAATTTCTTGACTGTGTTTTGGTAGAATAAAGTGAGCCTATTGCAGAAGTGTTTTTGTGTGCTTGGAGATTGAATGAAGGTGTATAATGGACATGGTGGTGACCATGAATTAATGGAGTATCTATTAATGTATTTTTTTGAGTATTTTTTTTGTAAAATTTGACTATTTTCTTTAGATATGAGATATAGACTTTTCATGTGTATAAAGGGCTAATGGTGAGTAAGCTTATTAGCATGGTTAAAGTGATGAGTTGGTATAACAGGTGGCATTTACCTATGAGCATTTTATAATTGGTATATCTTATAATTTTTTAAAGTGTTTAAATATTTGGGGGAGGCTAAATTTGTTTGAAGATGACTCAATTGTAATGTGTGCTTAAGACATACCTAATTGTTTTAGGTCTCCTTTAGGCCTAATGAAGGTTTTGACCCTTAAGGGATATGACTGACCTATCAAGTGATTTTATATTTATTTAAACATGTATTAAGACCTATTTAAAGTGTGATATAAGTTTGGTAATGTTATTTTCTAACCAAGATAGGTGAGACCAAGTGTTTGGTATAAAATCAAGGCCTAATTAGCCTATTTGAGCTAATTAGAGAAGTGTGGAAATAAGCAAAGAAAAGAGATCCTAGACAAGCAAAAATAGGTCATTGAGGACCATAATAATATTAATTGAATAATTATGAACATATAACATATCTTATGCTTTTGGATGATAAGGTAAATTTACCTAATGATCCTAGAAGAGGCATGTTGAGCGAGTAAGCCTAAAAGGCTATTTGAGAGAGGTAAAAGACTAAGGAGATCTAAATGAGTTGATGGATATTGAGAGACCATCAAGATACATTATAGGAGTGTTATAATTGTATGAAAGTTATTTATTTTTAAGTTAAAGAAAGAGAGAGCTAAAGAAGAGATCACCATCAATTAAGAGAGCAACAAGGTGTCTTAAGGTGATTAAGCTTATCTTGGCTAAATTGGTTCTTAGTCAAGAAGAGAATTGGAGTTTACTTATAGGTTGGATCTTGAATAAGTGTCCTTGAAGAGGTTAGGCTGGTTCCAAGTCACTTAGGGTGTTGGATCCTCCTTGTAAGTTGGATCTTGATAAAGGACTAGTTGGGTTAGTGTCTAACTAGTGAGGGGTTGGTGCTCCTTATGGGGTTGGTACCTCAATAAATGTTGTTTCATTAGTTATATATGATATTAGTCTAAGTGTTGTGATAGTGGGTTTTATCCCCCATGAGGTTTTCCCACATATCTATGGTGTTAATGTGTTATGTTCTTGCTTCATACTTATGTGATTATTCTTTTATGCATTGTTATATCTCTATTCTAGCTTGAATGGTTAAAGAATGATGAATGGAATTGAATGAAATGTTTTAAAACTAATTCAACCCCACCCCTTCTCAGTGGTTGTGCTTCCAAAAATTAGTATCAGAGCATGTCCTTTGGAGGAGGCTTTATATCCTACATGTGATCCTAAGAAGCATAAATTGTGATCACGATAATCTTCATCTCATTTGTAGTGATGGTTTATCAAAGAATGATGGTACTAGTAGAGTTGTCTAAAGAGAATAAAGATGTCAACATGAGGCTTGATAAACACTTAAACTAAGGTGACTTGTGTGTTGCTATAAGACATCCGTCAAAGTTAAAATAATGTCAAAGGTACCATTTGGAAGCTCAGAAGGAATATTTAGAAGCTAAGTCAAAGATCAAACCCAAGATTGACAATCTAGAAGGACTTTGAATATATGTTGAGAGAAAGGTACAGGTCAAGGCATCAAGGTGTCTTGTATAATCTTTCTTTAGGCCTTATAAAGAAGGTAGGTTTAACCTTATATTTTCATGAAGATGATATGAGCTAATCATCAAGCTAGAGGAGATGAGTTGAGTCTATGATGTTGTCATAGATGAGCAGAGGTTTTATTAGAAACCTGAGTATGTTTTTAAGACCTATTTGAGGTTTTTTTGAGCCTTCATGATGTAGAAAGTTATGAATGTATATCCTTGTTTGTATCATGGTTGAGAATATATGCATTGAGATTTTTAAGATTGTCTATAGGTCAGTAAGAAAAAAGAGGCTAAAAAGTCTAATAAGTATTAGTTATTATTTGTGCATGATAATACTCTATACTTATCATGTTTTTGAAGGAATGGAATACTTTTCTAAATTCAAGACTGGGTCTAAGAAGTCTGAAATAAAATAGGAACAATATAAGATAGAAGAAGCATGGTCCTAACGTATTGGTGACCTCATAAGGCATAGAGGAAGCATGATGACATGTTGTAAGCTCCATAATAATGATCTAAAGATGACCAATATTTTGAGCTTTATAAAATACGTCATAGTATTTAGCTAGTATGTTAATCATCAATGGCATCTCTTATATGGATGAAGATGTCTTCAATCAAGATATGTTTTTCTTATAAGAGATATGCTTGTTTAGATTGATATGATCTAGGTGGAAAATGAAGTTAGGGGGAGATAACTCAGGTCTCTTAAGTAAGTATGTAAAAGTTGAAGATTGGTCTAGATGACCAAGGCCTTTGAAGGTAGAAAGTGTTGATCATATGATCCATGATCTCGAGTTGATTCTAAGAGTAATATTTCAAGCTAGCTGAGCCCTAAAGGAGATAAAATTTTTTATGAAGATGATTATTCCTGTAGCATGAAATGAAGATGTTTAAAGGCCTGAGAATAATAAAAGTTTTGTGTTATTCTTAACAAGATATTGATTGTATGTTTCCAAGAAGGTGCCTTCTAGTAGTTTGAGCCATGATGGCTTGTGATGCCTAAAGGGAAGTTGTTTGATGTCATGAGGAATGTATGGAGTTGTTCATACCTATCTAAGGTAGTCTTGTGGACCTAATGAGTCAGTATTGAGTAAGAAGGAAAGGATATTTTTGAAATAGGTCTCCATGGGACCTAGTGTTGGTACGAGGCCTACTGAAGCATGTATTTATGGTGAAGCATAGACATAGGAGCAACATTTCCTAATGATGCCTTGAGGTTTATTCATATGATGATGGTATAGTAAGATCAAATAATATTTTATAATCTCATATCAAAGACAAGGAAATGTAGATAAGCATGGTGATATGGGGAACTTGTGAGCAATTGATAATGCAAATTTAGTTGAGGTGCATATTTTATGAGGTATATGAGTGACCAGGTTCAAGGATCAGGTGGTAGGATCAGATAAAGAGATGAATAGACTCAAATAATATTAAGATCTTATGAAGATTTGTGGAGTCATGATAGACATAGGTCAAGGTGTTGAGTCATAAAGGCAAGTTGAGAGACAATAGTATAATCACTCTAAGGTAAGAATTTGATCAATTTTATTTAGTATTATTGTTAAAGTTGGTAAGAGTTTGATCAATTTTATTTAGTAGCATTGTTAAACTTAGAGTGAAAATATGAATTGGTAGTTGTATGCAATAAAAAATGCATCATGTCTATAAATTAATCCTAGATCAGAGAAGATAGAGCATACCTACACTTCCGATTGGGGATACACTTTTTAAGTGGGAGCATGACCAATATGGGGATCCACTATACCTGATTAGGAGATAAATTATCACAACACATCATGCTATGAATGGTTCCAAATCCTAAAGTATAACATAATCACACAACAACCCTAATGGAGTTTTAAGGTTTAAAAAATTCACTTATTCTAATAACAAGAAAGTAAAACTAATCTAGTGCACACAAAAACTTATGCCATAATGTGGGGGTTAGAAAAAAATAAAAAAGAACTAAACTAAACATGTATTAGAAAACATATACTCACATCAATGTATACAAAATCCTAATGAATGGGATGCATTATCTATCTACTCTTACAAAGGAGAAATAAATTTAGGAATACTTACTTTTTAACACAAACCCACTGAGCCTCAATCTCTCCCTTGGCCAACTTTATTTGCAAGAGATTATTGTGATATATAATGATAACCAAGATAAATTAGCTCTAGGATACACAAATTATCTAAGCATCTAAAAGACTTATCCATAATACAAGATCTACATCTCCAAAGAAAGTATCAAACCCTAAGCTTTACTCCTCAAGTAGAATTGTCAATAAGTAGATGTTCACTTGTACTTCTTCACTAATAATTATTATCTTATGAAGTGGTGGGAAATGAACTTGCATATATAGGAGAATATTTCCCTAAATCCTCGCAAAAACATTAGTTGTACAGGTTCAACCCAGTTGAACTAGTGTGTTTTTAGGGATAATTCACTAGGTCTGAGCTAGGTCAGCTGAAAGGCTAACAAGCTAAGAAAGTGAAAAATACCCCATAACTGTACTGGGTAGACCCAATTGACCTAGTAAAACCAATTGTCCAAAAGGGAGTTAAGGGAAGAAAAAGAGGATAAAAAGAAGAAAAAGACTGTAATGGGTAGGATTGAGAAGAATAAGCTTAGGGTAAATAGTTTTAGGAGACAAGTGTGTAGATGGCAAGTGGCAAAAGGGACAATAATCCTATGAAGCAGTGGTCTACCCACCCCTTTCCTGGTGTACCCCTTAGGGCATGCACTTAGAGAGATTGAGACTCAACAGGTTCCTATAAGATACAAAGTGTTAGTAACAAATAAAAGTTTAAAAATATTATGTGTATACATATGCCCCACTTGAACCTCATCACATGTCATGTAAGTGCAACATAAGATGGTGCTTCGAGAAAAGAACATGATAACATACATTGTTGATGCTATGTAAAATGTAGTAATCAACAAATAATATAAATGAAAGGACTTAATTGAAAAACACATACCTTTCGCTTACGTTAGTTCCATAGATAAAGAAGTAGACTTCAAGAAATGTGAAGGTGTTTAATGTAAAGAGCACTAGATGAACATGTAGAAGTTAGTGCAAAAAATAGCCAAAATTTGAAATTTTTGGAAAATAGGCATATAGTGGTTAGTAGAGATAGATATTTTAGGAAAATTTGGCAAGTTAGGATTAGTAAGGAAATTTTTAGAATATTTAAGGCAAATAAATGACAAAAGGATGGAAAATGAATGAAAAATTATTGACAAATGAAAGATAAACGGTAGGAAATAAATGATAAATGATTGGAAAAAATAATAAAGCATGTAAAACATAAATAAATAAAAAAGAATGTAGAACATACTAAATCACATTGGGAAGCATGTAAAACATAAATGATAAATGAAATATTAATGCAAGAAAACTCTAACAAAGATATGTAAGAAAGTGAAAAGTTAGATCATGTAAGATAGGCATGTCAAATCAAACATAAATAAAAATATGAAGGAATGTCAAATGAAATGTAAGTCAAGATGTAAGACACGCATAAAGAGAAACAAATATGCATTGAAAAAGAGTATGGACTCTTCTATTCACAACAAAAGGGTAATACAATAATGACAAATGAAAGAAAAGAGTGATCCATAGTTACTCAAACATGTTGTTTTGCTCTAACGATAGATAAACTTGAAACAAATTAGTGCTAGCATGTTTTTAAGAGGTGAAGAAGAAGGATTAATAAAAGAGGGAAAACATATTTTGAATCACAATTTGACTATCAAGGGGGGAAATTGAATGGGTGGACTGGAGAATGAATGAAAAGCCAAGGTAAAGTAACTCTTTATCAAAGTCACGACACTCAAATTAGGTTTATCAAAATAAGAGGACTTTAAACCTTAAGGAGTTTGAATAAATTCTCTTAGCTACACAATTATTATTTCAACAAATTCAGTATATATATCATCCCATGAAGGATATATGCATGAAATGTAAAATAGAAATACCTCCCCATGATGTGTTCCCCATTCCTCAAGACCCCTTACAGAGCTGTCGATCTACTGTGAAGATTGGGTACTTGCATGAGAATGTAGATAGCACCATAGAGTTTTTCTTAATTTTTCGTATTCTAATCTACTATCCTACTGCACCTTAATGGACCTTAGCTCTATGTGAAGTCAACTATGGAGTTTGAACTTTGATTAGAGATAGGAGATGTTCTTTAAATCACATCTTTTGGTGTGATATTTAATTTTTAAATTTGTATGTTGCCTTTTATATATCTTTTCCTTTTGTTTCAAATGATTTGGATTTTAAATTTCTTGATGGCTTTTTTGATTCCTCCTCCATATGGATTTGAAAGACCAAATATGGGTGCTAAAGATGAATTTCATTTGAATACTTGGGACTTGTTTTATAAGAGAGATAAATTCAAGGAGAATGGGGTCTAAGAGTCTCGTAAATATAGGTTAAATAAAAGTGCCATCTTGACTTTGACTTTGTTTTATCCAATGTGGATATGAAAGGAAGGGGAAATCAAGATGAATGACACATGGAACAATTTAAATTTCTTAAAATCACAAAAAAAAATGTGACAAAAGGGAAAAAGGGATACAATGTCAACAAAGGTGATTCATTATCATAAGAATGAGGGAAATGGAGGAAAAAATGCTACCATAGATTGTGTATTGCAAATTTCATCTAGCAAAAGAAGTAAAGCTAAAGTTGAGAATCAAGGATTAATAACATTTTATAGAAAAGGAATGAAAAGATGGTAATTTTATGAGGGTCAGGTCCTATCCACAGTCTTATGCTGCAACTCATAAAAGAGAAACCCATGAGGGTGCCAAAAAGAAACATGTGAAACAATAAAATTAGAAATGAAGCAAAGGTGGTATTTTGTGAGGAGGGCTAGGTCCTATCCATGGTCTTATACTAAAAATTCATAAAAGATAAACCCATGAGGGTGAATGTTAAATAAAGGAAAAAATAAGCATAAAGCTACTAAGGCAAAGTATGACATAAACAGATAAAAATAAAAGAGATATATAAGGAAAAAAATGAAAACAAATACCAAATGTAAAGTGTATGAAAACCAAAGAATATAAAGGAAAATAATGATGATAGTAAAGAAAAAGGAAAAATAAAGAAAGTGCACAAAAACAAAGAAACATGAGAAAAAAAGAACAAGTAATAAATATAAGGATGTGAAATACAAGTTTACAAGTCTTAGAAGGTTTCTTGAAGTTATATTTGGTTGGTATTATGCATTGTAGAATAAAAGTGGGCATTTTGAATTGGGTTGATAGGTGCATTCGGAGATAGGAAAATGTGTTGGTTTGTTATATTTTAAGTAGGTTAAATGTGACATATGATGTGTAGGAGAGGTATGAAGAGGTAAAGGAGGTAAAGGAGGATCATGTATGACATGCTTTGTAGTAGGCATTTAAATTAAGTACTCCTTTGGTTTATGTGACTTAAGAGTTTGAGGTTCAATGGATGCCACAACATGTTTAAAGTTGTTCATGTTAGATATCTTTTCTCTATTTGTGTAGGAATAAGGATCAATTATTGTTTGAAAAAAAATATTAAATGAGGTTTTTTCATTATATAGTTGATGTTGATGTGATTTTTTTTCATGAGATTCAATTTGAGAAGCTTGAAGATAGTCTTGATAATGTTAGTTTACGAGAATAAAAAGATTGAAATATGGACCAAGCAACGAATAAATAATAAATAGGTGAAGATCATGATAAGACTCATGGGAATGACCTATAGTAGTATGCCACTAATAAAATTTATTTGGATTGTACCATTTTGGAGGAGGTATGGAAGGATCAACGTTCATGGGTTTAAAGGGTGTTAATTTCTTCTTAAGTTGTTCTAGACTCAAGGGAGGATTGTTTGGATTAGAATTGGTTGAATTGGATGATCTATTTTGAGATTGGGGAGACTTGGATGAATCAATGTTATGAGAAAATGATTGAAAAGTTGATTTAATAGTTGTTCAAAATGGTTCAATTTGATTCATAAGAAAGTCTTGCCTTTTTTCTTGGTCTAAACCTTCTTCTAAAGTTTTAAGAGAAAAGATTATAAATTTGTATTGAGAGGGAGGTTTAAGAGTAGTGACAAATAGTTCTAAAAGAGTATCATCATTCATGTTATGTTCCATGACTTTATGATCAAGAGACTTCCATCGTTTGAGGAAAGTATGAATATATTTATTAGGATGTTGCTTGGCATTGATGAAATGGCTAAGGTAATTTTTAGGAAGGTCATCATGTTGGAATTGCTTCACTAGAGTATTGACTAGATCGTCTAGTTGTGAGATGGAATGTCTAAGAAGTTGGTTTTTCCATTCAAGTGCATCACCAAAAAAGGTTTTTGCTAAGATCTTGGTGGTAGAAAAGGTCTTAGTTTGGACCCATTCCTTATAGATATTACCAAAAGACTTAAGAAATATAGTAGGGTCTTTAATCCCATTATATGTTATAGTTAGATAAATGTTACCAATATCTATTGATGTAATGAATGGGGCTAAAAGTATATTTTGAAGATGTTGAAGAATATTTTTATTCATTAGAGGTTGATGGATGATATTCCCATTGACATCTCTAATAGGAGGAGGGCCAAATTTTGATTTGGTTGAGACATGATGACTTGAGGTGGTTGACTAATCATATTGCATAAATGTTGTTGCATGTTCATCACTTGAGATTGATTGGTTTTTTTCATGATGTTCATTTGATGTATGACTTGTGGAATAAGTTGATTTGTATCAATAGGTGGGTTTGAAGGTAGGGTATTAGTGTTGTTAGGAAGAGGATTAGTAGTGCTAGTAGGAGGAGGATTATTTTTAGGTGGAGGATTACTAAAATTATTTTTAGTTGTGTTAAGTGTGGTAGAAGAAGGAAGTTTGTTAAATCCACCATTATTGTGAGGAGTGTAAATAGTATTATCATCAAGGTTTTTGAATAATTGGGATGCATCTAGATTATCAATTTTAGTGGTTTTATCCATGTTACTTTGGGAAATGATAAGACTAGGTGATTTTATTATGGGTGTAACAAGAAGATTATGAACTTGGTTGTAAGGTTATGATTGTTGATAGGATGATTCCAAACATTGGTATTGGGAAGATGATTAGGATGAAGGACCTCAACTATATTACATTATGTAGTGAGTGGTTTTGGTTTAGGAGAAGGTGAAGGAAGAAATTGGATAGTTTCATCAAAAGTAATGAAATAAACTAGGCTATTATCTAAATAATTAATTATACAATGTTATAGACTAATAAAAGGATGAAAATATTCCATCATGATGAAAAAAGACTAGATAACCACACAAGGGGAATAAAAAGTGACAAAAAATAGCATAGGGTCGACTGGGTCGATCTTGTATGTAAATAGAGACTAAAAAGGGTCTATAATCATAATAAAATTGAATAGATTGATCTTGTATAGTGGAAAAAGGATGAAAAATGTCTATAGATAGTACAAGGTTGACTGGGTTAATCTTGTATAGTGAATAGAGGCTAGAAATAGGTAGATTCCTTGTTTTGCATATATCTTTGTTTCTACTCATCCATTTTGCAAACCATAAAATGCATTGGATTCATGATGACATAGGGAAGATGAAAATTTTGATAATAAGTTGTGAATTTAAATAATACAATTTTTATAACTAATGTAAAGAAGTAAGTATAGAAGGGAAATACATAGTCAATTGGATCAACGCTGGCCAATCCAATTGAGGCACACAATACAAAACCTTGCACTAACACTAGATAATGAAAGGTTTTACACACAAAATTGAGCAAAGAGAAATCAATAAACTTTAAAAGTAAAGAGATAACTAATTGGTCAACCTAAATGTTTATTATATTATTAAGATATGATTTTTAAATGTGATGGAAACTTGGCTATAAGCAAGGTGCTAGATAAAAATCTAAATATGGTTTCAGGTAGTTTGGGATGAAAGGGACTATAGTGGTAATGATATAGGATTGGTATTAGGGCCTACCACCTCACTTCACACAATACAGTGATAAGGTTTTTAGGTGCTTATCTAGAATATACCATTAACTATGCTTTATACTTGACCAAAGGATCAAGTAAGCTTCCCCCTTGGTGATGAAATCCAAGTAGGTTGGCCTAGGGTAGATAGATGTTAAAGTGTTTATTTATGTTTTTGTGATTGGTCATGTATTTATAAAATATTAATAGTGAAACTAAGTGATTAAAAAATCCTCTAATTAAACTATGTGAGTTATTATAAGCATGCAAACAATAGGAAAAGAAATGTGTGAGCTAATTACTAACAGATATAAGGTTAATTCCAAAAGGTATAGTTTTAAAAATATATGCACAAAATAAAGAATGGGTAGATAGTTTAAAACCTATAATGTGAAATTAAGGTTTTAAAATGAATTGGGTTGACAAGGTCGATCTAATTATTTTAGGCAACACATAAAACATAAAACTAGGTCAGTAGGGTCAATCCAATTGTCAATATAAGGGAAGTTTTAAAGACTAAAAAATATGAAAGGAAATATAGAAAAGAGAGAAATAGAGAGGCATAAAATAACCTTGGTGGATTAGAGATGAAATGAATGATGATTGTTGATGAAAGACCTTGAAATATGTTTGAGAAACCTGCAAACTGGGTCGATAGGATTGATCAAGCTATGAAGGAACCTATTGCAAAGTGCTAAAACTATAAGGGGTTGACTAGGTTGACTAAGTAGGATAAATTGGATGTCTACAAATATATAAAAATGTATTGGGTTGACTAGGTTGATCTATTTACCTGTTCCTATAAACTTGCACACAGAGATAAATAGTTGGGTTGATAGAATTGATCTAGTATGTCAAAATATATGATCAAAATGATGATGAAAAGCATGAAAATAAGTGAAATAAATCTTGTAAGGGTTAGTTACACATCAAGTTCACTAGAATGTATGCAATAAAAAATGCATCATGTCTATAAATCAATCCTGGCATAGAAAAGATAGAGCATACCAACACTTCTAATTGGGTATACACTTGTTAAGCAGGAGCATGACCAATATGGGGATCTACTAAACTTGATTAAGTGATCACTTGTCACAAAAAATAATGCTATAAAGGGTTCTAAATCCTACAATCTAACACAATAACACAACCCTAATGGATTCCTAAGGTTTAAAACATTCACTTACTCTAATAACAAGAAAGTAAAACTAATCTAGTACACACCAAAACTTTTGGCATAAAGTGGGGGTTAAAAATAAATAAAACAACTAAAATAAACATGTATTAGAAGACATATAATCACATAAATGTATATGGAATCCTAATACATGGGAGAATAATATAAATGTATTATCTATCTACTCTTATAAAGGATAAATAAAATTAAAAATAAATACGTTTGAAGATGAACCTACCAAGCCTCAATCTCTCCCTTGGCCAGGGTGCTTCACAAGATATTTTTGTGGTATGTAAGGATAACCAAGATAAATCAGCTCTTGCTACACAAACTATCTAAGCATCAAAAATACTTCTTCATAGGATAAGATATATATCTCCAAAGAAAGTATGGAACTTTAAGCTTTATTCCTCAAGTAGAATGGTCAATAACTAGATGTTTGATTGCACTTATTCCCTAAAAATTCTTCTCTTATGAAATGGTGGGAAATGAACTTGTATATATAGTTAGATCTTTCCTTAAATCCTCTTGAAAACATCTATTGTACAGGGTTTACCCAATGTGTTTTTAGGGATAATTCACTAGGTCTGAGCTAGGTCAACTAAAAGGATAACAAGTTAAAAATTTAAAAAATACCCCTAAATTATAATGGGTTGACCCAGTCGACCTAATACAATCGACTATCCAAAAGGGTGTTAAGGAAAGAAAAGGAGGATCAAAAGAGGAAAAAGTTTGGAATGGGTAGGATTTATAAAATTAATCTTAAGGTAAATGGTTTTAGCATACAAGTGTGTAGATGGAAATTGACACAAGGGAAAATAATCTTAAAAAGCACCAAAGGTCTTCCAACACCTTTCCCTATGCACCCTTTAGGGAATGCACTAAGAGAGATTAAGACTCAACATGTTCCTACAAGATACAAAGTGTCAATAATCAATAAAAGTTTGAAAAAATTATGTGTATATAATAGCTATAAATACATGTCATTAATGTCAAAGGATGAGAGAAATCAAATTGATGGAGTTGTCTGAATCAATTCATTTGTGGTTTGCAATCAATATGTTTTGCCATCAATGACAAAGGGGTAGATTATTACACGTTTTCATTGATGTCATGTGGTTGAGCCTATCATTGATGTCAAAATAAAAATGAGGTATGGTAACCCATTTTAATGTATTGTAATGCATAGTAATAAATGATGAAATGAGTGGATGAAGGATGATGTCATGTGGTTGAGCCTATCATTGATGTCAAAATAAAAATGAGGTATGGTAACCCAAAGTGATGAGAAGGCTTGAGCATGGGATATCTTGTTTGGTCCAATAAGGAGCATGATGGTTCTAGGAAATGAATGCACAGAGGCATAAGAGGATTTTTGGGGATATTTTAACATGAATTTTAGGCATTAAATCATTCAAGTATGTTTCAAGTATGACTACAAAGGTAAGACCTACAGGTTTAATATGAAAAAAACTAGTCTTTGACTCTGACTAATCTAACTAGGGGTCATAAGATGTTAACATGACCTATGAAGGTTTTATAGTAATGACATAAAATTTGATAAGGTGTTTGAATATGTGAAAAATATTTAAAGTTCATATACAATGGTATCAAAATCAAGTATTGAGGCTTAATCGTTGCATGAGAGACCTAGTTTTAAGGCACAAGCTTGGTAGCTTATTGAGAAGAGAAGTGTGAGACCTATATCAACAAGTTTGGTAGTACATGAGATTGGTATGATTCAATTTTAAATATTTTTGATTATTTGAGAATAATTCAAGAGTTTTCTAAGTGTTTTTTAATATCCAAGTATGATTAGTGGTTCTAGACCTAACGTGCATATTGCCCTAATGTGGCCTAATGAAAGGTCAAGATGAGTTTTCAAGGAGATCGAGAACATGTGAGAATGGATTAGGTTTTTATAATTTTTATCAATGTTTTTGACCAAGTTTCAACTCCTTAGTTGAAGGAGAAAGTAATAAATCACATTTGAAGGTTTTCTGTGTACGCAAAATGAAGATATAAGAGTTTAAGAAGGAAGTGTAGATGTTCATTGGCATGTGTAAAATTTTCATGTTGTCCTAATAATTTTTGGAGAGATGTAAAATGATAAAAAAAAATTATTTACAAGAATTAGGATGTGGTTTCAAGGATAGAGCTATATGAACAAATGTTAATAAGGTAAACTAGTCTAAAACCCTCTCAAAACCCTCTTAATGACCCAATTAGAGAGAATTTATTGTAAAGTGACCATAATTATTTGTTTTATCAATTTTTATTATTTTATGTGGTATATCACTCTTCCATTCATCTCCAATTGGTAGTGGTGTGTCAGGGCAATAAGTAAAATCTATAAGAAAATGCTTATTTCTATGAGTTTGATGTTACAGGCATGGTTAACCAAGTCAATGCATGAAAGTGGACAAATGTTGAAGGACATTACTCATTATTTATTTCCATGGTGTTTTATGGAAAATTTATATCCTATTTTTCAACTAATTTTTTCACCCAAGTTGACCTATCGCTAAACTAGCTAAGAGTGAGAATAGTGAGAAAAAGGAGGCTAGAGTGAAAATGTTTTTAGGGATGACTTTCAGATGATTAAGAATGGTGTAGATTATCTTGGGTATTTTTCAATATCTATAAATCATATTAAATTATTTTATAATGTTTTAATATACTCACATACAAGCAATAAGGTGTTCTCAAGATGACATAACTGAGTGAGTGTAGATAGTAAAGGAGTAAGGTTAAGTGATTGATCTGTTTCTTATATATTTAGCATTATAAATCTATATATTTATGATTTTAGTTGATATAAATATATCATAGGATAATATAAATTAATTATATGTTCATGTAAGTATCCTTATAGGTATTCTAAGTCATTTTCATCATGACTATGTCTTAAGGCATAATGAATGTTTTAGGTGTACCAAGTGAAGTGAAGGGTTTGAGACTCTATGACAAGAATAATCGTATCTAATGAGTATTTTTATCTTATTTTATACCTAAGTTAATTTTTAATTCTTTATTTAAGATGGAGAGATAGGTTAAGTTATTGATATATGAAAGCCAAAATGGCTTATCAGACTATGTGAGGACTATGTAAGAGAGGCTTGAGAATTTGGTCTATAAAACCAATAGATGATACCAAAAAATATGATATATAAATTGGATATTGATATATAAGTATAAAATAAACTATTAATGTGGATTTTAAGTCATTAAAATTTCCTTTCAAGTGTTAAAGATGAACTTCTACATGATTGTGTTTTGGAGTAGAATGATAGTTGTAAGTGGTCCTATTGTAGAGATGAGTTTGGGATGTTTTGATCAGAGTTGAAGAATATATTGAATATTATTATTTTATAAAATTATATTAGGTATATATGGATGTGTTTTTATTCTTTATAAGTTCATATTTAGATGTTTTTGATCAAAATTTCTTGACTATGTTTTGGCAGTTTTGGGTAGAACAAAGTGAGCCTGTTGCAGAAGTGTTTTTATGTGATTGGAGCTTGAGTGAAGGTGTGTATTAGACATGGTGGTTAATATTAATTAATTTATTATATATTAATGGTTTATATATGTGTGTGTGTGTGTGTGTGTGTGTGTGTGTGTGTGTGTGTGTGTGTGTGTGTGTGTGTGTGTATGTATATATATATATATGTATATATACATATATATATATATGTATATATACATATATATATATATATGTATATATACACACACATATATATATATATATATATATATATGTATATATATATGTATATATACATATGTGTATATATATATATGTATATATACATATATATATACACATATATATATACATATATATATATATATACATATATATATATATATACAGATATATATATATATATATATACAGATATTTTATATATATATATATATATATATATATATATATACAGATATATATATATATATATATATATATATATATATCTGTATATATATATATATATACAGATATATATATATATATATATATATATATATATATATATATACAGATATATATATATATATATATACAAATATATATATATATATATAGATATATATATATATATATATATATATATATATATATATATATATCTGTATATATATATATATATATATATATATATATATATATATATATATATATATACATAAAGGGCTAATGGTGAGCATGCCTATTAGCATGGTTCAAGTGATGAGTTGGTATAAAAATGGAATTAACCTATGATGTTTTTATGATGGGTATATTTTATAATTTTTTTAAGTTCTTAAATATTTTTTGGATGCTAAAGGTATTTCAAGATGACTCAAGTATAATGTTTGCTTAAGACAGACCTAATTGCTTTAGGTTTACTTTAGGCCTAATGAAGGTTTTGACCCTTAAGGGATACAAATGACCTATGGAGTGATTTTTTATTGTTTTAAACATGTATCAAGACCTATTTAAAGTTTTATAAATTTTTTTTGATGTTCTTTTCCTACCAATATGGGTGAGACCAAGTGTTTGGTATAAAAGTAAGGCCTAAGTGGCTTATTTGAGCTAGTTAGAGAAGTGTGGAAATAAGTAAAGAAAATAGCTCTTGAAGGAGGAGTAGTAGGTAATTTAAGACAATTATAAGAGGAAGGAAATCATTATGAACATATAACACATCTTATTCATGTGGATTATAATTTTAGTTGACCTAATGAGCCTAGAAAATACATGTTGAATGAGTAAGCCTAAAAGGTTGTTTGAGAGTGGTAGAAAAGGAGAGCATAATGAGTTTATGTATATTAAAAAAAAATAAGGATACATCATATGATTGTTCCATGGGTATAAGATTGATTTATTTTTAGGTTAAATAAAGAGAGATCTTAAGAAGATATCATTATTAGTTGAGAGAGAAACAAGGTGCCTTTAGGTGATTAAGCTTGTCTTGGCTAAGTTGGTGCTTAGTCAAGAAGGGATTTGGATCTAAATTGAATGTTTGAGATTGAATAAGTGTCCAATAAGTAGATATGTTGGCTAAAATTCACTTATGGGTTTGGATCCTCCTTTTAGATCATGTTAAAGGACTATTTGGGTTGGTGCCTAACTAGTGAGGGGTTAGTGCTCCTTATGGGGTTCATGACTCACTAAATTTTGTTTCAATAATTATATATAATACTAGTCCAAGTGGTGTGATAGTTGTTTTTATCCCCAATGAGGGTTTCCCACATATCCATGGTGTTCATATGTTATGTTCTTGCTTCATGCTTATGTGATTTCTCTTCTATGCATTGCTATATCTCTTTGTTAGTTTGAATGGTTAAATAATGATGAATATAATTAAATAAAATGTTTTCACAATGATTCACCCCCACCCCCACCCAACCCCCCACCACCCAACTCTCAATGGTTTTTCTTCCAACATGAATATCAAATCTAATATACCTACTAGGTGAAGTGCTAGATTTAGTGGTATTTATATTGATTTGGTTTAAATTCCTTTCCTTATACTTGATATTGTTTGAAAAATAAAATGGTGAACATTGATGTTATTCTCGATATTTATATTTATGATGATTAAGAACATGATTTAAATGATGAAAATGCATACATTGAAAATCATAATACTTTTGATTCTAAGGCCAATCTTTATGATACCAATTTTTGTAATGATGGTTATTTTAGACACCTATATTTAGTATTAGATATTTTACAACATCAATTTTGACATATACTCACATGTTTGGACTTTTACATACACATTTAAATCTTGTGAATATTTTCCCTTATTAATTAATCTATCTATTATCTTTTCCAATATAATTTTTTATCATTCATATTCATGATTACCATAGTCTATGAAATAACACTTTATTATCCCATGTAGACTATCACCATATATAGGATCACTAACTTTCCCTCTCTACAAAATGCCAAAAATAATTAGATACTTAAAATTTGCTACAAGTGTCTACCTTTGCTAGTAATGTGAAGTGACCCTCAATAATTAGTTTTAAAATTCAAACAACTCCTTTGGGTTGGCATTAACACATTTCATATATCGATTACAATGGTAATATTAAAAATCCATATATAAAGACAAATCAAGATTAAGGTATTACTAACTTGGTCACTAATTTGAAATTTACTTATTCATTCACCCTCTACCTAAAAAAAAACCTAAGATATCCTTTAACACTCTCTTCAAATAGTAACACAAAAGCATAAATTCCTAAAAACCCCTTAAAGGAGTAACACTAGAGCCACTTGTATAAATACAAAGAAAAGGTATATATTATGTATTATTATGTTTTGAAAGCTAAACTATGAATTTCATTATAGCATAATAATGATGATGCAAAAACACACCTAGGTGGGGTTTGATCCCTCTTTAAAGTATTGGAAAGTAAGAAACATTCTATAAATTATAGGGAAGTGGTTGGATCTATCCAACCCATACTTCTAACCCATTTTCCAAGTCAATGTGGTGTCAAAAGTGAAGCTAGGTTTCATGGCAAAGAGAAGTAAAACCAGGATTTGTGCATAAGACTAAGGAAAATCTAATACAACAAAATCATCTACAGGAGCAAACATAATAATATGAGGTAGAAAAAGTGGTACTTTCAAATATATGACCATATTGGTCACCATAAGGGTTTGTGTTTCTTCGACACTATCCACATAGGTTTTGAGATCCTTTCTCCTGATATGAGTAGTGATAGATCAAAAAAATAACATTTATATAGACCGTGACATAAATAACGAAGATAAATTTAACTATAAAATTAGTTATGTGACTCTCTTCCTTCCTTGCTTGGGTAATTCTAAAAATACTAAGTGTATAAAATATCTTTCTCATATTCAGATTTGTATGGTAAATTACATATTTTAAGTAATCTATATTTAAATATTTTAATTTTATTTTAATCACATTAAATTTAAAAATAAATAAAAAATTATAGTGAACCTAGTCTTTATTTTGAGTGCCACAAACCCTAAGTATTTTTTCCTTATGGATTCTTCTTTCCTTCTAAGGTTTTAGATTTATCTAGCATTAACTATTTGATTTTGGATCTAATTTTTAATTTTATCTTATTTACACATAATCATGATGGAAACTATAATTAATATAGATTGTAATAAGTGAAATTATTCTAATGATTTTTGTGATAGATTTTTTTAATCAAAATTTGGTAAACTATGGAAATAATTACCTAATATGAAAAATAACTATGTAAAATCAAATTGCTACAAATATGCATTAAATACTACAAATTGATTTTAAAATTGGTAAATATGGAAATATACTAAATATGGAAAGTGCAAAAGAGAAATTAAAATTATATGGAAAATTAAGATTTTTAATGTTTATGGATTTGAGAGTGACTAATATAGTTTGATGACAATGTGTGGACCTGAAACAAGAGTTAACAAGGTTCTTAAATAATGAAGCTATGACTGGATAATAATGGGGGGTATTATTATCTAAATAGGGTGACATTGTCTAATAAACAATAGGGATATGATATTTATGGATTGTGTTTAGCTTCACCTATTTATTTTTTGGACTATACTAGAGCTTTTGATTTTCTTTAGGGACCACTGTATAACACTTTTTCCACTTGAAAAGCATAGTTTAATAGATAAGAAGACAAAATGCAATCATGGAGTATAAATGGGTTAGTATTTGAAGGTATGTTTGACTTGAATAACCCATTATATTGATAAATATTAATACTTTAAAGAGGGACCAAACTTTATGTATTTATCCCATGCTATGGTGGGGTGTATGAGAAGTGGTGCAAAATGATAGATGCTAGTGTAATCCTAGTATGAATAACTGATTAAACTATGTCTTGTGACCTTAGGGGAGTATTCATACTTTAACTCAAGGATAATAGGGATATATGTATTTAAAATTAAGAGAAATAGGGGATTTGATCTCAATGTGCAATTATAATTATGGTTTATTTAAATGTGGAAACCATTAGTGTGCAAAATGGTTTGAAATGTTCTTTTATATTGGTAATTTTGAAATTATTTCAGATGGGGATTCCTAAATTTTAGGATGACCCTTATAAAATTTTATAATTTTGGGAAAGAGTCTTTAATTGGAGGGAAAATAGTATTGGAAAGAGCGGACAATAGTGGGGTGCATTATTATCCTACTGGGGAACTATTATCGTAAAGGGAAAAACTATTAACTAAAAGCATGATTTAGTTTGGTAGTGATATTAGGTTGTTGAGTGATTTGAATAGGGACTGTTTGGACTGATTTGGTTTGCTTTAAGGAGTGAGTCATCATGTGGAGAGAAAATTAAGTGGTCAAAAGGCCCTAAAATAATTCATGAGATAAGTACATCAAAAGAGTGTTCACACGTGTACTATTTTAGCTTTAAATGTTAATTTTCATGTCTACATCCCATAACTATAGTAATGAAAAAAATTAAAAGTACTAGAGTAAAAGGAATAGTGACTAAACTTACATGTGAAGTTTAGTCTTAAATGTAGGACATAATTATGCACTCTTCATAACGTGAACTTGTAATGAAATATGTATAAAATTAGTCTTTACTTAAGATGAAAATCAAGAAGCAATGACAATACAAATTATAGATCTAATATTAAATAATAAATACACCTCATTGGGTATACAAATTGTTGTGTTTATGGTACAAAACTAGTGACTATTGAGTTTTGGACCCTTAGATATTTCATTCACATTGAAGAGATTAGATTATACTATGCATGCCCCAATATTCATTGATTAGGAGAGTGTGCTTAAGAATTCAAGATATGCTTGACTCCATAATTGTATACCCAAGGTGATGAAGTAGATTGGAATAATTGTATGAATTTAAATAGAGTATTCTAGTGAAAAACTAGTGCAAAAAACTGAACCAACCACTGCTTATGGAATAAGGTTCAATTCTAGTGAAAAATGGTGTAAAATAGTGAAAATGTTAGTATAATATGGTTTTGGTATATACAACATATAAAATGGCATGAATTGAAATTTAATATTTGAAACTAGTGCAAAAACTAAGGAGGAATTCATATGCCACACAAATGTCCCCAATTTGATATATGGTGTATATGGATTCTGAGACTAAGTAATAAAAACTAAATTTTTGAGGAAGAACCTATGCAACACATAAAACTCATGTCACATGTGATGCCCCAAAACTAATTAATATGAGACAAAAATCTAAGCATATTCTACAAAATGATATTATGATCATGTTACAAATTGGTATTAACTACTTGAGACTTTAATAGATTATATAAAGGATCATTTTATGTGTTTTGGGATAATATTTCCCTATTAGGATAATAATGGGGGGTGGTCCTATCCAAATTGAGTGCTCTTATCCAAACTAACTTTATGAATATTTTCTTGGTATACTCTATGATTCACTATGAGGTATATATAATTATGTTTGTGCACTATATTATTACGGCTTAGTTTCTAAGACAAGCCACTATGTATGCCTCTACATTTGAGGTGAGTTATTGAGTCTACATGATAAACCAAAATAATAAGTTATGTGAAAAATGTCATTATAAGAGATGTAAACCTTAGTAGTAGTGATATCATGGAAATGTATGACATAATCATATAGAGAAACTAAGAATAATAGTAAAGTGACATGCATGTACAAATAAACATACATAGTGAGAATATCAAGATAGATGTTAGCAATTAGGTACACAAATAAGTGATCAAAATTAAGTATAGAAATTTAAATAAAATTACTTGGGTAGGGATGCATGATATACATCATCACATACAAAACTAGGAGGATGCATGAAATATGGCATTGAAATATGATAAAACAAGTAAGAAAGTGGCATGACCATGACACACAAAAACAAAGAGTATACACAAAACATGAAAATCACACAATAAAAGGCTAAGGGACCACATACAATGGATATGTTTAAATGTCACACATGCCTAGAAATACACATGCATACATATTTAAATTTCCTCACATGCATAGAAACAAATAAGGAAGGTTTATAGCCACACACATGGATATGCTCAAATGTCCTCAAATAAAACAAAAAATACACACAATACATAAAGGATGAAAACATTTATAAGCATATGTAATTGATCCACGTAATAAATTTGTAACATTAGTCTGTTGATTAAATTAGGTAACCAACAAGATATGTTAATAAGTGAGTAGTATCAATAAATGTAATTCCATTTAAAGCATTAAACTATTAGCAATAAGGAATAGTTAAATATAGATAAAACATATGTATAATATGCTTCCATTGAACTTGTTGATGTATGTACAAGCTGTAGAAGGCCTATGTGTGATTTGAGACTAAGTAATGATAACTTATGCTCAATGGGACAATAACAAGGTGATTGAACAATAATGAGGTGTGTTAATCATATAGATTTTTACGTAGAAGATGTGTAAAATATTTTTGCTTGATGCATTTCGAATCATGACCCTTGATTCATCATTAATAATGAAAAATGTGTCGAGAACAAATATTTTACATAGCTTCCACCCAAAAATCTGTATGATTTACTCCTATTTACTATGCAAACATCAAAAATCTCATGAGGTGTGTTACTATCCAAATAGGGTGCTACGGTCTGAATAAAAGTTTATGAGTCTGAGATAGTAAATATTATAAATTAGGAATGGGTATGTAATCATGTATCCTTTTAAATCACTCATGTTCACTCATGAAACATATATGATATGAAAATATATAGAAATAAATGCTAAATATTGTGCACAAATTAATTGATGTAAATAAACTAAACATAACATGCAAGGGTCTTGATTATGAATTATTATGAAGTATCTGATATTTTTGTATTTTTTTGCATATATTTGAAGAATATGATAATCTATAAATCAAAATAAAACATCCAAGGAATGTGGATAATTGAAAGGTAGATTTTGTGTAAGATCATTGAGTATTGGATAGCAAATATTATCAATCTCACATAGATCATCATCATTGTGATTGTCATACCATTCATATTGTACAAATTTATCTTTATGTTTGTCATTTTTTTTAATCATATGAAGTCATATGATAAGTTGTTTGAATATATAAGAGGCCTCATGTTCATTTTTGGGATAGACCAAATTTGAATCATTTTTCTCATTTTTGAATGTACGATTATCATATATACCATCATTGAGGACATAGATTACGTTATCCTCAAATTTGAATGTGATAAATTACTATAATATGTATATTGTATCCTCCATTTCATGTAACCATGTTTATCCAAATGTGGCTTTTATCTAATTTCATGTGTTCATAAAAATGATTAGTGTTTTCACCACTTTGGGATCACATGAAATTGATACTATAATATGGCCTATGAAATCTTGACAATATATATATATATATATTATTGTAATTCATTTTGTTCATGACCTATGTGATAAAGCAATGCAAGTGTACATATATTTAGATCATTATCCTAAACTATTCCCACATTCTATATATATTTTTTTCAATGAAAAATTGAATGGTCAAAGGATTTCTTCTAGAATGTTTGTAGATTCTGCATATGTGATCCTTTGGTGGATCCTTGGTAGGATGTGGTGTGAGTTGTATAATATGATTAGTTACTTTAGCATTATATTTATATAGGCTATGCTATAATGTTGAAAAAATATCTGTAACATGTCTTATGATTCATAAAAATAACAAAAGTGCTTTCCCTCTTGAATTGACAATTGACTAGTGGATTTATGGAATATTGTTGGTAAAGTTATTAATTCCTTGTCAATTAATATCTATAACATCACATGCGATCTATCCTATACAGTGATTAATTATATTTGAGTACCTAGATTAATGTCCATGAATTCTAAATTATTTACCAAAATTGTGAATGATGACATGTTGGTGTTTGTAGTGTATTGATTACTATATTTTGCCTCTTGTGATATAGAAATGTTAGATTTTACAAAGGTATTTATCACTGGGACACTTGATAGAGATATATATAGAGTAGTGTATATATGAAAAAAAAAATTCTCTCCTTTATCCATATCTAGAGTGACAACCTTTTCTATGTTTATATTTACAAATATTATTGCATTTGAATCATAATTATATTCCCTCAGGATAAATGGTGTGAAATTCAATATACATAAATAATCATCAATGATCATTGGTGCTTCATTAATATCATCATAATAAGTTTCATCAAAATCATTAGCATCATCCTTTATGGATATAAAATTTGGATCTTCTTAATTGAATAATAAAGGTAATTATTGTACATGTTCATCATGGTCTACCAATTAAGTTGAAGTATGTGGTTATGATTTATCAATGGATTATAGTATCTAATCATTTACATTGGACTCACCAACCTCATATGTGTGTATATGTTTTATATAAAAAATCTATGGTGGTGGCACTATAATATATTGAGGTGAAACCAACTATGATGGACTCTGAGAGGTAGATTATGCAATTTTAAAATGTATGAATGGATGATTATTAGCTGGGAAGTTATATAAATATCCATCATGTATAAAATTTAAATACATGTGTAAAGTTTTTTAACCCTAAATTTTATGGATGTAGGGTTAAGAATATATAAATGATTAAGCATAAGGGTGATAAATAGATCTATATCAGGCTAATTAATTACAAAACTTAAATAGAACATATACTAAATTTATATACTAAGATATGCTAAAACTAGAAAGTAAATCTATGCTATATATGGAAATGACAAATAAATAATATACTTAGTTGGTTTTGATGTTAATACATATCTATAATTGGAATAGATAGGAAGTAGACTAGGAAAATAATTTGGAACATTCACCAAATTCTAGATTTAGTGCCTCTGTAGCTATGAACACTTGAATCAACCTAGGCTAGTTGCATCAATGATAGTATATGTGTCATATGCAAGTTTATTCTATGGAATATCTATTGAAACTAGATGTGACCACTTAGATTATTCTATGTTTATCATCACCTTCAATCTGGTGTATTCAGATCTAGGTCATAGACTGTCACTCCTTTTCAAATTATCAAACCCTAGTCCTTCATCTTCATAGTGTCTATAGGGAAAATGGGTTAGTGGGAACATAGTGTCACTATCCCAAAGGCCCCTCTATTAATGAGCACTACATACATACCCAAAACTTTAAGGAGGGCCTCAAACTTATGTATTTATCCCCTACATGTTGGATTGTGTGTAAATCATATAATACGTGAAAAGTAAGTAAAAAAGTGGCCTAGCTTGTAACTTGGATAATCACTCTCTTGGGATGCTCCTTCATTACTTCAAACCTATGTATGTTTTGTTATTATGAATGATATGAGAATAAAACAAAATAGGAAAGATTTACTCTATTGAATACTTGATTGAATTCTTTTGATAAGTTGTATTCATCTATGCTATGTTTGGAATGAGTTAGGGTTGATATTGTATTTATACCAACCCCTTTGGGGAATATATTATAGTAAATAACTTAATCCAACCATTAAGATATGCTTCATTTGAAATTAGATGACTTTAGGGCATTGAGTACTTAATTCAGAGTAGGACACCTATGTCGATGTAGGTGTCTATCTGGGATGCAAGTGTCTAGGGATTAGAAAAATAGGTACAAGCTCAAAAATTGTAGAAGCATAATATAAGTTGGCTTTAAGCATCATATAAAATATAGAAGTCCTAGGTCATCAACATAAGATTGGTCAGACTAAGAGATAATCTAAGGGGCACAAGAGAGAGTAGACATGAGAATTGTGGAATTAAGAAAGGTTTATAACTGAGAGGAATGACCAAGGTATAGATTATTTAAGTGTAGAAGACTAAGATGATATATAATTCATCAATAATATATAGTTTTTCCCCTTTTAATCTAGTAATGAAATTTATAGGTTAAAGGAAAAGAATGTGTACCTAGGTGTGTATAACACACCTTGCCTTTGATTGAGACCAACTTGAGTGCTTTTTTGGTTACTAACCTATAATTTAATCATGTTACAATATATAATCATTGCATATAATCTAAAATTAAAATTATTAAAATTGAAAGAGAAAGGTTTAGGAGTACACGTATGTATCGGTACAACCATCTTGCCTATTAGTAACTTGATTTGAAAGATGTATAATTATAACTCACTAAAACTAAGATTAGGAAAAATATATAAATTTTTTAAGTGCACATATCTAAGGAGATAGATAGATATATAGATATAGAGAGAGTAGGGCCCATGCACCCAACCCTAGAGAAAAGGTGGATTGCCACTTGGCAATTGAGAATAGCACAACTGTGTAATCCAATCATACTTATAACATAGTGAGTGTGAGTGAAATAAGTCAACTCACACTATCAAACTAGTGAATATGGATGATACAATCAAGTCCAACCTGAAATTTTTGTAATATTGAATGATTTAATCACCTCAACCATACCAAAAAGAAAACTAAATACTATAGTAGATTGGCTCAATATAGTTCATAAAAATCCAACTTGGTTGGTGGTGATAGACCCTAAAAGTGTTTGTAATAAGAAAATGATTTGTATTTTATAATATTAGGTACAAATTGCATAACATTTGCACCTCAGATATGTCTCATGTTGAAGTTATGTATAAAAATGGTACCAATGTATAGAATTCTCCCACAAATGTGATTTGAATCATATAATTGTGTGTTTTGGCCAATTTTAAATTTGAACAAGTGTGGGTGACATGTTACCATAACATCCCACCACCATACATGTATAAATATTAAAAATAACATAAGTTCCAATGTGGAAAACATGTTTTTAAAACATGCCCCTACTATAATCTAGGTAATGATAAATACTACATAACTATGGAGAACATGTTTTCAAAACATGCCCCCACTGTATATCTAAAAATGTGAATGTGTGGAATCCATGTATCTATCACATGTCCCTAATAAATCTACAAATTTAAATGTGTGCAATGCATGCCTCTTTGACATGCACCCATTTATATGCCCCCATTTTGAGGTGAGAGAAAAATAGAAACTGATAGTTAACTCAACTCAAAAGGATAATATAAACATATAACTATGATTAAACCATGTAGCATATATGAAAACATGTCTAGGTAAATGTATAATTTAATTTTATAGATTATAATCACATTAAGACCTAATATGCATGATAAGTATCATATAAACATTTAGATAGTAACGATAGAAGCTCAAAAAGCAAATCAAACACACACAAGAACATTCAAAATTAAGTCAAAATGCAATGGAGACCACAAAGAATAGGCATGTTCAATTACCACATAATCAAATGTACATGACCTAGTCAAATGTCTATAAAAATAAGAATGACATATTCAAATGTCTATATAATAAGCAACGATAAATTCAAATGCCAAATAGGTAATTAAAGGAATGGGGGCTACAAAAAATGGAACATTTTTAATTAATAAATAAGCAATACAATTAACAAGACAAGATACTCAAGGAAGTGCATAAAATAAATCACAAGAAAACAACATTAACATATCAAAGTATCCCATAGATCCAACATGTCAGCAAAATTTGTCAAGTACATAGCATATCAAATACACTATAAAATATATAAGCATGGATAAAGTCATGTGTAAGTATATATATGAGATCAAACATGATAATGTAAAGTGAACATAGAATGATATACCATATTAGTATCATGATCATAAAGTTGAATTACCTCAACATCCTAGTGATGTTAGTAGAGGGAAAGACCAACATCTAAGTGTATAGATCATGTATCTGTAAATGCCTATGACACACTCAAATAGAAGTGTGAAACACATGTATGTAGAAGTAAGCTATATTATAACCATAAACATGGAACTAACACATAGATTCAAAGGATCCAATAAAATATTTAGATGACAAAAATAAATTTAGCTTTTTGAAGTTTTTTATTTTTTGGGTATTTTTGGAATATGTGAAGATTTGAAACCTTAAGTTTGATCTTTGACATTATTTGCATCATGATTAGATAAGTTAAAATGATACATAGCATGTTCTTCCCAACACTTTACATGTGTAGTATAATAATTGATGATATGATTTGGAATATGTATTGATTTTACTTCACAAGAAAAATAAATACCTTGATGATTTAGATCAAATGTAATTTACATAATATATAACCAAAATCTGCCTAATGTAAATGAGTGTAACAGGTAGGTGCACAAATTTGGGGGACAAAAAACATGATAGTCCCCAAAATTTGCATGTTTTTTTTACAAATGGATTATGCCCTTTTTAAAAGGGCATACACCCTTTATTTTGAAAATTTGAGGCTCAAGCTATTGCCCAAGCTTCAAGGGTGTACGCCCTTTGTGGTCAACAAAGGATGTAAGCCCTTTACAAAGGGTGTATTACCTTTGTAATACAAAGGGTGTATGCCCTTTACAAAGGGTATATGCCCTTTTTAATACAAAGGGTATATGCCCTTTATAAATAAATTAGGGCATACACCCTTTCATTTTTTTTCACTTTTCATGAGCTATAAAGAAGAAGTCATGATTAAGAGAGGAAGGCAAACTTGTTTCCTTGAGTTTGTAGATTGATGCATATGGTTTGGAGCATTATTCTACCAACGAGATTTGACATCAAATTTCTTCACATCAAGTATTTTCATTTCTATGTAACTTATTGAACTAGGGGTTTGAATTTAAATTTGCATTGAATTTTTTAAATTGGTGAAAAAAACCTATTTAAAAAAAAAAAAAAAGATACATAAGTTTGATGGGTCCATTTCCCTAATAAAATGTTAGACAAAACCCACTAGAGTTTGATTTTACATGATAAGAAGTTGAATTGTATGAGAAATACAATGCCAAATGTTAACAATTATAGATGATTATCAATGGTTTGCATCATTATATAGCTGGTAGTGCACATATTTTACTTTCTAATACACTAAAATCTATTTTTAATGAAGTGGGAAATGTGACTTCACAACTGGATCCAATGTTGCATTAAAGATAGGCTCTAAAATAATTTTATTTTGATAAATTATCATCTGAAGTTGTGAAAAAAAATAAAAAAACAAGATTTGTGTGCTTTATTTATTAAACCTAGAATCAAGGTTTATAAATTTTTAAATTACATATTTATTCATTTACATGTTTATTTTCCTTTGAACAAAAAACTCTATTTTAATATATATATGATACTCATAGCTTTTTATCATGTTTAAGGAATTCACATATTATTAATTTATTAGTTTTATAGATGATTAGGGATGCTATGGGCACCCCTTATGGATGAGAAAAAGGTTTAGGTGATTTTTCTGATACATTAGAGAATCCACTATCTCTATAGTAGGTTATGATTTAGGGATGGAGACTGGTGAGAACATAGTTTAATTGTTTTTTATTTTGTAAGCAATGATATTTTATGTCATATTTACATAATTGTATGCAACTCTAGATCTAATGATATATGTATGCTCTACAGGATTCCCTGTCATAGGTGTATATGCGGTCTCATAGCCCTAGACAACCATTTAGATGGAATCTGATGCATGTAGAATTATTTTACAAAATTGTACATTCTTAAAAAATTTATCAAATCTTCAATATATAATTTTAATTCATTAATTTCTATATTTTATATGTTGTCTAGAGACAAAAAATTTCATCAGTTGTAAATGAAGTAATGGATGACCCACATGTTGAGAGGAGAATATTTCCTCATACTAAGGCATCCAACACCACTGGCTCTATGTCTATGGAAACAAAACATAATTTATTTGGAGGCAATGAGGAATAGGAGATTTAGTTGTTGTGCTAGTGATCTAGTTTTGGGCATAAACTATTTTGTATGCTGATATGGCTCACATTGTATGCCTATATGGTGCATTTTCTATATGTACATATTTGTAGACATAATCAATTTTGTATGATGATCTGGACCACATTGTATGCCGATATGGCACATTTTGTCTATGTACATGTTATGGTCTACATTTTTTCTTGATATATGTTATATTATTTATGTTAAATTATGACATAGAACTTTGCATGTATCTCATATATACTATTATACAATATTATTCCTTTAACTATGTGTATTTTCTATTTTCATCATTTAATGTTTACACATATTATTGATTAATGATTGAATTATTACTTCATATGGGGTTTAAAAAATTCACATAATTCTCTAAGTTAG
This sequence comes from Torreya grandis, assembly GCA_037957365.1. Classification (NCBI taxonomy): domain Eukaryota; kingdom Viridiplantae; phylum Streptophyta; class Pinopsida; order Cupressales; family Taxaceae; genus Torreya; species Torreya grandis. The sequence continues at coordinate 347,383 of JARHVA010000314.1, forward strand.
GTAGTTTGAGTCATAATGTATATTTTACATTTACATGTGATATTTTCTATTTACTTATTTCATTTACATTTGATTTTTGTTTGCCAACCCACACATAATTCCCTATCTAGACCTCTGGCATATAAGCAAAATATTTTTCATAAAGGATATCAACCTAAGGCCACACAAAACTTGACTCTTCATATGCCTTCTAGTTCAGACAAAGGCAAGAATAATTATAGTGAAAAGTGGTGCCATCAACAAATACCAGAGAGACACAAACACTCTCAATGTTGGGTGTAACAATTCTTTCTTTGGAAACCAACATCATATCATGCATAAATAGATGATATTGAACCAAATAACACTTTTATAATCACCAACACCACTTCCATATAGACCTCTAAAGAGTGTGAACAACTATTCCATACCATGTTATGGACCTCAAGGTTCAACCTCTTCATCTTATCATGGACAATCTAAGTCAGAATATCATCATCACACTATCTACACCCCAACAACTTGGCCTTCCCATTATTTTGCATTGTAAGCTATAATCCCTGGGGTGGATTCAATAACCTAGTATAAATATATAGGTTTAGAGGTAATGCACATTCTAGAATAAATTTGAGCATATGGATGGCACCATCACTTGTAACATGTGCCTTTTGAAGTCTATAACATATTATTAGGAAGGTTGTACTTGTATGATTGAGATTCTACATATATCAAGTGAAACCAAAAATTTGGGATGTACAACTAAAATATTGCTTTTTCAGCCTCTTATAGTCAACTACACTAACCAAAGTCATGTTGGTCTCTTCTAAAAAATGTCATAAACTAATCATGCACATGCATAGTTTCATGTTGCTCATGGTTTATCTTAAGACACCTATGTAGGAAAGAAAGTAAGAGTTTATAGTGTGATCAATGAAATCAATGTCCCAATAACAAAAAACATGACAAGTTATTAAATCCACATAATAGATTCTTCCTAGAGATTTAATTTATTGCAATACACCATGTAGTAAAACACCACATATATTTGGTCCATTTACAAAAAATTGTTTCTATCATAAATAAATTTGGGAGAATGATGATCATAAATGTTAGTATGTTTAGTGATGCACTTGTGTATGTCTTTATCTCCTACTTGTCCATATAATAAACAAATACAATTATAGGTTTCCATATAGTCACCATGGACTACTTATACATGGGTTAATATCGACATTGATATCCCTCTTTAGACTATCCACAAAATTACAATCTTGGCAAGGCAAGAATATAAACACAAATGAAGGGACTTAAGCAACTTCGATATTCCTTGAATAGTATATAAAATTTGAGGTTATATTATTCTGGTACTTAAAGTCATATTCAATCTTTATCTCAATATGGAAAACCAATCCATCTATTGGTTTTTTCCATTTAAAATCAAAAGACCGGAAGCTCTTTTCAAGCTAATTAATCCCAAATGCCTCAAAAGGATCAAAACAAAAAATATTGAAAAATAGGGGTATAGATCAGTATAAAATAATTTATTACAATATTTTGAATGTAACTCAACTTTTGTAACACCTCAGAAGGTTTGATATAATTTTTCTATCAAAAACTCTCATAGACTTATTAGTCTTAATGTTGCTCTAACATGCCAAAACCCATTCTGTCTTGAATTAACACTTAAAGATACCTTAGACATATGTATTTAGATGTTTAATGAATTATAAATACTTGGATAAAAGTTTTGGATTTCTAATTTTAATATTTTACCCAAAAATTCATAAAAATCATGTTTTGTTTATTACTCCTAATTACCCTCTAGTAGGTTAAAACTCAAGATATAATTTTATTACAACAAATGATCCTTTTATGAGGTCCATACAAGGAATTAGAGGTGTTTCAAAATTCATTTGGGTTTTACAAACTCAATTTTGAAGTTTATAAACTAATCTCTTTCCTTAATATCAAAGAAACACATAAAATAGGGTATCTCTTACACATATTCAATTGGTTGGAGGATCCCAATCGATGAACCGTCTACACAAACACATTTGTATGGAAGGTTTTAGGATAGAATTACATTTATATAGTCTCGATCAGGCCTCAAAAGTGAAATTTTTAGTTGGTCAGAGGCATTTTTGAAGATAATTCACCCATCCGTGAATGTACAAAATGACCAAATTACAATCATGTGTTGCATAAGAACCATGATGGATAGAGACTAACCATCAAATCCTACACATGGAGGGATAAGTCTTATAAAAAATATCAAGATTATTTTATCTAACTCATGACGGATGAGATTTGGTAATGAGGTTTATCTCATACCCAAATCTCTTAGAATAGGGTAAAATTTGGTCAGTGAGAGCCATAAATTCTAACTCATCAACCCAATCGATGAACTATCAGAATGAACACATTAAAATGGGCATTTTTAGGATAGAATAACCTTTTTTCAGTCTTGATCAAGCCGTAAAAGTGAAATTTATAGCTAGTTAGAGTCATTCCTAAAGATAATTCACTCATCCCTGAGTGTGAAAAATAACTAAACTTCGATCACAAATTACACGAGAACCATGAGGGATAGAGGCTAACCATAAACTCCTAAATATAAATGGATGAGTCCTCTAAAAAATCTAAGAAATATTTTCTCTAACTTGTGAGACATTAAATGTAGCAATGAGTTTTCTCTCATGGCCAAATCTCTTATAATGGGGTAAAAGTTGGTCAGTGGGGGCCATATATTCTAACTCATCAACCCAATTGATGAACCATCTATGTGGACACATCTAGATGGAAATTTTTAGGCTATAATCACCTCTGTTAGGTCTTAATTGACCCCTAAAAGTGAAAGTTATAGTTGTAGTTGATCAGAGGCATTTATTAAGAGAATTCACTCATCCTCAAATGTGTAAAATGACCAAACTTACATCATGAGTTTAATGAGAGCCATGAGGGTTAGAGACAAACCATCAGGTCTTACACATGGAGGGATGAGTCCTTTAATAAATACCAAGAGGATTTTGTCTAACTTTGGATGGATGAGATGTGGTAATGAGGTTTCTATCATGGCTATATCTCTTAGAATGGGGTAAAAGCTAGTTAGTAGGGGCTATATATTCTGACTCATTAGCCTAATAAATGAACAGTTTATATAAACACATCTACATGGGAATTTTTAGGCTAGAATCACCTTTGTCAAGTCTTGGTTGACCCCTAAAAGTGAAAGTTGTAGTTGATTAGAGTCATTCCTTAAGAGAATTCACTCATCCCTAAATGTGTAAAATGAGAAAACTTCCATCACAATTTGAATGAGAACCGTGAGGGATATAGATGAACCATTAGGTGCTATACGTATATGGATGAGACATAGAAATGAGGTTTCTCTTGTGGCCAAATATCTCAAAACATGCCAAAATTTGGTCAGTAAGGGTTTAAGCTTCTGACTCATCAGTCTAATCAATGAACCATCTATGCAAGCATGTTTAGATGGGTGTTTTTAGGTTAGAATCACCTTTATTAAGTCCTGGTCAGGCCTCAAAAGTGAAAGTTAAAGTTGGTTGGAGGGATTCCTTAAGATAATTCACTCATCCCTAAATCTACAAAATGAGCGAACTTCCATTGTGTGTTGTATGAGAACCCAGAGGGATAGAGATTAATCATAAACTCTTACACATGGAAGGACTAGTCCTATAATTAATTATAGGAGGATTTTATCTAACTTATGATGGATGAGATGTAGAAATGAGGTTTTTCTCATGGTCAAATATCTCCAAACAAGGTAAAATTTGTTCAATGGGGGCTGTAAATTTTGACTCATTAGCCTAATCAACAAACCATTTATGTAGACACATATGAATGGGCATTTTTAGGCTAGAATCACCTTTTTTAGGTCTTAGTTAGGCCTTAGAAGTGAAATTTGTAGCTGATCATAGGCATTCCGTAAGAGAATTCACTCAGCCCTAAATGTGTAAAATTAGTAAACTTCCATCACAAGTTGAACAAGAATCATGAGGGATAGAGATGAACCATCAAATCCTACACATACATGGATGAGTCCTCTAAGAAATCCTGAGAAGATTTTTTGTAAATTATGATGGATAAGATGTGCCAATGATGTTTCTCTCATGGATAAATCTCTTATAACTTACCAAAAGTTAGTCAGTGAGGGCCGTAAATTCTAACTCATCACCCCAATTGATGAAACATATGTGAAGACACATCAGGATAGGAACTTTTAGGATAGAATCACCTTTGTCCAATCTTGGTCAAAACTTGAGAGTGAAAGTTTCAGTTGATCAGAGGCATTCCTTAAGATAATTCACTTATCATCGAATGTGAAAAATAAGCAAACTTATGTCATGAGTTGCATGAGAATCAAAAGGATTAAGGATAAACTATTAGGTCCCACACATGCATAAATGAGTCCTATAAGAAAGAACAAGAGGATTTTGTCTAACTCAAGATGGATAAGATGTGGTAACAAGGTTTCTTTCATAGCCAAATCTCTCAAAACATGCCAAAAGTTGGTCAATGAGGGTTATAGATTCTAACTCATCCCAATCGATGAATTGTCTATGCAGACACATTGGGATATGTGCTTTTAGGCTATAATCACCATTGTTAGGTCATGATCGAATCTCAAGAGTGAAATTTTCAATTGATCAGAGGCATTCCTTAAGAGAACTCATTCATCCCTAAATGTGCAAAATGAGTGAACTTCCATCATGAGTTGCATGAGAACCGTGAGGGCTAAAGATGAATCATCAGGTCTTAAAATTTCACAAATGAGTCCTATAAGAAATTATGAGAGTATTTTATCTAACTCATGATGTATAAGATGCAGTAATGACGTTTCTCTTGCAGCCAAATCTCTTAGAACAGGGTAAAATTTGGTTAGTGAGGGCTATAGAATTTGACTTGTTAGCCCAATCGATGAACCATCTATGTAGACACATCAAAATAAGCATTTTTAGGCTAGAATAACCTTTTTTAATTCTAAATAAACTTTTAGGAATGAAATTTTTTGTTGATTATAGGAATTATTTAAGAGAATTCACTCGTCCCCAAATGTGCAAAATGAGCAAAATTCACTCACGAGGTATATGAGAATCAAGAGGGCTAAAGATGAATTATCAAGTCCTACATGTACATGGATGAGTCCTGTAAAAAATCTCAAGAGGATTTTGTCTAAATCATGATGGAAAAGACATGAAAATGAGGTTTCTCTTATATCCAAATCTCTTAGAACATTGTAGAAGTTAGTCATGAGGGTCATAAATTTTGACTCGTCAACCCAATCAATGAACTATCTATGTGGACACATTGATATAGGCACATTTAGGTTAGAATCACCTTTGTCAAGTCTCAGTCAATCCCCAAGAGTGAAATTTTTAGTTGATAAAAGGCATTCCTTAAGATAATTCACTCATCCCTAAATCTACAAAATGAGCAAACTTATATCATGAGTTTCATGAGAACTAGGAGGGCTAGTGACACACCATCAGGTCGTACACATGCATAGATGAGTCTTGTAAGAAAGCATAGGAGGATTGTGTCTAACTTGTGATAGATGAGATGAAGTAATGAGGTTTATCTCATAGCTAAATCTCTCAAAACATGCCAAAAGTTGGTCAGTGAGGGCTCATAGATTCTAAATCATCAACCCAATTGATGAACCATCTACATGGACATATCAGGATAGACACTTTTAGGTAAGAATCACCTTTGTCTAATCTTGATCAACCCTCTAGAGTGAAATTTTTAGTTGATTAGAGGCATTCCTTAAGAGAATTCAATCATCTCTAAATGTGTAAAATGAGCAAACTTATATCACGATTTGCATAAAAATTAGGGGGGATAGATATGAACCATTAGGTACTACATGTAAACAGATAAGTCCTCTAAGAAATATCAAGAGGATTTTGTCTAACTCATGATGAACAAGATGTGGAAATAAGGTTTCTTTCATGGAAAAATCTCTCAGAACATGCCAAAATTTGGTCAATGAGGGTTGTAGATTATGACTCATTATCCCAATCAACAAACCATCTACGTGGACACATTAAGATATGTACTTTTAGGCTAGGATCACCTTTTTAATGTCTTTTTCAACCCTCAAGAGCATAATTTGAAATTTATTATAGGAATTCCTTAAGATAATTCACTCATCCTCTAATGTGCAAAATGAGCGAACTTCTATTATGAGTTACATGAGAATCGTGAGGGCTAAAAATGAATTGTCAGGTCTTAGACATAAAAAAAGAGTCCTATATGAAATATCAAGATGATTTTATCTAAATTATGATGGATGAGATGTAAAAAGAGGTTTATCTCTTAGTTAAATCTCTCATAACATTCTCAAAGTTGGTCAGTGAGGGCCGTAAATTTTCACTTGTTAGCCCAATCAATAAATTGTCTATGTGGACAAATCAAGATAGGTACTTTTAGGCTAAAATCACCTTTGTTAGGTCTTGATCGACCCTAGAGAGTGAAATGTGTAGTTGATCAGATGCATTCCTTAAGAGAATTCACTCATCCCTAAATGTGCAAAATGAGAAAACTTCTATCATGAGTGTCATAAGAATCATGAGGGATAGAGATGAACCATCAAGGTGCTACACGTGCATAGATGAGTCTTATAAGAAAACCTAGGAATATTTTGTTTAAATCATGATGTATGAGATGCATAAATGAGGTTTATCTCACAGCCAAATATCTCAAAACATGCCAAAAATTGGTCAGTGAGGCCCATAAATTCTGACCCATCATGCCAATTGACAAATCATCTACATAGACACATTGGGATAGGCATTTTTAGGCTACAATCACCTTTATCTAATCTTTTTCAACCCCAAGGAGAAAAAGTTATAGTTGATTAGAGGTATTAATTAAGAGAATTCAATAATACCTAAATGTGAAAAATGAATGAACTTCCATTGCAAATTGTATGAGAATCAAGAGGGATAGAGATGAACCATCAGGTCTTACATGTACACATATGAGTCATCTAAGAAATCCTAGGAGTATTTTTTGTAACTTGTGATGAATGAGACATGGTAATGAGGTTTATCTCATGGCCAAATCTCTTAAAACATGCCAAAATTTGGTCAGCAAAGGCTATAGATTCTAACTCATCAGCCCAATTGATGAACCATCTACATGGACATGTCAAGATAGGCACTTTTAGGATAGAATCATCTTTGTCTAGTCTCATTCAACCCTCAAGAGTGAAATTTTTAGTTGATCAGAGGCATTACTTAAGAGAATTCACTTGTCCCTAAATTTGCAAAATGAGTGAACTTATATCATGAGTTGCATGAGAACTGTGAGGGATAGAGATGAACCATCAGGGCTTACACATGCACAATGAGTTTGTAGACCTTAAAAAATTAAATAAATAGGTTTATCTAAATCTTGGTAAACCTAAAATACAAACAACTTAGGGTTAAAAAATACTTTTATAGATGCACAATGAGTTTGTAGACCTTCCTTACAATTTACACACTAATATTCATGCATTACATAAGGAATAGGTATCAAATTATATAAATGACTAAATTGAAATGTATGGATCCTTTTAGGCTCTAAGATTAATTTAGAGACAACAAAAAAAAAATACCCTTATCCACATTACAATAAATCCATCACCATAAAACAAGGGTCTATTAATAGAAACCTTTAACATAGAGGTTAGTAGAATATGATATGAATTACTTATTTATTTTATTGATCATCATTCAAAATCAATTTCCATATCATATACATTTAATAAAACACAAAATATAAGATATGCATAGAATAATATGAGCAAAGATAGTTTTGTCAATAGTTTCCTTTTATTCACTACTTTGCTCTTTCTTCTAATTTGAAAATATATATCTAAAACTATCAAAATAGACCTTGTATTTCCCTCACCAACTAATAACTGATTCTTAATTCATTCTCCATGTGGGATTCTTAGACATAGCCTTGGTTACAAATTAACTTAATTTGTAGACCTATGTTATATTAGGGTTAAGGCATTAGAAAATCTTCACCTTTTCATAAGACTCTTAATTACATGTTACTATATTTTTAGATGTTGTGATCCCTCAAAAAGGCTTACAAGAATTCAAATTTTTGAATAATGCTTTTATGAATTTTATGAATCCTAGACACCTAGTAAAGAATATTAAGGACCAAAAACCACTCTAGAACATCTACCTTATTTCAAACCAAAAATGACATCATTAAAGGATGTCCCTGTATCAATGTTTTCTTGAAAGGATAAACAAAGAGAATGTGAAAAAGGATTTGCTTAAAGTAAATGAAATTAATATAAATTGTTTTAGCTTTTATTCATTTCAAGAAGTAAATATTCTATACTCATAACACCAACCATATGAACGTAGAAGCTCGTATGGTGCCACTAACCTACATTTGAATTGTTAGTAAAAAATTTAAACAAAAATAAACACATAATCATAAAATAGTTGAAAAATAAAATCCACTAAATGAAATAACTTTATTATAATTATTTTAAATAAGTTAGATAAAATTACTAATTCAATCTAACATACCTTTAGGATAATCTATATTTAGAAGTGTTTCAAGAATTGCTTCATGGTCAGATTCACACGCTTTCCACAAAATTTTATTATGAGGCTTTCTATGATATTTGATCAATTGAACATGTGTAGAAATAATAAGGTTTAAATAATGAAGCACCATCTTGTGTGTTTCAAAGTCTTCAAATAACAATTTTTTTATTTTTTTATGATAGTACCTATGAAACTGGGTTCTAGTAACCACTACAGATCTAGTGGGATAAATTAGCTCTTCTCCATCAATAATATTTGTGGTTTTCTTTTTGTTTCTACACAATGACACAAGTAGTAGTTTGTTCCCTATTCTCATGTGTAACTATTGGAAAAACATGTACTACATTTAAATTATAATAAAATTGTAAGTAAATATAGAAAAAATAAAAATATCACTAATATATAAGGTTATATATTTAATTAAAAAATAAATTGTACCTGGTTGCACGAGCTATGAGATGTGTTTAAAGTTAACTGATGATGCCATTTCATGATCTATCACTTGTTGGAGTGAATGTCTACTCTCTATAGGTAATATGGGTCTAAAATACCATTCATCGACCCATTATTTTGACTCACATTCATTATAATTAAATTCCATACATGAGGAATAGAAACATACCATATCCCTATTATAAATAGTCTATGAACTTGAATTTGAGCTTTGAATGGAGTAGAAAACACTCATTTAAGTATTGTAATGCAATATTCATACATTAACTTATGTTTTTCCTCTATTAACCAAAAAGTTCTACATACATGAGAATGTTTATATGATCCATGACAAATATTTTCATAACACCAACTCATAATACTTGATTCATCAATTAAATTAGCACCATCCTTGTGATTTAATTGCTCTCTTTTAAGGGCTCTTTTTACACATGTACCATCACCAGCATGTTCCCCTTTTCCATGCCTAGCATTAAAGAAGCTCCAAAAATGTTGAATGCCATTCTTCTTGTGCATTCTGCTTAACTAGGAATTTTTTTGAGAATTCTTAAATTGCCCTACATAATTATCTGACCAAATGTAGTGTATATCAAACATGATTTTTTTAAAAATCATATTCATATAAAATATCTCAAAATAACCCTAGAAAAACTCTAGAGAATGTGATCTATCATCTCTCATATAAAAAAGGTACTCCCTCAAAATCTTTCTATTGTCATTTATGCTATCAAGTGCATGCTTGAATGTAATGTGAACATATTGATTATAATATTAGGATTGAACCTCATTTTTTGGTTTTAGTGTGTATTTTTTAGTAAAATCCACATCTAAAATAATGGTGCCAACTGGGAAGTTTTCCTTGCATGCTTTGAATTGATTATCTAACCATTTTGATTTGTGTGAGTGTCTTGCATATTGGTAGATAATATTATTTTTGAATTCAAACATGAAATAACATATATAAACTTTAGTCGTAACCAATTCACATATTGATTACTCTTTTCCATCTTGTAAGACATACTTAATAGATCTATACTTCTTATAATCAACTAGTTGCTTTCCAATTTCATGTGAAATATCTTCATGTAAACAACTCATTAAATTTGACAAACCACCACAAATATTATATATTCCATCTAAACATTATTTGGAAAAAAAAAAAGCCCATCCCTCAAGTCTTTAATATAAAATACCTTGGATTAATTCTCTTGATGTTTTAGGTGGGGAAGACACCATACATTCTTGCAAAATCTTATCAGTATGTAAAGTACAACATATATGATAAAAAACAAAAGAATGCATATAAAATTTAACATGTACCTTATAAAAGCATGTGGTTCATGCTTGGTTAATTTCTACATAAAAAGACTTTCACATCTCAAATGACCTTTGGCTAATTATTAATTGGCCAATACATTTTTTAATAAACTTTTTATAAAATTCTGTTTGTGTCATGTTTAAAAATGTTTTAATAAATTGTTTTATTCTGTCAACCAATACCTTATCTTTTTGTGGAAATCTACCACTAAATGCCCAATAATTTGTGAGTGAAGGGTCATCAAGCCTTGTTCTTATTTTTATGGAATCTATTAGATATTTTATATTTAAATTCAAGGATTTACTTAATTAACTAAGAATTAAAGCTTTATATGTTGAATTGCTCAATATAGATTCCATTATTACTCATCTTGCCACATTACTATATTCTGAATTTTATTGCCTATTGACTTAAATGCATTACATAGATTTTTTACTATTGTATTATTTTTCCCTCCATGTTTAATGTTCTTAACCCTACATTTTGCATCATAGGGTGATTTTTTTTAATTTTAATTAATTTAACAAATAATTGACATTGTTCTATATGGATTTTACTCTTAAATGCATAGTTCCATACACGTTGAGCATGATGTTGAACTGTTATTTTTGATATTTTACCTTCCATAGGTTATATTATGTTTTCATCTATTACAACAAAATACTTTGATTTTCATCTTATTATCCTTGGAGGTGTGGGTGAAGGAGGTATATTTTGTATTGAATTACATGGTGTTAACACTTAAACCATAGTAAGGACATTAAAAGGTTAACTATCTAAATTAGGTGTTATAGGAAAATTAAATTCCTCTTCATTAGGAGACACATGATTTGGGGTCATTATTTGATGTTGATTATCAGCATACTCAAAAAAATTATTATGAATGGATGTTTCATTATATTGTGTTTGTCCATATGTTTCATCATTCATTACAAATTCATTACTTACATGCTCTACATTTTGAATTTCATCTTACAACAAAGATTGACTTGGTTCTCTTATCTCACTTGAAGACATGTAAACTAAATTCTATAGAATTGGGCATGTTATTTTCACTAGAAGTATTACCTAGTGTAAAAGAAGAACCTTCACCTTGCCTAGAAGCTCTTATGGATGTTGTCCTATCTGCTTGTATTTTTCTTTATTTTTCTCATTTCTCTTCAATTTCCTCATTTTTTAGCTCTTTTATTGGTCTTTTTTGATGACTTCTCGACCCCATTATTTATCTTTACCAAAATAAGATAATTATAGATTTAAAATTGAAGAATTCTTAGTGATTCAGAAAAAATAGATGAATAATTAATCAAATTCACATAGTTGTAGTAAAAAAACCAATTTGTATTTGGAAATTACAAAATAAAACACTCATTTTCATGGCAAATGCAAAAAGAATTTTTGAATCATAAAGGGCATTCATGCTTTAGAAATCATAAACACCCTTTAAGATCTATGGACTAATGGGAAAATGCATTAATTTTCCCCTTAGTGGTTGTGGAAAGGGCATATGCCCTTCTAATATTTACAATTTGTTTTCTTTCTTTCCCTCCAATTTTATCTCAGTTTTATGCTTGGGGGGTCGTGAACCTGGCCAAATTCTATCATGGACTAGCCAAGAAAATTTATAAGAAATTTAGTGGTTTTTTATTTTTTATCAACACATCTGCTTAGGTAGCTTTTATTATTTTTAAAAAAATTATATGAGTTTATAGATCAAAAATCATAGTTTTCAAATATATAATTTTTTTAATGTTAAAATATTGTTTATAATTATTATTTAATTTCTACATAACATAACTCCTTATAGTATATATACATATCATCACAAATTCCCTTATAAATTTTTGAATATTAATTAAATGCTTATAAAACTTATATCTCAATAATCTACACATTGTCAAATATGCTTTTAAAAAATTATTTTCATGAAGTTAAGCTTAAAAAGTTGTGTTTGTACACTTGCAGTTTCAATTTTCCAATTATCTTGACTTGTAAAATTATTTAAAAATTATATATAAAATAAAAAATTAATAAAAAATATTTTCAACAATATTCAAAATATCACCTATCTATATATGAAATTTCATACAAAAATTCAATCATTTACTAAAAAAAAAGTGTGTTCATACACATTCACTCTCCTTATATTTTTACAAAAAATAACCAACCTATTATAATAAATGAAACTATTTCACATATTTTTATCATATAGGTATTGGAAAAAATTGTATATTTATGAATTAAATTTAAAATTCCACAATTCATGTTTTTATGCCATTGTCAAATTCCTTTTTGAAGTGTCTCTAACATTCTCTCCAAGTTCAACTATTGTTATTTTTAGAAAAAAGTTCACTTTATACCCCTCTTGTCCCCCATTATCCTTCATCTACCCTATAAAAGTATGTGGTAATACTCATACTTTTTAAAGGAAAACACAAGGCCCAAAATCAATAGGACTAACAAATAAATCCCAAGAATATTTATATTTCCCCTTATCATATAGATCTTTGGCATGGTACCTAAGTTATGAAAAATGTCTTTCACTATAATAGTTTTTTTAATTTCATGGTATCAATGTGTTATGCCAAAATTAATCACCTCTCATTAATAAAGTAACTTTTAAATCTTGGTGACTTGAAGGCTTTTTGTTTTTTTCCCCTTGGGATTATTTCATAGGATATGGACCTTGGATTGGCCCCATATTAGGTAACATTTACAAATCAGTCATATAAAGATTAAGAACACCACATTTTTGTTCATAATTATCCTTAGGTAATTTATCTCCTTCCTTTGTGTGAGGGATAAAACTTTATTATTTGGTGGAGGATATGTTAAGTTCCTTTGGATGACTAAGTATGAATGAATCATATATATGCACATCATTATATAAATGGGTAAATGACTCATATTGTTTATGAAGCACTATTTCATTTAATGGGGAAAGAATCCCTCTACTAAAAATAAATTGTAATTATAAATTTGAGTGTCTAAATGCTAGCTCATATGATGTTCTTTTGAATCAAATAGTATAATATTAGAGGGATTCATGAACATGTTGTTTGAAATTGTGAAAATATTCTAATTTAGTTTTTGCACCTTGTGGATATTTAAAGATATGGACAAATCATATTTAAATTGTGAAAAAGCAGTTAAGGAACCTTTTGGTGGGATATAGAACTGATTTTGAACCTCATAAAAAATGCTCATATGGAATAATTTTAACAATCATTTTTCATCTTTTACCCATTGACCAAAATAATGTACACAGTCAATCATATGGTTGAAGGGGTACTTATGACTCAAATAGAGAGGTAAATATGGTAGCTCAAAATCTTATTGATAAGTATATTCAAGTATACATCATGAAAGAGGTTGATTATTGAATGAAGTCACATTTGCATTAGTATTATGGAATTGCATTTACATTTAATGTATCAAGACCTTTTTTTGAAGATCCCCAATAGTGCTCATCATAAAAATATGATATTCCATGGGAATGGTGGTGTTTTTCATATGTGTTATCATTAGTTCTAACCCAACATCTTTTTTGAATTTAGGCATATGAGTATCATTATCATCATGTATAACAAGTGCAAGTTCATGATCACTAAATTTTGGATACTTTGGTAGTGGTATTGGATATTTGAATTTTGGTACCTTTGATTATCATTTGAATAAATTTAAACATTGGAAAAATTTGGTTCATTTAATTTTGGTAAGGATATAGAAATTGGATATTGAGGAATATTTGGTAAAGATACTTTTTTTGGTATAGTAGGAACTTTTGGTATAAATGAATTGTTTGGAAGATAAATATACTTTAATTTATATACCTTGGTTGATATTGGTAATAGTGCCATATTTGGAACATTAGGATCATTTTTTAACTTTAGGTTTGTAATTCTCTATTCTTCTTGATAGCTTAATGTTACTTGGTAAAGATGCCATGATGTCTTGGTTAGCCTTTCATAAATTTTCAACATCAAATGAAAGTAGGGAAAAGTGATAACCCTTGATAAGGGGAATATTGTTTGTAAATTTTATAATAAGAGGGGTTTTGATCAATGATATTTCAGGAACATCCCTTTCATGACATGTTTGTAAATCCTCCATGATATCCTTATGGAGTCGGTGAGAGCTATCATGATCAAATGATGGAACATTTTTTTCATGTGAAACCAGTTTTTGTGTATAAGGTTAAGGTAAATCTTTTTTCTCTTCATTAATATGGAGTAAATTTTTTGAAATTATGGGAGTATAGAACTTATTAGTGGAATAGTGTTCTCCACCATTCAATGCTTTTATATTATATGTTTTAGCACTTGGAGGAATGCAAGAGTAATGAATTTTGATTCCTTGAGGAAGAGTTGAAGAGTTTCATAATAATAGTCATAAAAGTAATTGATATCATACATGATGAGAGATATGAATAATTAAAATATTAGGACAAGGAAGATAATAAACATATAAAATAGAACTCTTGTCCAATAATGATGCTCAAAGATTAGGTTCACCAAATTTTTAACCCAATATTTTATGGATGTGGATCCTATTAGAATAGATAAGGTTAAGAATATAAAAATGAATAGTCATAAGGGTAATAAATAGATCTATAGTAGGCTAATTATTTGTAAAACTCAGATAAAACATATACTAAATTTATTATATTGAGATGTGATAAAAAAAATGGAAAGTACAACCATGCTAGATATCATAATGATAAATAAATAATATAATTATCTAGTTTTAATACTAACATATATTTAACTTGGTTCTAATACTAATACATATCTAGATCTAGAATAGATAATAAGTAGTTTGGGAGAATATTCTTAAACATTCACCTAATTATGTATTTAGTGCCTCCATAGCTTTAGACATTTACATCAACTTTGGATAGTTTTATTAATGATAGTGTCTATGTCAAACATAAGTGTCTTGTATAGAATACCTATTAAAATAAGATATAACCACCTAGATGTTTTTGAGTTTGTCATCTCCTTCACTATGGTGCATTCAAGTTTACGTCATGGAGTATCATTCTTTGTCAAATGATCAAACAAATTTCTTCATCTTTATAATGGTTATGATAAAAAATGGGTTAGTGGTCACATAGTGTCAAGCTAACCTATAAACCTATCTATTAATGAGTGTTAGCTACATAGCTAATACTCCAAATAAGGCATTATACTTATGTAGTTATTGCCTACATATTGGTTTGTGTGTGGATCATGTAATATGTGGAAACCAAATAAAATATTGACCTAACTTGTAACTTGGTAAATTAGGGTTTTGGGTTACTCCTTCAATAAGTCAAACCTATATATATGTTGTTCCTATGATTGATATGAGAATAGGATAAAATAGGAAATATTTACTCTATTTAATTTTTGATTAAATGATTTTGATAATATACCTTGGTATGTGCTAGGTGAGGAATGGATGAGAGTTGATCTTGTATTTATACCAATAACTTTGGAGAATATATGACATTAAAGCACTTAGGCCAACTATTATGATATGTTTAATTTATAAATTATATGACTTTAGGGCACTAGACACTTGTGTCAAAGTAGGACACTTATGTCGATGTAGGTGTTTATTTAGTGTACAAGTGTCCAAGGAGTAGGAAAATAGACACATGCTCAAAACATGCAAGGGCATAATATAAGTAGGTTTTAAGAATTTTGGATAAGATATAAATCCTGGTTCATCAATATAAGACTAGTCAAACTAATATATGGGCCAAAGGACACAAGACATAGCATATGCAAGACTTGTGGAAGTAATAAATGTCTAAAACTAAGAGGAAAAACCAAGGTATGCATTTTCCAAGTATACAAGACTAAGGTGATATATAATTCATAAATAATATCTAAAAAATTATAAGTTATGGCCTCCAGTGCATGCATCTATGGCCTAACCAAGAATAAATTATAATGTAAATGATTAGGCATTACATAACTATGTAGATATAGTTTTGGGCACTACTATAATACTAATGTGATATAACCCAATGCTTGGAATGGTGCATCATCAACTATTTTGATATTATTATATGTATTTTGGATGGTAGACATGTTCATGCCTAGTGTATGTAAGAATGTAATATTACAAATGTTTAACCCTTAAACTTTATAAATTAAACACTTTTATCTATTATAGTGATGACACAAACTTGTATAAATAATGGTATATTATTGTTAATAGTTCATTGTGAAGGCAAATCATAATTTCCAAAAGAGATAACATCTTTGATATATTTTTAAGTATTCATAATAGATGCAAAGTAATAAGGCTCTATGTCATGAGGATTGGATCTATAATTCAATGAATGATATAGAATATCCTTAAAATTAGTAGCCTTTTGAAGTAATTTGAGCATGGAAATATTAGCTAGTGTATTCCTTAAATGATCAACAATATCATATTCTCTAGACTAATTAATTGGTCATATTGGATTAGATTGGGGATAAGGAAGAAATGTCTAAATTCATTTCTCATATCTTATTTGAGGAAGCACTCATCCTTTTCTAGTAATAATAGATTAGAACATAGTGTCTACTATAAGCCTAGGGTGAATAGTAGAGGCATGATATGAACCAAGATAATTGTGAGTTCTAGGTGCAGGTGGAATAAAAGGAACCACATGAACCCTTTGTTGCATAGTAGTAATTGGTCTTAACTCAAATTGAGCCAAAAATCTAATTCCCACAAATCAAAAGTCATTCACAAACCCCAATCTAACCTTAAACCCCAATTCATCATCCAACACCAATATCAGTTAAAAAATACATTTTGGTTCAATATCAAATCCATATTCACAACCAAATTTGAATAAAAACACATTCACAAATCAACCCACATATCTAAATTCCTTTAAAAATAAAAATTCATATTTCATCCCAAATCTAACCTCAAATCAATTAATTAGAAATTCACACCAAAATCAATATTCACTTCCACATTATAACATTCATCCAAGTTTATTCATTGGTCAATTATCCAACACATTCACCACTTTTAATCAAAATAATCAATTCTCCCCATAATTTGTCCACGAGTGGAAAAGTATGAAAGATAAGATCCAAGGTTTATAAGATGGTATCTTTTCAAAACAAAAAAATTAAACTTTAAAATTTTTATCCATATTCATTTGACATTATTAATGTGATGACACCCTTTCCTACACACTTTCAACTTGATTTTACTATTTTGGGAATTAATGTAAAACCCTAAGTAGATAAAAGAGTTAAGTATATAAATCAGGGAATAAAATACTACAATATTATTAGCCACTGATTTATTTGCTTAGCCTAAAAATATAAATGAATTAAAAAATAGGTAATTAGCTAGAAAATGTGACTAAAACAAGCAATTGGAAGGATTGAAAGTGATGCAAGAACATGATAGAGTGTCACAATCTAGAAATAGGTATCATAACCCTCCTTTGACAATAGTTTATCCCTCTTTGACAATAATTCACTATGCTAATGACCTTATATGCTACACTATTTACCCTATGTAGATAGAATAGTGAAACTTGGGGTAGATCTTTTCTTTATTTTGGGAAGCCTATGCCTACATGACCATGACCTGGATCATTTTCTATGCTTCATTTTGAATGATTTCACAATAGAACCCTAATCCTCTGTACTTATTAGGAAAATTGCATAACACATGTGTAATAAGAGTGGTGTTATTAGGGTATGATATATTTTACCTCAACACTCCATGTGCTAAGCATTACCTACATATTAATACATCAAAATGGGATCAAGCCTGATGTAGTTCTCCCAATCTAAGTGTTGGTGCAAGAGAGAGTGATGATAGTATGCCTGAGTATGAATGCCAATTTGAATACTTTGAGTGTGACTTGAAACTATAAATCTGATTAAAAATAATATCTAAGCTATTTTCAATGGATGTATGCATAAATATGGATAAATAGGGATCAATGACCTTAATTTTCACAATTGTTTCTAAGCTTGTCTATGAGAAATTCCATCTAAGGGATGAATTAATGATATTGGTATTTATAGTGTTATGATTCTATTAGAGACATGAAATGAGTCTCTGATGACCCTAACATGATTTAGGTAGTGGAAAAATATATGTTAGGGGAAGAATAATTTGAAGCTCAATAAATCTACCCCTTTTACCAATAATGCACTATGCTATAGACCAAATGGGTTTTGTTATTATCTAAGTTGATGGCATATGTGTGAAAATATCTAGGATGCCATGGAGATGGATTAATATGTGTTTGTGTACATTTGGGTATGGGATATAAGTGAATATAAGCTCAAAATGGATTAAAAAATCCCTAATCTAGGTCTAGAGCTAATCTATGGATAGGGTGGTATCAAGTGACAGTCATTATATTAAATGACATTTTAGATGACTACATTTCCATGTTTATTATAGAAATGTAATAAAATGAAATGACCAAGATAAATGAAAGAGAGATGTATCTGGACTTATCTAAGACCTAAAGCCCTTAAATATGGGTCTAAGTCTAAAAACTATGCTCCATTATGTTTCCTTCAAATGAAATATGTATGAACTAATTGCTAAGAAACATAAAAAATAAATATAGAACTAAGTAAAGAGATGAGAGAGAGAGAGAGAGGAAAGTAATGAATACACCTCACTAGATATGGAACCAATGAAAAAACTTGGTGACATCCTATGTGTTTATCTATAGATGGTGATCAAAGTGATGAATAACTTGGACTGGGTTGATGGCTTTCCCAATCCCCATGTGGGAGTGGCTCAAGAACACAATCAACCCTTAACTCCATTAGTGCCTACTCCTATTTATTGGATCATAATTTGTGAATAACTTAGATTAGACTAATGAGTTATCCAACCCTCTCATGTAGGTGGCTTAAGAACTTAATTAGTCTATGCCTACCCATGTATATTAGATGCATCTGAAGATAAAATTACGTGATGTAACTAAAACTATGTAAGATGTCTCTAGGCCACATGAAAACTTTGAAATGTAAAAATAACTCTTGGCCACTCAAGAATTCCAACCATTGTAGATGGAATGAGGCATCAAGCTAGTGTGATCTTAATGCAAAAATAGTATAAAACTAGACTATATGGTGTCTAGAGGATACAATGTGGATAATGACATTGAGTTGTCATTATATATGAGAGAATGTGTGCCAAAATAAACATATGGGAATAATGTACTATGCACATGCCCTCAATTTTGATATTTGTGTATATGGATTCTAGACCAATTCATAGTAATTTATGCCTATGCATATATAAAATTAAAAGGAAGTGATCATGGCACACATGATTCCCCCAATCTGAGCAAACCTATGTGATTATGTGTAAAAAATAAGTATTTACTAACATAATAATAATCTATGATCAAGATTGTGCAAATTTAAACTATAACTACTTTACATTTCTAACAATTCTATAATATTCTATGATTGAAGATACTAGATAATAACATGGTGAGTGGACTAATGTGCACTACACTTCTGACAATGGACTACACTTTTTTACAAAAGTGTTATTTATAAAGAAAACTATGACTGATATGTGTGTGACTATATTTCACTATATTTTACTAAGTTTGAGCTCTATAATCTATGTCTAAATGTTGAAATCCATGTTGTGAGTGCACTAGGATGGCTTGATCTTTGTGAAAAACCTTTTTGAATGCCCTCTCTTTTTAGGGGAGTTGTTCAATCTCTACAATAACTATACTAAAAATAAAAGTCACGTATCATGTATTTTGGATTGAAAATATATGATAACTATGTGATAAACCAATATAATGTGTATACATGACATTAGAATGTAAAATAGCCTAAGCATAATTTGGCAATGTATGATGTATGTTAGATCTAACATTGACAAGGTTATCAAGATAAAAATAATAATTTAAGCATGTATATGAATAAAAAATTTGAATATAATCTGAGTAAATTTATTAGGGAGATGGGGCATGATTTCCATTAAGGTAGCTAAGGATGAATATGAGATGCATGAGGTCCCTCATGGCATCGTAACTAGATGTGATTGTAACAAGCAAGAGACAAGTGTAATGGACATGATGCATACATGAAAGAATACATACAAACACATGAGGCATTAAAAATAGGCCAAGGGGCCATAATAGAAAGGACATGGGCACATGTCACTAAGTCTGAGAAAGAACACACATACAAAGACATGTTCAAATGTCCACATATAGAAAGAGAAAGTGGGATTGGATTAGAGACACATGGAAGGCCATGTTTAAATGTTTGCATACACAATCAATAAGAACACACAAGGACACGAGTGACATGTCGAAATCATATACAGAATGAAATGAATTTCCTTAGATCCATAAAATAATGGAAAATTTAGATTACCTCAAGTAGATGTAGAAAAAAGAGACAATCAAATCTAAACTAGTATAGCAATAAATGAAAGTGTGCATAAGCATATGGTACAAATTTATTTAATATAAAATGTGTATATAAGATGATTTTATAATATTATTAGTCAATAAAAACTTAGTGTAGTATATGATGATAAAATAAATATATAATTAATGCTAAATCTATCATGTGAAGTATAGAAAGATATAACCTGGTAAACTGTAAGTTGTGTGTATGATGCCCCCAATGGCTTAATATAGCAATATTGAATTGATTTATATGTATATGTTCCCCTAATGGGTGGATAGTATAAAATATGTATCTATTTAGAGAACTAAATTCCTATAGTAATCTATGAACACTCAAAGGGAACAAGTGAAGCATGTATCTATGATAAAATTGACTATACTAGCATATATAACATATGTAGTACCTAAAAATTAGAAGGAATGTAAACATGGAAATGTATACAATATAAAATTTTATATTTTATGAGTAAATATTTGAATTTTTTTGGTAATTTTGAACATATAATCTATATACAAGCAACATAAATATAAAACTATTTACAAGGACAAAGATAAGGGAAACTATGTACAAGTAGACTGTGAGAACATGTTAACCAATGAGTTTTAAAAGAGACTCACTATGAAGGTGACATATATAAGTTAAATGAATAATAAATGCACTTGGTGTGAGAGGAAGTATTTAAGATATAGAAACTAGATGTCCTAAATAATCTATAGCTAAAGCTGATTGTGAAGTGTGGCCATGAATCTATGGAGATGACTATACTAGCCTATGAACTATGGGGATCTTGGGGAAAATATGTAACTAGCATGGATTTTCTATGTGGAGTGTTGTGGGGACTCAATAGTACTAATATGGATGTGAGTGGGGTAGAGAGTGGATCTCTATAATACACATTATGTCTTTGAGGTAGAGGTATTGCTAATAAAGGTCTCCATGAGAGAGTATGTATATGTAGTAATATTGTATAAGTAGAAATCACATACACTAGTGGCTCAAATTATATCTAAGGTGTGATTATGGATGGTTTTTCCACTTATATTTTTATCCCTTGAGGAGATGTCTCAGCTCTCCTCATCCAAGTGACACAATGGAAAAATCTCACAAGATGTGGGTAACCAATAGGTGAGATGAATCTCTAGATTTAAGGGCTAGCTCCTTGAATGTATCTTGAAATGATTTCACCTATAATAACTAATTGTTTATGAGGGAAAAAGGTTAGAGTTTACATGAAATGAAACCTATTCTATAGGGTGAATCACCAAAATTTTTACCGTAAGACTATCATACTCTATCACAAACAGACAAGGCATACAACACTAATCTAAGAGTCCTAGAATACACTAACATTAGTATTTCAATATGAAGGTGACATGCATGAAGAATATCCAAGGTAAGCAAAATTATAGATCAATTTTAGATACTAAGGCTTCCTTGTACACTTAAGAATAGATCCATATACTTAACACCATTTCATATGACCTATTAGGCTAGAATCACTTGCATCAAACATGGAACTAGGTAATGGACTAGGTCGGCCAAGAGATGACCTAGAACCTAAATAAGTTTTCCAGTAAGAGTAAAAGGTCAACTCAGTCGACATATTCATGTAAACTATTATAAGATGTTTTAAGTTAGGAAAAGGGCTAATGAATGTTGTTAAACGCTAGAGTAGTGTGCAAAAGAGAAATCCAAGCTTAGGGGAATGGTTTTTAGGAGATAAGTGTGTAGATAAAAGGGGTAAAAAGGGACAACACTCCTATGAAGCACTAATGATCTACCCATTCCTTTCCTAGTTCACCCCCTAAGACATTCACTTAGAGAGATTGAGACTTGATGGGTTCTTGCAAGATAAAGAGCATCAATAATTTATAAAAGTTTGAAAATATTGTGTATACAGTCAATACTTGAGTATTACTATTACCAATTGAGAAGGAAATATTGTATAGTTGCAAATTTGTGTAAGACTTATTTGTCATAATAACTCATGGTAAGTTTCTTCAACAACTACCTACATTGATCAAAATGTTGGATGTGGAAAAGGCCATGGTGCTTACTCATGCCAACATGGAGTAGTCATTTTAGGTGCCATTAGGGTGCATGCAATATTTAAGTGAATGATATGGAGCTGAGTAAAATAACTTAAACCTGACACCAAAATATGGAGGACAAGAAGAGCTAGAGTGAGAATAAATTTCTTGGATTAGAAAGGGAACTATGATAATAAATAATATGGAATAAAGTGAATAATCCTAACTTAACTGTGAATATGATTAGGGGTATAGTATAATATGTTAAAGTTTAAAAAGTATAGAGAGAGGTTGTGAAAGATACTAAAATTAAATAATGCATAGAGTATGTATAAGGACCTAATGAAGAGGAAGATAAAAGTAGAAATAATGTGGATGTGGAATCAGGGAGTAAGAAGAATAAGGTAGGTTAGTATCAGAGTATCTATAAGATAGAAATAAAACATAGTTAATGAAAGGCATTTTTTTTAGACCTAGGAAGGAAAGTTCTTGGGAATAAATTAGTTATGAATTAATAGTTATCATAGGTTAAATTTTGAAGTTAAAATTTCAAATTATACATCATTCACTTAACAAGTACACATCCCCCTAGCCCAATCTATTATTTTGGAGAAGTATTGTGGGATAATAGAAGGATACAATTTGGTATGATTCCTTTATAGATAAGTTTAGAAATCTAAGTGAAAATATAAAGCATGCAATATATAACAAGAGGATAGAATAGTTAGATTCCTTTTTAATACACCTAAAAATACTAAGGTGTATAAGTCCTTAGTTGTAGTCACTAGTTTTCATGCACCTATAATCACATTTTCCAATGTGCAAAAACCCATGTTAGTGACTACAAGAGTGCTAATTATGTTTCACAATGCATGTATATTTATTTAATGCAATATTATGGGTTTAGATCCTGAGAAATACTTGGTAATTTGTGATAAGAAATGGAACATTAAGGGGATAACATCTGATGATTTTAATAAATGTGAGCTCATGGGTGAAATTTGAAAAACAAGCCTTATAGTTCATTTATAAAATAAATGTAAATACTCTAGACCTTAAAAAATTTAAATATATGTTAATATTAGAGTTTAAGGTGAAGAAATGTAGAAGCCAAATTATTCAAGACCTAAAGGATATTTGGCAAAAGTTTGGAGAATCAACTGGAAAGTAGATCAAAAGTTTTATAATGTTGTGTATAAAATAGATTACATCTTGGAAGATAAGGATAAGGTTGCTTGGTTTTTATAAGGGTTGAAACCAGGAATTATATTTTCTATTGTGTATTCCTAATTCCTAACTAAGGTTGATAATTAATTTTCTTTTAAATAAATGAAAAAAATAGAGGATTATGATGACTTTTTAGTAGTAGGTTCTAAGGTACAAGAAAAACTATATTTTTTTATGATAAAAATGGAGGAGATACATGAGAATGAAAATCCTAAATTAGGTTTATGGTGTATATAATATAGCCAGGAAATCTACCATAGGAATGACTATTTAAAAATTAAAACAAAGTTTTGTGAAATTTGTAGAGTAGTTGGACATGTTATTTCAAAGTGTTATGTTTTACAAAAATATATCTTAAAATTGTAAAATATGTATTGTAAGTTTTGTAAATAGACAAAATATGATGAGAATATTTGTAGATCTATATAAGAGCTAAAATAAGATATTAAAATAATTTCTTATTAGTTTCTAGGCATTAGTTACCAGCTATAAAGTAGGGTATCTCAATCCTAGATGTGGACATGGAAAGTGAAACATAAGGTATTCCCTAGTGGATACCCTAATCACCACAATACCAAACCCAAGGTATGGCTAGTTGGATTCCATCTTCTCTACAACATCAATATTAGTTTTTATAGAATAATTTGAGTCCACAACAATTTTATTAGGATCTAACTTCATCTTAGCACCAATATGGAGGGTATGATGTGCAAAAAACCTAACAAAGAGGATACACTAGACAATGGTCACAAGGATGGGGATACCAAAAAAATAGAGGTGGATATAGAGGAGGTTACAAGGGAGGATATTTAGGTGGATATAAAGGAGGTTGTAAAAATTATAATTAGCAAACCCAACCACCTATGCAATACTATTTATGTGGAGAATACAATCACTATGTGAAGAATTTCCTTACCAACCCACAAATATAGACTTATTATGTATACTACAGAATTGAAGTTCAACATCAAACATAGGGCTGTTTAGCAATCAAGAAGCAAAGGAGGTAGAATCCAATTCATAATGTAAAGCTAATCAATGTACAACCTAAGGAGAATGAATTTATCTAGGAAATTACCAGATAATAGTATGTAGAATAAAGATTGCCTTATTTGGAGATGTCAGTATAGAATGGAATTAGAAAAGCTTAGTCTGATTGATATCCTGATCCTATAAGGGATAATACTTTGATGTATCAAGTAGCTCAAGTTCTATAAAATATACAATAGTATAATACTTCAGAGGGAGATCCAATAGTTGTTGATGTGTAAATGTATGTGGAGATTCTATGCATTGTGTAACATGAAGGAATTAATATTTTTAAAAAGTTACTAATTAAACTACTTAATGAGGGTATACTATAAAATATTATTAACCTCTTACATATATTATTCGACTATGCATAGTGAGGTAAATAACATACAAATAAGGTTGTTTGGTATGTGAAAACTAAGAACCTTGAGATGTTGATGCTTGCATAGATATTGAAATTGTAGGTTATGAAATCCCTATTATTATATTTGATTTTTTGAGTATTATAGATATGATCCTTAGATCAACTTGGGGAAGGTATTTTTAGGCTAAACTTAATTTATATTCTTGTCACTCTTAACCTCATAGATTATGGGTGAGTAGAATTGATCAGTCACCTCAAGGATGTAAAGATTAAAGTGGTTGAGTTAAGTCTATGTGGAAACTTTGAATTCGTTGATATAAATATTATTGAGACAAATTACCCTACATTAATTGGTAATAAATGGAACTATGACCATGATGTTCAAATGACTATTAAAACAGTGCATAACAAATTATAAGCTCATTAAAGAGACAAGATAATTGTCATTTAAAGTAGAATAGAATCCATACATAACTATAAAGAATTAGAATCACCATGTGCATATGATGATAATAATTATTTTAAATTTGGTACATATACATAGATAAATTCATTGAGAGATACCAAGTATCAATTTTTAAACCCGTACATGGAACAATCATAGACCACAAAGCCACCATCATATAATCCAATAATAACAAAGTCACTAGCACCATAGTTTCATCTCAAAGGTTGTACCTCTTTGTATAAGTTATCTCCTACTAGATCAGATTAGATGGCCTATATATTACATGTGTAACAATGATGGACTATACTGAACAAGTGGTGATTCAAACACTCACATGATAAAATGGGTAGGAAGAGATCATGAGTTATGGCTTTTGTTCATAGTGTTTTCTGTTAAACATAATTTAACTCAATAATTTATGACATATGACATTAATAAATTTAGTTTTAGGTTAGAGCACCATGTGATAGAGATGGATCAAAAATTGAACATAATGAACTATGCACTAAAATTTAATGATGTGACTTGGTGGGTAATCCATATAAATCTAGAGATACATTGGGAAGAGGCTTATGAATTTCTTATACATGATCTTAGTTAATACCTACAATGAAATTTGAAAGTCTAATATTTAAATAAGGCTAATGTATCAAGATACACATTCATCAATGTGTATATATATGGTCTACGTAAGAAGTGGAGTTGAGATATTTTGTACATATTTTTAGTCACACCCTAATGTCCTTGCCAATAGCTTGGTATATGCATCAAGAACATATAAAATAAACCAAATATTGGAGATAAGTGTAACAAGATTTCAATTAGACCTTTATTGTTAAGAATGAAAATCTTTTGGTGTATAATGCATTGTATAAACTTAAAATATTTATATGGTATGGATGAGCATAATAATTTGGAACTATAACTGAGCCATCATCATAGGAGGAAGTCACACATGATTTGAACTTGTAAATTCACAATTACAAGGTATGTCAACAGGGACATTTTTTTATTAAGATTGAAATTGAATAATAGATGAGGTGAGATAATCTATTAATGATGAAAAATATTTTGATTTGGAAGGATTATTTGAAATAGAAAGGGAAGTTGAATCAACACTAGTGCCCAAAGTGTTGAACAAGTGGAGGAAGATAGAGTCGACAATATAAACATTCCAAAAAGGGATGAATACTTCAATATAAAAAATGATTCACCCAACACATTAAACAAATTATATCAATAACTTTTTAACAACCAAAGTTTCACCCTTTTATGGAGAGTGTTCAATTCTACTTCAAACTTGGACTAAAATGGGAATGGATTAAAAGTTGTGGGTAACCTTATAGCTATACTAGACCTCTAGATTATGGGGCTAGCTCCCCTAGTACATAAATTGTAGCTTAGTTCACTAAAAAATATTACTATTGGGGTGAAAGGGGATATAAAGTGCATAACATAAATCTACTCTAAGGTTTGGTAATGCACCAACATGATCATTCATCCACACAATTTGGACTCTTAACAACACTAGTGAACCAAAAATGAACTAAAGTATTATCTCCAATAAATCTTATGCAAAAATATTTCATATGAAGGACATGATGAGTGACTATAACTTGGAGGTGAAGGATTAGAGGCCTATCTTGAGGCACTTACAACTATGTTACACTCCAAACATGATCACCAAACTTTGACACTTCATAAAACCTGCATAAGATAACTTATAAATATTTAGGTGTGACAAGGACATGATAAGTGAATGTTTATATCATTATTACATCATAAAAATAATATTCACACTATAAAAAAATAATGGAGAAGTTAAAATAATTTATTCATTCGTCTAATATGTCTATCAAATACAAAACTAGACATAGTTTCTTCATACCTAGGTATGGGATACAAATCAAGGCCTTAAGGTCTAAATATAGTGTAGAGAGAGAGAGAGAGAGAGAGAGAGAGAGAGAGAGAGAGAGAGAGAGAGAGAGAGAGAGAGAGAGAGAGAGAGAGAGAGAGAGAGAGAGAGAGAGAGAGATGGGGGTAATAAGTTAAAATAATCAACTCCTGCTATAGTTACAATTAGTGACGTAGTCCTCTTTCAACTCTCTCTATGTGTTGATGTCCTTCAATGACTCCTTAAAAATTGAGGTGGGGTAATGGAGGGTGTGTTTGAATTTTTAAACCTATATTAAAACATTCATATGCCCCTATTTTTTAAAATACCTCTTATTCCTAGAATTTATAACATTAATGAGATGTAATTAAGCCATCATAAAGCATGCAACATCCTATCCTCCTTTTGAGCATATTGACCAAGTCAAGAAACTAACTTATTCCTCCATTATGACAATTAAAACTACACCTTAATCCTTTAATGGAATATTTAATAGGTTTAATATATTTATATTGACTCACTTAATCAACATTTTATGCCAACTTTGATATCTCCTTGTTGACCAAGTAGGTCTACTAGGCCAATTAGGCATAATTACCTAGTTGTTTACATTTGATGTCCATGAAATATTTTATTAAATCTTTAGAACCATATTAACAAGTGATATTTATGTTTTAAATAATGTACCATATCATGAAATGGGCATTCATAAGTATCTCACACTAATAAACTTGCCAAATTAAGTGATTAGGTCACCTTCTCTTTCATCTCTACAGACTTGCTTTTTGAAGGAAGCTTATAAAGAAATTTATAGACATAGTTTTGGCCATCTAATGACTTGATGAGATAAAACTAGTTCCAAACCTTCAATTCCAATGATTTTCAACTTTAAAAACAATTATTCACCCTGTAAATCTCTCAAAAGCTTGAAAAGTACACTTTTCTAATAATTTTATAAAATGTCCATATGGAACAGTACCATGAGAATGATCTATGTGGAGTGTACTATATATTTAAAGAGTTTTTAGGGTTATTTATGAATGTTTGGTTTCCAAAATCTTCACATTTCTAAGGTCTAGTTTGTATTAGGGTTTAAGTAGGGTTTTAGAGGTTTACCATCTTAAAAATTGTTCATAAATATGAGACCTTCATTCAAAAACTTATGTTCATGTATTTATAGCCCATAGAGCCCACTAAAACCTTTAACAAGTTTTGGTTCCCATGTCACTGGTGTGGAGAGATATGAGTAAAATATGGTAGACTAGTAGTCTTATGTAGGCCTTCTAGGCATGTTTTTAGTCCAAACATTTTTTCATGAATATTTTCCATTTAAATCCACTCCCTCTACCATGAATAGAAAGTGGGTTAGGGCCTTGAGTTCTTGATAATAAAATTATCCTTGTGTCCTCTTCTGATAAGAGATACAAGCACTTGAATAAATAGCTCAAGTTGGTTACTTGGCATGTGTAGTTCAAGGAGGACCTTAATAATAGTTCAATCCTTTATTTACATTTCCAATACTTTAAATATATTTCATATGACCTAAATAATCATCTTTCCCCTCATTAAGGTCCTAGTTTTGCTTGGAGAAGGTTTGGGTATGATTCAATGTGATGCGAGTTTTAAGTCCTAGTTATGGCCTTTAGGTCTAAATGATTAGACTGAGATTTAGAGGTTTGAGTGACCTATATGTGTTTTGAGGGGATCAATCCCAACATAATACCCCATTTACAATATGTTTATATTCTATGTTCTTGCCTTCAATTGCCAAAATTCTGTTTTGCCTTTATTATCTCATATGTCTGCTTGTGGATGATAGTGCTAGTCTAAGTGTTTGGAAATAGTAGGGGATTATGAGTTAGGATATCTTGAAAATATATTACACATATCCTTATCCTTTTTACTTTCTATATACATCCAAATTACTATCTTAGTCCCCATCCTCCTATGATTCTACCTTAGTGTCACTATTTATTGTCATGCTCAAAACACTTGATAGTAGCATTGGGATTTGAATATCTCTTTCCCCTTATAATTTAGTGTTTATGGAGGTTTATAAATTTGTATCATGTTCTAAGAGTTTCAAAATTATTTTTACTAAGCCTCTTATCACTTTGTGCTCCTTATATAGGCAATCTTAGGGTTTATAGGAATTCCTACTTATGTATCCTTACAGATCAGTTTAGTGTTCCTTCTATCTTAGTTGATTATTTAAATATTAAATAAATTTTATTTTGTTTCCATCACTATCCCCTTATTATTTATCCATCCTTAAATACCCTTAAAACAAGTGGAAATTTCTAGTTCGGGCACATGCCTATTTAGGCCTATTTAGGCTTAGTAGGTTTGTATAGATTGTTGGATTCCTTCCCTTAAGGGACCAAAATATATTAGTGTAAAATTTTTGAAATGGTTATATGGGAAAATTAGATACTCCCTTTCTCATTTTATACTTAAACCTCACTATCTTGATAATGACTCTATCCATGAATATCAATATTACATTTTGGCTGTGTGTAGTGATTAGGTTTACATAAGCCATCAGTGGAGACAACGCATTATTGGTACCTTAAATAAATGGTTATATGGAACCATAATTCAATGGATTTAATTTACTAGTATAGACACTATGAATTCACTTTCTAGGCCATACATCTTATTGAGTTTCCTTATTTTCTTATGACTACCTGCATAGGTCTATGTGCATTGGTTTTATTCCCTTTTAGCCTAGTTAGACCATTACTTTCTCTCACCAACCTAAAAGTATCCTTAATTTGAAAATTTATCTACCTTATAACCTATATCTCTTATATTTTCCAACTTCAGGTAAAATCCAAGTTTGTATACACCCTTCTCTGATCCGTACAGGCTTGTTTTAGGCCCATTTAGGCCTAAAAGGCTAGTATAATTCATTGTGTTCCTTATAGCCCCCTGAGACTTAAAAAAATATTATTGTGAACATATAAAAAACTTAGGAAATAAAATATGTTTTACATTTTACCTCTGATCTTCACTTTATCTTGTAGGATTCAACTTTTTATACTCATACATCTATATGTGACCTTGCTTGTGTGTGGTAACTAGGTATGTCTAAGTTATCTTGATATAGACATATCCCTTCTCAGTACTTTGAATCACTGATTTGGTGGAAATATAATTTAATATGGTCTTCCAATGGTAGATACAACCCTATAACTCTATATGAACCCCATTTATCACTTAGTTATCTTGTGTATACACCTTGAGGTCCGATGACTGGTCTTACCTTCTCAAGACTTCTAACTGTGTGTCTGAGTATTTCATTTCAATATCACCTTGATGCCACTTTTATCATCACATCATGAATAGAATAAATATCACCTACATTATGTACTTTTAAAACTCTTATATACTTGTGTCACTCTCTAAGCATGCAAAATATATTAGGTTTACACCTATATTCCTGAGTGTGTTCTAAGGAGTTCTAACTGAGCTTACTTGCCCTTGAAGTGAACTTGATAAATTTGTAGTCTATCTAACCTTGACTCTATTTTCATACCTATTATAGGTTATCATGACTCCTTACTAGGGTCTTTCAGCCTCTTACACTTCAATTCAATAGTAGGGTTTCATCTTCTTATCCATATACAATAGGCATGATATGATTGTGGGGGTTGAACATTTCAAGGCTAAAAATAATAATTCTTGGACATAGGGGAGTGAGGGGGTTTGAGGATAACAAAACAAGGAATAGGAAAACATGCAATAGCTGATGTATATTTGGACTTGAATTAAAACCCTTTATAGCTACTATAGTAACACATGCTTATGTTTGTTAAGAGGTCACATAATGTAGTTATAAAAACCACCTTAGAACATGAATTTAAGGAGTCCCTTGATCTAACCTAGATAAGTATGGTAGGTAGAGGATATTTGAAAATATATCAAATTAACATTAAAAAATTAAAGCCATCCTTTTCTTCTAATTTACGCCCTAAATGCTCTACAACATAGATACACTTGTATGCATTCTACAATTTGAAGAAAACATGAATTTTTTATTTATCTCACCACCCACATGTGTGAAATGAGGTTGGAGAGTTATGTATATGGTATATGAGGACCTCAAGAACACATCAAATGTTAGTTTGTAGAAATTCCTCAAACATGCATTAAAACCATTGCATCTCTAAACCTTGCATAGATGAAGAAGCTCATTAAAATGGATAGGATGCTATCTATTGTTCATAAAGTTTAGAACATTAAACTAAAGACAAATTACATGGATTGGAAGTGTTAAGGGACCCTCTTTATTTTCCCAATAGACTAGTTCCTAACGTTCTCTCTCTAATTTGTACTATCCAAAAACTTGAAATATTTTATGGGTTGTAAAAGAGCTTGATGGAAGGAGGGATGATTTTGAGCTTCTTTTGAATATTTTTTCCATGAATACACTCTAAAACACCTACCATGATCCCAACTATAATCTCTTACTCCCCTTTATATATATTGATCATACAAGTATGTACTACAAAAAATAATTGAAAATAAATCCTTACCTGTATTTTCTCCATGATTTTGACCTTGAACTACCATTAAATTATGAAATTAGGGAAAAAATGAGTTAACTAATAATTTAAAATAATAAATATGGTAGGTGGAGATGGAGAGACACATTTTGGCATGTGTGGGGTCTACTTGGTGGATAATAAGTGGAAATAAATTTTAAATTGGGCCTTCAAGGATGTGAAACACATAACCATGAACATGTATTGAGAATAAGACATTTTCAAGACATTTTCAAGACCCTTTGAAAAAATGAAACACTAGAATATTCCATTTCTCTAAATATTTATAAGGCATATTGACCCATATGAGGTATTTAACAATCTTGAAAGGGATATAGAGGATTTGTGATAGACTTGTACATAAAGGCCATGGAAAATAGTCTTGACACAAACCAAAAGGAGATAAAAAACCATTGACATTTCTAATAAGGATCACTCTTATCTTTAAATGGCCTTATCTTAAAACTCATGAATGATAGGAGCCTCAACTTGTCAAACTATTTCAACTTCTACTAGGGATCATGAAGACTATAAAAAATTCTTAAGACCATCCTTCTATGCCTAAGAAATACCATGAAAACTTTCCTAATCATTCAATGAACACTATTACCATGGTCACATCATCAAATAGGCCCAAGCCAACTATGATATATGAGTTCACTAGCAAATTCCATGACACACCATAACACTCTTAACAAGGCTCAAACATTTTTAATAGAAATTTACGGAACAATGATAGTCTATGCACTATAGATAAGCTTATAGGGGTCATTATGCAAGTTTTTGATTGTAGGGGTTGAAATTTGGCCTATGAGGAAAAAATTTCAACATTTTTGGCAACTTTGTAGGGTGACCAACCTGATAATTAGGAGAACCCACTAACTTTCCATGATAATGATAGGCTTCAAATATGATATTAAGACTTGATGACCATTATTTGACTACCAAAATAATATGAATCAAATAGAAATAACCAAATAAATATCACATAAACTGAGGAAAAGAATAAGACAAGACAACAAAACAACAAGGCAGTAGATTATACTTGTGTTTACCACTTATTGAAAAAAGATAAAAACAATATAAATAACTAACCTGAGATTAACTTATTTCATCCAGGATCAAATGGAAAAAATATTTGGTCACTATTGAACCATGAGGTCTGACTATAATGGCGTGATTTGATTCCACTCAAACATTGATCTTTATATGAGAACTCCCATTTGTAGTTGGATGCATTACCATGTTCATGGCCTCTTGGGAGAGTATTTGAACCTTTTAGCTCCATTATCAAATTTGTGGGTTGCCTGAGTTAGTCAATCACCCAATCATAATCATCCCATATCTATATAATTTGCACGATTATCCTCATCTCTACCTCAGTCATATGTTTCTCTTGATTGGTTATGGTCTCATGTAGTGATTTCTTTAGTAACTCACTGGTAGGCTTTAGTTAATGTCTTCATTCTACTCATGAGACTAAGCATGATTAGTTGTTATATGTTCCTATTGAGACCTTCATCAATCTTATCATGGGGTAAATATGGGTTATCTAAATTCAAACAAAATATCTCTAAGTCCTCCCAAAATACTATCTCTTCATGATGATTTGGAAATACATGGATTTTCTTCTCATTCTTACTATTTTTTTATGAAGAAACATGTTGATAAATCATCTCCAACCCTCTTACAGAGTCATAACAAGTCCTTTTACCTACTAAAACTTTATCATCTTCATCTTCAATGGAGAATGATATCTCATAAACCCATTTAAACTCTAGCTCATCTTGTCTTTATATTTCCAAAACTATATTACCTTCTTCAAGATCCAAATCATTATTAGTATCTTAAGTTGAAACCTCAATTTGTTGTCTTACTCCATCATCCCAAGTTGTCATACTAATTCCTTCACTATCACTCAATAAATCATAGTACAACTAATACCAATGATATTATAACTCACTTGAAATGTTTTGAGATTCAAAAAATGTCTCATGTGTTTTATTTCCATGATTATCCCCTAGAGAAGGAGTTGCATGCATTTTTCCTTCATTCACTTCATCATCATGCCAGTGTGACTGCTCCATGTCATCCAACTTCACTTCATGTTGAAATTATAATTTATAGGGATGAATAGGGGTACTAATATGGATTTATTAATCATATAATATTGAAGTATCATCTTCAAGGTGTTATTTAAACTCAGTGTTAACTACAACATAATCCAATTACTGAAGGATTGCCATCTCTAATTAGCATGCTATTTCCCACACTCGGATTCTTAAAATATGTATTCAAATCAGTTTTTTCTCTTCACAAGAGGATAGGTTAAGAAGGAAATGTACTTTATTAGCTTATTTTCCAATTTATAGGGTGATCTTTCAACTTAGATATTTAGGAACATCAACCTTGGAGACCACACTTTTCTTATTAAATTCTTTAATTGCCTTGTCAAATTGAGATGTACTTTGATGCTCGTGAGTAGATTCAACATGGAGGAATAGTGGGAAACTTGGAGAACTTGAGACATCTCTTGAATAAGCCTTCATACTTCTCCCCTTTTCTTGACTCTTTCTCTCAAGGAAAAGCATGACATAGTCTCGTGTTCTAGCCCATGAAGGCCTCTAAGATGAAGTTATTGTAGACTCTTAAGAAGGCATGGATGGATCTTGGATGAGATATAGAACACAATGATATTTATTAGGGGTAAGAGGAGGATTACAATTTATCATTGAGTTTTTTGGTGTATAAGGCTCAATATGAAACTTGAAGAGTGATTCAGACCTAATTTTTACCCCTACACCATACCCAAGTCTGTAGATCATATCAGATAAGTCAAAGGATAAACATCCCCAAATCATGGACATCAAGTCACTAGACAAACATAGGGAAAAATGAGTTTCTAATTCTTTAATAATGATGTATTATGTAATTTAAAGATTAGGGTAATCATGAAGGGTGAGTTGTAGTTTTTTAATAAGGCCAAATATCCTTTTAGTTGATCCATTCCATTGCAATTAAAATTTAGAAGCACGCTTATACACCAAATTTATATTATTAACCACTAGCTTAGGGATAACTAAATTTCTTGCCCTATCATCAAACAAGAAATTATGGACCAAATAGTGGCCAATGACCATAGAGGTAAGAAAAGGAAAAGGAAGGGACACTCTTACTAGTTTCTCTTGGGTTGTAAGGGAATTTTTATGATGGATAATGGATTGGTGTTCAAATTTCTTCTACTTCCTAAGACATTCCTTCAACCTATTTCTTTCCTCCCTTATCTTCTCAATATCTAAGCTCAAAACACCATTATTTGGTGCATGCTAACTATAAGAAACAATAGGTTGGTTCCATGAATGGTTAGGAGGATAAAAAGGATACCAAGGAGGTGAAGGAGGTTTATAATGATTTTGATAAACTTATCAATAATAAATCTCATTATAGGACTGATAAGGGTCCACATAAGGTTGATAGGGGTCATAATGGAGCTGATGTGTGGCATATGACTATTGATAATGAGGTAAATTATAGAATTTACCCATAGGTAGTCATAACTCATGATTAGGCACATACACAATAAT
Source organism: Torreya grandis (assembly GCA_037957365.1). Lineage (NCBI taxonomy): Eukaryota > Viridiplantae > Streptophyta > Pinopsida > Cupressales > Taxaceae > Torreya > Torreya grandis. The sequence goes on from JARHVA010000314.1 coordinate 383,268, forward strand.
GTAATATAGTAATTGATCTTACCCCTGATATGCTAACTTATGATGCCTTCCAATATGAAATTTGATTGCAAATTTATTTCATAAGTGCTTGAAGCTAATCAAGATGATAAAAATGATGCAAGTGAGTTATCTAATGGGTGAATCTAGTCCTATCAAGTGTGTTAAAACTATTATCAACCCAAGTTTCACCCTTTTAAGGAGAGTTTTCAATTTTGATTCAAACCTAAACTAACATAGGAATGGTTTGAAGGATATGAGTGACCATATAACTAGACCAAACCTATATATTATAGGGCTAGATCCCTTGGTACATCACTTATGGATAAATTTAGTAAGACATATTACTATTGGGGTGAAAATTAATATAAATTTAATAAAATAAATCTACTCTAAGTTGTGGTGATACATCAACATGATCATTCATCCACTCAATTTGGACTCCTAATAATACTAGTGAACTAGAAATAAACTAAAGCATTATCTCTAATAACTCTTAAGAAAAAATATTTCATATGAAGTTATTGGTGAGTGACTATAACTTTTAGGTGAAGGATGAGAGACCTATCTTGAGGCACTTCCAACTAGATTATAATCCAAAAATGATCATCAAACTTTAACACTTCATACAACCTATATAAGATAACTTATCAGTATATATGTGTGAGAAGGAAATGATAAGGGAAGATTTATACCACTTATCACATCATAATAATAATATAAACATTTTAAATAAATAATAGTGAAGTTTTAACAATTTATTAATTAGTCCAAGAGGTCTATCAAGTACAAAACTAAGCAAAATTTCCTCATACCCAATTGAGGGATATAAATCAAGGCCTTAAGGCTTAAAAATATAGTAGAAAGAGAAGATAAAGAGAGATAAAATGGAATGGAAGAGATATATATGGTTTATAAATGACCATATTCAACTCCTATTATAGTTATAATTAGTTACATAGTCCTCTTTCAACTCTCTTCATGTATTGATGTTCTTCAATGACTCCTTAGGCGTTGAGGGGAGTTAATGGAGGATGTGGTTGACTTGTTAAACCACTATTAAAGTATGGATACACCATTATTTTGTCAAATAAATCCTCTTTATGTAATTTAAAAAATTAATGAGATGTAATTAAGCCATCATAAATCATAGAAAAACCTATCCTCCTTTTGAGCATATTGACCAAATTAAGAAACTGACTTCTTCCTCCATTATGACCATTGAATGCACATTTTAATCCTTAAATGGATAAATTACTATGTATAATATTTATATATTGAATAAAGTCATTATCCTTATATGCCAAATTTTATATCTCTTTATTGACCTAGTAGTTCTACTAGGCCAATTAGATCTAATTACATAACTATTTGCATTTGATGTCCATAATCCTATATGAAACATTGAGAACCATATGAATAAGTGAGATTTAGGTTTGAATAAATTTACCATATCATGAAATGGGACTTATTGAGTATTTAAAAATTTAAAACTTTCTAGGGTAGGTGACTAGGTCACCTTCTCTCTCATATCTATAGACTAGATTTTTGGAGGAAGCTTACACAAGCATTTACAAGCATAGTTTGGGAATATAATTACTTGAGTTGATAAAAAGTGCCAAACCTTTAATTATGATGATTTTAAACTTTAAAAATAGTTTTGCACCCTAAAATTATCTCAATACCTTAAAAATTACACTGTTATGACAATGTTGTATAGTGTCTATACGGACCAATACCATGGTAAGGATGTCTTCTAAGTGTACTAGATGTTTCAAGTGTTTTTAGGTTCATTTAGGAGTGTTTGGTTTCCAAAATATTCACATTTATTAGGTCTAGTATTTCTTAGGGTTTAAGTAGGTTTTTGGAGGTCTACCATATTAATGATGGTTCATAAAGATGAGACCTCTAATCCCAAACTTATGGTCATGGATGTTTATTCCATATACCCACTTAAAACCTTTGACAAGCTTTGGTTCCCATGCGGCTGGTGTGGAGAGATATGAGCAGAAGATGGTAGACTAGTAATCTTGTACAAACCTTTTAGGTATGTCTATATTATTAACCTTTGTTAATAAATTTTGGCCACCTAAATCAACTACCACTACCATGGAAATCAATTTTATTATGGTCTTCATATCTTGATAAGATCATTATTATTTAGTCTTCTTGTGATAATGGTAACAAACACTTGAACAAACATCTCAAGCTAGTTTCTTAGGCTATGTATTTTGAGGAGGACCTTAATAATAGTTTGATACCTTATTTGAATTTACACTAATTTAAATATCCTTTAAAATATCTAAATAATCATCTCACACCTCATTGAGGTCCTAGATCTTCTTGGAGAAGGTTTGGGTATGCTTTAATGTGATGTGTGGTTTAAGGTTTAGTTATAGGATTTAGGTCTAAATGTTTCAACTAAGAGTTATAGGTATGAATGTCATATAGGTGGTTTTATGGGATAAATCCTATCATAATATTCCCTTTATCACCTATTTATATTATCTATTATTTTCCCTAATTTTTAAAACTCTACTTTGCCTTCATTATCTCATATGTCTGCCTATAGATGACATTGATAGTTTCAGTGTTTGGAAGTAGTAAGGGATTCTTAGTAGGATCTATTGAAATTTATTGATGTTTTTAATTCCCTTATGAAAACCTCTTATACTTATCCCTATAATTTTTACTTATTCTATCTATCTAAACTATTATCTTAGTCCACATCCTCATATGATTCTATCTTAGGCACATTATTTACTGTCATGCTCAAAACACCTCAAAGTAGCATTGGGACTTGAATAGTTATTTCCCATTATAATGTGGTGTTTATGGAGGTTTATACCTATGCAAAATGTTTTAAGATTTTTAATATTCTTCAGATTGAGCTTCTTATCACTTTATGCTCTTTATACAGTCAGTCTTTGGGTTTATAAGAATTTTTGATTATATAGCCCTAAGGCTTAGTTAAGTGATATTTATATCTTATTTTATGATTTAATTATTAAAGGACATTTTTTTTTCCATCACTCTACCCTTATTATGTATCCATCACTAAAAACCATTCAAATAAGTGGAAAGTTCTAGTTAAAGCATAGGATCATTTAGGCTTAATAGGTCTAGCTAGATTGTTGGATTCCTTTCCTCAAGGGACCAAGATATATTAGTTAAAAATTATAAAATTGTTTTAGGTAAAAATTATATATTAATTTTATCATATTTATACTTAAACCTCACTATCTTATTGATGACTCTATCCATGAATATCAATCCTACATTTTGGTTGTGTGTAGTGACTAGGTCTGCCTAAGCCATCAATGGAAACAACCCATTCTTGGTACCTTGAAGAATTGGTAATATGAAACCGTAATAAAATATATTTAATTAATATTTATAAACATTTTTAAAACACTTTTTATGCAATACCTCTCTTTGAGTTACCTTTTTTCTTACGACTACCTGCATAGGTCTATGTGCATCAATTTTAGCCCCATTTAGCTTAGTTAGGACATTAGGTTCTCTCACCAACCTGGGACTATCATTAATTTTAAAATTTTTCTACTTTATGACCTATCTCTCTCATATGTTTCCAAGTTTATGAAAAATCCAAGTTTATATACACCTTTTATTGATCCATACATGCTTGTTTTATGCCTTTTTAGGCCTAATAGGCTAATATAAATCATTGGGTTTCTTATATTGCCATGAGACTTAAAACATATTATTTTGAACATTAAAACCACTTAGTAAATAATTTTTATACTCCATTTTACCTTTTATCTTCACTTCCTCTTGCAAGATTCAACTTTTTATACTCTTACATCTATACGTGACCCTACCTATGTGTGTTAACTAGGTCTATCTAAGCTATATTGACATATAAAAATCCTTTATTAATACATTGAATCAATGATTTGGTGGAAAGATAATGTAATATGGTCTTTCACTACTATATAAACCCTTGAAACTCCATATGAACTGCATTTATCATTCAGTTATCTTGTGTATGCACCTTGTGATCTGATGACTGGTCTTACCTTCTCAAGACTTATGACTGTGTGTGAATCTTTCCTTATAAGATAACCTTGAGGAAATTTTGCACATAAAATCATGAATAACATGGATATAACCTATATTGTTTCATTTTTAATCTTTTTATCCTCATGTCACCTTCTAAGCATGTAAAATATCTTAAGTCTACAATTATATTATTGAGTGTGTTCTAAGGAACTCTGTCTGAGCTTACTTGCCCTTAAATAAAACTTGATGATCTATATGAGCCTTACTCCTCTTTCATACCTCTTATAGGTTCTCATTAATATTTCAACCTCCTACACTTTAATTCAATAATAGAGTTTCATCTTCTTAGCCTTACACACTAGGTATGATATGATTGTCGAGGTTGAAAATTTCAAGGATAAAAATGAGAATATTTAGACATAGGGGAGTGATGGGCCTTGAGGATAAAAAAATTAATAGGATAAAATTAATAATATGATTTCTATCTTGACTTGACTTAAAACCCTTTATAGCTACTATAACACTGTAGGCTTATGCTTGTCAAGAGGTCACACAATGTGGTTATAGAAACCACCTTGGAACATGAATTGAAGGAGTCCCTTTATCTTACCTAGATAATTATGTAGGGAAGAGGAGATTTGAAAATATATCAAGGGATAATTACATGCTTTAATACATCTATTTCTTCCATATTTATGCTTTAAATGCTCTTAAATATAGATACACTTATCCACAGTCTACAAAATAAAGAAATCATGATTTTTTTCTTTCTCTAACCACCCAAACATGTGAAATATGGTTAGAGGGTGATTCAGATGGTATATTATAACTGTAGGAACACACACCAATTATTACCTTACATAAATTCCTCAAATATGCACAAAAAACCATTACATCTCTAAACCCTGCATAGATAAAGAAGATCATTGGAGTTGTAAGGAAGTTAGATATTTTTCATAAAATATAGACCATTAAATTGTATGAAAATTCCATGGGTTAGAAGGTTAGGGGACCCTCATTCTCTTCCCAAGATATCATCATTTAATTTTCTCTTTCCAATCTATATTATCCACAAACCTAAAAGCTTTCTTAGGTTAAAAAGTAGCTCGATGGAGGGAGGGATGATTTTTAGCTTGTCTTGAATATTCATATCATAAATATTATATAAAAAACTTTCCATGACCCCACCTATAATATCTGACTCTCCTCTATATGGAATGATCGTATAAGTCTGTACTACCTATAAAAAATAGATAAAAATAGATCTTTTCCTACTTTTTTACATGATTTTAACCTTAAAACACCATTGAAGGATGAAATGATGGAAACCATGAGTTAAATTACAATTTAAAAAATAAATATTGAAGGGGTAGCTAGAGAGACACATTTTGGAATGTGTGGGGTCTCTATTGTGGGTGGGAAGTAAAGTTTCAAAATAGGCCTTTAAGGATATGAAATGCATATCCATGAATATATAATGAGAATAAGACCTTTTCAAGACCCTTTAAATAAATTAAACACTAGAATATTCCATTTATCTCAATATTTATAAGGCATATTGAGCCATAAGATTCATTTAAGGGATAATGAGGCTTTATGACAAACCTTAACAAAAAGGCTATGGAAAATAGTCTTGACACACACCACTAGGCTTCACATCATGAACCAAAAGAAGATCAGACACCCTTGATAGTGATATTAATGACCATTATTATCTTAAAATGATCCAAACATTCTTAAAACTCATGAATGATAGGAGCCTCAAACTTGTCAAACTATTTCAACTTCTGTTAGCGATATTCAAGACTATCAAAAATGCTTAAGACCATCCTTATAGGCTTGAGAAAGACCATGAAAACTTTCCCAATCATTCCATGATAATTGTGACCACTATCACATCATTAAATAGGCCCAAAGTAGCTATGATATATGAGTTAACAAGTATATTCCATGACACTCTTAACAAGGCTCAAAGGTTTTAAATATACATTTATGGAACCATGACAATCAAGGCACTTTAGATAAGCTTATAGGGGTTATTATGCAATTTTTTAATGGTAGGGTTTATATTTGGATTATGAGGCCAAAATTTCAAAAAAAAACCTAAAAATAATCAAATAAATATAGGAATAAAGCTCATTCCTAAGATTGAAATGATAGGAGATTATTAGGGATAGGAGTCTATCTCAAGAGCATTACAACTACTACAAGACTATCAAGATGTTTTCCCAACCAAATTCTCTAAATAAAATGTGTATATCCATCATTGTGGGAAATGCACATTGAGTTTAAAGAGTGTACTTGAAAAATTAAAAGTGAAGGATGAACTAGATTGAATGCAAAAATCCAATATCATTTATCTAGTGGAAAAAGTAGGATGGGTGAGTCCCATAGTAATTTATCCAAATACATTTGGAGAGAGGGTCTATGGAGATGACTGAGAAATCAATGATGCATGCATCAATGATCCTTTCTAGATACCATTCATAGGTGAAGTCTTTGAGTCAATCACAGGTCATGAAGTGTACTTATTTATAGATAGATTGAGAAGGTACCATTAGATTCCAATCACATCAAAGGACAAGTTAAAATTACTTTTTCAACTTAATGGATATCATTCACATACAAGGTAATACTTTTTGGGTTGAATAATGCACCAGTAGTTTTCTCTAGAGTTATAGTAACTACATATAAGGACTTCTTTCATGATTTATTAGAAGTATATTTGGATAATTGTTTTATCTTTTCTCTATTTAAAGAGTATCTGTCAAAACTATGGCTAATGTTATAATGGTGTCAAACACTATGCATTGCTCTAAATTTAAATAAACACTTATTTTTCACAACTTTTGATGTTATTTTGGGCCATGTTATATGTAGTGATGACATCTTGGTGGACCAAGATAAGATTATTGTAATAGTAGGGATGCCACCACTGATTAACTTGAAATAAGTGAACACCTTTCTTGGTCATATGAGACACTAAATATTTTTTTATCAAAGGTTATGCAACCATTGGTACCAATTAAAAAAATAATACATAAGGATAAAAATTTTAAATGACATAAAAATGCCAAGTAGAATTTATCAAACTCAAAAAAAGATTGGTAGAAGTTCCCATTTTAGTTTTTCCTAATTAGAATAAGTCATTCCATGTGCATGCTTTAGGTATTGTAATAGGAGATATCTTAGTACAACCAGGTGATGGTGGGTTTGTTCACCCCATACATTTTTCCAACAAAAAGTTATCAACAACCAAAAATAACTACAACACTACTGAAACAAAGGTGTTATCTATGGTATTTGCATTACAAATTTTTTGACACTTTTTACTGGCCACACCATTTGAACATTTCATTTACTATTAGGATTGTGATACCTAGTTAATAAGCCAATATTGGGAACATGGATATATATCTAGCTTATGATGTTTCAAAAGTTTCAATTTCAAATCAATGTAAATCTAGGATGATAAAACATTAGACCAGATCATCTGAGTAGGCTAAAAATGATGAAGATCCAAAATGAATAGAGGATGAATCCCTAGATTCACATTTATTTAGGGTTGTTAAAATATCAGATGACATGGTAGACATAAAATTTTTTTTGGAGTAAGGTATTTTAACTATCCATTATATATAAATATATAAAAATAAAATGATCAATTAAGCTACCCCAAATAACCTCATCAATGACTTTATGTATATGATAGGTAAAGATGATTTTTTGTACAAATTGGTATTATAGCATGAACGACCACAACTTATTCAATGAGTGCATCAAGGAATTATAGGGGGTCACTTTTTGGTGAATCCAATACTATAAAAATATTATAGAGTGGCCTATGGTTGTCAAATTTATTTCAAGATATGCATAGTGTATCCAACCATTATGATATATGTCAGTAGATGGTAAAGCCAAATCAAAGAGATGAGATGTCCTTAGTATCAATGCTCATAGAATAACCATTTAAATAGTGAGGAATCAATTTTTACAAACCTATAAGTCCTTAAATAAAATAATTCATGCATGTTACATTATTACTACAATATATTACTTCACCAAATGGGTGGAAACTACTACAACTCTAAGTTGCGGTGCGAAGGATGATACCAAATTTTAATATGAAACATTACTACAAGATTCAATTGCACAATCAATTTAGTTAGATATATATGAATGTATTTCCTAAATAACATTATCAAGACTCTCACTAAGGATTTTATGATCTCACACTACAAAATCACAACTTATTACATTCAATAGAATGGAGAAGTTAAAGCATCAAACAAAGTATTGGGGAAAATTTTAACAAAGATATGTAATAAACAAAGGGACAATTGGGAAGATCATATTCCTTTGATTTTTTAGGTATACAAAAGGCATTACAATCATGTTATACTTTTCACTAGTTTTCAAGTTATCTAAGGCATTGAATCGATAATTCTAATGGAGTATATTATTTTGAGTCTACACATTGTAATGGTTATGAGGCTAGTCAACCAAGATTCTATAAAGAAAATATTAATCAATATTTTAGAATGGAAGAAATTTGAAAAAGGGCACAATGGATGTAATAAATTAATAAGATAAGTTAGAATTCATAGCATGATTGCAATCTATGATCTAATCAATTTCAACTAGAACAAGAGGTACTACTATATGATAGCATGTATAAGGTATTCCTAAGAAATATACACATCAGATGGAAGTGACCCTATTATACCCAACATCCCCCTTTAATTTGAAAATAAATGGGGACCTACTTTTTTCAGATTTTGATCTTAATATTGAACCCCTCTTTTCATATGCTTATGCAAAATATAGAAAATCTAAGATGTTCAACTTTTGGTAGGATGATATTGGCATTGTGTTTTATGAGACTAACTTTTGTGCTATAGAGATTATTTTTCAGGTTTATATTTTAAAGGCTAATTTTTTTGGCCCTTGTATAGTTTGTCTTTTTTAGGTGGTTATGATTTGGGTGTTCTTGGCCCTATTTTATTTTAGGATTATTTTTCAAAAAGATTTATTTTATCTAGAAATTGTTGCAGACATTTTGTCCAAAACAATTCTCCTAAAGGAATTTTGCTTATAGGCTCTTTGCCTTACAAAATATTCGACTGTGAACACTTTCCCCAAAATAGATTCCCTAATTGATGATTATCCCTTTGACCCTACCAAACCTACCCTTTGGGACTTTTGAAATGACCCTTAGCTATATGGAAGTACCCTTCAGGGAAATAAAAAGTACCCTTCTCCCTTATAAAGTAGACCCTTTAATAAATTTTTTTCCTTGAGGTAAACCCTTCGAATCCATTCCACATACCCTTTAGGACCTTTTGGACTAGTCCTTGAGCCTTTTTAAAAGTGTCCTTTATCCTTTTAACTAACCCTTTAGCCTTTCCTAAATTGACCACTTTACCACTTTTTTGACTAGCTCTTTTAGGGAATATACCCTTATAGTTTTGTGTAAACAACCCTTTAAGACTTTTGTGTTGAATCCCTACCCTACATGACTTATCCTTTAGGATATTTCTTTCAACCCCTTTGCCCCATGAAAAGTGCCCTTCAACCTTTGTTTTTTTGGACCCCTTTTTACCATGGACATACCCTTTAGGATTTTTTTCCCAAGCCTTTGACCCTTTTTGAAGTGGCCACTTACCCTTTGTATATTTTGAAACATACCTTTTGGCCCTTTCAAAGTGTCTATATTCCATTTTTACTTCTTAGACATACCCTTCAAGACTTTATTCCTTGGCCTTTTGTCCTTTAGCCAATTCATTCAAACATTTTTTCTAAAAGAATATAGACCCTTTGACCCTCCTAAACATACCCTTTGGGACTTTTGAAATGACCCTTAGTAATACATAAGTACCCTTTAGTAAAATCAAAAGTGCCCTTTGGCCTTTACAAAGTAGACCCTTTAGGACTTTTATCATGGAAAAAATGCCCTACAAATTAGACCCCTTGGATCAAAATTACCCTTTAGAGAGATTGAAAGTGCCCTATAGACCTTAAAAATAACCCTTTGGGATAATTTATTTGGGAATTTTTCCCAGATGAATTCTTTAGGGAAACTTTTGTGGGCATTTTGTCTTAAAAAAATCCCTTGAAAGAATTAGTCTATGGACATCGACCCGAGATCATTTTTTCCAACATACACCCTAAGTGCTTAATCACTAAGAGTACCAATAGTCTCATCATACTTAGCCAAATTAAAATAAAAAATATTTCTTATAAATACTTTAAAGACCCCCCGCCAACATGAGCTAACAAGTTTGAATTATACGTGAAATAAAAGTCATGTGAACATTGCACATTTATATCACATGACCTAATATTCAATGCAAGATTTTATATAGGTGATATGTCATGATTAAAATTTGTCATTGAAATCTAAGTGTTATGCTATCTTATAATGACGAAGATCCCTAATTTCTACTTCAAGATTATTGTGAGTAAAACAATGACTGAGCTAGAGCTGAGTTATTTGCACCAACATACATAGCACATAACACATAAGAGAAGCACATAACATGCAGTAATGGCATCTACATATATAATATTACAAGGTATCAATCCACCATCCTCACATTCATTTAAGGACTCCATAATATTTATTGATACAGTCTTTAATGCAATAGTGTTTGGAGACAAGTACTAGAATTATTTAGCACTATGGGATGTCATTGATTTAGTGGACATGTTTTCACTAGAAGATGATATGACACTAGAAGATAGATTATTCATGAAGGAATTTTTGGAATTAAAACCCTATAGACTAAATTTTACTATAACAAAGCCATAAGTGATGCCCTACATTGACCTCTTGAGGGACTTGTTCTTCTCTGGTAAGATATTACAAGATGCTTTCCTTCATCACTCTAATAACAATAAGATGGTCACAAGCATTTCAGGGCTAAATTTTTAGAGGTATTTGTCTTTGAATATCCACAATGTCTACTTTGAAAATCACACATTGGTATAATTTAATGTAGATACCTTGATGGAGAAGGTATTATCTTTGTGGCTCCTCCTAGACTAGACCATCACATGGAAAGGAAAGAAGCCAAAGGGGGCAATCCTAATTGATAGATTTAGGATATGGATTTGTATCAATATGGATCTTATCAACATATTATATGGTATGTCTAACATTCATTTCATTAATTTAGACTAGGTAACATTGTTATATATGATGCTTACACATTTACACCCTTGGTGAGATAATAAGCATGTGATTGAGGGATTAAATTATCCATAAAGGTAGGTACCCCACATGTATATGATATTTACTTATGATTTCATAATTATTAGATGCAATCATTGGAACATGCTACAAATACCTTGGTGAAATGTGGGCTTTAGACACAAACTTTGAGAAGAATAGAATATGTGACCACTACTAGTTCATGCATGTTTATTGCTATACCAAACACATGGTGAGGATCTCTGAGGATGTCTATCCTCAAGTTTGGAAAGCCATTCATGGCTTGATCATGAGTCAAATTGGACATAATCTTGTGAATAACTTGGCTTGGAAAGGGGATTATTTCCTCTACCCAAATTTTACTATCATCATGGTATGGGGAAACAAGGTTGACCCCCTGTGCCTTCGAACATTTATTCCAAACAAGTTAGCAGAATAAGAGATTGCCTTCCAATTATGGAAGAGCATTGAAGAGGATTTTTTAAGGTAGAATAAATCCTTATATTTAGTCATCTCATAACTATAATTAGGATGACATATACAATGAGAAAGCATCTTGGGGAATCAGGTGGAAAATTTAGGGGTTATCCTTTCCCTGCACTTCCACATAGATAATGAGATCCACATGGGATGATTTAGAAGTATATTCATAGATTAAACATCCCATATAGTCATGAAACTTGAATATGATTTCATATTTTTGAATACCAAGTCAGATGAAGAGGTATTGGAATAGGTGTAGATTGTTGGGCTATAAGAAGATCATTTAAGAATGATCGAGGATGATCCTTCAATTTCCACCAAGGAGTTGGATAGAAAAAATGAAATCTTTAAAAGGTGGAGTTTTTAGATTTGTGGAGAGGATAGTCTAAGGAGAAATCTAAGCAAGAAGATTCTTCTTCATCCTAAGGACTTCCTCTAAAGATGAAAGTTGAAAGTAGTAAAGAAGGAACCTAGGCTACCTGAACCCATTACAACTAGGGGAAGACAAGCATGAGACCCCATCAACCTTGACTCTAATGAGGAAAAGATAACACAAAATTGCATGTTATAGGTTATAATCAAGTGCCCACTACTATGGCCCATATTCACATTGTTACATCCATTGGGATAAAAACTCTAGGAGTAACAACATCATCACCACAGGACTCCCCCATGCAAATAAAGACCCCCTTGGTTTATAAAAGAAAACTTAGGACTCCTATGGGTAGTCCTATAGTAAATATATCACAATGATTGTCTACTAAAACTCTATGTTCAAAACCAATGAAGGGAGACGTGGTAATTATCAAAGATATTGAGGATGATTTAGATGAGTAAGTTAAGATGGAGATACTCAAGGCTATGAGCCTCCAAGTAGAGCCTGTAGAGCTTACTCTTCTAGGTACACAATCTTTTCTTAGTTATCCCTTACCTTCTCTACACATCTTTGAGAAGGATATTATATGTGATTGAAAATTCATCATGTTTATAATTCAATCCTAACTCAAAGAAGATAGAGCATGCCTACACTTCTGATTGGGGATACGCTTGTTAAGTGTGAGCATTACCAATATGTGGATCAACTAGACCCAATTAGGAGATAATTTGTATCACTTGTCACAACATATCATGCTAGGAATGGTTCCAAAGATTACAATCTAACACAATCATACAACAACCTTGATGGATTTCTAAGCTTTAAAAAATTCACTCTATTCTAATAACAAGAAAGCAAAATCTAATCTAGTACACACCAAAGCTCATGGAATAAAGTGGGGGTTATAAAAAATACAATAAATAAACTAAACATGTATTAGAAGACATACTCACATCAATGTATATGCAATCCTAATACATGGGAGAAGAATACAAATGTATTATCTATCTACTCTTAGAAAGGATAAATAAAGTTAGGAATACTTACCTTTGAAGATGAACCCATCAAGCCTTAATCTCTCCCTTGGAAAAGATGCTTCATAAGAGATTATTGTGGTATTTACTAATAACAAACATTAATCAACTCGAGGCTGCATAGCCTATCTAAGTATCCAAAATACTTCTCCACAAGACAAGATCCATATCTCCAAAGAAAGTATGGAACCCTAAGCTTTATTCCTCAAGTATAATGGTCAATAAGTAGATGTTTATTCATAATTATTCACTAATAATTCTTATCTTATGAAATGGTGGGAAATGAACTTATATATATAGATAAATCTCTCCCTAAATCCTCCCAAAAACATTGGATGTACAGGGTTGACCTATTCGACCTAGTGTGTTTTTTGGGCACTAGGTCTAAGCTAGGTCAGCCAAAAGGATAACAAGCTAAGAAATTGAAAAATACCCCTAAATTGTAGAGGGTCAACCCAGTCGACCTAGTACAATCAAATATTAAAAAGGAGTTTAAGACAATAAAAGGAGGCATGAAAAGAGGAAAAGACTAGAAAAATAGAACTGAGAAGAATAAGATTAGGGTAAATGGTTTTAAGATACAAGTGTGTAGATGGAAGTGGTAAAAGGGACAACAATCTTATGAAGCACTAATGGTCTGCCTAACCCTTTCCTAACATACCACTTAAGGAATGCACTCAAAGAGATTGAGGCTCAATAGGTTCCTACAAGATACAAAGTGTCATTAATCAATAAAAGTTTGAAAATATTATGTGTATACATATGTCCCACTTAAATCTGACCATGTGTTATGTAAGTGCAACATAGTATGGTGCTTTAGGATAAAACATGATAACACATAGTGATAATGCTATGTAAAGTGCAGTAAGTAAAAAATAAGATAAATGAAAGGACTAAATTTACAAACACATAAATTTTACTTACCTTGGTGTCGTAGATAAAGAATTAGATGGCAAGAAAAAGTGAAGCATCCAATGTGAAGAACACTAGGTGAATCTATAGAAGTTAGTGTAAAAAATAACCAAAGATCAATTTTTTTGGAAGTTAAACATATGGTAGTGGAAAGGATTCTATACATCATAATGAATCTAACGCATTTTATGGTTTACAAAATGGATGAGTAGAAATAAAGATATAAACAAAATAAGGAATTTGCCAAAAAATAATTGAAAGATTTGAATTTTGAAAAGTGTTTTTAAATAGGGAAAAAGACAATTCATTTGTTATTTTGATTTGTGAGAGAGGGAAAAAAAGCTCTAGAGACAAAAATGAGTTATGATGGTGAGGAGATGATAGGTTACATAGGGAGAGGCTACAGAGGAAACAACAGGTGCACTATAGGTATTTAGCTAAGAATCTCAAACCAAATTTTGAAATTTATATTGAATTAAGCATATTTTTATTAAAATTGAATTTTAAGCATTTTTAGATGTCAAAATGAGTCAAAATTAGATTCTAGGGGTAGAAAATAAGAATAAAGGAAATGGGTTTATAGGTTTTAATAAGAAAGTGTGAAAAATTCTCTTTTTTTGGAAAATACAAGGGGTCGGTAGGTAGAAAGCACTAGGTCAACCCAGTAAGCTAGGAAAGAGCAGAATCCACAATGTCAACCTCATAGGTATGGGTCAACCTTGTATATTCTATAAGTTAATGGCCTATTTTGGATTTTTTAGGTGTTTTAAAAGGTATAGAATGGAATCTTAGTGCTAGGGAGGGGAAGAGAATGGGGTCAACTTAGATTTTTAAGTCAACCAGGTGAAAAGATAGGAATATTTTGGTTAAACTATGTTGACCAAAGAGATAGAATGATATGAAAAATCATGCAAAAGGTTGAAAGAGGGATAGAATGGATTGAAATTACCAAGTAAGGTCAAGAAGAATTGAGAAGGCTAAAAGTAAGCTAAAACAAATAAAATAGAGTAATTTATGCTTGTTTTTAATGTAAAAATGTAAAAAGAATGTATTTTAACTATGTATGACATGGAGAAACTATTACATCCTTAGTTGTTTTTTGGGTGTAGGGATGATAAATATTTTGGAGACTTATGGATACAACATGGATACTTTATTTTTAAGATAGGTTGTCAGATGGAGATAGGGCTAGACTAGGATCCATAAGTCTAGGAGAGATAACATAGATGTGTTAAATCCCCATAATTATTGACTTATTAGTTATGTTCTTTATTTTTAGGGAATAATTGAATAACACTTTTAGATGGGAGGTGGATGAGGATAAAGTAGACTTGGATATCATGTTGGAAGATGCCCATGCCATCCTAGGTCTACCCATAGTAGGAGTGCAAGTGACCATAGGGATACCAAATAGTCTCGATGAGAGAAGAGCCTTAGCCATGTGGGCTATAAAATTAGAGACAATATTACCAAGAAGGAGATTGAGTATGTTTGATGTTTATACATCATAAATTTTAGACATTCAGAAGGCTATGCTAGGCTTTGTGACATAGTGGGTGCTATGTCACAAGTCAAACAACAAGGTACCACTATTCCTAGTAGCTTTAAGCATGATGATATTGGAAGAATGATTTTTATATGACCTAGGCTTAATAATTTGAGTCTAGATGGTACATGATATGTATTATATTATACTCAAATGGTAGAGGACCATATGACTGATCATATTTTTGACAACTTGGATATATGAGAGGTTTCTTATATATCAGCCAACTAGGTTTCCCCATGTGATTGATGATACATCACCTTAAGTGAGGAGATGGAAAGAGGACCAGGTAGAAATGGTCATGCCTCATGTGCTAGCATTATTTTTAGTGAGATGTGTAGGCATTGTGTGGTAGCCATATGAGCACATAACAACTACATGGGCAAGTTGGGACATAATTGTATCAGTAACAAAGAGGATAGAGGTTATTTGACACTATTTTTGGTGGAGAGAACCAAATTTAGTTGTATGGGTGCTAGGGTAGATGGTCCTACCTCATCCAACAACACTGATACTAATACCTAAGATGTGGGCTCAGCATGTGACGGAGCCATGGGGGAGGAGAGGACTAAGGACACTAGTAGTGAGGCTAATATTAAGACCACATCAAGAGTGGCCATAGATAGGTCGATAATGATGAGGAGATGAGTAAGAGAATATTGATATAGAGGTAGAGGTACTAAATGTACCACTACTAGCTCCACATTGAGATGAATAATGGCCACTAAGGACATGACATCAATGGAGGTAGGAGGTAGTGGAAAGAGTGGAGACTATTACCATATTAGATGACCCCATAGGTGAGCTAAAGGAAATGATAGAGAGACCACTCAGACATAATCTAAGACTAACATGATCCATGCTAGCTAAGTTTGAGCTTAGGTGGTAGCCTATAGAGGAGGTGTTAGGAGGTCATGTAGATGGGGAAACTATATTTGGTGACCATGCAAATGGTGAGACCATAGTTATCGAGATACGTAAAGGTAAAAATAGATAGATTTATGTTGATTATATTTTATTTGGAAGTAAATATAGATAGATAGATAAATAGATAGATAGATAGATAGATAGATATTTTGAGATATAACAATGATCTAGAATCCATCTTGTGTGATTTTTTATGTGTAGGTGAGGATGAGGAGTAAATATGGGGGTACCTAGTGAGGAAATCACTCCATGACATCCTAGATGAGACTCTATAGCTATACGACCCCATGACACTAGAGGATCTAATTGTACCATATGCCTTAGCTTATGTGAGTTGGTTTAGATTAGCTAGAGAGGTAATGAGGTAGATACGAGTATAGAGAGAGTGGATTTAACTACCTACAATGATGGGTTTAGGGGATCTACAAGCATGGTAAGCCCTAATAGATGAGAGAGTTATGCATCTAGATATAGTAGCATAGATGATAGAGATCTATAACTAGTTGATGGAGTCATAAATGTGAACAACACACCTATAGGGATAGGTAGAGGGATTTAAATCTCAGACATCCTCCTTAAAGTGTACCATTTATAGGATTCATACTGAGGCCTCAGTACCCAATGTGGCCAGGCCATGAGATAGACAAGATAGGATGTAACCATAGAGCCGGGGCACTATATATGATTGCATTTTTTGTATAAAATGCATGAGATATATATAGATCATTTTTGCATATTGTTGTTGGATTTGAATGTTGTCATTATGGGTTATTTTAGTTGTTTAGTATGGTTGAGTTTGTGGATTCTTAGGATATATTTATTTCTAGCATATTTATTTAGCTTTGTTGTATATGCTAAAGGAAATATATGAGATGTGGTTTCTTTTCTATTATTATTTAAGACACATGCATGAGTAAAAAGAAATAGGCAAAAGGACTTAGAAAAATATAATCAATAAATAAAATCAATGACACGCTATTTTAAGTTGGGAAATGTGTAATAACAAGAAATGACTAAGTATAAAGAACCAAGAAAAGTAAAAACAAGATGGTAAAAAGGAATTTTATTTTAAACCAATATGAAATATGTTTGCATCAAATTAAAACAAGTAAAATCATACTAATATCATGTTAGGAAATATGAAAATAATGTAATAAAATGGAAGGTATGTAAAAGGGAACAAATGGTAATAAAAAATTAATCAAGTTAATCAATCATAGTAAATAATGTTGGGAAGTATGAAATAAAAAAAAATGCAAGAGATTGGTGTTAAATTGGTTATACTAATTCAGGCTGGGAAGTATGAAAAATTCAAGAAATGGTTGAAATATTAAATGCATTTAGAAATTAAGAAGATAAAAAGGTGAAATAAAAATTAATTAAGCATAAAACATACTAAATCAAGATGGAAAGAATGTAAAATGATGTGTAACTTCATAATCGATCAAGTCTTATCTCAAATTTGACACATGTAATTTGGATGGTGACTTAGGTATTGGAAAATTTTGTAAGGGTTGGGTCCTATACATGGTCTTAAACTACAACTTGAAAAAGAGAACACCATTGGGGTGGAATAAACAAGGAAATCAAGAAATAAAAGGATGTGGGTAATTAAAAAATAAAAGATGATAATTTGTGAGGAATGTCAGATCTTTGCCATGATCTTACAAAGAAACTCACAAATGAAATCCCAAGGGGAGTGATCATTAGACAAAGTAATATTTCTCAAGAGAAAATATGATGGATATAAGGAGTGTAAAAGTCAATACTTATACATATTATGAGAATGCCTTGAGAGTTAAGAGGCATATTGAGGACATGAGAAGACACTAAGTGGCTAGTGGTCGTCTATGTACAAAGAAAACTTGTACAATATATACCAAAGATTTGATGGAAATAAGCATTCTACTAAAATCAACTCATAAAGGTATATTGGTACAATAAAAATAAAATGGACCTACTTTTCCATGATGTGTTCCCCACTCTTCAGGACCCCTTAAAGAGTTGTTTGTCTACTATGAAGATTGGGTACTTAGAAAGTAGGTAGCACTAAAATATTTTTTAATTATCTTCTTCTAATTTACTGGCCTACTACACTACAAAGGACCTCAGCTCTACTGTGAGGTCAATTGTGGAGTTTGAGCTTCAACTACAAAGATGATGCGTGCTTTAAATCATGTTTTTTACTGTGATTAGACTTTGAAAAATATTTTTGCCTTTTGATATCATTGCCTTTTGTTTAAATGATTTGTATTTTAATGTTCTTTTTAAATATTTTAAAGATTACTCCTCCATATGGATTTGGAATGACCAATCATGAGAGAGATAGTGATACACATGATTGACTTGTAGGTTAAGGCTAAATGAAGCTAAGTAACTAAAGATAGAGACTGACTAGGACACTTAGGCTTGATAATGAACTATCATGTGATCTCAATTCTCAACTTTATATATGCTTAGTTTGTGGAAAAAGGAAGAGGGAAAAAGGAGATCTAAAATATACCAATGAAAGGAAATAATAATGAGATAGATTGTTTGCTAACTGATCACATGGTAAAGGGAGATAATAACAAAGGGAAATAGGGTTTTTATAACAAAATCACCATGACAAATTATCTATGAAAAATAAAGATAAGAAAGCAAACTAATCATAAATGTACAAGCAAGAGAGTTTTGAGAATAAATCTAGAGAAAAGGGAAGGGGAAGTATTGATAAAAAAACATAATCATATACAAACCATAACTAATAATATAAGAGAAATATAGTATAAAAATATAAGATCATGATATAATATAAACATAAATTTGACACAATGTCAAAATGATTTAATAGATATAAATATGAAAGATTTGAGCACATGTCCAATCTAATATAAATGTGAAATCACCATGCATGTGCTCATAAATACTGGTAAATCTATCCACACACATTATCTAATACATCTGATAAGTCTCTATGAAGTTGTAATCAAAGTATTGCTAAGGTTTCATCAATCTTTAATAAATATTGGGAAAATAGTTCTTTTCTAATCTATTAAATTGAAAAAGTAGGAATGCTTAAACCATCATGATGAAGAGAAAAATTAGGCAAAGGCTGGTTAGGAGAATAAATGAGAACAAGATCTATGGGAGAAAAAGGAATCACCAATGGAGAAGGATCCATATGTGAAGGAGTCATGGGTGAAGAAGGATCCATAGGTGAGGGAAGGTCCATAGGTGAAGGACTTATGGGTGGAGAAGGATCCACAGGTGAAGTAATCATGGGTGGATATACGTAATGTGGTGAAGGGACCATAAGAGGGGATGAAACCACTGGATGTGGAACCATATGAGAATAAGGATGAGCCTTCTTTTGAGAAAAACCTATGATCAGAGTGATAGAAGGTCCAAGAATGGCTTTAAGGTGATCTTTGAGATGTTGTTGCAGAATGTGACAATGATCTATATGATGGGTGTTGCATAGATGCCATAAATAATATACCTCACCATACTTGGGAAAATATTCAAGAAGTACCTTTAAGGGAGGTATGGCTTTATCTGATGATGGGGAAGAATAATGCAAGGTATCAATATATTAATGTAACTTATGATAATGGGTGGAAGAATGGTTATCTATCTCATGGAAGTAATAGATATGCTTATGAGTGGTTTTAGGAGAAGCATTCACACAAGGAGGTAAAACAAGAGTGGAGGAAACTAAAAAACACTCATTAACTTATTTGGTGGATAGAGGAGCCATCTTAGGCAAAATAAGAAAACCATCACCAAATAAATGTGATGATGAGTAAAGAATGGAAGAAGGAGCAATACCATCAAAAATAAAGGTAGGCTCAACAATAGTAAGAATAGGAATAGGATCAACTATAGCAGGAGTGAGAAGAGGCTTAACTATTTTAGGCTATACTAAGGGAGGAATAGGATATATAGAGGGTCTAAGTAAAGTAACACTAACTATAGGGGTAAACTAGCTATAAGGGTCAGGGTACCTAGTAAAATGGTAAGGCCTAATCATATCATGATCCATGAGCATGGTCCTACATGGCTCCTCAGAAACTAGAGGTGTCAGTGCCATCTCTACCTTGTGATAAAGGGGAAAAATGTAAAAATGAGGAACTATAAGTGAAGTAAAATTATGAGATGCACAAAAAGACTCAAGTAAATAAGAAGACAACAAATAATCTCAACATCATGGGTTTTTACAAGACCACTTAATAGAGGATCATCTAAGGAATAGCCATGATTGTAATCTAGGGTGTGAATATTAATGACATAGGTAGGGATAACCTTGTCATCTAATGAAACATGGTGAATAGAATGCTTATCCATGGTTAAGACTATAATAATGTCATCACATGAGGTTTGTGAGAATGAGGATGCAAGGAAGCAGGAAGTTATGAGATGAGATGAGGTAAGAGATTGGAATTTTTGATCTTTAAATTAATCTCATTGGGATCATCATCATCTAAATATAAAAGGTTATGAGTAATGTTACCAATGATCTTAGGATTCCCATTGTAGCTATAAGTTGAATGAACATTAAAGTTTAAATTCTAAGACTCACAAAATGGAACACTAGGCAAAGGTTCAAAACTAGGAATCTTGAAAAAACCATGATCTTGGAATTGTTCAAAATTATAAGGGTTAGTGTCACCATGAATATTATAAATGGATCCATTGTGAGGGAATTTAATGCATTAGAAAGTGGAGGAAGTAATATCTCTCATACGGTGAGTCAATGGCCTACCAAGTAAGAAGTTATAAGGGGGAAGTTAAATACCATCACCTTCACATGAATGGTGATAGGTGGGACTATAATGGGAATCCACACACAACCTAAAGGAACCATTTGCCTTCTTTCACATCCTTAGTATGTGATTCATGTAGACTTAATATTGTATTTAGAACACCTAAGGGTTTTAATGTTATTGGGATAAATGACACATGTGTTGTAACCCTCATCAATCAATGCACACTTGACTTGGATATCACCAATTTAGATGTTAATGAATAAGGGAGGATCATCTAGGTGAAGAAAAATCTCATCAATAATTAGAGATATAATAGGTAATTTTAAAGAAAGAGAAGTGTCTATAGTTTCATCAATATGGATAGACATCTCTTCACATTATTGAAAAATACTATCTTTAGATCCATATAAAGATACCTCCCATCATGTGAGGGGAGGACGAGGGGAATTCATATCAAATAAGATTTGCATGAGATGGTTTTTATGACATGGATAATTTCTCATAAGATCAAGGAATAAAATTTGATATGAGAGCTTAGTAAGTTCCACAATGGGATTCCACTCATCATAGCCCATAATAAGGTTATTAGATATAGTTTCATAATGATTAAGGAGGTCCTTAAAAGGAGGATTTGAAGTGCATTGGATTTTTTGTTGATAGTAATAAGAATAAGGTTTAGAAAAAGGTGGTAAATCATGTTGAGATGAAGAAGTGATTGGTTTAACTTGATTTTGAGGAGAAAATGAAGTTTTAGTAGAGGCTTGTTTATTATTAACATTAGAAGATGATGGAAAGGTGGTAGAAATAGTATGGGATGTGTTATTTAAGGGAGAATAAAAAACTATATCATCAAAAGTGATAAGGTCTTCTTGTCCTAACTCATTTAAATGAGTTGGAGAAGAATCTTAGATAAAAAGATATGTGTTATGGGAAGGAGAAGTGTAGATAGGTTATGAATCAATGAAAGCCACCACCCTTTGCATATTAGTCATGATAACCACATTTTATTCATAATTTGGTTCAATAAGAATTTTTATGTTATTGGTCGAAGGGGTGGGCTTGTCTTGATTGTCTTGAATTAGATGATGATTAGGTAAACGATATTTATAGATATCCAAATGAGCATTTGATTGATTCAAGGCTTGAGTTTTGTCATTTGATTTTTAATCCTTGAAAACAATCTCATAGGATTATTAACGCTTAAATATAATGGAATCATGATTGAAATTAGGTTCAAGAGGAAAATCTAACTAAATTATGAAGTTTTCTACAAGTCTCATGAGAATGACCCCAACTAGTGTGAAACCAAAAAAACTTGTTAGGATCATACTAGGATTTCATAGGTTGAGTAGGGTCAAATTCTCATGAAAGAGGCTTGGGTAGACACTTAAGAAATTCAATTGAGGACAGATTTTTGTGAACATTGATGTTTTTTGGTGAAGAAAAATGAGGTTTAGTATATTTTTGAGAATAAGGATCTAGTTTTGAAGAAGGGTTGGGAACAAAAACTTGAATATTGTGAATGGTGTTAAATGAATCAGTAACACCATCATTGGTGATATTATAGTTATCATTCTCAAGTAATTAACAAGAACCTATATAAGGTTGGGGTGGATCAAATTGGTGCATTAGGAAATGTTATCTTTTAGCTTGGTTAATAACCTCCTCCAAAGTACATGGAGAGAGAGTGTGGACTTAATATTGAAGTTTAGGAAAGAGAGAATATATAAAGAGATGAAAAAGATTATCATCTACCATGTTATGTTCAGATTTATTTGATGAAATATTTCATCTCTTAAAAATGACTTAGGTAGTTTCATTCTCATGTTGTTTACAATTAATGAAATAGGCCAAAGTATTTTTAGGAAGGTCATTAGTTTGGAATTATTGAACTAAAGCATTTACTAAGTCCTCCAAAGTAGATATTGAATGAGATATAAGTTGATTTTACCAATCTAAGGCATCACCCATGAGAGTTTTGGCTAGGAGATTGGTAGAAGAAAAGGTTTTTAATTTGACCCAATCCTTGTAAATATTTCTAAATGTTTTAAGGTGAAGGGTAGGATTGGTTGACCCATTATACAAAATTATAGGTGTTATAACTCCTATATCAATGTTGGAAATTTGAGTAGTAAGAGTTTCATTTTGTAGATTCTTGATGGTTTTATTGACTAAAAAAAGTTGAGTAATGAGATCGCCTTGAGAATATTGAAGAGGAAGAGGGTGAACATTCTAGTTATGTGTGCCCCAAGCCATTAGTTGCAGTTGAGATTGAAAATTTAGAAGGTGATTTTTCATTCTCATCATTTGATTTATGTTATGTGCTTGAAAGGTATTCTTTTTATTGAGATATTGCAATAAAATTTGATGTGTTTGACTAAAATTATAAGTATTAAAATTGGTATTTGTGTTGGTATTAGTGTCTTGGGTATCACTATTAGTGTTGATATGAGATTGAGAATAATTGTGAGAATGTGAGGTACTAGAGGAAAAATTTGATTGTGAAGCAAAACATGGATAATGGACTTTATGAGAGGCTCATTAGATGTAGAACCTTCTATGTTAGTTGAGATACTAGTCATGGAGGTAGAAGAGGTTAGGGAAGAAGATGTCATGGAGTAAGGAGTCAAAATTGAAGGAAGAGGTTGAGAACTGAAGAAAGTGATACCTATAAATATTTTTGAGAATGTAAGAGTAAGTGAATGATTTTCTTCAATTTGACCAATAATCATGAGGTTATAAATGGTAAAACAATCCTTTCTTCTATGTTGAGGAAATTCAAAAATAAAGAAAATCATTTTGGGAGTATAATCTAACTCAGGTTGGTATTCTAATGAGAAAAGAGGATTATGTTATGAATAATTATGAGGAGGGGTCCCATAGCTCATTGTGAGATTAGAAATATGAATTTTACTAGCATCCAAAAGAGAAGCCCTACTTTTTCTATGGAAGACCCTATTAGGATTGGTAAAGTTCATCACGTCTATTGACTATAATTTAGTATCATTGTCTAACAAAAATTCCATGATGAAGGTAAAAGAAGAGAGATGAGAAAGTGAAGTTAGAAATAGGTGATTAAAATAGTACAAGGTCGACTAGGTTGACCCGGTATACAAATAGGGACTATAAAACTATATAGGGTCAACTGGGTCGATCCAATATAGTGAATAAAAGGAAGAAAATCTACTTGGTTGACTAGGTTGATCAAATATATTAGATAGGGAATTTAAGTAGACTAATTTAGATTTAAAAAATGAAATAAGATAAGTTTTGAAATAAATTAAAATAACTAGATACTAAAAGTAAATAGATAGCCAATTGGATTAACACTAGCCAATCTAATTCAAACACACAAAGCAAAATCTTACACTAACACTAGATAAAGAAAGCTTTTGTGTAAATAATAGAAAAAAGAGTAATAAAATAAATTGAAAGGTAAAGATAACTAATTGGTCAACCTGATTGTTAATTAGATTATTAAGAATGATTTTAAATGCAATTAGAATTTAGATATAAGCAAGGTACTAGATAAAAATGTAAGGATGGTTTTAGATAGTTTGGGATGAAAGGGACTATAATAGTAATGATACAAGCTTGGTATTGGGGTCTACCTCCTCACTTCATACACTAAAACAATAAAGGTAATAGGTGCTTAACTAGAATATATCATTAACCATGTTTTATACTTGACCAGAGCATCAAGTCAATTTCCCCATTGGTGATGAAATCCAAGTTGGTTGGCCTAAGTTATAAATATTTTAAAGTGTTTATTTAGGTTTTTGTGATTTGTCTCTATGTATAAAATATAAATAGTGAAATTAAGTGATTAATTTAAAATACCCTAATTAAATTATGTGAACTATTGTAAGCATGCAAACAATAAGAAAAGAAATGTGAATTAATTACTAATAGATATGAGGTTAATTCCAACTTTGAAACAAACTATAGTTTGGAAACTATATACACAAAGTATCGAATAGGGTTGACAGTGTCAAACCTTTATTATGGAATAAAATTCTAAAAAATAACTAGGTCAACAATGTTGATCCAGTTATTTCAGATAACACACAAAACATAGAACTAGGTCGATAGTGTCAATCTAGTTGACTTTAAAAGGGCAGTTTTAAAGACTAGAAAATATGAAAGAAAATATAGAAAAGAAATAAACAAAGAAGTAGAAAGGAACCTTGGTGGATTAGAGATACAATGAAGTAAGTTTACTGATGAATAACCTTGAGGTATGCTTGAGAAACCTATAAACTAGGTTGATAGGATCAATCAAGCTATATAGGAACCTACTAAAAATGTTAAAATTGTAAGGGCTCAACTGGGTCAAGCTAGTAGGTTAAACTGGGTGTGTGAAAGGATGAAATCCTATACTAGGTTGACTAGGTTGATTTAGTTTCCTATTCTTGAAAACTTGCATATAGAGATAAAAAAAATTAGGTCGATAAAATTGATCCAATATGTCAAAATATATGATAGAAAGATTATCAGAAGGAAATAAAGTGAAAGAAACCTTGTAAGGGTTAGTTTCACATTGGGTTCACCAAAATATATGCAATTAGAAATACATCATGTCTATAAATCAATCTTGGATCGAAGAAGATAGAACATACCTACACTTCCAATTGGGATACACTTGTTAAGCAAGAGCATGACCAATATGGTGATTTGCTAGACCCAATTAAGGGATCAATTGTATCACTTATCACAACATATCATGATAGGAAGGGTTCCAAATCCTACAGTCTAACACAATCACACAATAACCCTAATGGAGACCTAAGGTTTAAAACATTCAATTTATTCTAATAACAAGAAAGCAAAATCTAATCTAGTGCACACCAAAGCTTGTGGCACAAAGTGTGGGTTAGAAAAAATAAAACAAATAAACTAAACATGTATTAGAATATAAATGTATTATCTATCTACTCTTATAGAATCCTAATAAAAAATCTTAATACATGGGAGAAGAATACAAATTCATTATTTATCTACTCTTACAAAGGAGAAATAAAGTTGGTAATACTCACCTTTGAAGATAAACCCATCAAACATTAATCTCTCCCTTGGGTTGATTCAAAAGAGATTGTTATGGTATGTAAGGATAACAAAGATAAATCATCTCTAGGTTACACAACCTATCTAAGCATCCAAAATACTTCTCCACAAGACAAGATCCATATTTCAAAATAAAGTATGTATCCCTAAGATTTATTACTAAAGTATAGTGGTCAATAAAAAAAATTCATTTTCACTTCTTCGCTAATAATTCTTCTCTTACGAAATGGTGGGAAATTAACTTGTATATATAGGTAGATCTTTCCCTAAATACTCCCAAAAATGTTAGCTGTATATGCTCAACCCAGTGTGTTTTTAGGGATAATTCACTAGGTCTAAGCTAAGTTGACCAAAAGGATAAAAAGATAAGAAAGTGAAAAATACCCCTAAACTACACTGGGTTGACGTAGTCGACCTAATATAGTTGACTATACAAAAGGAGTTTAAGACAAGAAAAGGAGGGATGAAAATAGGAAAAGACTAGAGGAATAAAAATAAGAAGAATAAGCTTAGGGTAAATGGTTTGAGGAGACAAGTGTGTATATTTCAAGTGGAAAAAGGGATAATAATCTTGAGAAGCACCAATGGTCTATCCACCCCTTTCTCAATGCACCTCTTAAGGCATGCACTGTGAGAGATTAAGACTCAATAGGTTATTGTAAGATACAAAGTGTTAGTAATCAATAAAATTTTGAAAATATTATGTGTATACAACTAACTCTATGAAAATTTCTACATCCATCCCATTTACTTCCAATAATACTATTGATCCTTCCATATCCACTTTCATCCCACTCACTACACATGCCCCTTTTATTCCTACTAGCACCTCCATTGTTAGAGACTTCAAGAAAAAATAAAGTGTCTATAAAGGTACAAAATTCACTAGCCACCTCATATCTCTATGTCTAATCCTCTCAAATCACTCTTCCATTATCATCTACCACTTCTATAGAGGAGACCACAGTGAAAATCAATAATAGGGGAGGAAGGCCAAACCCCAAATAGTCATGATCCATATAATTCCTTAATTTGGAGGAGTGGATTGGTCTAAAATCATGTGGCCTTATCTTCTTAATGTCTTAAATAAAACCCATAAGAAGCAACATAAATATCAAGAGGAGGTAGAGGAAGAGGTTATTGTCACAACCTCTGATGCATCCTGATTAGATATTCCCCCATAGGTAGTGGATCTAAGAAACAAGGCATCCCAATTGTTAAACTTCAATATTACCAATCTTCCATTTGTTTCTACCTTGTTTGATCCTCTAACCAGCAATATCCAAAGGGTGAAGAAGATAAAACTAGAAGATGACAAGGGCACATAGGTCATCTTTAAAGAGAGGAAAGAGGTGTTATCCCTTACCAAAAGGTATAATAGACTACCAAGGCAATTTTTGTATGAGGAAAATATAGCAAACCAGGGTCAGGCACATAATGATGCCATAGTTGAAATCCATGAGGGCACTAAACTAGCTTGGTATTAGTTGAAGGTAGAAGTTCAAGTATTAGATTCTAAAATTGAGTAACTTAAGTAAAATGCCAAGATAGTACACATTCCCACTGACATTGAAGCTGAAGTCTAGGAGGTAACTTTGAGATGTTATAACTCCATATAAGCCATGGAATTTAAGAGGGTTGATATGGTCCCCCTAATGTGAGACAAGCCAATAAATTATTCAACTCATTAAGATATGATAGTATAGAATTTAATATGCTAGCTATCTATACATGCAACTCCCTATATAGTCATCTCAACCTAATGACTATGCTAGAGGAATCTAATGCTTTGAATCTAGTAGTCATTTAGTAGGAGGAAAAGGATTAGTTAAAAAAAATTTGGAATTTATTCCCTAAATATCAGACACATGAGGCTCAAGTTTTTTAAATATTTCATGAGCTAAAGTTATCTAGGGTTAAAAACTCCACTGGTAAGCTGATTAGCAGGTTCAATTTTGACAAGATTATCTAAGAAGTTGTTGATGAGTTTAAATAGAAATTACAATGTTTAAAAATTAATTAAATTGATATAGAATTAAGAAAATATTATAATAAGGTCACTAAAGTTGAGATATTCAAGAATAAATTTCAAATAACCAAGGATGAACATGTAAAGCTCCTTAGACAGATAAATAGAATTCATCCGCCATCATTATTAAATTTAGATTTCATATGAAAGTAGCATAGAGTGGTGCGTAAATTCTATGAATATAATGAAGTAAATAAGTAGGCTTCTAATTATATAACTACATTAAGCCTTGATAGGATATAAATCTTATGCATGTATAATTTTATAATGGCTAATGTACTTAGATTTTGAGTGGCTAATTGTAAAGAATTAACTTTGTATTTTATGTACATGTACACTTTGCATAATTTTAGAAAATGTCAATTTATTTATTTTTAACTTATAGTTCTCTTTAGACAATTTTTGTTAGACCCCAGTTAGAACTACATGTTCTAACTGGCACTTGTAACCACTTACATGAACATGGAGGATGAGGCGACCCCTTCCCAAAGTCTATATAGATAATTGTTACCCCACTCAATTTTTGTCTTAGAATATTTTGGAATATATAGAATCAAATAATTTTGATCATAAATAAAGTGTTTTGAGTATTTTCTTTCCAATTCCATGTAATTAGTTGTTAGTTTCATGGTTGTATGATTCAATAATCTTTAGTGTGTTCTAGTTGTGAGTATATTCTTGATTTCTTGATTAATATTCTAATCTTAGATGTGTAATATCTATTTAAATATTAGTGAATGTATTGATTAATTTATTCAAATTAATTAAATCATATTTCTAAATGTGTACTTACATTTTATTTCATGTAATTTTCTATGTGTGTGTGACAACTACCATAGATAATTCATTTGCTTGAGCCATAGTCTCCTGATCAAGGGTTTGTAATAGTTACCCTAAAGGGAGAAATGTTTGTTTGAGGCTTGTGAACTTCCTACACCTTTATTCCCTTAGAATTCATAGTCATGTTTGAATATATGTTTACTATTGTTGATAGCAATAGGCACCAATTTTAGAAATCATAGGTTTGTTCAGAAACCAACTAGGGAAGTAATTCCCAAGAACCACAAAGCTTCTTTTCTTCCCCTACCTTACCCAATTTTTTTAATTTTTTATTAAGACCTACCATCCATCTATCTAACTCATATAGAAGATTCACTATGTTAGAAGGCCACACCTCTATCCAAAAACCTTGTCAACAACCTGTATGCCCTACCCCTATTCCATCAACAGGTTTAAATATAACGCATACCTACAACCCATGACCTAGAGTGGAGTTCACCTCTAATGAGATCCTAAAATGTTAGAGGATATCTCATTAGATTGTAGTGTGTATAAAACCCACATTAATAGACCCTACATTATTCATGAAATTCCATAATAGGGTACCATTATGTTAAAATATTTACATGAAACATATTACTAAGACATGTTAATGGTTTTGAGATTAAGAATTATCATTTTTAGTCTCTATCATCCTTGCTACTAAAAAGAGAGGGTGCCAAAGAGCACCATGTAGATTAGGGTTTTTATTTAATGTTATTTTGTTTTTTATTTATTTTATAGGGGTAAAGTGTTTTTATAATGTGCTCTTTTCATCATATTGAACAAGGAATAGTCACAATCATAATGTGTGATCAAATGTCATAATATAACTTCAAGAAAAGACAACTAGAACCAACTACTAGAGGTCATGAAATAAATCTAGGAAGGTAGTAATGATAAGATAGGTATGGTGAAAATATGGATAATGGTCATTTAAGACCATTAATGACAAGGAACCTAAATACATTGCAGTCTTCCCAAGGTGGATTTCATGGCCAATTTATAGGTGGTGTCATAAAATAAATTAGATGCACAAAAGTATATCACATCACATCAAATAATTTTTTCTATCTAATTTTTGGTTTTTCAATAGTGTGAAAAGAAAGAAACTAGTAAAGGCTACGTAGGATAATACCTAGTAAACATGCACCCATTAAAGTCTAGACTTTATGAGAACTATTCTTTCACTAGGGAAGAATACCTGAAAATAAGAAAACACTACCACAAAACATGTTGGTTAGACAAGTAGTTGGGTGGATTGGATAGCGTGAGCTAGATCTTAGAAGCATGAGCTTTCTAGGAGATTGTAAATCTACCTGATTTAAACATTTAAGTTTGAAATGATAAAATAAATATAGTTACATTAAATGACATCAAAACTTAAATTAAAACAACAAATAATTAAATTTAATAGAATAAAATTAAATGGTTTGCTAGATATAACTAAATGAAAGCAATAGTTTGATTAACACTAATGCTGAAAATTAGTTAAAGCAAGGTTGTGGCTTTGGTTTTTTAAGTTGACAAGGGTCAAAAGATAGTTTGGTTGGGGTTGGTAAATAGATAAGTTGTTAATATTATTAATGTGGTCAAAGGGGTAAATGATGGTCAGGAAGGAAAACAGGAAAATGGTGGTTAAGAAGGCAAAAGGGGGTATAGGGGAAAATGGTAAGATGACAAAAGGATGAAGGAAAAATGTTGAAGGAAGCTAAGAGGTTAAGAAAAGAAAAGGTCAAAGGGAAAGAAATTGAGATTAAATAAACAAAAGCAAATATTACCTTCAAAGCTTGAAGAAGAATGTTGATGTTATTGGTGATGATGATGATGATGATGATGATGATGTTGTTGTTGAAGATGATGATGTTGGCTTGAAAATATTATAGAGTTTTAGGGATTTGACTCATTATCCTCCAAGATGAATGGCATCCTTCAAAATTAGACAACCTACAAGATGAATGCTTACACCTAAAACCAACTTAACCATGGGTGAAGGGGGAGAGTCATATTTATAGCATTTGATGTTACGTAACATGACAAAGGAGTGGAATAGTGAAATGTGGCACAATTTTTCAAGTGGGATCATGATGGTTATGAAATATAAGGGGGTGAAATTCCCACTTAGCTAATAGGTCTCTCATTTGGTTGGTTTGTCTCCCAACTTTTTGAAGAGTCCAAAATGGGGTGGGGATCATGCACATGGGCACATATGGGTCCAAAATACTTTCTACCACTCATTTCCATATTTTCCCAAGTACTTGATAAGGAAACCCACATACTTTGTTGAACACTCTCATGCATGGGGACAAAGGATGATGTTTAATGGTGATCCCTTATGGATATTTTCACCATACTTCAAAATGGGGACCCTTGTGATGATTAATGATGTCATTAGGAACCTTGGATGAGGGTACCAAGTGGGGTATGTTTTCCCACTTTAATCCACCTCACTTTCAAGCTATGTCACTTTCCATATCACTTGTTATATCATTGTTAAGTCACCCACCATGTCACCATGGATAGTTCAAGTGGGTCCCATAGTGAATAGTGATTTTGAATAGTGACTTGGAATAGGTTAAGAGGGGTTGGGTTGAGGGTGAAGAAGGGTTAAGTGGGCCTTAAGGTGGGCCCAAGGCATTAAAACATCTAAAATTATAGTTTCTAGTTTTTTAGTGTCTAAATTTTGCCCCTTTTTGTTATGCATCTTTGAATTAATAAGCTATAAAATAAAAATGGATAATTTGGTTGAAGGGTAGGCTGACATGAGTATGAGGGGAGGTATTCCCCCTCAAAATGAGAGTTGATGAGGAAAATCATAACAAGTATGGGTTTGATAGTGGTTGGTGCAAAAAAATTTGATCATTTGAAATTCAAATGTGTGCACAAAATATGACTAAGTGTGATGGGTAAGATCACACATGAAAAAAAGTTACCAATGTTGGTAAAATAAGGGTCAAACTCTAAGAGACAAGTGACCAATGTTCCACATGACTACAACTATATTTGGGAATATTGTTAGTTTTTTAGAGAAATTTGGTGTTTTTCATAGGTATCTGAGCTAGGAAGTGCTCCCTTGAAAAATAAAAATGGTCTAGTTGTGCACTAGGTGGTGCAAATTCAAATGTTCAACATGGCAAGATTGGTCAGTATAGTCAAAAAGACCAAGGTAAGGTTGTTATAAAAATATGAAATAGTTTGAGTCATAATGGCCAATGTCAAGGTAGAGAAAGGTGAATGGGTAGGGATGGGTTGGTGGGGGTGGCTAAGCTGACTCTAAATGCACTAAGCTAAATGGATTCTACCTAGATAATTCTATGGACAAACTATCCAAAATAAATTTAGGCCCAATTTAGTTCTCTAGTGGAGTTCAGATGGGTTTCCCTAATGTGATATACCACATTGTTAGGTTTGGGATAATATTTTGGTAATGGTGAGGTGTCATGATTTAGACTGGTGAATAGTCACCATAATAATCCCACATGCATTAGGAGGAGAAAACATGGATGGGAAAGGTAGGATAAATAAGTGGGTAACAAAAGGATAAGCACCACAAATGTCCTATGATGGAGCTAAGCCAAAGAAGAGGTGACTTCATGAGGAGGTTACACCTTTTAAAATTATGTGAGGGTATAAGCATAGTGATGGAATTTATCACTATGATCTAAATTTTAGGAGATAGGCATCTATTAGGATCTACATATTGGGTCATCATCACTATGAGTCAAGTCTTAATGGAAGTAGCAAAGTGATGATCTATAAATAATTTATTTTATGGCTAAGTAGATTCTATGAGTTATAAAATCAATAGCATGGTGAAAAATAGAGGATAGACTGTGCCTTACTCAAGAGTTGCATATCTAGTATGGGTAAAAGGTGTCTATGTCTACATCCTCTATCCCATTACCTCAAAACTAATGACTTTGGGTTCTACTCAGGAGAGACACTACCAATAGGGAGCTATGTGGTATAGAATATTTATTATATAACCAAATAAGATGGCCATTCACTTGTGATGGATGATTTGTTAAGTGGCACAAAAGAAAAGACTGCCATGTTAAAAAAACATAAGTTTGGGACATGGAATAGTGGGATTCTATATATAAGTACTTGGAATCTATTTCCACTAGTAATAATGGAAATTTTGAAGTCATGACCATTATAGTGGCCCATGGCTAGAAGCTAATTTATGTCAACTAGGGAAAAGGTGACAATGATGCAAATGACCACTAGGTACATAAACACCACAAGATGATAAAGCAAGTAAAGACATCAGATGTATATTAGATGATAAGGGCAAAAAAGAGAGATCATGATGGTGGATAATGACTTTATCAAGATGACTAGTTGGATTAAGGGTTACATGTCCACACAAAATGGTAAGTAGACATGACCATTTTAAATGGGAAGACTATTCAAGGGAATAAATGACATCATAAGACCCTTCCCATCAATAGAATTGATAATCATGTCAGTTAATAAGAATGGTTAGGTATTATATTTAAATAATCATGTTAAGGATGAATGTCCATCATGAAGTTATATAGTTTTTTAGGTTTCAAATAGTGTAAAGAACTACACAAGGTTGAAGATGGTGAATAATGGAAATAATGGTGGAGATAATCAGTGACCCCCATGCCCTAAAATAATCCATATGGTGAATGTGTGTATCTACTAGATATTTTCAACATGTAATGGTGATAATGGATGTACTATTAAACTAAAAACAAGAGAAAAGGCACCCATGACCTTAGCTTGAGTCTAAATTTTTACCTCCTCAGTAGTGAAGAAGGTGAGAATTTCAATGTGTAAGATGTAGGGCTAGGGAACATGATCTTCAACCTATCTATAGAGCGAACCCTCACTGTCCAAGGGGATGTGCATTGAGGCAACAATGTGTGGCACCTATGCAATTAGAACAACTAGAGTAGAGAGATGTAATGGCTATGATCGTTGAGCAGGGTGGAAGACCTAGATCAAATTATGATTCTCTCTCTATGGGGATAAATGTAAAAGAGGAGAATAGAGTATGTCCTTTAGTGGCTGATAATATAGGTAGTGTTACAGATGTTAGTTCAAGGAGCAATCAAGTAGAAGGATGGTTTAACACAAATCCAAAGTCACTAGATAATTGGTCTAATGCTTAGGTAGAAAAATAATGTCTGTAGATGCCTTAGGTGAGGTGTGTATAGTTTGATAACTTTGTATGTATCGTGTGACTCCTAACACACTAAATAAAAAATTGCATAGTTTGTTGTAAACCTGTACAAAATGTTTTGGATGTCATTGTTTGAATGTTATTATGTTTAGGGTTATGTGGGTACTCATGAATGTTATGTCTATGGTTATGATTATTGTAATCTTGCTTAAGGTAAAGTAGATGAGGTAAAGTAATGAACAACATTAAAGTGAAGAATATAATCAAGATATAAATGTCGTAATGAAAATATCAACCAATTACATTAGGATAAGAAGAGGGTATGATGTTTATTTTTTGAAAAGGATAAAAAATAGACCCAAAGTGGGATTGGATTAATGAACATAAGCCCTATAAAAGTGTCGCGTGAGCATGCTTTGAAGGATAAAAATGGGTGTGTTGATCACACTCTATCAAGTACACTTAAAATGTGTAGAGGGTTTAAAGAGGGAAGAGGTGATGCATAGGGTGAAGGGAGTAGTTAGAGAGGTATAAAAAGAGGACCTGTGAGTAATAGATAAAGACATTGAAGGAAGAAATGGATGCCCTAAAGTAGTGAACTTCATAATATTTCATGTATTAAATAAAGAGAGTAGAGGACATGAGGAAGCAAACATGTATATGCAAATATAAGTAATATGACTAGTAAGCACACTCTAATGAGCAAGAATCTAGAGTGATAATGGGAGAAAATAAAAGAGATCCAACAAGGGATGAGGTGAAGGCAGACTAGGAGATGGATGAAGAGACAGGTAGACAAGAAAATGAAGTCATAGATAAAGATGAAGATGGAGAAGGATGGAATGAACCAAGCATGGATATGGAGAAGGGAAAAAAATTTAGGAATAATAAGGAATGTCATCTAGGGAGATGAGAAAAATGAAATGAAACAAATAAAAGAGAATAAAAATAAAAGGTAGAAGATGGAGGTTTGAGGAATGTACTAAAAAATGATATATTGGAGAATTGAAAAGGACGGGGAGAGAAGTGTAACAATGATGAAGGGTAAGGTGAGGATGATAAATATGGTAGGCCATGGAAAAATTTAAAGTAGGTCTAAAAGATACCAAATTGAAACTAGTTTGGTGATGAGAATTAAAAATAAGGAAACACATAGAAGAAAAGGAAATAAGAGGAAAAATGAGTGAAATGAGGACACAAAAAGGATGATAGGAGAGTGAAGAAGTAGGTGCTGAGATGACCAAGTAAGCATGGATGATGATAGTCAAGGAAATAAAAAATGAATCAAATCAAATGGTGGTGTTGGAGATGAGAATGGGATGAAAAATGGGAAAGGGGTTAAGAAAAATGAGGGGAAGTAAAGGATAGGTGGATAAGAAGTTGAAGAGATACGGTATGTTGTAAGCATCTTATGCGAAGAGATTGACAAGATGAATGGGTGATTAACAGAGATTGACAAGCTAAAAAAGTGGTGAGGTGGTGAAGAAATAGGGGAACACAGTGAGATGAAAATAAGGGATGAAGATTAGGGATGATAAGAAGAAGATGAAGCAGGGATATAAAGCATAGACACTCACAAAAATGTAAAAGATAAGTGAGTACCAAGATGAAAAGAGGAAAAGGTGAATTCAAAGTGAAAAAGATGAGAATAGATAAGAAGAAAAGGGTAGTTATGGAAGGATTCTCAAAGGATAAAGACCTAGTTAGAAGCTATTTGTGGAGGGAAAATATAGAAAAGGTGGGAAGAATGGAAAATTGATAAAGAGTGGTGCTAGACCTAAGAAAAAAAGGGATGCTAGAAGAAATAGAATAAATAAAAAGCATGCCAGATTAAAAATATGGTAAAGAGGAAAATAAAAACTAAGAGTTAGAATGAAGGTGGTTTAGAAGCAATGGAAGAGCAATAAGAAGGTGGTAGCAAAGAAGAGGTAGAAGTGTCCATTAGTGTGCAAGGGAATATGATAATGTGGAATTCATAAGGAAAAGAGAGTGATGAAGAGGGTATGACAATTTGCCAAGGGCAAGGGGAAATGATGAGGATGACAAAATAAGATAAAGGAGATAGAGGGCAAGGTTGGTAAGAAGTAGAAAGAGATTAAAAAATGGAAAAAAAATGGGTGGGGAAGTGAGCCATGAAAAATACACAAGGAAAGGTGACTAGGAGGCCAACAATGTCGGGTAGATGGTGGATTTATGGGAGATAAGAGAGGTAGATGAGGAAGTTTTTCAATCCTTACATTAAAAAAGATTAACAAGCTAGAAAAGTGGTTAAAAGAGATTGATAATCTGTAGGCAGGGAGATGGTGAAGAGAAAGATAAAGAAGTGAAGGAAGAGATTTTAGTGAAGAAGGGAAAATAAAATAAGGGATGTGGCCAAGCTGACCTCAGTAACTGAGCACTACCTACATAGTTTAAAAAGACCTCAGGCCAATGTAGTTCTCTCAAAAATGGAGAAAAATAAAGAAGAAGTATTAGATGATGTTAAAATACAAGGATGCTAGGAAAAATCCAAATCTTCCATGATATAGGATGCCCTAAGTAAGAGGTTGTTGTTAGCAATGGAAATTAATGAGAAGAAAAAGGGGATGGTAATTAGTTGTTAGTGGTTGAGTTGCCCTTAAAAGTCAAGAAGTGCCTACATAGTCCATGGACATCAGGATAATGTATTTCAACAAGGGTTTGAGAGTGGTGCTCAAATGGGTTGCCTCAATTTGATGGACCATATGGTCTAGTTTTGTTGAAGGTTTGTGGAGAAAGGGTGTGCACTAAAGATGAGTTGAGGTTATAGAGAAAGTTATCTCCAAGAGGTTGGTTGATAGATCATAAATAAGGATTTGACATTAATGTTGTTTTGATGTTATTCATGGTTAGGGTTATGATGATTTGATGGATGATAGTGGTGGCACATAAGTAGGTTAAATAACCATACTAGATGAAAAATCGTGAGACATGGGTCTAATAGAATACATGACTCAATGATGAGAGAACAAGAAATGAGGTATAATACCTATTTGTTGACAAACATAAAAAAAACAAAACTTGAAGTTGGATAGGCTTAAGGAACATAATCCTTTGAAATGCTTCACATTAGCATGCATGGCTTGATAACTCAAGTTTCTTGATCATCATGTGTTAAGTAAAATCTAAATCCCCTGATTTATAGATAGTATATAGAGAAGATAGGTAACAGGTGGTATGAAGGATAATGGGTTATGTGTATGGTAACCTTATGTGGGTTAGCTTTCCCCTTCTATAGGTGACTTAATAATGGTAATAGATAAGTCCATGTCATATTCTAGATATAGAATGATCAATGTGGAAAGTCTACATGTGAAATTTGATTGCGGCTTCCAACTTATTATGTTGCTTGAGAGTTGATTGCAGCTTTACCTTTTATTGTGGTAGTGGGTATTTTGTTTTATTGTTGTATGTTGGAAGCTTTCAAGAAATTTCTCTTATTTTTACAAAGTTAACTTAACCATCCTTCAAGGGAGTGGCTTATTTTTATTGGATTTATTTAATGCTCTTGATAGTTTTCCTTCAAGGGAGCAATTTACCTTATATTTGGAAATTTTTATTTTGTTTTTGGGCATCTGTCCTTCAAGGGAGTAGTCTACAATGCTTAAGATAATGACCCAATTAGTATTTTATTATCCAAACTATTTTTGGAGGTGATGTTTTTAGACATGGACAAGTCTAATTACATTCAAAGGTTTACTGTTATGAGGCCAAAACATTAACACAAGAAGGTTAATTATACGTGAAGAGGTGTGGTTTTGAGAGACAATGCCCATGGGATTCTATCTTGATAGAGACAAAAAGTATCCATGAGAACCATGCTATGCATAGATCCATGGTACCCATATTTAGGATTAGGCTATGACTGTGATGGTTAACCATATGGTTCTATGTTGTAATTAATTATCCTCAAAAGGATAAGAGGAAGATTGGTGAAGTTTAAAATCTCATAATCAATATATGAGCTTAAGTTAGACAAAAAGATTGAGATTAATCCTTATTTAATAGTAAAATAGGTGTAGATACAAAGCATTGAGAGGCTTAGGTTCTAGTTTACCTTTAAGAGAGGATAAATGATAAGCTCATAATCCATACTTATGGGTAATGAAGTAGCATCCAAGCCAATTGAAAGTAAACTTGCCTCATTTACTTTTCTCCATGTTGATCACATGTTGGTTTTCCTTTAGGATGAGGTCTCCAATATTGAAGTCCCATTGTTTGAGGTGCTTATTATAAGCATGTTTGATATGCTCTTGATAGATATGGACATGGCTAAGGGTTGACAAATGATTCTTATCAAGTAGCTCAAGCTGAGTTAAATGGTGATGATGATAATCTTCTTTAGAAATAAGATCTTGCAAAGATATGTGAAGAGAGGGAATTTAGAATTTAAGAGGCAAGACCACTTCTACTCTGAATATTAAATACAAATTGGTAGCCCCCATATAGGTTTGAATACTAGTGAGATAGGCCCATAAAGCGAATGGGATGTGTAAGTGACAACCTTGACCTGAAACACTAATGACTTTGGTTAGCATTTTATTAAGAATTTTGTTATAGGATTTTACTTGTCTATTTTCTTGTGGATGGTAATGCAAGGAAAATCTTAACATGATTCCAAATGCATCACATAGACCTTAGACTTTCTTGTTTTTAAAAGATTTATCATTATTGGTGATGATCTTATGAGGAACACTAAAGTGATATATGATATGATGGTTGATAAAGTAAAAAATCTTCTCCACTTTGGTTGAGATAAGAGGAATAAATTCCACCCTCTTGGTGAAATATTCAATGATTGTGATGATGGATCTATGCCACTACAAAGAATGGGGGTTGATTTCCTTAATGAGATTGAGCCCCATTGTGAAAAGGCCAAAAATATTTAGATACCTAGAGACCATTGGCTAGAATGTGATGTAGATTAGCATGTTTTTGACATTTTACACACTTTTTTTACATAATTACAATAGTCTTGGTTGAGGGTGGGCTAGTAGTAGCCAAGGCAAAGGATACATTTAGCAATTTCTAGACCACTAAAGTGTCCCCCATAGATCCCATCATGCATTTCCTTGATGGAATGGGATGCTTCATGGATACATAGGCAATGAAGAAGGATACCATGAAAACCATGTTTGTAAAGGATTCCACCTAGTATGGTGTAATGAGAGGTACTCTAAAAAAAGGTTCTTCGAGCATTCTTAGAGAGGTAAGGAGGAATGATGCCTAGGTTGAGGTAGTTAAAAGTTTCATCATACTAAATGTCGGATGGGGATTCCTCAACACTATAAATGGTAGGGAGGCTGGATTGGTTATAAGAGGGTGTTATAAAATGATGAATGGTGAGAAATATTTTGGAATTGGAAGGCTGATAAGTGATCTGGGAAGCAAGGAAAGCCATTTAATAGGCAAACTTATTAGTAGATCAAGGAATAAATTAGACTAGGTAACATTCAAATGATGCTAAGAGTTTGTTAACTAAAAATTTGTATTTTTACAAGGCATCATTATTACATTGATAAGATCCATTTACCTAGTTGACAATGAGCTAGGAATCACCAAAGACATTGATTATCTTAATTCCCAAAGCTAGAGTGGTTTGGAAACCTATGACTAGGGATTCATACTCATCCATATTGTTGGTACATTCAAAACTCAGTTTAAAGAATAGAGGAAGAGGTTCATGATCAAAATGGATAAGGATGATACTAACTCCCCCACCATGTTGACACTTTTACCCATCAAAGAACATAGTTATTTGATAGGTTATGTCCTCTTGGGAAAGAGTAGTGATGGATTCATCTAGAAATTCAAGAGGAGGAGGTTGGTGATCTGCCAAAGGTGTTTCAATCAATTAGCTAGCAATTACTTACCCTTTAATTAACTTTTGCTAAAGGAACTCAATATCAAAATTTTATAAGAGCATAGGCCACTTGGACATACGTTGGTTTTGGTATGTCTTAGAATGCATGTACTTGAGTGGGTTAGTGTTGGTTATGATATAGGTTCTATGGTTATGAAGGTAGTGGTAGAGTTTGGTGGCAATGAAAGTCAAGGCTAAGTAGAGTTTCTCGATATGGGTACACCAAGTCTCATATTTTACAAGCATGTGGCTAATGTAGTATACAACTTGATCTTTATGTTTTTCATCTCAGTGAGATAACAATAACCCTAGGGAATGGTTAGTGGTAGAGATATATAGGTAAAAATATTGGTCATCCTTAGGAGGGGTGAGGATAGGTGGTGACAAAAGGTACTATTTGAGTAAACCAAAGGCTTTTTGACAGTCACTATTCCATTTGAAAGAGATATCCTTCTTCAGAAGGTG
The DNA here is from genome assembly GCA_037957365.1 of Torreya grandis. Taxonomy (NCBI): domain Eukaryota; kingdom Viridiplantae; phylum Streptophyta; class Pinopsida; order Cupressales; family Taxaceae; genus Torreya; species Torreya grandis. Next base: position 423,940 of record JARHVA010000314.1, read on the forward strand.
ATGGAAAGGTTGGAACTAGTCTGAAAGATAAGAAATGAAATGGTGAATAGATTAAAGCTTTCCCTACATGCTACAAAGTTGCTTAAGGTTGGTAGGAGGAGGCATATCCAAGTTTGTTTTGACCTTGGTAGTGTCTACTTTGATTCGTCAAAGAGATATGATAAAGCTAGGAAATTTTCTTAAAAGTACCCCAAAAACACATTTCTTGGGGTTTAGTTTGACATGGAAATGGATTATGCATTCAAAATCAAGAACTTTTAGATGATCTTTGTGAGATTTGGATTTTCCCAAGAGATCATTGACATAGTCCTCTATGATGGTGTGGATGAAGTCATAGAAGATGTAGGTCATGGCTTGATGGTAGGTTTCACCAGTGTTATTTAACCCAAAAGGCATGAATTTTTAGAAAAAAGTTCCCCAAGGGGTGGTAAAGAAAATTTTATGCTAAACTTTAGGAGCAATCAAGATCTGATTTTAACCTGAAAACCCATCCATAAGAGATAACATCTCATGGTTAGTTGTAAGATCAATGAGGTGGTCAATACTAGATAGAGGAAAGTCATCCTTAGGGTAGGCAAGTTTAAGGTCATGAAAGTCTAGACAAATTCATATACCTCTGGTGGTTTTGGTTATAGGTATAATATTTGAGACCCATTAGGGGTATCCAATGGGTTAGATGAAGTTTACAGATAGGAGATATTGAATCTCTTCTTTGAAAAGAAGGGCTATACGAGGATGTATGCATCAAATTTTTTATTTAATAGGCTTGGCATCATGATGAATGACTATGTTATGGATAGAAATGGTGGGGTCAATCTTGGGCATATCACTGTAAGACCAAGTGAATGCTATTTTGTGGTCTTGGAGGAAAGAGGAGAAGTATTGAAGTTCTTTGGCATTCAGTGATTAGCCCAATTTGATAATGCAAGGGATATTTGGAGTGCCCAAGTTTATATTTATAATGGATTAATTTAACATAGTTGAGGTTTCAAGAGGAAGGGATTTATGGATTAAAGAATCCAAAGTACCAAGGTAGGTGAGAATAGAATCATCATCTTGATTTTGGATGGTGTTAATGATAGGAGAATCATGTTCTACCATTTCAAGATGAATGAGAGGAAGAGTTTTAGTTTAGAAATCCTTTTGATATGTCAAAGGTCCTAAACTAATATTATTGATTAAAAAAATTAGGAGGAATGATGTCAAAATCCTTAGACTTTGAAGGAGGTTGGGTTGGTGAGGAGGGGATGTCTTCCTCGATGGTGTCAATAGGTTTGGGTGAATTGGTGGGTTCTTGAGGTGATAAAAACTCAAGTCCAAATAACTCATGAGGTTTTGGGGTTTTGATCAATGGTAACTCATGAGGTCCTTGTTCATATCAGCCAAATGCCAAATCCCTTTTAGGCACACCTATGAAGGTATAATTTACATAATGTTAGTTTGTAAAAGTAGGAAAAGTCAGAGGTGAATGATCAGATGGAAGAGGTAGTGTGGGAGAAAGAAGTGGCCAATCATGTCCCCCATAGATGAAGTTTGTTTGATGGTTGGAAGGATAAAAAGGGATGATGGTTCTGATGTTAAGGTCAAAAGAAGGGTCATGTTTGAGGTTCCCATATTTTTGAGGAGTAGGGAAAGCATCCAATGCTAGAAGGCAATACTCACCTAACAAGAATCATTAGAACATAGATCCCAAGGGCTCCTCTATGGGGATCTGTGAAGAAGGGATGGATGAGCTAATTGACATTTCAACGATGGTTAATAGTTTGGGTGTAACTATTGAAGGTGCATTGGATGGGTGTATGAGGACATAATTGGGGTGATAGGTCATGTTGCATGTTGAGAAAAGATTTGGGTTTACTAGATATTGATGACCTAACCCTCATGCTCAAACTTAATGCATCAATGGAGGGTAGAGGGAACACATTCTATGAATCAAATCTAAGGTCATCCTAATAAGATGTTGTATTGGAATTCTCCTTCCACATCATACAAAAGTTTAGGGAGTGTGTGGGGTCTTACATATATATTAAAGATGATGGTTCATAAGGTAGTGGCCATAGTGTCATTAAACGATTAAAGACCATTGTGGATTCTAACATGATATTGTTTGATAAGTTGAGTTAAAGTAAGCATAAGAGGATATGATGTTAATTCTAGCCCCCCAATCAATCATCACCCTTTTGACATGGGTTTGGTTGATGTAAGTGGTAATAAAGAGTGGGGGATCTGGGTCCTTTGGGTGGATGGAAGGTATTTTTGAATTTTTAAAGGTGACAAGGTTATAATTTTGAAGGGCACCAACAAAGGTGGCTAGAGATTGAGGGTCATTTAGCTAGACCATAATGGATTGTAAGGCCTATATGAGTGCTTGGTGGTGATGGGAAGAAGTAGAAATTAAATCATACATGCTCATTTTTGTTAGGGTCTGGTGAAGGTACTTTAGGATAGATTTTTGGCTATATATCATATATGGTTTGGATTGTGAAGGTTATATTGTGGGGCACCTAATATAGATACCTTGGGTTTGATTGAAGATGGAGATGGTTGGGTGTGGTTTGCTTGGGATTTTGAAGAGGGGTAAGTCCAAGGAATGGACACTTTAGCCTTCCCTTTATCCTTTTGTTGTGATCTAGTGACCACATTGATAGTATCGATAGAAGGAGAGGGTTAAGTAATAGAGTGGTCAGACTCATCTTCATTCTTAGGTGAGAGTGGAGGAGTGGGTAAGTGTTTAGTAGGTATGGTTATTTTTTAGGTTGTTATGGGTGACATACGAGTTTCATATATTAATAGATCATCCTCATCATAAAGATGGTGGATGAGAGTTTGCAGAGCTTTACAATTCTTTGTATCATGGTCAGGTGTTCTTTGGTAGAAATAAATAAAATTGTTGTTGAATCATGATGGTTTGGGATGTGAAGTTTCAAAGGTCTTTATGAGTGGTAAGCTTAAGGAAGAGGTTTGAAATAACCATTGGAGAATGGTTAGGTAGGACTTAGTTAAAGGTGGTAAAGGTTTAGCAATTTTTATTTTGGGTGTTGAGGTAGAAGGTTATTTGGAAGTAGGTTTGGTAATAGGTGTCTTAGGTAAGGTGGTATAATTAGTTGATGGTTTTGGTTTAGGTAAGATGGTTGAAGAGCTAGAGGTTGAGGATGGAAAGGCTGGTAACTTAGGTATTAATAGTAAAATAAAAAGAGGTGCATTAGAAAGCAAGTGTGAAGGTGTAACCACTAGAAGTGGTGGGGTTTTGATAAAAATAATGGGCTCCATGCTCAAGGTATAGGGATGAGAACCAAAAATGGAGGAAAAGGTTGAAGGAGGTAAAATTTAAGGTTTTGGGCCTTTGGGTTGTTTTACCTCTTTGGTTGCTTTGGTTATTAGTTTTGAAGGGGTTTGGCTACTAGGGTCTTGGTTTCCTTAGGTGGTTAAGGATTAGTTAGTTTGGTGGACATTTTGGTTGGTTGTATGGAGGTTTTGATTGGTTATATATTAGATGTACTAAGTTGGTCTACCAAAGAAGGGGTTAGAGGTTATAGTTTGGTAACATAAGGGAGACCTAATTATTTCTAAAATGTGGCTTGATATTATTAGGGTTGGGGACAAATTCTAATTTTTACACTATCTTTGAGAAAGGTTTGATTCTCTGAATGGTAGATCCAAAAGATAATCTTCTAGGTGGAGACATAGGGATGGTAGCCTTGTCCTCTTCCTCAATCAATGGATGCAAGGTTGGGATAGATAGATCTTTTATGGGAGGAGTAGATCGGGAAATTTCCTTTTCAGGAATGATTTTTATGGAAGGGGAGAGTTTCATGGTAATTGGTGAGGAAGGTAAGATGGGTGTGTGGTCTAGTGTGTTTGTTAAAGGAGAAGTTGGTAGCTCTACTACCTTAATGAATGAGGAAGGAGGGATAGATACCTCCTTAGTTTGGGTTTATATAAGGGTAGAAAGTAAATCTAATAATTCAATAAGCATAGAGGGATTGGTAGATTAGTGAGTAGGTTCTTTATTAGTGAGTGTGTCAAGAACCATGTTAACAGTACGGGTATTAGGATAGTACTTAATGTTACTCTCATTTTTGGTAGGAGCATGGTTTGGGAAAGATTGCCTAAATATGTCAAGGGCTTGGTTGGGTGGTGCATTAAGGTTATCCAATGTAAGCTCCCCCTTTTCAATGAAGGATTGGATAAGGTATTTGAAGGTATTACACCTATTGATATCATGTCCTATGACTTGGTGAAAGGCACAATGGTCATTTTCATTATACCAACCTAACATGGATCAAAAACATCAAACTATTGGGGTGATTTAATTGGTGTAATTTGGAAGATATTAATTTTTAATAAATTTCCAAAATAGAAGGATAGGGTTCCCCAAGTGGATTTAACTACTTTTGATTGCTCCAAGTTTGGTTCCTTGGGTTTTGGTTTGAATAATTAGAGTAGTTGGAGGTTTGGTTCCTTAGGTTTTATTGGTTGGTTGATGGTAGAGGAGCAAATTTTAGGATAATAGAGTTTTTTTTTCCTTTGTTCTTGGTGTTGGTATTGGGCTAATTGCTTGACTTGAAGGAAGAATCCTCATTGGTTTAATAGGTTGAGTTCTTATTTTTGAGTTTAATCTTTCCTTCATCAATAGTTTAAGGTGTTGTTGGGGTTCCTCCTTGCTTTGAAGTTTAGAGAACTTGGGAAGTTAACATTAGGGATGATATGGCTTATTGAGTATGGATAGATAGAAGGGTTCATTGAAAATTTGGTCATAGGATAAGATATTGTGAGCATTAAATATGGATGATTTTAGAGTGGTCATCTTGTCCATTATAATCTTCATAAAGTCTGATTGGGGTTGAGCATCTAGAAGGTTGTAAGACATATATTATGGTGGTGGTGGTTGAGAAGCATGTTGATAGTGGGTAGAAGGTTAAGAGGTTGCCACATATTGGTATGTGTATACCAATGGTTGGGTAGAAGGTTAAGAGGTTGCCACATATTGGTATGTGGATTCTAATGGTTGTGTAGAGGATACATGTTGGTATGTGTATGCTAATGTTTGGATAGTGGTAGGTGGTTGGGTAGTATGTATATGCCCTTGTGGGTTATGGAGATAATTGAAGGTTGTTTATTAGGTAAGAGTGGTAGTTGGGTTGGTGGCCGATGGAAGGGTAGCAACCATTCTACTAATTGGTGGTAACATAGAGAGTATGGACACCATAAGGATTTGAAGTAGTGTAGTGTAAGATAGATTAGAGGTAACTAGAGTGAGATGGGTAACACCAATGATAGGCTCTCCTATTGTAGAGGAGTGATTGCTAAGACATATAAGGGAAATGGTAGTTTGGGTAGATCAGTTTTAAATGGTGGTTTCAAAGGGGTTATTGGTTGATGGTAAGGCTTGGGTAACTAAAGGTTGAGTATTACTTATGGTAGTAGAGGTATTCCCCATATGGTGGAGAGGCATGCCATAAGGTGGATCTACACGTGGGGTCAAAATTGGGATTTGGTAAGATGTATTTCTAAGGTAATGTTGTAAGGTTATGTGATTATTATTTAGGAAAGTGGTAAAATATGCATCTCCTAGGACCATCCAAGTAGGAATTCTCAAAGAGTGAGGGTATTTCATCAGTTTAGAAACATGTTATACAGATGACAGGGTGGAAGAGGTTTGTTGACTTGGTGGTGAGTTTTGTTCCTCAAGGTCCCTTTGTTGTTAGCGAGTAAGAATAATATGAGAAAATAAGAAAGGAACGATACATTCTCATTCCTCAAAACAAAGAGTAATTAAAGAATATTCAAGGAAAACTATGCATTCACTAAAAGTGAATTAAGTCCTAAGATTATTTTTAATCTCTCCTTTGGCTTATGACTTAGAAAAGTGTGGAGAGGAAATTCGATTGAATAGGTCCTAGAAAGCAAGCTATGTTTGGTTTCAGGTTGCATTTAGGTGCTGAAAAAGAAGTCTATATTAAATCAAGTATGTGGCTTGGTACTTGGATCTTGATCCCCTCACATCATAATCCTACATCTAGTGTAGGTGCTTAGCCAATATACCAATTACTAAAGCTTATATTCAACTAGATAATTGATTTGGTTATCCTTTGGTGATTAAATCCAAGCAAGATAACTGGGAAAGGGTAACGTGATTCTCTAGGTGATGAAATCCTAGTCAAGCCTTGTTTTATCATGTTTGATGTGTTGATTGTGAAAGTGGTTTAATTTGTGTAACATTTGTGATGCTATGATTAATTTGATTTATTAACTAAGTTACTAGATGAATTAAGATAAGCAAGCAATCAATGGATGCAAGTTAATTTTAAATGAAATGAAAAAATTTAGATTTATTTTTATGAAAACAAAAAAAAACTAAGATTAACCTAAATACAATATGAAATATGTACTAATCCTGGAATGAATGCTCTTTTGATATTTTTGAAATGCAAGAAAAAAGAAGTGAAAATTTTTACCCTTTTATTTTTTTTGATTTTCTAAAGCAAAAGAAACTCAAACTTACGTTTTGAAAGAATGGAAAGCTTAATTTTCAAAAATGCAATTACATATAAATTCCACATATTACTAATGCAAATAAATTACCTAAAAAATATATGAACCTAATAAAATTATAATGTCCCACCAGGCATGCCAAAATGTTTCTATCTAATTTTTCTTTTTTCCTTAGTGTGAAAAGGAAGGAACTAGTAAAGGATGTGTAGGATAATACATGGTAAACATACACTTGTTGAATTCCATACTTTTTGAGAACTCTTCTTTGTATATGGATTAATACCTTCAAATAATAAATCACTACCACAAAATTTTTTAGTTAGACACGTAGTTAGGTGGATTGCCTAGCATGAGCTTTCTACGAGGCTATCAATCCACCTGCTTTAAAAACTTAACTTTGAAATGATAAAATAAATATAATTGCATTAATTGATATAAAAATTGAAATTAAAACAAAAAATAACTAAATTTAATAAAATAAAATTAAATTCTTTTCTAAATATAAATAAATTAAAATAATAGTTTGATTAACACTAATGCTAAAAATTACTTAAAGCAAGGTTGTGGCATTGCTTTGGTAATTTGACAAGGGTCAAAATATAGTTTGGTTTGGGTTGGTAAATGGACAAGGTGGTAATATTATTAAGGTGTTAAAATGGATAAATAATGGTTATGAAGGAAAAAATGGGAAATGGTGGTTAAGAAGGCAAAAGGGGGAAATTGTGGTCAAGAAGGCAAAAGAGGGTAAATGGTGGTCAAGAAGGCAAAAGGGGGTAAAGGGGAAAATGGTAAGATGACAAAGAGATAAATTTAAAATGGTTAGGGGATCCAATATGTTAATAAAATAAAATTCAAAAGGGAAAGAAGGATTGAAATAAAATAAACAAAATAAAATATTACCTTCCAAGCTTGAAGAAGAATGTTGATGGTGTTGTTGATGATGATGTTGTTGAAGATGATGATTTTGGCTTGTAAATCTGAAAGCATTTTGTGGATTTGACTCCTTCTCTTCCAAGATGAGTGGCCTCCTTAAAAATTAGCTAAATTTCAAGATAAATTCTTTCACCAAAAACCAACTTAACCATGGGTGAAGGGTAAGGGTCATATTTATAGCATTTGATGTCAAAGAACATGCCAAAGGAGTGAAATAGTAAAATGTGGCACCATTTTCAAAGTAGGCTCATTAGTGATAATGAAATAAAATGGGGTGATATTCATACTTAGATAATATGTCTCTCATTTGGTTGGTTTGTTCCCAACTTGCTAAAGAGTCCAAAATGGGGTGGGAATCATGCACATAGACCTAAATGAGTCCAAATGATTTTTCATCACCTTTTTATACTTTATGATAAATACTTAAAGAGGTGCCCCAAAAAATGTGGCACTATTTTCCAATTTAGATCATAAGTGGTCTTGAAATACAAGGGGGTGAGATTCACACTTAGCTATTACATCTCCTACTTGGTTGGTTTGTCTCCCAACTTGTTAAAGAGTCCAAAATAAAGTGGGGATCATGCACATGGGCTCATATGGGTCCAAATTACTTTCCACCACTCACTTCCATATTTTCCCAAGTAATTAAAAAGTATACCCACATACTATGGTATCACTCTCATGCATGGTGATAAAGGATGATGTTGAATGGTGGCCCCTTATGGAGAAATTCACCATACTTCAAAATGGAGACCCTTATGATGCTTAATGATGCCATTAGGTACCTTGGATGAGGGTTCCATGTGGGGTATGATGTACCACTTCAAGCCACCTCACTTTTAATCCATGTCACTTTCCATATCATTGTTAATTTACCCACTATGTCACATGCCATGTCATCATGCCATGCCACCATGAATAGTGACAATGGGTCCCACAGTGAATAGTGATTTTGAATAGTGACTTGGAATAGGTTAAGAGGGGTTGGATTAAGCTTAAAAAAGGTTTAGGTGGTCCTTAGGGTGAGCCCAAGGCATTCAAACATCTAAAATTGTAAGTGTGTAATGTTTTAGTGTCTACAATAACTATCAAAGGGTAAATCAAGGATTATAGATATAAAAGGGTCACTATAAGATCAAATTACACCCAATGAGATTAATTTGGGGTGGAATACTCATGAAAAACCTAGAAGTGTATTTAAATTAGATATTAAGACTCATTTGTGTTAGGAACCCATGCAAGCACAATTGATTACCATATACAAGCAACTTAAGATGTGGAATTAACAAGAAGTAACAAGTAACTAGAAACCAGAAACAACACAGAATATGAGAGACAATACACAACTTGTATTAATACTCATCTAAAAAAGAATACAATAAATAAGATTCCACTTCTTCTTCACACCTCTTAGAGGCTTCCCACACCTCAAGTGTATAGTACTTCTTTCCTCAAAGCTCTCTCTCTTATGGTCCCAACACCCAACTCAAACACAGAGTTGGTGTTCACCTCCAACCAATCAATATCCACTACTGCCATTACACCAGTGCTCCACCCACTCCACAAGTTCTCCATGCACTCTAAGTACTCAATGTACTCCAAGTAGATCTCCCCTGAACCTGTAACAACCTGAAACTCAAATGATCTTACTTATGGAAGGAACTACCTTGCCTACCTCTCTTGCTCTCTGATGTGTTGCTGTCACTTTTGATTCTACTGCCACCTGCAGATCTCCTTTGACCTCACACACACACCTATTACCATGTAGATCTCTCTACACACTGAAGAACCCTTGTCCTTGCCTCACCAAGTCCTTATGATTCTCCAAACCAGTACCCCAGTGGATCTTCTCCCTGATCTAGCACACCTGCAGACCAACCTGATCATACACACTCAGCACCCCTGTGGAACTAAGAGGAAAACCCTTGCTCACTTCACACACAAAAGGAGCTAACTTTGCTCAACTCAAACTAGAATAAATTACAATACAGCCCATGAGTCTAATATATAGATCTCATGCAAACAATAATTAGACACCTAACTAAAATAATTAGATCTACACCTTCAAGTCTAAAATTGGCTCTTAACATGCAAACACTTGGTTTGTTAACAAACTGTCCATAACACTCATAGTTCCGAACCACATAGGCAACCGATGTCAGTCCCTATCTACCTAGAGGTGACCAACATTGGCCGACTCTTGTCGACGTCAGTTGCATTCTTATCCACCACTGGCCGACGTCAGTTGGCCTAACCGATGCCGATGACTGTGACACTCAGCAACCTCCTTCCCTATTTGCATCAATGAAGCTTTTAGCTCCACAACCTAGCAATATCCCACTTGGAGATAAATAGCTACATTATACTTGTACCTGTACCTTGTCTAATCTGTATCCTGGCTTGTATCCCTCTTCAAGCTCAACCTTGAAGACCACACACCACATAACCTGTGGTGCACCTCCTATCATCCAAGTAACCTACCACATCCACATCTACAAACCCATGTAGAAAAGAACTTGACCCTGCATAGCATGTTAACTTGTTGCTGGTCCCTCTCAGATACCTAAGAATCCACTGAACTGCCCTCCAGTGCTTCTTTCCTAGATCGGCTCCAAACTTTCTGATAGCACCCACTACTTGGGCAAACTCAGGTCTATACCAGACCTCATGTGATTTTAGACACTGAACTGTCCAGCCCTTGGTGTGCTCTAGTTCTGCATCCTACGTATTAAACCTCACCAACACCTGATTCACATCAGCTCCCATTGGAGATAAAATCAACCTGTGATCTCCATGTCTCTCATGCCAAAGAATTTTGTTGCTCCAAATTCCTCATGACATGCCACTGAACTAACCTTACCCTTAGCTCAGCAAAACCCTGTATGTCTGAACCTGCACCAAGTTCATCATCCACATATAGTAATAGGATAATGTTGCGACCATCATCCACCTGGTAAGACAAACACAATGGTTATACTGACATTGACTAAAGCCCTACTTTTTCATCCCCCTGGTACCACCTATCAGTCCTATACCACTATCCTATCACTTCCTCAAGACCATATGACCTAGCCTTCCATCTCACATGTCCATTCTCTCTTTTATTTAACCAAGGTATCCATTCATCTCAGTGCTTTCATACTATTTGGCAACCCTACCAAATCTCCTATTTGGTCTTGCATCATGTTCATGCCATGCTCCCACTATTTCCTGGATCTTTCCTACTCTACAGTCAACAACTAGTATAAAGAAGAGGAACAATGAATTTGAGGCTTACTTACACTTTTAGTCCTCCCCATGGGCATTTGAGACTCCTTGATAGCTTGTTGTCCACCCAAAATCTGTCTCAGTGACCGACCTCGATCACTACACAGTCTGCATCCAACCAACGTCGATTCCATGCGACTGTCCAGGTCACTGACACCGATTATCCTGCTGACATCGGTCTCCCCCTAATCAACATCACCAACTTCTCTGGTTTGGACATGATTGATGTCGACACCTATTTGTTTGACGTTGGTTACCTTTGATCGACACCGGTACCTGTGTATGCCTGTGAGTGATGACTTTTTACCCGCGAGCTCTCCATGGATCAAAACCCTGTCCAAACCACCCTGCTCAGAAGTATCCAACCCCATCCACTGGTCTTTGTCTATCATCTCCTCTAAGAACACCAAGGCTTTCCAGTTCTTAAGTCTATCAAACACATCTGTCTTTTGCTTAAGAACATGCATCTCCTTCTTGCTCATGTGACCAAGCCTACAAAGCCACATCTTCGCAACAAAAGAAATAATTGGTAATATAAGCAAGTAGATAAAGAGTACCTACTTTCTTACCACCAGCTAATTCAAGTGCATCCATTGTGAGAGTTCTTGTGCATCTCTCATCACCTAACTTTCCTTAAGTAATTAGCTGCATCTTCAAGACTGGGACCTGCATGACCTTCTTCAACACCCATGTGTTGGTCACCTGCAATTTCAGCAACACTTCCCCTTTGCCAAAAATCTAACAAGGCTCACCAACCCCTCTACCTGGGGCTGCATGGAAAGGGGAAATAGAATCTATTAACCAAGATTCAACTTTATCTAGAGCATCCTGTGCAATAACACCTGCAACATCTACTTCTTCATGATGATCTGCTACCAACCACCAATCTTTATTTACCTACTCTTTCTTTCTATGACACCATTATTGACCATTCATGCTTTTTAGTTCCTCCATTCTTAGCTTACTTTCTTTTGCCATTGCTATACTCCCACTCAATCAGAAACCCCTGAGAGTGACTTGTAACCAAACACAAAACCTACTCCCTGCAACCTTAGCTCTGATACCAACTGTTAGTGGTATCAAGCTATGAGCTAACAACCTTGCTCTGATACCAACTATTAAGAACTTATGGAAGCGCAATTGATTACCATATACAAGCAAATTAAGATGCAGAATTAACCAGAAGTAACAAGTAACTAGAAACCAGAAACAACATAGAATATGAGAGACAATACACAACTTGTATTAATACTCATCCAGAAAAGAATACAATAAAGAAGATGCCACTTCTTCTTCACACCTCTCAAAGGCTTCCCACACCTCAAGTGTATAGTACTTCTTTCCTCAAAGCTCTCTCTCTCTTACAATCCCAACACATAACTCAAACACAAAGTTGGTGTTCACCTCCAACCAGTCAGTATCCACTACTGCCAATACACCAGTGCTCCACACACTCCATAAGTGCTCCACGCACTCCAAGTACTCAATGTACTCCAAGTAGATCTCCCCTAAACTTGCAACAACCTACAACTCAAATGATCTTACTTATGGAAGGAACTACCTTGCCTTCCTCTCTTGCTCTCTGATGTGTTACTGTCACCTTTGATTCTATTGCCACCTGCAGATCTCCTTTGACCTCGCACACACACCTGTTACCATGTAGATCTCTCTACACCCTGAAGAACCCTTCTCCTTCCCTCACCAATTCCTTATGATTCTCCAAACTAGTACCCCGATGGATCTTCTCCCTGATCTAGCACACCCACAGACCAACCTGATCATACACACTCGGCACCCCTGTAGAACTAGGAGGAACACCCTTGCTCACTTCACACATAGAAGGAGATAACTTTGCTCAACTCAAACTAGAAAAAATTACAATATAGCCCATAAGTCTAATATATAGATCTCATGCAAACAATAATTAGACACCTAATTACAATAATTATATCCACAGTTTTAAGTCTAAAATTAGCTCTTAACATGCAAACACTCGATTCGTTAACAAACTATCTGTAACACTCACAGTTCCAAACCACACAGGTGATCGACGTTGGTCCCTGTCTGCCTAGAGGTGACTGACATCGGCTGACTCCTATCGACATCAGTTGCATTCCTGTCCACCACTGGCCGATGTCGGTTGGCCTAACCGATGCCAGTGACTGTGACACTCAACAACCTCCTTCCCTATTTGCATCAGTGAAGCTTTTAGCTCCACAACCTAACAATTTGGGTGCCAAAAATTTTATATAATGAGGGTTAGAGATAACACAAACATTACATACTTTAGCTAACAAGAAAATTTTGTGTTATATTTTAAAAATAACTTCTTATGCATTGATTAGAAACTAAAGCCAAAACAAACCAAGAAAGTATTCAATAGAGGTTACAACTACTATTATGGATAGAGGTCAATTATCAATCCCTCTTATATATGCATAGAAGGAGGATATGTGGATTGGGTTAGGTCTATGTCAAACCAAATATAATGACCTAGATCCTTTTAATTTCATTGATGCATCCAAATATACTCTTCTATATTAGGAACTCCATGAATCCACACAAGTAAGAACTCTAACACTTTAACATCCCCTTCGAGGCTCTGATATTAAGATATTGATCAACCTACCAACTTTTGGTCAATTAGGATGAGGTAGTGCTCACTTTGTTGAGTAGATAAAATAAATTATTTATTCATTTATCATAAGATATCACAATTTGGATCACTCCCCAGGTTATAGCTCAAGTAATAGGACTTCTAGCCCATGGAAAATACCTTCTCCACTACAAGCCCAACATTCCACCCATACATTTTGACACTAGGGATAATTATATGACTAGGGTAGGCATAGGAATACCCATTGATCCATCTATTATTCTTAGGTGTGTATCCTAGTTGAATTCATTACCAAGTGGTTTTGGCAAACAACCAAACAAGCTAAAAATGCCACAAAGGGGGTTATAGATATTACATATCACATGATACATTTGTGTGAGGATTTTAATTCACCTATGTTTCTACCATTGAAACTAACCACCAACATTGAAAACTTACTCACATGTACCTCTTAGGCATTCTAGTATTAGTTTTTAGTATTACTTATGTGTTTCACATAGTGGAAATCACCAGAAGGACAAGTTAATGTCACTATAGATTTTTAGCTTGCTACCACCCTTGAAAACATAGAATTGACTATAAAAAAATTAATATGAGAAACTTTGGAGATTCAACACATGGTGGATTGATCATTTAACCTTAGTCAGGTCACACCCCATAATACCCCAATTTATCATACATAATTTAGGGCAACATGAGTTAGTAACAAAACCATACAATGACATTCATATCAATGTGTATGAGTTACCAACTCCAACTATGACCTTAATTTCATTCTACATCACAATTTTGGATGTATAATGATAAGTGTGGAGACATAAAACTCTAGTTGCATGGATAGTATCACCTCTATGATTTATTCCTCTAGAAGGGTCATAACCAGTACCATAATAATAATAATAATAATAATAATAATAATAATAATAATAATAATAATAATAATAATAATAATAATAATAATAATAATAATAATAGCCATAAGTTCCATCAAAAACATTAGGAGCTCCATCATAGTAAGACAAAGTTAAGACAAAGGCACATGTGTGATGAGCCTTACCTCTGCCTCCCAAGAAAAGGACACATCATTCAAAGTCTTGGCTAGAAAAACCAAATTTTCCAAAGATAATAGGTGAGTGCAACTTAATAGAAATGGGAGTAGAGGATTGGGAAGCATTGAATACCATGATATAAGACATCAATAGAAAATAATGTAATTAGGAAGAGAAGGGGTTCTTATTTTGGAAAGTAGTGCACACTAACCAAGTGTGTAATCAGGTAACATAATACCTTTGGGGTGACATCACTCAACCTCCCCCTTCCATTATTATTGAGTTTCTAGGTCAGGATGTAGCTCAAAATAAATTATAATTTGAAATATTCATTATGGATCTACTTTCAAGATATTCTACTAAATGTATGCAATAATAAATTCATCATGTCTATTAATCAATAACTCATGGAAGATAGACATACCATACACTTTAGAGTGGGGATACATTTTTTAAGTGAGATTATGACTGATATGAGGATCTACTAAAATTGATTAGGGGATATCTTATTGTAATACACCATGTTAAGGAGGGTTCTAAAGCCTCCAGTCTAACACAATCATGCAATAACCCTAAGTGGGTCTTTAGTTTTGATATTTCACCTATACTAATAATAATTAAATTAAATCTAATCTAGTGCTCACCAAAGCTTGTGGCACAAAGTGGAGGTTAAAAATAATAAAAATAAACATACATAAAAGACATATACTCACATCAATGTATATGGAATTCTAATGCTTGGAAGAGAAGCACAAATTCATATCTATCTACTCTTATAAAGGAGAAATAAATTTAGAAATATTTACCTTTGATGATAAACCCATCGAGCCTCAATATCTCCCTTGGCCAAGGTGTTTCATAAGAGGTTGTTGTGGTATGTAAGGATGACAAATAGAAATCAAGTCTAAGTTATACAACCTATTAATGAATCCAAAATATGTTTCCATAAGACATGATCTATATCTTTAAAGGTAGCATGAAACCTTAATATTTAATTCTCAGGTAGAATGGTCAATAAACACATGGTCATTCACTTTTACTTCTTATTTCATTGCTTAATAAATAAGGGAAATAAACTTGTATTTATAGGTGGATTTGACCCTTGACCCTTCCAAAAATCTTGGCTGACAGGGTCAACCCATGCAACCTAGCACAATTTTGGAGAATAATTCACTAGGTCTCGACCCAAGTCAGCTAAAGGCAAACCTAATTCCTAAGTTAAAATATCCAAAAACTATACAGGATTAACCTAGTTGACCTAGAATATCTAACTAAAAAAATAGGATTTAGGTGAGTAAAAGGAGTATAAAATGTAGCAAATCCCTGAAATGGGTACAATACAAAAGAAAAATCTTATGGATAATGGTTTTAGGAGACAAGTGTGTAGATAACAAGTGGTAAAAGAGATAACAATCCTATGAAGCACCAATGTTTTTCCCACCCCTTCATTAGTGCACCCTTTAAGGTGTGAAATTAGAGAGATTGAAAATCAATGGGTTCTTACAAGATATAAAGTGTTAATAATCGATAAAAGTTTGAAAATATTATGTGTATACATATGCCCCACTTGAAGCTCATCACATGTCATATGAGTGCAACATGAGATGGTGCTTAGGGAAATAGAACATGATAACACATAACATTGATGATAATTAAGATGCAGTAAGTAGTAAATAAGATAAATGAAAAGATATAATTGAAAAATACATACCTTTACTTAGTGTTGTATATAAAGAAGGAGACTACAAGAGAAGTGAAGGTGTCTAGTGTGAATAATGTAGGGGCATGAGTGGCAACTATAGGATTTTTTTTAGGAGGTGACCAATAGAGGAGGTCCTTAGAGGCCACATGGATGGGGAAATTTTTCTTTGAAGTCATGCATATGGAAAGATAGTAGGGCCTAACACACAAACAAGTAATAAAATGTGATTAAATTTTTCTTAAGTTTACTTAAAATAGACTAGAGATAGATATATTTTGAGATATATTAGTGTCTAATATTTATCTAGCATGATTTTTTTAGGTGTGGTAGAGGATAAGGAGGTTATATGGGGGTCCTTAGTGAGGGGATCACTCCATGATGTCCTAAATGAGGTGCTAACATTATATGACCCTGCTACACTAGAGGATCCTAGGGTACCATCTGCCCCAACTAAAATGAGCTAGTTCAGACTAGTTAGAGAGGTTATAAGGTAGCTACAAGAACATAGATAGGGGATGAAACCACCAAGAGAGGTAGGTGTAAGAGAGACATGGGCATGGTAAGCCTTTACTAAGGAAAGAGTTTCACATCTAGTGATAGTGACATAGATGACACATGCACATGCCCAAGAGAGAGTGACAAATGCAATGACCCTAACCCATAAGACATAGGTATAGGAGAAAGAGAGAGTGACACATCTAGTGACCCTATCCTAGTTGGCATAGGTTTAGGCTCAAGTAGCTCATCTACAGGGGTAGGTGTTAGGATTGAGATCATGTAAAACCTTGTTACATCATTATATTCAAAGGGGTTAGACTAAAGCATCTACAAGTAGTGTGGATAGGACATAAGAGAGGAAAGATCGGACCCAACCATAGATCTGGAGCATTGTATATGGTAAGATTATTATATTAAAACTTATGATATATATAAATCTTTCATTTTGGTAGTTAAATATTTGATGATATGTGTTTATCATTATGGTTGTGGTTATTGATACTTAGATATATTTATTTTTAGCACATGTATTTGCCTATTTGTTATATATGTTATGGGAAATATATGAGTTATGGTTTCTTTTATAACATTATGTATAACACATTCATGGTTAAAAATAAATAGGCAAAAAGGACTTGGTAAAATATAATCAATTAAAAAAATATACTACATACTATTTCAAGTTGGGAAATGTGTAATAACAAGAAAATGACTAAGTAGAAAGAACCAAAAGGGATAAAAAAATATGGTAAGAAGTTTCTTTTTAAACCAAGTGAAAGATTTGATACCAATTTAAAATAAGTAAAATCACACTAATTGTGTTGGGAGATATAAAAATAATGTAATAAAGTGGAAAATATGAAAAAGAACACATGGTATAAAAATAAATCAATTAAGTTAATAAATCATACTAAATCGCATTGGGAAGTATAAGAGAAGAGAAAATTTGGAAAAAATGGTCTTAAATTTATCACACTAAGTCAAGTTGGGAAGTATGCAAAGTTCAAGAAATGGTTGGATTTGTACATGCAATTAGAAAATAAGAAGATAAAAGTGAAAGAGAAATGAAGTAAGCATGACACATACTAAATCAATATGGGAAGTATGTTAATGACATGTAAATTCATAATCAATCACATCTTATCTCATATTTAACACATGTAATTTTGATTGTGACTTGTATTATTGGAAAATTTTGTGAGGAAGACTAGGTCTTATCCATTGTCTTACACTGTAACTCAAAAAGGGAACACCAATGAAGTGGAATAAATGTGAAAATCTAGTAACAAAGGATGTTGGTAATACGAATGTGAATTTTTTTTCATTTGTGAAGAAGGGCATGTCCTATCCATGGTCTTACAATGCAACTCACAAATGGAATGCCAAGGGGAGTGATCAGTGAATAAAATAATATTTCTCAAGAGGAAATATGAAGATTGTATGGAATGAAAAAGGGAATGTAAAAATCATAACTTAGTCATCTTATGAGAAGACCTTAGGGGACAGGGGGCATATTGATGACATCAAAAGACACTAAGTGACTAGTGACCTTCAATGTACAAAGGAAACTTGTTTGTTGTAGACACAACATTGTGTAGGAAAATAAGAATGATACTAAGATCAAATCATTAAGGTATATTGGTGTAAGAAAAGTAAAATGGACCTACCTTCCCATGATGTGTTTCCCATTCCTTAAGACCCCTTACAGAGTCATCAATCGACTATGAAGATTGGGTACTTGCATGAGAAAGTAGGTAGCACTATAAGATTTTTTTATTCTCCTTTTCTAATCTAATTTCCTATCATATCCTAATGGACCTTTGATCTATCATGAGGCCAACTATGGAGTTAGATATTTGACTAGAAGAAGGAGATGTGCTTTAAATCACATCTTTTAGTGTGATTTGACTTTTAAGAATTTTAAAATGTTTTTTCTTGTTATATCATTATCTTTTGTTTAATGATTTGGATTTTAAATGTTTTTAGGGATTTGTGAGATTCTTCCTCCATAAAAATTTGGAATGACCAAACATGAGATATAGAGTGATACACATGAATGAACATTAGGCTTAGGCTAAAGTAAGCTAAGTAACCAAAGATAAGACTAACTAGAACACTTAAGCTTAACAATGAACTAGCATGTTATCTCAAATCTCAATTGTGTATATAATAAGGTTACAAAAAGGGAAGAAATGGAAAAATGAGATCCAAAGTGGACTGGTGAAAAGAGATTATAATGAGATTAATTGTTTGCTAACTAATCATATGGTAAATATGGAATGACTAAAGGCAACTAGGTTTTTATAACCAAGTCACAATGACATTTGTTTGTGAAAAATAGATATAAGAAAGAAAATACTAAGGATGATAAAGAAATGGAGTTTTTAAGAAAGAAACTCAAGAAGGAAAATAAATAAATGATAAATAAGACATCTAGAATAAAACATAAATGATAGTATAAGAAATATATAAAGTGAAAAATTAAAGTCACTATGTATGATAAATAATAATTTCACACAATGTCAAATGATATAAAAATAGATAAAGATAGGATTGGATCACACATCCAATCAAAATGAAAATGTAAAATCTCTATGCATGTGGCCATAACTATTGATAAATCTATCCACACACATTAACTAGAACATCAAATAGATATCTATGAAGCTAGATGTGAACTAATGCTAATGTCTCATCAATATTCAGTAAAAACTATAAAAATACTTCTTATCTAATATTCTCAATAAAAAATGTAAGAATGCTTTATAGATTGTGCTAAGGGGGATATCAAGTGAGGGATGATCATAATAATGTATGGGAGTGGAATCTATGGGATACTTAGGAATCATCTATGGGAAAGTATCCATAGGTGAGGGACTCATAGGTGAAGGGATCATAGGTGGAGAAAGATCCACATGTGAGGTAAGGTCCACAAGTGAAGGAGTCATGGGTAGAGGAATAAAAGGTGATGAACCATAAGAGGGGACATAACCATAGGAGATGGAAGCATGGGAGAAGAAGGGGGAGCCTTCTTGTAAGAATGAACAATGGGAGGAATAGTAAAAGGTGCAAAAATAACTATAAGATGACCCTTAAGGTGTTATTGAAGGATGCAACAATGATCAGTTTGATGGGTGCCACATTGGTACCAAAGATAATATGCCTCTCCATACTTGGGAATATACTTAGGGAGTACCTTCAGGGGAGGTATGGACTTATCTAAGGATTGAGGGGAATAAGGATACAAAGTATCAATATATTGTCACAACTTGTGATAATGTGTGGAAGAATGGTTATCTATTCCATGGAAGTATTAGATATGCCTATGAGTAGGATTAGTAAAATTAATAAAAGGAGGAGATGTAACAAGAATGGAAGGATCTTGGGAAAGCTAATCATCCCATTTGGTGGGAAATAGAGCCATCAAAGGGAATGGAAGTAAACCATCACCAAGAGAAGGGGATGGTAGGAAAATAATGAGACTAGGTTGGATGAAAGCACCAATGGGATCAAAAGTAGGGATAGACAAAGTGATAACAATAATGGAAATGGGATCAACTCTAGTAGGAGAAATAATGGTATCAAATATAGTAAGAGAAAGAATGGGCTTTGATGTGGGCTCTATTGAGGGAGGGGTATGGTCTATATAAGGTTGAAGAAGGGTAACACACATCTCAAGGATAAGTAAGATATAGGGGACAAGGTACTTAGGAAAGTGGTAAGGCCCAATAATAACATGATCCATGAGAATATTCCTATAAGGTTCCTCATATATGGAGGTGTTGGTACCATCTCTACCCTATTATAAAGAGGAAAGATACTAAAATTATGAACTATAAATGATGGAACATGAGAAGAATCACTAAAATACTGAAGCAAAGAAGAATGATAATGAATAATCTCATCATCACGGGCCTAAATAGGATCACCTAAAAAGGGATAATCAAAGGTGTTATCATCATCTTAGTCAGGTGTGTGAATATCAATGATGCAAGTAGGTATGACTTTATCATCTGATGAAGTATGATGAATAAAATTCTTAGTCTTAATCAAGACAACATGAATGCCATCACAAGGAGGTTTACATAAATGAAGATTTAAAGAAGCTGGTGTTAGAGGTAAAATCACTAAGAGGGGGTGAATCAATGAGACCATATATTTACATTTAAATTGTATTCCTTTAAAACTATTAAACTATCAACATATATTAATTTGATTAAGCAACATTGACAAGAGAGCTCATTCATTCAATACATCCACAAGATCAAACACATAACACATAGTTCCTGTGGGAAACCTTCATGGGGAATAAAACCCACTCTCAAGATTGAAACACATGGACTACGTGTCCTCTAATAAATTAAAAAAAAGGTGCTGGTCAACTCATTTAAACTAACAAACCTTGATCATGTCTTCCTAACCAAAGGCATTTAGTGAAACACCTAATTCACAAGAACAAACTACCCCTAAGGAAGATCAACTCCTTTAGACACTCATTTGAACACTTACACCTTACTAATGTATTTAACACTTGATGATTGATATTTATTTATCTAACCCCAGTAAAAACTCTCTCTTTATCTCATATAGGCCTCTCACATAAGCGTGTCACAATCTCTCTCCTTCTTCACTTGAACTATCCTCATATGCACACTCAAACCTCTTCACATATCCTCAAACTATAAGAACACTATTTGGACACTATAAATATGACCTATAGGTCATATATATAGTTCTCAATTTTATATTATCATTGACTCATCAAATGGGCACTCTACATCTCCTTTTCTCCACATTTCTCATATGCACACCTTGCACAAGTCTTCTCACAAGACTCACAAATCTAGAAATATTCATCTTTGATTTCACTATATTTAGAGATATCATGAATTATAAATATATAGGTTAGAAAAAATACATGAATTCATCCTTTAGGCTCTTACATGTGTCACACTTAAGCACAATACACTTTCATATAGGCCAAAGTCACTTTTAGGTCCTATGGAGACCCATTCAACTTTGTGATACTTATTTGATCAAATTAAGAACAAAAGACCACTTTAAAATACATGGGTCCACTCTTTATGTTCCTTTAGACATCCTTAAATGATCAATATCAACTTTGATTACTTCTATGTATGTTAAAACAACTCAAACACTGATCTAGTACATAGGAACATCATGAACAAATCCACAATCAACTTCTAGAGCATTAGTCATATTGGATATGATTGTTCAAGCCTTCATAATGCAAATAGAGAAATTTTATGGAGTATAAAATAGTCCCAAATAGATAATTCATCATGAGATATCGAAACAACCTTAGAACAATCTCAAACAATCCTCTTGGGTCACTTGCAGAATAAACATGAACACATAGTCAACTTTGAATATTCATAATTTTGACTATACACACTTTCAGATCTTCAAATCTATATTTAAAAATGTGTCATGAGTCCTCTACAAATTTTATTTTTATACCATGGTCAAATTCTACATAGATCAAAATGTATGGTGAAAATATAAAGCACTAGTTTTTTTCCCTTGTTAAACTCAAATATTCAAATGCAAATGATCAGAGTTAAACCTCAGTCACTTTGCATGCATCTCATGTCCTCACTGCTCATATTAAATACACACCATCAATCTAATTATAAATAACTCAACCTTTATCTTTCATCACTCATTGTTAGATCTTCATCTTGACTATTTGACTTAATACACTCCATCAGTCTCTTATATGTAGCTCAATTTTTAACAATGCTAAACAACTATCACTTTGACCTCTTGACTTTAATTCACACCATTGATCACTATCTATACAATCAACCACTCACCTTTGATATTTAGAACAAGACTGATCTTTATCTCTTCTCAACATTAAACACTGAACACTTGGAACCATCTCATTACTTGTTGACATCTTGGAGTAATGAACTCCATCGATGTTTCTCAAAATTTAACTTGGAGAAATAATGGGATCAATTATAGTAAGAGTAGTAATGCACTCTAATGTGGGCTCTACTGAGGGAGGGGTATCATCTATAGAAGGTTGAACAAGGGTGACACGCATCTCATTGATAAGTAAGCTATAGGGGATAGGGTACCTAGGAAAGTGGTAAGGCCCAGTAATAACATGATCCATGAGCATATTCCTACAAGGTTCCTCATAGATAGAGGTGTCAGTACCATCTATACCCTATTATAAAGAGAAAATATACTAAAATTAGGAACTATAAATGATGGAACATGATAAGAATCACTAAAAGACTTAAGCAAAGAAGAACGATAAGGAATAATCTCATCATCATGGGCCTAAACAAGATGACCTAAAAATGGATCATCAAAGGTGTAACCATCATCTTAGTTAGGTGTGTGTATATCAATGATGCAATTAGGTTTGACTTTATCATCTGATGAAGTATGATGAATAAGATTCTTAGTCTTAATCAAGACAACATGAATGTCATCACAAGGAGGTTTACATAAATGAGGATTTAAAGAAGCTGGTGTTAGAGGTAAAATAACTAAGAGAGGGGTGAATCAATGAGACCATATATTTACATTTAAATTGCATTCCTTTCAAACTATTAAACTATCAACATATACTAATTTCATCAAGCAACAATTGTTTCTACCTCAAATTTGCTTTTCAGACTATAAAGAAAGAAACTAAAAGAAAGTAATGGACAAGGCTTGGAAGTACCTGGACTAAAGATTGTGCACCGTAAATCCAGACGCTCGTGAGCACTCCTCTTTGGCTGTGGAGGAATGACACCTGCGAAGAAGAAAGAAACTTAGACAAGAAGAACGTTAGATAGATAGGCAGTGGGTTGCCAAGCAAAGGCTTGTTCCCAGAAGTGTAAAAACTTCCTTAAGGGAGGTCAACCCACTGTTTTGATAAAGTTAAATCTGATAAAAAGACAGAATTCTAAAAAGGACTGAAATAAATAGTAAATTGAAAGAGAAGAGGAAGCAAAAGCTTACTTGGAAGAAGCTACCAAACTGGTCACAGTCGCTGGCGTCGGTGGTCCTACCGGCGTCGGTTGTCGGGTCTGCCGACGTCGGTTAGTCTGCCGACATCGGTGGGGGTAATGACTGGTGTCGGTCGGGGCAATGGCCTCTAGATGGGTCAGGGGCAAGTTCTAGTCTGGTCAGGACAGAGTCTGGGCTGTGGACGGGTCAGTGGATAGGTCTGAGTCTGATAGACGAGTCTGTGAATGGTCTTAGGCAGAGATACAGGGGAGTCAAATGGATAGAGAGGGACAGAGGAGGACAATCAAAGAGATGGGAATACGGGTCTGTGTGATAGTCAAGACTGAGGGGAAGAAGAGCTGAATCTAGCTTAAAAACATGATAACTAGAAAGCATAAACCAAATAAATAGAGTACTTACTTGTGCCCTGCTGAAGAAGGTGTTGATGTTGTTGCTGGTGTTGCCAGATGTGAACCCTGTTGCTGATGAAGATTCCCTGTTGTTCACCTATAGAAGATTGCTGTGTTCCTGAGGGAGAGAGGTCAAGTGAAGGACTGATACAAGGGTCTGATACGAAGGATGAAGAGTCGGGATGCCAAAGAGAAAACACAGAGAAGCCAAGAGAAGCCAAGCGGAACCAGAGGAAGAAAAGAACGGTGCAGAAGCCGTTATGAAAGGTGCCGACGCCGGCAATATCGCCGACATCGGCTGAAGGTTGACCGACGTCGACGGCTGAAAGGCCGGAGAAAGGCTAAAAATAGCCTTTCATCCGTTTCCCAACGGCCGGGTCAAATGAATGCCAGGATGAAACGGTCGACGGGGTTAAATGGACGAGAGGAGAGGTTGGAATGGGAGACTAAGGCATTAAATGGCCATGTGGGGAATAAAGGGGATCCAAGGAGGGTATCCTAGGGTGGCGAGGTGGCAAGGAGAGGGAAAAAGGGGCCTTATTTAATTAAAAATAGATGTTTATTTCCAATTAATAAGACTTAGGTGGGTTAGGGACCAAGGAGGACTAGGAGGAAGAAAGGACCAAGGTTTAGACACTTTTTAGGTGTCTACATTTGCCCCTTTTTGTCTTGTTGGTTGTTCCAGATGAACTGCAAGACAAAAATAGGGAGTGGTTGCCCCAGGTGAAGGATGATGTGGATTGCCCCGAAGCATGGTTGAGGTATTCCCCCTCAAAGCAGGAGTCGAGGGAAGGAACCTGATGTCGGGTGCTGATTTGATGAAAGGTGGATGAGAAAGGTGAAGAGTGAGTGAAAATGCTGCAAAAGTCGTGATTGTGCGCATGCCACTGCACAAGATGGTCAGGTCAAAAGTGTCACAGGTCAAGGGTCAAGGAGTGCCAAAATTGAAGTAACCGGGCCCCAGCATTTAGTCGTCTGCTGATCGGGTCACTCAATCTAAGCTGAAGCTCCAAATGGTCGTCGTGTCCCAGGTATCTAGGGCTCAGGAAGTGCTCCCAGAAACACGAAAAGGCCACAAGTAGTAGGGATCAACTGGCTCGCGATCCTATACTTATGGAGGGTCAAAAAAAGTCTGCAGACAATTCTGCTAACCAGCCGTGGAATAGCATACACTTTCCCAACGGCTGGGTCAAATGAATGCCAGGATGAAACGGTCGACGGGGTTAAATGGACGAGAGGAGAGGTTGGAATGGGAGACTAAGGCATTAAATGGCCATGTGGGGAATAAAGGGGATCTAAGGAGGGTATCCTAGGGTGGCGAGGTGGCAAGGAGAGGGCAAAAGGGGCCTTATTTAATTAAAAATAGATGTTTATTTCCAATTAATAAGACTTAGGTGGGTTAGGGACCAAGGAGGACTAGGAGGAAGAAAGGACCAAGGTTTAGACACTTTTTAGGTGTCTACATTTGCCCCTTTTTGTCTTGTTGGTTGTTCCAGACGAACTGCAAGACAAAAATAGGGAGTGGTTGCCCCAGGTGAAGGATGATGTGGATTGCCCCGAAGCATGGTTGAGGTATTCCCCCTCAAAGCAGGAGTCGAGGGAAGGAACCTGATGTCGGGTGCTGATTTGATGAAAGGTGGATGAGAAAGGTGAAGAGTGAGTGAAAACGCTGCAAAAGTCGTGATTGCGCGCATGCCACTGCACAAGATGGTCAGGTCAAAAGTGTCGCAGGTCAAGGGTCAAGGAGTGCCAAAATTGAAGTAACCGGGCCCCAGCATTTAGTCGTCTGCTGATCAGGTCACTCAATCTAAGCTGAAGCTCCAAATGGTCATCGTGTCCTAGGTATCCAGGGCTCAGGAAGTGCTCCTAGAAACATGAAAAGGCCACAAGTAGTAGGGATCAACTGGCTCGCGATCCTATACTTATGGAGGGTCAAAAAAAGTCTGCGGACAATTCTGCTAACCAGCCGTGGAATAGCATACACGCAAAAACAACCAAGGCAACATTGGCTTGGAAGGAGGTCGAGGTCGAAGGAGATAGGCATGGTCGCCAATGGTCATTGGTCAAGAGGATGGATGGACGAAAGGATGCGGCCGAGCTAACCCCAGAAGACCCCATGTCAACTGAGTGCTGCCTACATAGCCCTGGTGATAGGGCCTCAGGCCGATGTAGTTCTCCCTAAAAGGGAGGGAGGGTCAGAGGGATTGATTGGTCTTGGTCAAAGGTCGATGAGTGGTCGTGGACAAAGGTCACGAAGCTGGGTGTGATAAGAGTCAAAGAAGAGAAGGTTTGTCCATCAAAGAGACGAACAAAAGGGGGTGGTCGAGCTAACCTCAGAAGATGTGGTATCTGAGTGCTGCCTACATAGCCCTGGTCCTAGGGCCTCAGACCAATGTAGTTCGGACGAAGAGGGTCAAAATGGTCGATGATGAGCTTGGTCGAGCGTCGAAATGATGAGGCTAAGATGAGGATAAAAGGATGCTACAGATGGTGTATTCTGTAGAATTGGTCGAGAGTCTTTCATCTCTAGCAAGTTTCCATAGTCGCGATGGATGTATGCTAAAAATGAATAAAGGGTCTATTTATGCTTTAGCAAGTATTGGTTTATGCTTAACATAAATTGGGTCTGGTCGATAGTTTCCATGTGTATTGGTGTCCATGGGAACTATGTGAAATAGTCTAGGATGATGCCTGATGTCGTGTTGAAAATGTCGAGGCTGGTTTGAAAAATGTTGAAGTTGGCTTGGTTTAAGGATGAGTCGACAATTGACGTGGCCAAAGCGTGACCAAAGTGTAGAGAAAAGGTGAAAGGCAAATTGCTCTTTCATTGACAAGGACCAAAAAAGGAAGCATAGATAGGGGTGATTAGAACCAAAGCCCCATTCATGCATTACGTCGTTGACCAGTATTGAGTTAGAACGGTAATCGAATCACTTTGACATTAAAGTGAGCTCGAAGTCCCTTGAGCCGGTGATAGGAGGAGGATAGGGTAACCCAGTGTAAGAGCAGGAATAACCTTGCCCCTTTTTATAGGAGACCCTGAGACAACTACAAGCCAATGTCCGTGACTCGTTTTTTTTTTTTTTTTTTTTTTTTTTTTGCGCAGACTGATCGATGCGGGAAGCCTGCATAGAGATGTCACTTGATGTAATGGTCATGTTGCGAAGCTGATCGATGCGGGAAGCTTCTAAGAAAAGTGCTGTTTATTGCCAGAGTAGTCATAGCCATCCTTCGAGGGAGTGGTCTATATTTTTGTTTGATAATGTTTGAAAAGTTGGCCTAGCTGTCCTTCAAGGGATCAGTCTAGTAATACAGCAATGATAGTACAGCTGTCCTTCGAGGGATCAGTCTGTCTTTTGATTTGACTTGATTTAGTGACCATGGATATGTTTTGACATCTTGCTTTGGATTTATTGATAGAAATGAGAGTCACGGACAAGACTGTAGAAGCTCAAGGATGCCCCTTTTATTAGGACAAAGCATCACTGCATCCTAAAAGGGTTGTAAAGGACTTGTTAAAGGGGAATAGGGTTGAAAGGGATGAGGATTAAGAGGACGAGGATTGCTCAAGGGACGAGCTCAAGTTACGTGTCAAGTAAACGAGTACTCGACTAACAGAAGAAAGGTCAAAGATGCAAGACAGAAAGGGGTTTAAGGTCTAATAAGACCCTGGGCCATGCTAGTGTGTTAAGGTCTGAGTCAATTAGGAGCAAACTTGCCCCAATTTGCCTCTTTCCAGATTGGTCAGGTGTTGATTGATGGATGTGAAGGTGGTTGACATTGTCGTTGGTTGGTTGAGAAAAGTTGAATGTTTGGTCGAGAGGTCCGGTTGATTGATATTTGGTTGAAGCTTGGTTGAGACTGGTTGAATAATTGGTTGGGTGTTGGGTCGATGGACACTTGGTCAGGTTTTAAGATTAAATGAGTGATTGATATGTGGTAGAGACTGGGTTGAATAGTTGGTCGAGGTTTGGATGAAAGATGAATTCCCCCAGCGGGTAGGGAGAAGATTTGAAAGATTGGTTAAGGTCGATTGAGGCTTAGTGGTCAGATGGACGGTGTTAATGTCGAATAAGGGGGTCAAAGGCGGCAAAGGGACCACCGTCTGGCGTGGAGATCCCGATTTAAGTGATGAGGTTGGAGAGGCATGAGTCGGGGTTGATGTTTTGTTGAAGAGGTGGTCAAGAGGATCCTTGATGAGAAGGGAATCCTTTCTCCGGTGTTGACGAATGACAGCTTTAAGAGCGCAACAACGCTCAGTGTCATGTCCCAGAGTGTGATGATAGTGACAGAATGTAGAGTTGTCGAACCAAGAGGGTTTTGATCTGAGAGGTGATGGGTGAGGCGGTGTTGAAGGTTTATTGATGATGTGGTTGAAAAGGGAGGTGTCATTCCCCAGACATTGGCGAATGGTGACCTTGAGGGCATGACAATGCTCCGTGTCGTGTCCAGGCGTGCGATGATACGCACAAATGCAAGTGTGGTCGAACCAAGGTGGTTTAGGTCTGAGAGATTGATATTGTCTAAGAGGCGGGAGGTCGAGGCGAGAGGACTGCAACAAGTGCCGTAAGAGCAATGCATATGAACCTGCTAACGGGTCTGGATGTCTTATTGCAGTGAGGGTTGATGACATTGGTTTGGGAGGCGAAGGAGGCAAAGGTCGAGGGTTTGGATGAGATGTATGTCTGATGGGTTGAGGGAGTAATGGAGGCAAATTGCCTCTGTAAAGGATGGGAGTGGGAAGCACTCCTATTAAAGTGGACGGATGCGGGCCCAAGATTGAAGGTAATGACGAAGGTGGGGGAGGAATCCTCCGATGTGGTCTATTAGTCTTTGTGTGTTTGGGTCGAAGGCCACCGTTGTGCGAGGCGAGGTTAGACATAGGTTTGGGCCTAGATGTGGATGAAGGTGCGCGAGATATAGCAATCTCAAGCAAAGGGCAGGAGGAAACCGTGACTGGGCCTTCCTTGGTTAAAATGGGTGGAGAGACGGGTTTTTTTCTTGGTGGAGAAGAAATAAGAGAGAGCGACTCCTCAAGTGGGCAGAGGGCATGGATGATCGTGCCTTCTACTTGTAGTTGAGGAGTAGGCAAGGTAGGGTCTTTGGATGGAGATGGGCTTAATGGCGTTGATGTGGTCAAAGGGTCCTCCAATGCAAGAGAGGTAGATGGAGGACTAGGAGGAGAAGAAGGTTCCTCATCCTTTAATGAAAGAGGTTGGTCAAGGACAAGAGGCAAGATAGTGCTAATCGTGTGAATGTCATGGTCTTGAGGGTCATTGGTTGCAGTCTGGACGTTGTTTTGAGTAGGCGGATGATTGGGGAAAGGTTGTTTGAAGATGTCGATATGTTGGTTAGGAGGGGCGTTCGGGTTATCTAAAATAAGATCCCCCTTATCGATCATGTCTTGGACGATGTTTTTGAAGGTTCGGCAGTTGTCAATGTTGTGGCCTTGGACGCGATGAAAGGGACAGAAGTCGGCCTCCCTATACCATGTAGGGATGGATTTTGAAGGGTCGAATTGAGGTGGTCGGATTGGAGGGAGATTAAGGACCCCCTGCTTGAGAAGTTTTTCCAAAACAGAAGCGTATGGTTCTCCAAGTGGAGTGTAAGAACGCTGAATGTACCGTTGTTGGAATAGTTTGGTGATGCTAGAAGATGTCGAAGGTTGAGATTGATTAGTTGACGTCGAGGATGGTGATCTAACGACCACAGTGTTGGCCACTCCTTTAGATTCGGAATTGGCAGAAGAAGAAGGTCTGGAAGAAGAATGGCCACTGGTTTTAGCGTTGGTATGACGCAATTTGACCTTATCTTCTTCAAGGGCACGGAGTTCGAGCTTTCGAGCCATGATGAAAGCTTCATCAAAAGTGCGGAATGTCTGAATCCGCAAGGTAGAAGAGATGTGTTTGGCACATGCTCGAGAGAAGAGCTCGATGAGCTCGGGTTGAGGCAAAGAGAAGGAGAGTTGGTTGATCAGACCTCTCCAATGAGCGACAAAATCGACAATTGATTCGTCGTCAAATTGCCTGATGGAGTAAAGGTCTGTAATTGAGACTTGTTTGGTGATGTTGATTGAGAAATGGTCAAGAAATAGTTGGGCGAGTTGAATGAATGAAAAGATAGAGTGTCTGGCAAGAGAACTATACCAGTCAAGGGCAGGGCCAGAAAGGGACATAGGGAACGTGCGTAAAAGTAATGCATCGTCATGAGCAATAAGATAACAGGCATGTCTGAATGCCCGTAGATGTTGCTGTGGGTCTTCCTTACTCTGAAAGCGAGTGAATTTAGGAAGCTCCCAATGGTTAGGATATGGTCGAATAGGGACGGAAGGATGGATAGGCTCGTTGCAAATTTGTTCATATGACAAAGTATTGCTTGAACCGGAAATGGAGGCCTCAAGACTGGACATTTTATCCATCAGCATCTTGATAAGATCTACTGACGGATTGGCGGGTGGAGCGCCCCCTAAGTTGTAAGGTGCTTGGAAGAGGTTAGAGGAGGCGTGCGACATAGTCGGTTGTACAATGTATGGATGACTAGTCGCAGGGGCAGAGGTGGAGGCTAGAGGTGGTTGCGTTACGAAGGTCGAAGGTATAGGTTGACTGGGCACCGCCAAAGGTGGTTGAATGGCGGCACTGGTAGAAAGATAGGTCGGCACGCCTACATTTGTGGGCGCAAGAGTGTGAGGGGTCGGGATAATCAAGTTCTGATATGATGTAGAACTTGGTTGAATTGCAGGCGGTTGAGGGGGTAAAGGAACCCCGATGAAGGTTGGTCTAAAGATAGACGGGGAGGCCAAACTTTGCGTATTGGACATGGTTGGGTTAATAGTTGAGGCGAAAGGCTGAGTCAAAAGGGGTTGGGTGGCGAATGGTGTGGATGTCATCGCCACGTCACCCGAAAGGTCTCGCGTTGGGTTTCTCGCGAGATAGTTTTGGAGGGCTGCAGTGTTGAGGTCCAGGAATCTCGCAAAATCCTGGTCCCCTTTGGGGATGATGGGAATTTGAGTCAGGGTCAGGGTCGGGGTCGGTCCTGTAGGAGTTCTTTCAGTCTCCGAGTGGAACTCCATGATAGGACTTGGTTAGGGACGGGGTAGACGGAAGCGGTCGTTGGCTAAAGTGGTTAAGAAGAGAGGCCTGGTTCCAGAAACTGTGTTTTTACAGCCTCAAAAAACCAGAATGTGGTCTTTGATAGAAAAGGGACAGGTTTAGGCTGCTGGTTTTGAAGAAAAAGGACAGTGACAGAGATCGACGTCGGTTGAAAAACTGATGTCGGTAAGAAATATGGCTGACGTCGGTCAGATAACTGATGCCGATAACAGATGAAGCCGACGTCGGTAGAAGAACCGATGCCGGTGACAGGGGAAAGCCGACGTCGGTGGAAGAACCGATGTCGGTGACTGTGTTTTCTAGAGAACCAAAAGGTTCTTGGAAAATAAAGAAGAAAGCATCCTCACACACTCAAACAAACAGATGAGAAGAGGAAAACAGAGAAAGACAGACAAGCCTAAGTGATAAATCCTAGAAATTAACCTTAGAAACTTGTGGCTTATGCCTTAGATGAACGTTTAGGGAGATTGGCTGAAAAATGGGTCCTAGAAGAAGGCTGTCTAAAGATGGTTTCAGGAGTTGTTTTAGGTGCTCAAAGATCTGTGTTAGGGTCTGGTACGTGGCCTGGTGCTAAGGAGCAAGCTCCCCTCACTTCACGATTCCAGTGGTTAGCTGGTCTCGCTTAGCCAAGATATACCTCGCCTAGAGTTTAGACTCCGCCAGAGAACGGAGTGGGCTTCCCCCTTGGTGATGAAATCCAAGTAGGGTCACCGGGATGGGTAAGGTATCCGCTAGGGGATGAATTCCCAGTCGGGCCTTGTCTCAGGTATGTTTTATGTGTGTTTTAGTGCATGTGATTAGGTAGTGTAACATAAAGTGTCTACGGTTTATTCAATATGCGCCTAAGTTACTAGATGTGGACTAATGCAAGCACAAGCAGAAATGAAAGTGCAATATGTTTTAAGCCCAAGTCGAAATGTGATATTGCTATGAGGACAAGATGGAGAAAGGGATGAGAGTATGATATTTGGACTAGTCTAGAATGCAAGGAAGAAAGGTTCGTTTTAGTCCTGCTTATAGTGACATTTGGAATAGAAGAAAGAGACAAGAAGGAAGGAGCCTAAATGCACCTAAATGAATGAAAAAGGAAAAGGAACCCAGGAGGAACCTAGGGTCCCACCGGGCGTGCCAGAATGTTTCTACCTCAAATTTGCTTTTCAGACTATAAAGAAAGAAACTAAAAGAAAGTAATGGACAAGGCTTGGAAGTACCTGGACTAAAGATTGCGCACCATAAATCCAGACGCTCGTGAGCACTCCTCTTTGGCTGTGGAGGAATGACACCTGCGAAGAAGAAAGAAACTTGGACAAGAAGAACGTTAGATAGATAGGCAGTGGGTTGCCAAGCAAAGGCTTGTTCCCAGAAGTGTAAAAACTTCCTTAAGGGAGGTCAACCCACTGTTTTGATAAAGTTAAATCTGATAAAAAGACAGAATGCTAAAAAGGACTGAAATAAATAGTAAATTGAAAGAGAAGAGGAAGCAAAAGCTTACTTGGAAGAAGCTGCCAAACTGGTCACAGTCGCCGGCGTCGGTGGTCCTACCGGCGTCGGTTGTCGGGTCTGCCGACGTCGGTTAGTCTGCCGACGTCGGTGGGGGTAATGACCGGCGTCGGTCGGGGCAATGGCCTCTAGACGGGTCAGGGGCAAGTTCTGGTCTGGTCGGGACAGAGTCTGGGCTGTGGACGGGTCAGTGGACGGGTCTGAGTCTGATAGACGAGTCTGTGAATGGTCTTAGGCAGAGATACAGGGGAGTCAAATGGACAGAGAGGGACAGAGGAGGACAATCAAAGAGATGGGAATACGGGTCTGTGTGATAGTCAAGACTGAGGGGAAGAAGAGCTGAATCTAGCTTAAAAACATGATAACTAGAAAGCATAAACCAAATAAACAGAGTACTTACTTGTGCCCTGCTGAAGAAGGTGTTGATGTTGTTGCTGGTGTTGCCGGATGTGAACCCTGTTGTTCACCTGCAGAAGATTGCTGTGTTCCTGAGGGAGAGAGGTCAAGTGAAGGACTGATACAAGGGTCTGATACGAAGGATGAAGAGTCGGGATGCCAAAGAGAAAACACAGAGAAGCCAAGAGAAGCCAAGCGGAACCAGAGGAAGAAAAGAACGGTGCAGAAGCCGTTATGAAAGGTGCCGACGCCGGCAATATCGCCGACGTCGGCCGAAGGTTGACCGACGTCGGCGGCTGAAAGGCCGGAGAAAGGCTAAAAATAGCCTTTCATCCGTTTCCCAACGGCCGGGTCAAATGAATGCCAGGATGAAACGGTCGACGGGGTTAAATGGACGAGAGGAGAGGTTGGAATGGGAGACTAAGGCATTAAATGGCCATGTGGGGAATAAAGGGGATCCAAGGATGGTATCCTA
Organism: Torreya grandis; assembly: GCA_037957365.1. NCBI lineage: Eukaryota > Viridiplantae > Streptophyta > Pinopsida > Cupressales > Taxaceae > Torreya > Torreya grandis. The sequence goes on from JARHVA010000314.1 coordinate 457,366, forward strand.
GGGTGGCGAGGTGGCAAGGAGAGGGCAAAAGGGGCCTTATTTAATTAAAAATAGATGTTTATTTCCAATTAATAATACTTAGGTGGGTTAGGGACCAAGGAGGACTAGGAGGAAGAAAGGACCAAGGTTTAGACACTTTTTAGGTGTCTACAACAATAACAAGATAACTCATTCATTTTATACATACACAAGATCAAACACATAACACATAATTCCTGTGGGAAACCTTCATGGGGAATAAAACCCACTCTCAAGATTGAAACACATGGACTACTTATCATCTAATAAATTAAAAAAATATAATGGTCAACTCATTTAAACTAACAAACCTTGATCATGTCCTCCTGACCAAAGGCATTTAGTGAAACACCTAATTCACAAGAACCAACTACCCCTAAGGAAGATCAACTCCTTTAGACACTCCTTTGAACACTTACACATTAGTACTAATGTATTTAACACTTGATGATTGATATTTATTTATCTAACCCTAGAAAAAACTATCTCTTTATTTCACACATGCCTCTCACATAAGCATGTCACAATCTCTCTCCTTCTTCACTTGAACTATCCTCATATGCACACTCAAACCTCTTCGCATATCCTCAAACTATAAGAACACTATTTGGACACTATAAATATGACCTATAGGTCATATACATATTTATCAATTTGATATAATCATTGACTCGTCAAATGGGCACTCTACCTCTCCTTTGCTCCATATTTCTCATATGCACACCTTACACAAGTCTTCTCACAAGACTCACAAATATAGAAATCTTCATCTTTGATTTCACTATATATAGAGATATCATGAATTATAAATATCTTGGTTAAACACAATAGATGTATTCATCCTTCAGGATCTTACATGGGTCACACTTAAGCACAATACACTTTCATATAGGCCAAAGTCACTTTTAGGTACTATGGAGACCCATTCAACTTTTTGATACGTATTCAATCAAATTAAGAACACAAGACCACTTTAAAATACATGGGTCCACTCCTTATGTCCCTTTAGACATCCTTAAATGATCAAGATCAAATTTTCTAACTTCTATGTATATTGAAATAACTCAAACACTGACTTGGTACATAGGAACATCATGAACAAATACACAATCAACTTCTAAAGCATTGTTCATATTGGATATGATTGGTCAAGACTTCATAATTCACATAGAGAACTTTTATGGAGTAAAAAATACTCCAAAATATATAATTTATCATGAGATATTGAAACAACCTTAGAAAAATCTCAAACAATCCTCTTGGGTCATTTGCAGAATAAACACAAACACATAGTCAAATTTGAATATTCATAACTTTGGCTATACACACTTTCAAATCTTCAAATCTATATTGAAAAATGTGTCATGATTCATCTACAAATTTTATTTTTATACCATGGTCAAATTCTACATAGATCAAAATATATGGCCAAAATATAGAGCACTAGTTTTTTCCTTTGTTAAACTCAAATATTCAAATGCAAATGATCAGAGTTAAATCTCAGTCACTTTGCATGCATCTCATGTCCTCACTATTCATATTAAACACGCACCATTTATATAATTATAAATAACTCAACCTTTATCTTTCATCACTCATTGCTAGATCTTCATCTTGACTATTTGACGTAATGGGCTCCATCAGTCTCTCATATGTAGCTCAGTCTTTAACAATGCTAAAAAATTGTCACTTTAACCTCTTGAATTTAATTCACACCATTGATCACTATCTATACAATCAACTACTCACCTTTGATATTTGGAATAAGATTAATCTTTATCTCTTCTCAACATTAAACATTAAACACTTGGAACCATCTCACTACTTATTGACATCTTGGAGCAATGAACTCCATCGATGTTTCTTTAACTTTAACTTGTGCAAAAATGAATATGGGAACCATTGCAATCTACTTGGAAGGCCATCTTTTCACCTCTATATATTTTTCTTCTATTAAGTACATGTTATAAAATTTATACCATATGATCTCCTCACATATGATAATCCAACCATGTGACAATCTTCTCCTAAAACCCTCAGACGTTTGAGATATAATGACATTAAAATGCTCATTCATATTTTTTTACCATATGATATTTTGTTTCAATTCAATTCTTGACCAATAAAGTTAGGAAAAATAAAATAGGCACAAAACTTAACAAACCCATATTCTCACCTTCTCTTGAAACATCCATACATGTGAGATATAACTTTATCAATATGCTTACTCGGATCTTCTTGCCATATTTCAAATTTGTCTATGTATGGGAAAACACAATCAAAATGCTTGGGAGCCCGAATTTAAATTTTCATATCTTTTGTCTCACTTATGGACATGAATTGATATTTAACACATAAGAATTGGGGACTAATTTGATCACAACCATATGACCAAATCCCCCTAGATCATCCACATGTGGTAATTATGATGTCATCAAATTTCCTACTCATATTTCATGCCATTGGACCCAAAATTTCTAGATTAGAATAATGATGAAAGAGTTGAATTACAATCATGCACACAATTACTCAAATCATAGAAAACCTCTTATATTACCCCTTTCACATGCTAAATTCACCATACTCATCCTTCAACATCTATATCCATGTCAAAACTAAATATCAATCAAGCCTCCTTTAAGCACATTAGGACAAGCACATTACACACTTTGTCATTATCACTTAGGCTAATAAGGCACTTAATATACTCACTAGGTCACCTCCTTGACATCATTGACAACTCTCTAAAAATCTCCCCCTTTATCATTGATGTCAACACACATCATACAATTCACCTTCCTTCTCTCTCTTCAATCACTCTCATAATAAGCAATTGCTCACCCTTTGACACAATGATAAAGTCAAAACCAACTAATCCTAAGGACCTAAAAATACCACCAATAGGATAGGACCATCTTATAAATATGATACAAACTCCCCCTTACCTTGAGTTTACCTCTTCTTATCTTGACAACATCCTTCCTCTTGCTCCATGCCAACACTCTCTTCTATCAAGCACTACAACCAATGAAGAAAGAACACACAAAATAATTTAAATATAATGGAACTCACCAAAAAACATATGACTCCCCCTAATATTTTTGAGTAATTTCACCTTTTGAGAATCTTTAGATCTCCATACATCATGAGGAACCACCATACATGCTTCCTAGCCTTCTCTCTCAAACCACCTTAAGGACCACCAATAAAAATTCATGCGACACACCAAATAAGAAACATGATCTAAAATAATCCTAATAAATCACCTTGAAATACTCATGCCTTGTACTTTTGGAGAAACTAAACAAAAAACACATCTTCAAGACTAGGCCTATCTAGACTCCTTGTAGTCCTACCTGGAATTTATAGAGCCCACAACTTTCAATAAACACAGCATTAATACCTAAAACTTCATATCTAGATCACTCTCATATACCCCCTCAAGCACACCAATTTTCAAAAATTAGCTCAACCTCTACAACATACTTCACAAACCAACTTGTCATTTAGGCCTCCATCTTGATTAAAACATGAATAACTTGAAAAACACAAACCTTCATATCTTTGTGAAGCTTTATTTGATAACCCATTTGGCCCATTCAATATATTAAGAATCCTTAGACCTCGAATCATAAGAAACCCACTTTTTTAACAAATGAGGTCAACACAACACCTTCTAGTCCATACACACTCTTGAAAACTTTTGCACACCTGGAGATAACCTTCACAAACTTCTAGACCAAGATTTGAGCTTCCACACCATTGGTAATCTTGATTTCTTAAAACCCATTTTAGGACCAGCATACTCTTAAGCATAAACTGGGAAACCTAAAAGCAAACAAAAATTTTCAATTTGACTTAAACATACCTTCATATAAAAAAAAACACCTAAAGCACATCATAAATAAGTACATAGACCTTTCTGAGTAGCAAACACTTTTTGACATTCCATCAATATCATTAAGCCACTTGCAACCACCCATTCTGATTTTGTACTATATTTCCTTCACAAACCTATGGAGTAAACACATGAACTTGTTGTTCCCCTTTAACTAATGACCTTCTAAGATCAATAAAATTCTATATACATATTGGCATTAAGATCTTGAGAAAACAAAATTTCTTTTCCACAAGAAATATGTCTCTTAAGAATCGTAGGTAGAGACACCTTATTTCATAATGTCTTAAAACAATGTGAAATTAGGAGTTGCCCACAACTCTTATTCCTTCTACTCCTTAGCCATCTGATGCATATAGTTTTTCTTCTTCTTCTTAGGCTTAAGAAAAGGAACATGCTCATCTACTACAACATTCTCCTTCTTTTCTATGATTGGATTTACAATACATGGAGATAACATATATGCATGACATACATATATTCAAGCACATTAGGACAAGCACATTACACGCTTTGTCATTATCACTTAGGCTAATAAGGCACTTAATATACTGACTAGGTCACCTGCATGACATCACCATGACATCATTGACAACTCTCTAACAATCTCCCCCTTTGTCATTGATGTCAACACACATCATACAATTCACCTTCCTTCTCTCTCTTCAAGCACTCTCATAATAAGTAATTTCTCCCCCTTTGACACAATGATTAAGTTGAAACCAACTAATACTAAGGACCTAAAAATACCACAAATAGGATAGGACCATCTTATATATATGATACAAACTCCCCCTTACCTTGAGCATACCTCTTCTTATCTTGACAACATCCTTCCTCTTGCTCCATGCCAACACTCTCTTCTGTCAAGCACTACAATCAATGAAGAAAGAACACACAAAATAATTTAAATATAATGGAACTCACCAAAAAACATATGACTCCCCCTAATATTTTTGAGTAATTTCACCTTTTGTGAATCTTTAGATCTCCATACATCATGAGGAACCACCATATAGGCTTCCTAGCCTTCTCTCTCAAACCACCTTAAGGACCACCAATAAAAATTCATGCCATACACCAAATAAGAAACATGATCTAAAATAATCCTAATAAATCACCTTGAAATACTCATGTCTTGTACTGTTGGAGAAACTAAATAAAAAACACATCTTTAAAACTAGGCCTATTTAGATTCTTTGTAGTCCTACCTGGAACTTATAGAGACAATAAATTTTAGTAAAAACACCATCAATACCTAAAAATTCATATCTAGATCACTCTCATATACCACCTCAAGCACACCAATTTTTAAAAATTAACTGAACATCTACAACATACTTCACAAACCAACTTGTCAATTAGGCCTCCATCTTGATAAAAACATGAATAACTTGAAAAATGCAAACCCTCAAATCTTTGTGAAGCTTTATTTGACAACCCATTTGGCCCATTCAATTTATTAATAATCCTTAGACCTCAAATCATAAGAAAACCACTTTTTTAACAAATCCCAAAGCCCTAGAATCAAAAAATAAATGAGGTCAACACAACACCTTCCAGTCGATACACACTCTTGAAAATTTTTACACACTTGGAGACAACCTTCACAAACTTCTAGACCAAGATTTGAGCTTCCACACCATTGGTAACCTTGATTTCCTATAACCCATTTTAGGACCAGCGTACTCTTAAACATAAATTGGGAAACCTAAGAGCAAACAAAAATTTTAAATTTGACTTCAACATACCTTCAGATCACAAAAACACCTAGAGCACATCACAAATAAGTACATAGACCTTTTTGAGAAGCAAACACTTTTTGTCATTTTATCAATATCATTAGGCCACCTTGAACCACCCATTCTAATTTTGTACTATATTTCCTTCACAAACCGATGGACTAAACACATGAATTTGTTGTTCCCCCTTAACTAATGACCTTCTAAGATCAATAAAAGTATATATAAAGATTGGCATTAAGATCTTGAGCAAACAAAATTTCTTCTCCAATATGTCTCTTAAGAATCACTGGCAGAGACACCTTATTTCACAATGTCTTAGAACAATGTGAAACTAGGAGTTGCCCACAAATCCTCTTATTCCTTCTCTTCCTTGGTCATCTGATGCATATAGTTTTTCTTCTTCTTCTTAGGCTTAATAAAATTAACATGCTCATCTACTACAACATTCTCCTTCTTTTCTATGATTGGATTGACAATACATGGAGATAACATAGATTCATGACATACCTTTTCATCTATAGAATCTTCCTTGTATCTTGAAACCTCATCACTAAGTAATGATAATTGATGTTATCTATATGAATCTTTCTCAATAATAGTAATATGATTACTTGGATCCATACTCATTTTAGTACTAGACTCAACCAACACCTTGGTCTTCTCCTTGAGTTTGGTCTCTTTATTCTCAACCTAGGTAGATAATGAGATCCATTGGCACTCTTCTTCTACTTTATCATTCTCCACAATAGAAAATAGATTACTTGGACTTACAGACTCATCATGACTCACACTTACCACATATGGCTTTTATGAGTTAACTTGCCCTCTTCTTTGCACTTTTGGAGCTTGATTGAACTTATTTTGACTTAATGACCTTTGATTTTAGAATTTAGCAATGTGACCTTTTGTTCATAGTTTTAGCAAACCATACTCCTTGATGGAAACTTATTTTGTCTTACCTTTTTAGAGCAATGTTTTACAAAGTGTCCCACATCATGATAGCTAAAAAATTCAAACTTGCTCACACCTTTTGACTAATGATTCCCATCATAGTTCCATGAAAATTCATTTTTAGTAGGTCTTCTAAATTCGTTATCTCTATGCCCAAACTGATTATAAGTATAGCAGTAACCATTGAAATTTTCATACCTCATGGAATTTGGTTGTTTGATCTATTTCATATTCATTCTGCCAGCAACTTCATTCCTTCTCTAATGATTTTTCTTCAAAGTATGATCCATGTTGTTCTCATTGACATTTATGTCAACTTGAGAAGTAACTTTAGGATCTTCATTAAAACCCAATCTAGATCTATCACTAGCTAACTTTTGAGTCTTTAGGAGATCATACAGATCATTAAATATTTTATCAAACTTAACAAATTATTTCACCTTGCTTGAATATTTTCAATTTCATACCTTGAACCTTCATCTTCTTTATATTTTAGGCTTGTAGATATGACTTCCAATTGAGAATTGAGATGCTTGAACATATCTTCATGCTCCTTATCATCTTCATTCATTCTTATCTCAAATACACTAAATTTATCCTCAAAGTATTTGAGTTCAGATTTAAAATTCTTATTGATCTTCTTCTCAATCTTTACTTCTTTAATATCTTTTGTGAATGCAGTCTCATAGTCCATCTCATCTTCATCATCATCTAAATCACTTCAAGTAGGCTCCTTTTTATGTGAGAAACTACCTTACTCATCCATGAAGATGGATCTATCTCTAGTAGGACCATTATTTTCATGATCATACTCAAAGTCACTGACTTCACTCTTATTTAGATGAGCTGCAATCTTCTTTGGTGTAGAGACTCTTCTTATCCTTGAAGTAATTCTTATTGTTATCAAAACTCTTAAATCCTTTTTTTGATTTTATTAGACCTAAGTGATCTCTTTCCATCATCATTACCTTAATTATTCTCTTCATCATCATCCTTATTATACTTATGATGACACTTATTATTAAAATATACTATCTCACCATAATTCAAGCATTTTGAGGGGTAGTTTACCTTTAAACTTTCCTGAACCTATTCTCAATTTTCTTGAAATCAAAGCAATTATTTCATCCTTATGTATATCATAAATGTCATCCTCCTTGGGTTTCTTACATTGGAAATTATTCTTTGTCTTCATTTTTATCTTGAATGTTTCTTCCCTCTTTGGTGGCATATCGTCATTCTTCCTCATATCATAGGCAATAAGGGTGCCATGCAATTGATCCATCATCAATTGAGTATAATCATGAATTTATTTTATGGTAGAAACTTTTAGATAAAACTTGAGTGATAAATACCTTAATACCTTTTGAACTATAGTATCCTCTTCTAGGGTCTCTCCAAGACCTTTGATAATGTTCACAATCTCATCAACTCTCTGTACAAAGGATGCTATATAATCTTCTTTGTTCATCTTGAGACTTTCAAATTGATTTTTATGAGTCTGTAACTTAAAAATATTAACCTTTGAGTCTCCTTAATAATTGATCTATATTTTGTCCCATATATCTTTAGTATATTTATAATGGGTTACCTTGGTGTATTCATTTTCTCAAAGATCACAATTGATAGGATTCATTACCTTGGTGTAATCATGACTACCAATATTGTACCTTAGGTCACCTTCAAATTGTCAAGCCTTTATCAAAGGATCTACTCTAATACCAATTATTAGAGGTATAATCAGTAAGAGGAGGGGTGAATCAGTGAGTATATATATTTCAATTTCTATTAAGGTCCTTTCAAACTATTACACAATTAACATATATCAATTTGATCGAGTAAAATTCAAAAGAGAGATCATTTATTCAATGCATACATAAGAGAAAACACATAACACATAGTTCCTATAGGAAACCCTCATGGGGAATAAAACACACTCTCAAGCCTATAACACATTAACTATGTATCCTATAATAAATTATAAATAATAGATTGGTCAACTCCTTTAGACTAAAAAACCTTGATCATGCCCTCCTAACCAAAGGAATTTAGTGAAATGCCTATTTCATAAGGATAAAATGCCCCTAAGGAAGATCAACTACTTTAGACCCTCCTTTGAACACTTTCAGCTTAGTACTGATGTCTTCAACACCTAATAATGGATCTCTATTTACCTAACCATTACAAAAACTCTCTCTGTCTCATACATGCCTCTCACATAATCATGCCACAATCTCTCTCCTTCTTCACTTAAATAGTCCTCATATGCACACTCAAACCTCTTTGCATATTCTAAAATTGTAAGAGCACTATTTGGACATCATAAATATGATCTATAGGTCATACACATAATACTTAATCTGATCTACTCATTAACTCATCAATTGGGCACTGTACCTCTCCTTCACTCCATAATTCTCACATGCACACCTTTCACAAGTATTCTCAGAAGACTCACAAGTCTAGAAATCATCATCTTTTATTTCACTATATATAGAGATATCATGAATTATCAATATCTTGGTTATCCAAAATACATGCCTTTACTCTTAAGGCATCTATATGGGTTACATTTAAACATAATCCACTTTCAAATAGGCCAAAGTCACTTTTAGGTCCTATGGAGACCCGTTCACATTTTTTATACTTTTCTAATCAAATTAAGAAAATAGGACCACTTTCAAATATATGGGTCTTATAGTCATGTAAAATTTTCAAATTGGTAGCTTGAGTGTGACTTGTGACACCTAACCCATAGGACCTTCTTGCTACTTTCATGACCCTTCTAGGCACCTTTTTATTCATTACTAATCATCCATATATTTTTAAACCTAATTCCAGTGAAGCCAGACTCTATTTCCTAGGCCAATCCTATTCCCCTAGGTCTCTAACTTATAGGACAAGAGTATTAAACTTAGACTATAGTGTTAGACCCTAGGGTGTCCTATTTTTAGTGCTCTTATCTAATCATATTTTGAGCCCAAATGACCATTTTCATTTGATTCCTATCTTTCATCATGTTGGCCTTACATGAATACATTTAACCCATGATCAATAGTTCCCTAAAAAGTCCATCCAAAGGTCATTTAGAAGGGAGGTGAAAAAATCTTACAAACAATAAAGAATACAAAAAAACCACTAAGGAAAATTTCCCTTTTATCTACATATAGTTACCCAACACATTTACAAACATATTCAAACCCTCACACTCGTCCCTAACCACCTCAAGCACTCTCATTTTTGAATTTTACATCTTCATTACACTATTACATAAAGCACTTCAAGTGGGAGAAATACATATGGCTTGATCCCTCTTTGGAGTATTGGTATATAGGCAACGTGCCCATACAAGGGGTGTGGATACATGTTTAGTGTATCTTACACACACTAACCCCCTTTATTTTTAAAGTTTTATCAAGCATAATGAAGGTCTAGGGTCTCAAGATTGAATCAAATACACAAAGATCTCTATCAATATTTGAGACTCAAAATTCCATAAGAAAGATCACATAAGAATAACAAACAAAACCCAAAAAACATAGATTTTTTTTGGCCAGTTTGGACAATAGCGACATGAGTGGACTATAAGGTCAAACCTTGAAGTGTCTTATTTTTGGTGCTCCTATCCTTTCATTGAACAAAAGCTAGATTCAGGTTCAAGACACTATCTGAGTCCTACATAGCTAGTTTCACCATCTATCTTGGTCATCTCTGTCTAGTTTTAAGCTAAGTTTCATTTCTCCTCTTTCATTACTATTTTTAGAAAGCTACAAAAGACAAATAAATTGTACAAATTAGTACTGTAATTATTGAAATATTATTAATTTATATATTATTCTAGACCCTTAACTAAATTAGGAATAAAACACTAATATTTTCAAAATAGTAAAATCATTTGGTGAACCCAACTTATTTCATTTGCACACAAAAACCCTAAAAATCCTAAGGAAAATTTCTTATAATTTTTTTTGGTATTTTTTATTTTTCCTAAATTTATAAATCATAATTTGAAATTTCAATTTTTAAATTTACCTTAATAATTTTTAAAATAATTTCATTCAAACCCTAGTTACCTATACTAGGTCCTAGTAGTTTTCCACTATTTTTTTGATTTTTTCCAGCATTTTGAAATAAAAATTCACATTTAATTTTTAAATTTACCTTAGTAATTTATAAATATAATTTATTTCAAACCCTAGTTTCTTATACTAGATCTCAGTATTTTTTAAAATCATTTTCTTTCAAAACCCTAGTTGTATATACTAGGTCCCCTTTACTTTTGAGGTATCACATTACATGTTTGTGAGCTTATTATCCTTTTTATGCATATTTTAGTTTGTTATTTTTAGGATTTTACATTTCCTTTGTTTAGTGCTTTCCTTCCATTACATTTTGCTTATTACAACTTATTATAAAAAACTCAATCCATTTTTAATTTGTTTTCATACGTTAATAATGGCCTAATATACCAGTTTTGATGAGACTAATAAGAGGGAACTTAAAGACCTTTTAACTAAACATACTGATATGCAAGATGACATGCTTAAAATACTACAAAAAGAATAACAAAAAGTGAACAATGGTCAATCTTACCAAACCATAAAATAACTAGCTACAAATGATTCTATGTGGGAAACTATGTATCAACAACCCCCTATAGTATCCCAACCTTCTTATGATGCATCATTAATTGTGGCTAGTACATCTTTGTCTCTTAATGTGGTTATCCTTATACCAAAGATAAAATCTCTTCAATCTAAGGTGTTACATCTTGAGCAAGGTGCGTGTAGACCTACATAGGACTTAAATTCTTTTGATCTACTTCATACACCATTGGCACATCATATTGCTTCTCACCCTTGCCACTAGGTTTTGTTCAACCCAAGATCACTCTATATGATGGCAAGAGTGATCTAGCGACATGCTTGAGATATTTTCATGTAGAATGCTTAGACTATGTGCCAAATGACTAGTTATAAACTAAGTTATTTACATGAAATTTAAAGGATTTTGATTTAAAATGGTTCTATAGTCGACCAAACCAGTCAATCAATGCATTCAATCCTTTATTTGACATGTTCCTAGCTCATTTTAACATTAACATAGGTGACAAGGTTTCTTATGCCCAAGTTTCACAATAGAAGCAAATGTCAAATAAACATCTCTCAAGTTATGTTTTTCTATATAAAACTATCTTGGCTAAAATGACTAGCCCCATGGATGATCAAGAATTATAGGATCTCTTCAAACAAAGCATTTTTCTATCTTTGTCTGAGTCGACAATGTTCAAAAGGTTCTCTTCCTTCACTGAGTTATGTCATACACTAGAGGAAAGGGATGTCAAATAAATTTCAATGGGTAAACTCAAGTAGAGAAGCACATCTGAAACAAAAAATAAGAGTAACAACAAAGTCCCATACAAAGTAAAATTCAAATGATAGAAAAACTCAAAATCAACCTATAGTTAATGTGGCTTTAGAGCCTCCTTAGTGAGTGGTTTTATCAACACCTCCTCTATAAACTTTTACCAATCTCTTATTTTCTCTAGCTAGAGTATTACAACAATTTTTAGAATGTAATATCATATATTTCCCTCCTATTTGGGAAGTTGATCCAACAATGCCTCTTCCATAGAGATATGATCATAATGCATGTTGTGATTTTCATAGGGCACTAGGCCACACAACAAACAAATGCATCTATTTGAAACATAAGATACATGACTTGATAGATGGCAATGTTATTGATCTTGACACTCTGGGACAAAGCTTTAAAACTATTTTCAAATCCTTTCCCACAACATTCTAAACAAGGTATAGGGATACATCAGGTATTCACCATGCATTTCATGCACATCCTCCACCATCTACATATTAGGTACCTTTAGCTGAGTCACATCCTTTGAATAACATGATTGGTGTGTATAATTCTAGTGTTCTAGCTGGACCTTCCATCTCCTTCTTAGAGAAGGAGATAGTTGAGGATGATTCAAATTAACATGCACTCTTTATCAGAGCTTACATTAATCATCATCCCATTCATAATTTTCTCATAGACAATGGATCCAGTGTGAGCATGTGACTATGGCATTAATGTAGCATTTAGGATATTTAGAGTAGGATATTACACTAATGGACATAATTATCAATGGATTCAGTGGGCACATATAGAGTTCATTGGGTGAGATTGTACTTCCTCTATAGGTTATTCCAACACATGTGGCCACATCATTTACTATTGTTATCAGTGTAGGAGTTTTTGATATGTTACTTGGTTGATCATGGATTCAAAAATTCTAAGTAGTACCTTCTATAGTTCATAGATGCATGATATTCATTCATGCTAATCAATTTTTTATAGTTGGTGGAGTTCCATAAGAGTTACCACTCCCCACTTCAGAGCCATCTTCTACTTTACAGTCACCAATTTTAGCTTCTCCACTAGTTATAGTTCTTCCTCAAGTTTAGATTCATCATAATCAAGGCCTTCCTCACTAGTATAGGGAGTTCATATGTGTCCATAGAGGCATTTTTTAGAGTATCCATAGTTTCAATACTCTAGATAGTTTCCAACTACATTTTTCACACCCAGGGTAGTATCATTGAGGTCTTATGCCTCTACTCATAGAGCACATGTTCAAACAACTTCTCCTACTACTATATGGGTCCTTAAGAGCCCTAAAATCGTATCCAATTCTCAAAGTTATAGGGGGACCCCAAAATTGGTTTCCAATATAGATATTTAAGATCATTTATAGAATACACAACTTTAAGATTCATAGTGTTAGTCCTTCCATCATGATTCATGATTATACACTATCCCTCTCCTTCATACATGACACCATGATAGGGAATCTCTCATGAGACTCATCAATTAGTATCATTTCTTCCCAATCTTTCTTATACATAGTATCCTAATTCTTGATTGTACATAGATTATTTTCAATTACTTGTACATAGTCTTTTTATGACTGATTATACATAAATTATAATTCAAAGACACAAAAACATTTCAATTATATGCATTATCCATGCTTTACATTTCTATTACCATGCTAGACTTACATTTATTGTCATATGCTATTGTTTGTCAATTTATCTACATTACCATTATTTATTTGATCTTCTTTGAGTGTTTACAGTGACATCTAAATATTTTATTTATTCACTCTACCCATTAAGGGGGCATCCTAATTCCACATTTGATACATACATCGATATATCTACCTGCTGAGGGTATCTTCTACATGACTACACCATCTAGGTTTTGTCATTCTTACACCATACACTCTAGTTATCATGATAATGTACATTACTTACTAGCTTATATATATTACTCTATTGACACTCAATAGTATATAGCAATTATGTATTTCTTAGCATCTACCTATTCTTATACTACATGTTTTGCATACTTTCACTTCTTGTTTTGATTATTAAGATGTGATTATTTTTCCATCATATTACATGCTTCTTGTCCTTGCTTTACATAGCTATATGTGATTACATTTTTCAATTCCTATTTCATCTCTTGTATGTGCCTTAAGACATTTACCAGTGCCCTTTACTTATATTCTTGTGTGTGCCTTATGACATCTACCAATGCCTTTTTCTTGTACTCTTCTATGTTCTTGTGGCCCTAGTGCCAACCTTACTTATTTTAAATTGTATGTATATGTGGAATCTAAACATGCCTTGTATGCTTGATTTGCATTTTGAGTGACATGCACCCATGTCCCTTATTTGCTTGACCCCTTGGCCACTCTATTATATGCTTCATGTTTCTTGCCTTGTGTGCTTGTTACTTGTTGCTTCTCACTATTTGTAATGCCATGATCCACATCATGTTTTATCTTACTTGCTTGAATGACATGATGGACATCATGCTGCATCCCTCCTTGACAACTAACAACTAACATTTCTAGTTTCAATTCATTACATTACACATGCTATTACACTATTACATATATCTAGACATACCCTTGTTGATCTCACAATCTCCAATACAAAATATGTTATATATTGAGACATCATTTCATTTATCATTGTTATATCATGTATTTCATAGCATAACACACTTACATGGCTCTTTTTCTAGGGGAAATCATTACAAGGTCTTCATTCCTACCCTCAAAAGAGAGGAAAATAAATACAATTTTGTCATAGAGATTAGAAATCTTATCGGTCAAACAATTAGTTTTTAGAACACTCAAAATAGCAATTAGAGGTTAACCAGGTAGAATAAACTAGAAAATACTGATGATTATAGAATAGTGATGAGATTCAACAAAGGACAATAACACTAGACCTGGATAAAAGTATTAGATAGTAGGGTTTCCTATTTTTGGTGCTCCTATCTAAATACCAAAAAACCCATATTTTCTAGAAACAGGTAGAAAGGTAAGCTCATCTATAGTTTTTTAGATACAAATCAGTTTAGATTCAATAGTTTTAGTACAATTTTTCTTAGAAAATCTAGATATAGGGGCATCATGCATGGCTAGATTAGAATCCATGTTACAGACACTAGTGATTAGGGGAAATGTGCATGGCACATTTGACTTCTTTTCTTTTCTAGTTTAGTATATTACCTAGGCATTATTATTAATTGCATACCTTATTCCATCTTCATGTGGTTGACATCATTTCAGAGTGGTTTTCATATAGGCCTAACCTCCACATTCTTGAGTGGCTTACACATAAGCCTAGTTTCTAGTTTTAGAGTGGCTTTCATATAAGCCTAATCTCCTCCTTTTAGATTGGCCAAGATTGGCCTAGTTTTTAGTACACATTCAACTATCCATACCACATTGTCATATTTTAGAGCATTCATAGGATTCATGAGCCATCTCATACGATGTAAATTCATAATGGTATTAGTTCATAGCTTCACTTAGTAGTCAATGATAGAGCTAAAGGACTAGCTAGCCTTTGTATTCTTGAGCCACCTACTTAGAGGGATTGGATGTACAATCTAGACATCGATTAACACACACATGATCACATAGATTCATTGAGTGGGTGATGATGGAGCCAAAGGATTAACATTTAAATTATTAAGCCACTCTTGGGGAATTGAATACTCAACTTTGTTTATGATATTAATCTTGGTAAAACACATATCCAACATCACTCATCATCATTCAACATCACAATAGGTTTTGTATTGGTTCACTTACTCAGTGAGGTGTATTCATTCTTTTATCTTCTTCTCTCTTTCTTACCCAACTTTTGTATGTTCTTGTTTTAGACATAACATGTCTAGTAAGAATTGATCTATATTTTGTTTTCCATTTATATATTTTCACTTCACAATGTGCTCTCTCTACATACATTCAACATCATACAAATTTATGTAATTCAGCCTTGTAGTTAAGTTTAGGTACACTTTCTACTTTTCCTTTATCCTAGTATTTTGCTTTGCTTCATCATTAGAATATAGGATGGTCAAATGTATTCATATAAAATGTCCAAATTGGTATATTGAGTATGAATTTATACACCCAATCTATAAGAACTTATTTCATGATTTCATGACTCTTATAAACACCTTTTTACTCATTATTGATCATCCATAGACTTCTAAACCCTAATTCTAATTAAGTCAGATTCTATTTCTTATGTTAATCATATTCCCCTAGGTCTCGAGCCTATAAAATAGGAGAATAAAACTTGGAATATAGCATAGGACCCTAGGGTATACCATTTTTGGTGCTCCTATAGAATCACATTTTGATCCCAAATAATCATTTTCATCTAATTCCTATCCTTCATCATGTCGACCTAGCACAAATAAATTTAACCAATGATCAAAAGTTCCATATAAAAATCCATCCAAAGGTCATTTAGAAGGGAGGTGATAAAATATTAAAAACTAAACAAGAATAAAAATAAACCACTAAGGCAAATTTTCCTATTTTCTACATACAGTCACCCAACACAACTATAAATATATTCAAACCCTCACACTAGTCCCTAGCCACCACAATCACTCTCAATTTGGCATTTTTACATCCTCATTACACTATTTCACAAAGCACATCAAGTAGAACTAAATATGGATTTATAGCTCTTTGGAGTATCAATATGTAGGCAATGTGCCAACACAAGGGGTGTGGATACATGTTTAATGCACCTTACACATACTAACTCCCCACTGTTTCTAAATTTTTATCAAGCGTAATAAAGGTCTAGGGTTTTAATATTGCATCAGATCTACAAGGATCTCCATTGATATTCAAGACTCAAAATTTAGTGTGTAGGCTCACATAGGGATAATGAACAAAAACCAAAAAAATTATATCTTTGTGACTAATATAGCCATTAGTGGTAGGAGTGGACTATAACGATCGACCCCAAAGTATCCTATTTTTAGTGTTCCTATCCTTTCACCAAATGAAATCCAGATCCAAGTTCATGACACTATCCCACTCTTTCACAACTAGTTTTAGCCTCTATATTAGTCATCTTAGTCTAATTTTAAGCTAAGTTTCATTTTTCCTCTTTCATTACTATTTTTAGAAAGCTACAAAAGACAAATAAATAATAAAAATCAGTACTATACTTATTGCAATATTACTTATTGATTTATTATTCCAAACCCTTAACTAAACTAGGAATAAAACACCAATATTCCCAAAATAGTTAAATCATGTACATTCCTTATGTCCACTTAGAAATCCTTAAATGATCATAATCAACTCTACTTACTTCTGTGTATGCTAAAATAGTGACCTAGTGCATAAGAACATCAAAAAAAATACACAATCAACTTATCAAGCATTATTCATATTGGATATGATTGGTTAAGCCTTCATAATTCACTAATATCATTATTATGGAGTCTAAAACACTCCCAAATAGATAATTCATCATAAGACATTGAAATAACATGAGAACAAGATCAAACAATCTTATCAAGTCACTTGCATAATAAACTCAAACACATAGTTAGATTTTAACATTCATAACTTTGACTGTACACACTTTCAAATATTCAAATTTATATTTCTATATGTACCTTAGAGTCCTCTATAAATTTTCCTTTAATACCATGGTCAAATTCTACATAAATTAAAAGATATGGCCAAAAAATAGAGCACTAGATTTTTCCTTTATTAAATTCAAATATTCAAATGCAAATGGTCATAGTTAAACCTCAGTCACTTTGCTCTCATCAAATTTCTCCACTTCTCAGATTAAATATGTACCATCAATATAATTTTAATAAACTCAACCTTTATATTTTATCACTCATCATTGGATTTTCATCTTGAATATTTGACTTAATGTGCTCTATCGATCTCTTATATGTAGCTCAGTTATTAATAATGATAAATAGCTGACACTTTGACCTCTTGAATTTAATGCACACCATTGATCACTCCTTGGAAGAAGCTCAATATTTATCTCTGCTTAGTGTTAAATATTGAACAATTGGTACCATCTCATTATTTCCTAACATCTTGGAGCAATACACTCCGTCGATGTTGTTGGAACATTAACTTGTGCAAAAATTACTAAGTATGGGAACCATTGCAATTTTCTTAGAAAGCCAAATTTTCAAATCCATATCTTTTACTTCTGTCAAGTGCATGTTCTAAAATTTGGATCATATGATCTCCTCACATAGGATAATCCAACCATATGAAAATTTGCACTTAGAACCCTCACATGCATGAGATATAATGACATTAAAATTATCACTTAGATTTTTATACCACATAGCCAACTATGTCAAAAAGTTGTTTGGAAGGCCAACTTTAAACATGCATATATTTTGTCACACTTCAATTCTTGACCTAAAAGTTAGAAAAAGTAAACTAGGCACAAAACTGAACAAACCCATATGCTCACTTTCTCCTGAAACATCCACACATGTGAGCTATAACTTCATCAATATGCTTACTTGGATCTTTTTGCAATATTATAAATTTGGTTATGGGAAAAAACTATTAAAATTCTTAGGAGCCCAGATTTACACTTATATATATATATATATATATATATATATATATATTTATGCTTAGGCACATGACCTGGGATTTAACACATAAGAATTAGGTACTAATGTGATCACAACCATATGACCAACTCCCCATGACTCATCAAATTGCATACTTAGATTTTCTGCCATTAGACCCAAAAATTTTAGATGAGAACAATGATGAATTGGGTGAATTACACTCATGAAAACAAGCACTCAAAACATATAAGACCCATTCTAGGATCCCTTTCACATGCTCAATTCACCATACTTGTCCTTGAATATCTCTAGCCATGTGAAAATTGAAGATCAATCAAGCCTCATTCAAGCACACTAGAACAAACACATTACATACTTTGTCATTATCACTTAAGATAATAAGGCACTTCATCTACTCACTAGGACACCTCCATGACATCACCATGACACCATTGACAAATCTCAAATAGTAGGAAGATGAGAGATGAGATGAGGTGAGAGATCATAGATTTTAATCTTTAGGTTGATCTCATCAAGTTCATCATCATCAAAATCTAAGAGGTTAGGGATAAAAGTCCCAATGAGTTTGGGATGATCATTTTAACCTTGAGTCGAGTTGATGGGAAATTTAAATCATTGATACTCATAGAATGGAACACTAGGCAAAGGTTCAAGAGTAGGAATCTTAAAGACACCATGATCTTAGAAGTATTCAAAATTACAAGGGTCAGTGTCACCTTGAATCCTATATGTGGATCAATTGTGAGGGAATTTAATGTATTGGTAAGATGAAGGAACTACTCTCATAAGTGACTCCACAGCCTATCAAGCAAGATATTATAAGATAGAGGAAAGCTAATTATTATCACCTTCACATGAATGGTGACATGTGGGATGATAATAATAAGACACACACAACCTAAAGGAGGCATCTGCCTTTGATTATATCCTTAGAATGTACTACATTTAGATTTGATATTTCATTCATAATAGATAAGTGTTTTAATAAAATCAAGAGAGCTAACATAGGTGTTAAAACCTTCATCAATCAAGGCATGCTTGACTTGGATATTGCCAATTTAGACACTAATGAATTGAGGAGGATCATCCGCAAAAAGTAGAATCTCAACAAGAATCATAGAAGTGATGGGACATCTTAAAGAAATAAAAGTGTCCATTATTTTTCCAACATGTATGGACTTCTTTTCACATTATTATAGTATGTTATCTTAAGATATAGATAAGGTTACTTCATGTCCTGCTAGGGGAGGATGAGGGATGTTCATTATCTATAAGAGTTGCATAAGATGGTTTCAAGGATGTGGAGAGGTCCTCATAAGCTCAAGAAATGGAATTTGGGTTGGGAAATTAGTGAGTTTTATGATGGGATCCCACTCATCATAATCCATGAGGATATTTTTATAAATATGTGCATAATGTTGAATGAGGTCCGTAGAAGGAGGAGTCGAAGTGCATTAGAATTTGTGATGATAACAAGGAGAAGGTTTAGGAAAAAAATTATAAAGATGAAGTAGTTGGTTTAGGTTGGTGTAGAGAATTAGTAGAAGTGTTGATAGAAACTTGATTGTCATTGGTATGAGCTAAAGAAGATGGATGGATGGTATAAATCAAATGAGAAGTGTTATCCAAGGGAGGAATTAGAAGTATTTCATCAAAGGTTATAATTTCATCTTGCACCAAATCATTTAATTGAGTTGGAGAAGAATCTTGGATAACACAAAATGTGTGAGATAATGGAGGGGTGTAGATAGGTTAAAGATTATTAAAAGTAACCACCCTTTGAATATTAGTCATATTAACCACATTCTCTTCAGGAGTTGGGTCAACAAGACTTTTTAAATTATTTTTGGAAGGGTGGGTTTGTCTTGGGTATATTGATTAGGTTGATGATTAGGAAGAGGTTATTTATAGACAACTAAATGAGCATTATCTTGATTTAAGTCTTGAGATTTAGTATGAGTTTCATGAGCCTAAAAAAGAATGTCATAGGCTTGTTGAAATTTTTGAATGATAGAATCATGATCAAAATTAGGACCAAGAAGAAAATCCATAGCTAAATTATGAATTTGACTACATGTCTTATGAGAATGACCCCAACTAGCATGAAACCAACAAAACTTGTTGAGATCATACCAGGATTTCATAGGATGAGTGGGATCAAGTTATCATGGTAGAAGCCTAGCTAGATGCTTAAGTAATTTAGTCAAGGATAGGGGTTTATGAACATTGATGTTATTAGGTGAAGATAAATGAGGATTTGTATATTCTTGAGAAGCAAGAGTTAGTTACAAAGATAGATTAAGAACAATATCTTGAACAATGTGAATGGTGTCATAAGATTCTATGACACCATCATTGGTGGCATTATGATTTTTGTTCTAAACATAAAAGGACCCAAAGAAGGTTGGGGTGGGTCAAATTGATGTGTAAGGAAATATTTATGTTTATCTTAGTCAATAGCCTCCTCTAAAGTACATTGAGAGAGAGTGCAGACATGATATTGTAATTTGGGAAAAAGATCATTAGTAAAGAGATTATAAAGGTTTTCATCAGCCATGTTATGTTCACATTTATTGGATAATGTTTTCCATCTTTTAACAAAATCTTAGTCATTTTCATTTTTAATTTATTTACAATTTATGAAGTGGGCCAGAGTGTTTTGTAGGAAGATCACTAGTTTTGAACTGTTGGACTAGAGAATTTACTAAATCTTCCAAACTAGTAATATAATGAATTTTAAGTTGGTTGTACCAATCTAAAGCATCACCCATGAGGGTTTTGTCTAAGAACTTGGTAGAGGCAAAAGTATTCAATTTTACCCAATCTTTATAAAGATTTATGAATGTTTTAAGATGAAGGGTAGGATTAGTTGATCCATTATAAAAAAATGGAAGGGGTGATACCTCCTATATCAATATTAACAATTTGAGTGGTAAGAGGCTCATTTTGAAGATGCTTAATGGTTTTATTGACCAAAATAGGTTGATGTATGAGATTTCCATGGGAATATTGAAGAGGAGGTGGGGGAAAATTTGGATTATGCATGCCGTAAGACATTGGTTGAAGATGAGTTTGAAGATGGAGAGGGTGATTTTGCATTCTCATTATTTGATTTGTATTATGAGCTTGAAAGGTATTCATTTGATTAAGTGTTTGTAATAAGAGTTGGTGGGTTTGATTGGCATTGTTAGAATTATTTGAAGCATTAGAGTTGGTATTAGTGGCTTGGGTACCACTATTGGTGTTGATAGCAGCTTGAGAGGAACTATTAGAAGGTGAGACACTAGTGGTAAAATTTTCTTGTTTGGAAAAAGATGGACCATTGAAGGGATGAGAAGAGGAATCACTAGAAGCATGATTAACTTGGGTATAAAATGATGTACTAGTGGAAGGATTAAGAAGAGTGGATATTATGAGAAGCCCACTAGAAGTATAATCTACCACATTAGTGGAGATACTAGGTATAGAGGTAGAAGAATTTAAAGAAGAAAAGGTCATGGTATGAGAAGGGGTTATAATCAAAGGGAAGAGGATGAGAATCAAATAAAATGGTACCCTCAAATCCATTTGAGATTATGGGTGTAGGTGATTGAGGCTCTTCATATTGAACACTAATCATGAGATGGTAAATTATATAGGGATCTTTTCCTCTATGTTGAGGAAATTTGGAGATAAGGAAAAGAATTTTAGGGATACACTCTAGTTCAGGTTGATATTCTAGAGATAAAAGAGGATTATGATATGAAGAGGAATGAGGAGGAGTCCCATAATTCATTTTAAGAGTAGTTATGTGGACATTACTCTCATCCAAGAGAAGATCCCTATTTTGCATATGGGAGACCCTACGAGTATTAGTGAAACTCATCATGTTTATTGAATTAAAATCAATGTTGTCTTTAAATAGAAAATTCATGATGAAGGAGAAAGACTAAACCAAGTAAAAGAGATGATAAATAAAGGAAATATAAAGTGACAAAAACTATATAGAGTCAACTAGGTCGACCTAAGATCGGGAATGGGGCCTACAAACTGTACAAGGTCAAATGCATCAACCTAGAATAATATATAGAGGATGAAAAAGTGTATAAGGTTAACTAGATTGACCTAGCACAATATACATGGAAAAATAAACAATCTGTAAGACACTGTGTTTACTAAAATGCCTGTGTACTAAAACAAGAATAATTTTTCAAGTATTTTAAAAATCAATAATTGAAGAGAAACACATAATCAATTAGATCAATGAGGTTGATACAATTGAGGCACACAACATAAAAACCTTACACCAATGTTGGCTAATGCAAGTTTTTTTCAATATAACACATAATTGAGATAAGAGCAAGTAATCAACCTAAAAATTAAAAGCTAACTAAGTGTTCAAACTAAATGTTAGATTATTAGAATATGATTTTAAGATGTGATAGGAAGTTGGTTATAATAAAAGAACTAGAAATCAATCTAAGGATGTTTTCAAGATGTTTGGACTGAAAGGGATCTATATTGGTAATGGTATAAGATTTATATTAGGGCATACCCCCTCACTTCACACACTAAAATAATAAGGGTGTCAGGTGCTTAGACAAATATACCATTAACCATGTGTTTATACTTAGATAGAAAACCAAGTTGGCTTCTTCCTTGGTGATGAAATCTAAGTTTCTTGGCTTTGGGTAGACAATTTTTAAAATGTGTTTTAAGATTTTGTGATTTGGTAGCATATGCATAAAAGATATAACTGTGAAACTAAAAGGTATATTAAAAACCACCTAATTATATTATGTGATCTACTCTAAGCATGAAAGTAATAAAGAATGAAACTATGAGCTAATTACTAGCATATGAGGGTTAATTCCACCTTTAAAATATAGTAAAATGTGAAATTATTTGGTAGTGTATGTAGATAATACAAAATAGGGTTGACAGGGTCACCCCTGTAATGTAGAATAAAAAAGTCTAAAATTGAAATAGTCAACTGAATCGACCTAGATTTCCAAATTACACAGAATATAGAACTACATCGATAGGGTCAACCTAGTTGACTATACAAGGGTAGTTTTTAAGACTCTAAAATATTAAAAATAGAATTTTAAGCAAAGAGAAAAAGATAAAAAGGAACCTTGGTGGGTTTGAGGATGCAAAAAAGTGAGATTTTTTCGAAGAACCTTTCTAAATGCTTGAAAATCCTACTATATTGAATAAGTTGACCAAGCTTTGCAAAAACCTATTTCTAAGTGCTTGAAATTTATAAGGTTGACTAAGTGGACCTAATAGTTTGAATCTAATGATTGAAAGTGTATAAGGTCAACTAAGTCAACCTAGTAGTCTGAACTAGAATTTTGGAAAACTTGCAAGAATATACTAGAGTCATTTTGATGCAATTATGTGTCAAATCTGCACATAGAAGTTAGTATTATGTTGATATAGTTAACCCAACATTATAGATATATGAAAAATAAAATGATTAAATGATGAAATAATTGAAAATAAAACTTTTAAGGGTTAGATTCACATCGGGTTTACCAGAATGTATGCAATCAGAAATACACAATGTCTATAAATCAATCCTAACTCAAAGAAGATAGATCATACCATACACTTTTGATTGGGGATACATTTCTTAAGTGTGTGCATGACTAATATGGGGATCTACTGGACTCAATTATGGGATTTATTATCATAGTACACCATGATAAGGAGGGTTATAAAGCTTCCAGTCTAACACATTCACACAATAACCCTAAGGTGGTCATGAGTTTTGATATTTCACCTATATTAATAACAAGTAAAGTAAATCTAATCTAGTGTTCAAAGAAGATTTTGTCACAAAGTGGGAGTTAGAAATAATAAAACTAAATATGCATAGAAGACATATACTAATGTCAATGTATACTTAATCCTAATACATAGAATAGAAGCACAAATACATATCTATATACTCTTACAAAGGATAAATAAATTTATGAATACTTACCTTTAAATAAAAACCCATCAAGCCTCAATCTCTCCCTTGGATAAGGTGATTTTTAAGAGGTTTTTATGATATGTAATGATGACAAAGACAAATCATATCTAGGCTACACAACATATCAATGCATCCAAAATAATTCTCTACAAGACAAGATTCATATCTCAAAAGGAATCATGAAACCCTAAGCTTTACTTCTCATATATAATGGTCAACAATTATATGTTCATTCACACTTAATTCTTATTTCACTTCTTAATAAATGATGGAAATGAACTTGTATCTATAGGTGGATTTGACCCTTCCAAAAAAATTGGCCAACAGGATCGACCCAATCAACCTAGCATAATTTCAGAGAATAATTCACTAGGTCTCGAGTTAGGTTAGACAAAGGCAAAACTAATTCCAAAATGAAAATATCCCAAAACTATACAGGGTTGACCTAGTCAACCTAGCACAATTGACTTAAAAAATAGGATTTAGGTGAAGAAAAGGAGGTTAAAATGTAGAAATGCTTGGAATGGGTACAACAAAGAAGAACAAGCTTAAGAATAATAGTTTTAGAAGATAAGTGTGTAGATAGAAAGTGGTAAAAGGGACAACAATCCTATGAAGCACCAATGGTCTACCCACCCCTTGCCCAGTGCACCCCTTAAGACTTGCACTTAGAGAGCTTGAAACTTGATGGATTCTTACAAGATACAAAGTATCAATAATTGATAAAAGATTGAAAATATTATGTGTATAAACTACACACTAAGGAAAATAGACTACATAAGAGAGCTTACCTCTAGCCTTGACACACAATATAATGACTCATCCTTCCATAAGGACATCTCAAATATAAAATAAATTATAGTATCTTTGAAAGAGTAGATAAAAGAGAGGGAAGTGAAACAAGCATCACAATCTCAACCACAACCCTAAGGCTAGCTAGTGAATAAGTTCAAGAAGACCCTCAGTTATACACCAAACTCCAAGAAGAATATAGTTTTACACAAAAGTATAATTGTGGAATTACCCTCTTCATACAACACCCAGTCAGTTACCGAGATTGGCTCAACAAAAGTCATGAAGGAGCTTGAAGAAATAACTTTACCATATGTTAAGCCACAAATAGAAGATACAAAGTAACCAGAAGAACTTAAAGAGAAACAAAACAAGGCTAATAGGAAATGAAGGAAGGATGAGAAAAAGAAAATTAAGAAAGAAGTAAAGTAACAAGTAGATACACTATAGGTGTAATGTAATAAACAATAATTTACTTAGGGAAAACAATGAAAATGATAAGTTTTAGAAGAGAAGTGCTAGAAGTAAATTGAGGAAGTATAGGCTCATAATAAACAAGCCAAATAATCAGAGGCAAATAAAAAGTAATATGAGGAAGTAGAGATAAAACAACAAGTACAACATACAAAATGAAAGCAATAAGAATAAAAGGCATTAGTTAAAGTGAAAAAGGACTAGTGTAAGAAGGAAGAACAAGTTAAAAATGTAGCTAAATCACAAACAACGAAGGACAAAGCCAAGGCTAAGATTGAAGCCAAATCTAAGGCTGAGGTGGATGTCACATCCAAAGTTGAAGCTATAATTGAGGATTAATTCAAATATCAAGTAGAAGTAGAAGCTAAGGCTAAAGTTGAAGCTAAGGATCATGCCACAAAAGAAAATAAGGCCCAATCCAAAGAAGAAGTAGAGTGCGTATAAAAAAATTAAGAGGATAAGATAAAAGGGTGTGTAAGATGAAGAATCACAACTAAAACCTTAGATCATTATCAAGTGGATATGGGATTTTCTCATAACATCCACCTAGTACACCATGTTTACACTTACTTTAGCACAATTCACATTAAATATTTTAGTAATCCCCCTAACATCCATGGACCTTACCACTAATCCAATACAAACATCTTTATATTTTTCCTAGTTACCATTATCCAAGTAAATTAAAGGTGTATCTCAAAGATTCAATTGCACATAAGGCCTCAGACTTGGAACAAGAAGTTTTTTAGCTGTGAGAGGACAATGTAGAATTGAGCACCGAGCTTGAAAATTCATGTCAATTGATCAATAATATGTTCCCCACACTAGTCACACAAGTATTAAGTGAGCAGGTGATGTTTGAGGATAAACAACTCACCACCCTTTTGAATCAACTCATAAAGGATTAGTTTGAAGCATAATGATTACAAACACTATGAACCCATGGGTAAGTTATAAGGTTAGAATCAAAGGAAATATATGAGGTACTTGAGTAATATGAATAGTTTTTGGATAACACTACATAAAAAGCCAATAAAATAGCTCAAAGAATGTTGAATTAGAGATGAAATCTCAACAACTCTTTGGCTACTCCTAAACCTAAGTTTGTAATAGTTGATAAAACCAGAGCTTTAATGGATAATCAAATAGCCATTACATAAGAAATGGGTAGTGCCCTCAAATAATTGATAGATTTGAGGGATAATGTCATGCATAACTTTAGACTTGGGATAATGAAACTACGTGAAATACATTTATAGGAATTTAAGTTCAATAAATTATGGATCAATTGGATGAGCTAGTATTAGATATTTAACTCAAGCTATCATATGTTAAATCACTAATCACTAGAATTTCATTTCATATATTGATTACCATGTTAACTCAAGATATTTAACTTAATTTTGGTTCATATTAAGTTAAACATATTGATTATAATGTTTCATGAAGTGATAATATTTGGAAGTTAATCAAGTAAAACCTCTCCTAGATCGATCTAGTTATCACCCAAAACTTGCACCCATGTGTAAATGGATCTCATGCTTGATTATGCATGGATATTTTATTATTTTTATATTATAATTACATAATGGAAAATTATTTAGTTTCTCACTAAAATAATGGGATCATCCCCCAAGGTGTGGGACTCTTTTTCTCCTTAGGATGAACCTTTAGAGTATGCTAGATTCCTTTTATTCTAGATACACCTAGTTTAGAACCAACACGTAGAACTAAAAAGAGTAGAATGAAATATAAATATATCATTAAACCTTAAATTTAAGGTGAAAAGAGAGGTAAAAGGAAAGATATTAATGGAATTTAAAAAGTGATGTAATAATAATAGAAAGAACACCTCACCTGATTAAGGAAATAATAAGACCAATTAGACTGAATGCAAAAATTTCAAATTGGGTGCACTACATAAATGTTTCATGTGGAGGTAAGGGAACACAACTTAGAATTAAAAAGTATGAAAAAAAGTCCACATATAATGCCTAAGAAAATTTGTATATATATAGAATGATACCTATAAATACTTTTGGTTCTATGTAGATTGTAAGGGGAGGATAACAATAAGAGGAATGAATATCCATAGACAAATATCAATAACCATGAAGGCACACAGAACATAGAGAACATAGAATTAAAATCAATTCTTATTAATTTTAAGGTCTAAGACAATATTAAAAACTTGAGTATGTAGAGATTTATACACTAGGAAATGGATCTTGGACGGAAATTTTTGGTAGCATTACGGTGCCTAGAAATGTCAACCATTTGATAATAAAATAAGGTTTTTACAGCATTGGGTGAGGCCCTACATGATAAATTCACAATTAGAGGTGGTATGTAGGAACATGAATTCAAAATAGGTGTCTATAATTTGAGGTTGATTAAGAGCATCAAGATATTTGTAATAACTGCTATAAGACACGCGTATTCAACCTAGATCTGATAATTTGATCATGGAAAGAGTTGGAAGGTTACTCATGGATCCACATCTATGTTTGAGAGTGAAGGGCATATAGGTATCTAGGGTGGAATGTGTATGCAATAAAAAATACATCATGTCTATAAATCAATCCTAACTCAGAGATGATAGATCATACTTACACTTCCAATTGGGGATACATTAAATATTCAAGAACATGACCAATATTTGGATTTGCTAGACCTAATTATGAGATCTCTTATCAAAATAAACAATACTAAGGAGGGTTATAAAGCCTCTAGTCAAACACAATCATGAAATAACCCTAACTAAGCCCTATGTTTTCATATTCATTAAACTAATAATGAGTAAAGTAAAGTATAATTTAGTGCTCACCAAAGCTTGTGGCACAAAGTGGGGGTAGGAAAAAATAAAAGTAAACATGCATAGAAGACATATACTCACATAAATTTATACAAAATACTAATGCATGGAAGATAAGTACAAATTCATATCTATCTACTCTTATAAAGGATTAACAAAGTTAGTAATAATTACCTTTGAAGACGAACCCACTGAGACTCAATCTCTCCTTGCCCAAGGTGCTCTAAAAGAGGTTGTTGTGGTATGTAAGGATGAAAAAGACAAATAAAATTTTGGATACACAACTAATCAATGAATCTAAAAGACTTTACCATAAGATAAGATTCATATCTCTAAAGAAAGTGTGAAACACTAAGCTTTCTCCTTAAGTAGAATGGTGGATACATAGATGCAAAATATCTCTTACTTCTTCTCTTCTTTAAATAATGGAGAAATGATCTTGTCTATATAGGTAGATTAAACCTAATCCCTCTCAAATATTTTGGTTGATAATGTTGACCCAATTGACGTAGTACTGTTATGGACAAAAATTCGCTAGGTCTCAGGCTAGGTTGGCCAAGAGTTGACCTAGACCCTAAATGAATATTATCCACAATAGTATAGGGTCGACCTAATACTATATATTGTCAAAAGGTTCTTAACATGAGTAAAATAAAGATGGAAAGTGGGAAAATACTGAAGGAGAGTGTAAAAGAGGATTAAAAGATTAGGAAATGGTTTTCAGGAGCTATATAGATTTGTAATAAGTGGTAATAAGGGACAACAATCCTATGAAGCAGTAATGGTTTACCCACCCATTTCCTAATGCACCCCTTAAGGCATGCACTCGAAGAAATTGAGACTCGATGGGTTATTTAAAGATAAGTATCATCATTAAGTGATATAATTTTTAAAATATTATATGTATACATATGCCCCACTCGAATCTCATCACGTGTCATGTGAGTACAACACAGGATGATTCTTTAGGAATAGAACATGATGATACATAACACTGATGCTAAGTAAAATATGGTAAAGAGAAAATAAGATAAATGAAAGGATATAATTGAAAAACACATACCTTTACTTACCTTGGTGTGATAGATAAAAAAGGAGAATACGAGATAAGTGAAGGCATCTAATGTGAATAAAATTAGGTGAACCTATAGAGATTAGTGCAAAAACGAGTGAAAAATCAATGTTTTTAAAATATAAGAATATAGTTTTGTAAAAGATTCTATATGGTGTCATGATTCCATAACTTTTTACAATTCAAAAAATGAGTGAGGAAAAACAAAGATATGATCAAAATAAGGAATCTGATGGTAAATATTTGAAAGGTAAATAATTGTGAATAGTAAGTTTAAATAGGTTGAAAAAAAGTTAGTTGCTTATTTTTCGACTTAATTTGAGAAAAAAATAGATCTCTAAGAGACGAAATTAAAGGAAATATAACTAAGATGACAAGGAGATGACATTTCAAGATTAGAGAGATGCCCAATAGCTACAACCGGTGCAACACAGGTAGGTAACTAATAATTTCAAACTTGTTTTGAATATTTTAATAGAAATTAAGTGTTTTATATAAATTTTTAATTTAGGCCAATTTAAAAAATTGGAATGAATCCCAGGAATTTGCTAAGGGTACTAGAGGCCAAATAGGGAAATGAGTTAAAAAGAATCAGAGTAATACATATCGAAGGCATTTATTACAAGGGAAAAGAATGGTAGTCTGAACCAATTCGGTCAACCCAATTGACCTAGTAGGCTGAAAATTTTGATTCCACAATGTTGAGTTAGTAGATGTATGTCAATTTAGTTGATTTTGGTAAACTATCTACTTAGTACCTCACTGTCAACTTAGTTGTCTAAACTAGATTGTTAACTTAGTAATAAGGGGGGGAAATGAAAGGGTTGACTTAGTTTGTTAAGTCAACATGGTCAAATAAAGATGATTTGGTCAACTTAGTGTTTGGATAAGTGGATAAAATAGTAAAAGAATGAATGAAATAGGCTAAAATAGTAATAGAAAGGCACAAAATGCCTGACTGAGTATTGAAATGGCCAAGTAGGTTAAAAATAGGTCAAATTGGTCAAAAATGGATAAATGAAGGCAAATTAGATTATTATTTTTTTTAAATTGAAAAATAATATATTTGATTATAAGTTACATGGAGGTCTAATACATCTTTTATTATTTGATGGTTGTAGGGGCATATGAGATTATGGTGATTAGTGGATGCAACATGGCTCCCAAACCTTTTAGAGTGATTAAAAGTGGATGATTAAGAGAGGTTAGTCACATTAGGTCTAGGAGGTATTATGGTGATGTGTTGAGTACCATTAAGTGTAGATTTTATAGTCATGTTCCTAGGAGCCTAGGAATAATTAACTAATACTTTTGGATGGGTGGTGGATGGGGATACCATTGAGGTTAGTATCACCCTAGAGGATGTCCATGTTATTCTTGGACTTTTGATAGGAGGTACCTCGATGATCATGGGGGTGACAGATGGATAGGAGGAGAGGTGATCCTAAGCCTTGTGGGTGATGGGCTCAAATAGGATATATCTTGTGATAAGAGTGAACCTATTTGGAATCTATACAAATCAAAATTTGGATATCTATAAGGTAGTAATAATACTTGTGACAGAATAGGTGTTGTGTCACAAGTTATATGGAAACATACCATTGTATGTGATAGCCTTATATCAGTCCATTTCAAAAAAGGGGGCACTATATGATGTAGGTTCTACCATCTAGGTCTAACTCATGTATGATATGTATGGGATGTTTTCCAAAGGGTATAAGACCATGGGGCCTATGATTTGATTGAGTTCTTGGATATATGAGAGTTTTACAATGTATCGACCAACTATATTGCCCCATGTGGTTGATGATTAGTTACTTTGGGTGAAGATATGGAAATAGGATTATCTAGTGTGTTTTATGCCCTATGTACTAATGTTATAGATAATCACATAAGAATATATCATGTGGAAGATGTATGGGAACATCACAATAGTATGACCAAGTTAGAAGAAATAAGTACCATCATTAGCATGAGCACATATTATAGGCCACTACACCTAGTAGATAGAGTTGTATCTAGTGGCACATGTATCAGGATAGTTGGGACTCCCTCATCTAGTGGCTTCGATAGTGTTTCCCACATTTTGGGCTAGACATGCAAAATATCTAATGGGAGAAAAGTAGTAGGAACACAAATTTATAGACAAAAGATCATACCATAATGTGAGATACCATGGATAAGTTGAACATGATGACCAATAGATAGAGATGAGATTGATGTGGATGTAGGAGTGTCATAGGTAACATATCCAACACCACATTAGGAGGAGTGATGACCACCTCAATTGCACCATTGATGGAGATGAAAATATTGAGAGAGAGTATATAGGGTGGTCATACTAGATGACCCATCAATTAACCTAAGATAAATCTTGTCTATAGAGGCACCGCTAAGGCTTAACTTGAGATAGGCATGGGTGGTGACCCTATGGTTTACATTGATTAGATGACATCCCATGGATAATGTACTTAGAGGATGAGCCAAAAGAGAGACCATATTAGGTGGTCATGTAGATGGGGAGATGATGATAGGTGACACTCAAATAGGTAATAATAAATGGCTAAAAATTTCTTGAGTGCTTTGAGATAGATTATAGATAGAGATATTTTGAGATATATCTATGATATAATATCTATCTGGTTTGAATTTTGTAGATCCTAATGAGGAGGAGACTATATGGGGATCCTTGATGAGGGGATTACTCTATGAGATCTTGGATGAGGCACTAATGCCATATGCCCCTACTATACTAGATGATCCCATCATACTATCTTCCCTAGCTTAAGTGAGTTGGTTTAGACTAGTAGGAAAGGTAATAAGATGAGTATGGGTTTGCAACAATGAGTGATAGCCACTAGTATAGGTGGGAGTGGGAGATTCATAGGTATGGTAGACATTGGCTTAAGAGAGAGCTGTGCATATGGCTACCATGACTCAAATTGCAAAGGTATAGGCCCAGCTGGCCAACTTATAGGGATAGGTGATAGGTTTAATATCTTGGACAACCTATTTATAGTGTACTATTCAAATGGGACTATATTAGGCATCTATGGGTGGTGTTTCTAGGCCATAAGATATACAATGTTGATATTTTCCCCCAAAAATATCATAACATTAAATACCTTAAGGTATACCCCTAAAGTTTTGAGAAAATCCCTTGAAATTGCAAAAAAACCCACTTTCCCTTTGTATTATGGAATCTAAAACTCTAGATGAAATTTGTAATTGTAAATTATTTCCCAACCTCTAGATATCAAAATACACTAATCAATAGAATCTAGAACCTTGACTTCAATTTAAAATTTTCAAAATTTAAAATTGTAGCTTGAGCTCTGGATCCCATAATACACTAATTAGCATAATCTAGAAACCCATTTGTAATTTAAATTTTTGAAAATTACAAATTGAAAGTGGAGTTTTGAATCCCACAAACTAAACACCCCCATAGAATCCAAAACTTGAACTATAATTTAAAAATTTACAAATTGTAATTTGCACTATGAATTCCATTTCCCATGAAACACTTCACCTAGATTCCAAAACTCAAAGAGAAATTTTTAATTTAAAAAATTGTAAATTGAAATATAGGTTCTGAATCCCATTAACAACCTAAGCCACATAATATGGAACTCCAAATACAATTTGTAATTTTTCAAAATTTCAAATTGCATGTGGAGTTCTACCTTCCCATTTCCATAGAAGTCAACTTTCCACTACCCACAGGATCTAGAGGTCAACATGCAATTTGTGAAATTGAAAAATTACATAGGAGTCTAGATCTTTGATACCAATGACCACCATTAGAACATTAATTTCAAGATTTTCAAGGTATAAATAATGCAATTTGGGACTTTTAATTCAATGTTTAAATTTTCTAATCATTTTTTTATAACTGATAAGATACTATAAGCCATGACCATGCCTTCAACCTTGATCCACACATCAAGCCATGTATATAAACTAAGTGCAATGTCATTTTCACCCCTACATGGTATTCTCTACATAATTTTTGTCTTTATTTCCTACACTTAAAGCTTGTTAAGATATTTCCAATCCTATGAAAGTTTTTAATTGCATTAGCTAGGGTTTTTATTATGTCATCTAGTTTTAGGATTTTGTTTTTGTTTTTATTCAAAGGGTCATTTTTCCATATATTTTCCAAGCTGTCTAAATTAGTTCAAGTCTAGGGTTTCTTCTATGATTTTATTATTCAATGTTTATCATTAAATCCTAAGGTTTTTCTCCCAAAGATTCATAGTCAAATCTAGGGTTTTGCCATAGGTAAGTGAATATACTAACATATTCCCCAATAAAATAGATAATATTCCCACAAGATCCCTCTAAATCTATGCAGACATTAGACTTACTTAGAGAACCTTTCATTCCTATAGAATTCTTCATTACTCTAAATAGCTAGAATCCCCATGAGAAGTTTTAAGTCCTTATGGACATATGACTTTCTCCAAACACCTCATAGTTTCATGGGATTCCCACTTATAGTTTTCACCTTCTATGCCCATGGGATTTAAACCTACTTAGAATAGTCCCAAGTTCCATTATGCATTCCTATTTATTAGAACAACTCTAAGTTATATCAGACCTTTTACCTACTCAAAGCACCTCCCATCTCTATCAAAGATTATACTTGCTTCAAGCACTTGAAAACCTCATTAGCTCTTGTAGTTGGTTTTTCAACAAGTATTCTCTTTAAATTTCATGTCTCAAAAGGAGATGAAGTTCAAATCAAAAGGCCTTTGGATGAATCTCAACCTAGAGTCTAACACTACTAAGATCACTGATATAGATTTAAGTCATATTAACCTAGGGAAATTTTGGACCCAAATTAATGCAGTGTTCAAGAATGATTGGGTTTATATTATTATGACTTTAGAATTCCAAAATCATCAACATTACCATTGATCATCCAAATCCCTAATTTTGTGCTCACACTAGCTCAACATTATGATGCTGACTAATGAGAGGTCATAAACAACAAGGGGAAAATATTTTGAATCTAAACCTAGACTTCCTAGGTTTATTGTTGTTATCCCAAAGTTTGAGATCTATCTCAACATAACTCTAGAGAAATCCCAAAAATTCTTCCAAGATAACATAGATGGGTAATAAAAAATATAAACAAATAATGGATTAAGACCCCCAAGGTTTCCTTCCCTAGAGTGCTAAAGATAGGTAAAAATGGACTTCAAATATGAGGTGTGGGATATAATCATGTTATTGTATAGGATTATTGGTAGACCTGATGCTAAGAGCTTCTAAGAGTGGATGTACCAATACATTTGGTTCATCCGATAGAATGCATAATATATTCACTTAGCCCAGCTCATTAGTCACTCCCTCTATAAGTAATTGATGGAAGTGAAAACCACTTAAAAATTTTATATGACTTCGTATCTTGTATACATATTGGATAAATGGAGAGCCTTCATAGGCCTCAATGCAGTACTTGGTAAAATAAATAGAGTATATAACTATTACCTTGACTGCACATTGGAGGCTAGTAGGCAACATTTCAACAGAGTTAATGATGCATTAATCTATTACATCATTGTCATGTTTGATAAAGAGCTTGGGAGAACAATATTCTTAGATGAAGCAATTATATAAATCACCTAATGGGGATATTATTATTTTTTTCCCCACCATTTCATATATTAGGGTATCTGAATTTAATGGCTACCCCTAAACACTCCCCAGATATGTTAGTGATAAGTGGGTACTAATGGAGCTGTTAAGATAACTTGTTGAGACTCATAAGCTCCTTCTAAATAAACACAAGTTAGGAAATCATTTACCAATTAGTATTGGTAGATACACATGCCCATCCCTCCTCAAATCAAAGTGTATTGATGGATAAATGACATAGATGACACTAAGGGAGTTGAAAGCTAGACTATATTA
The DNA here is from genome assembly GCA_037957365.1 of Torreya grandis. Lineage (NCBI taxonomy): Eukaryota > Viridiplantae > Streptophyta > Pinopsida > Cupressales > Taxaceae > Torreya > Torreya grandis. Next base: position 493,000 of record JARHVA010000314.1, read on the forward strand.
TGATGTTATGTCAATATCAATAGCACATCGAGAATTTTTACATATTCCCATGTTCCATATTTTAAATATTATTATGAAGATCTAGAGGATGAGGAGAAGTTCAGATTGAAGACCATTCTAGGATAACCTTGGAATAAGTCAAATCATTTGATTTTGTACCAATCATTGAGGACTTGGTGGATGATGAGTCCCCAATGGACCCAAACTACTATAAATAGATTATCACACAACCCCTTCCACTAGTAAGGTGGTTAGTTCCTAAATTATTTTTAGATAGAACAACACATTTGATCAATAAAATAATCAATTAGCTCAGAATCAAAGGGGTCTACGAGACCAACTCTACACTAAGTATCATAAATAAATTACTAAAGCTTAAGGAAGAGGGAATTCCTTTATCAACAGAGGGTCCTAATGGGATAGTAGGGGAAAAATCATAAGGTCTAGTTATCCCTCATAAGAAAAATAATAAAACTAAGTCTGATAAGGGGCAATCCAACAAGGATGGGGTAGTAGTAGACCAACCATTCATCATCTCATCTGAGTACATAGTTGTAGTTTGAGTCTCTACAACTTCAACCCCAATATCTATCATAGTGACAACCCCCATCTCCATAGTTCACCCTCCACCTAATTACATTGTTCATAAATCTTAAACACCTCCACCTCCTATCTCAACTTTCCCCACATCTCAAGTTTCCACTCCACCTCTCATTCCTACCAAATTACGTACAATAATAAGTCCATTGTAACTAATGTAGTTATGTCAAGTAGATACTTAAGGTCCCCCATTAGTGGACACTCAAGTTTCCATTCCATGTTACCTTCCCATAATTTCACTCCCTCATTCCATTTCACTCGTTTCCATTCTATTCATAATTCCTTCCATTCCATACCCATTGATTTATAACACAACTTAGGAGTATATATTCATGAACTCAGTCATCTTGAATTTAGTTTCATTGGTCATCCAAACTCTTGGGATATGTACTTCTTCATCTTCATCCCCTTTCATCTTCCCTACCTTACTAACCATGAGTGGCCCAACTCATTTAATTGATTCATTTAATGCTTTGTATTCCACCCTTCCACCAATTCCTGAGTTTAGAGTTCCTATGTCTACAACCCTAATAGACACATATTTTTCCTTTTTCCCCACTAATTCCACCTCTAAAATTTCTAAAAAACCTTTAGTGGAGATAGGTGAAAAATAAGTTCTTGATGCAAACATAGATTTGCAACCTACTAATGGAGATGAAATTCTACATGCATCTACTGAAAAATCAATGGCAGTATCAACATAAGAATCCACACTTGTCATAGTTCCTACCAATGTAGTAGCATCAGCTATAGATTCTTAGATAATAGTATCTACACATTATGATGTGACCCCTAGTTGGATAGCACATCAATGGTAAAAAAATGAAAGCAAATGATTTCCCCAAGTACACTAGACTTTGGCCTTTTAGAGATGAAGAAGACATCCAAATCTATTCCTTGGACTCTCTAAAATACTATGTGACTCGATAGGGGAGAGATATGAGGAGATTATAGTCCCCCAACTAGATAAACCAAAATAAGATCTAGTGGTGGGGGATTATCATATTTCAAAAATTGACCTTAGATGTCCAAAAAAGGAGGGGTTAAAGTACTATGTTCAATATGGAATAAACTCCCCATTTGAGAGAATAGATAGTGAAAAAGTCACGAAAGATGAGTTGAAAAATAAAGATTATCAACTCATAACTTCACTAAACAAATTCATAGAGCCTAATGGATCATCGATACAACCTAAGTTAGCATAACTAGTCAACCAAATCCTATATTTGGCAACAATATATGTGGTGACTAAAATTACAAGCATAGGAAGGGATACTAAGTAATGGTTAAAGGAAATAATTTATAAGGGAAATAAGATTATTGCTATAATCATGGACCATTATATAGTTCTAAGGGAAATAAGGACTACCTTGAGAGAACTGGTCAGTAAATATGAGGGGAAAATAGCAACTTTGAATCTTTATTATCCCAAGTTGACATCTATAGACTCTTTTGGCCTTAACATCCTATTTTTTTAAGGAATACTAAAAAATGATAGAGAACAGGAGGAATTGAACAAAGCTACAAAATTCATAATAAAGTTGATGATAGAAGCTATACATAAGGCCAAGGTTGCGCATGATAAGGCCATTGACATGTATAACATTGAAGAAATGTTGATTAAATTGTCATTTAGACTAGTAGATGATGAAGATAAACTCCTATTAGAAGAGGTTCAAATCAATTTCAAAAAAATGGTAAAAATATAATCTACTAAAACTATAGTCTTTACCTTGAGCTCTATCCACTGCTACATCAGGTATCATAATGCATTGGATAAGATGGGTAAAGACATTTAGGAAATCAATGCTTTGAAAAGGGAACATTTTTACACATCATCAAATTGTGAGTTCACCAACCATTACTCCTTTGGCATAGATGAAGATAGAATCCTAGAGATTTTCAAGGCCTTTAATTCATATGTCCAAAATTTATAAGCCAAGAAAGACAAGAAGGCAAAGGAAGTTTTAGAAATTGATTAGTTATTTTTGTTGAAATATTCTCATGTATTGTACTTTCATTATTGTAAAGACATTATAAAGTTGTATAATTGTAACTATCTTTTATATCTCTTTTTTAGAAAGAGTCACATGTATTTTAAACTTTATATTTTTATAGGTTGGAAACTATATAAAACATAATCAAAAATTACTCTTTTCATTTTGACAAGTTATAATTGATTAAGGTTGTAAAAGCACATATTAAAAATTACAAATTCAGTTTTGACAAAGTGACATGAATTTCAAGTTCTAAAAGTATCACTTGTATTTTTCAACTTAGGGTTTTACAAAAAAGTAAATTAAATTCATTTCTAAGTTATCTTTGGTTTAAACATTGAGTTCCATTCTAGTAATCCACTTTTTACATGAAGATCATTTACAATTACATGGAAGAGACCCAAGGTGTTGCATGAAGATTTTATAAGTTCCAACCATGCCATAAGAAGTTGAAGATCACACTGAGCTCTTGCATGTATTCTTCCAGACCATTTAACCAAGTTAAGGATGCCATAAGTTGAAAATCACACCTTTTTTCACATGAAGTTCCAAATTTACATGATTTCTTCTACTGGGCATTAAAGTTTTGATAGCTACATCCCATCTATGAGATATTTTGTATAAATATGGGTAGACCATGTAACCAAATCTATATTTTTGTTGTTAGTAATATTATTTTGCATTTTGAATGTATTTTCTACAAGCTATAACCTAGAGAATGAAACAAATTGAAGATTTTTCCTTTCTTGTCTAAGAAATCCTTGTGTATGCAAGTTATTTAAATATTTGTGGAATATTTAATTCTTATTTTAGTCACAAGAAATTCATTTGTGGTATTTTCTACCCTTATGAAATATTTTTTGATTAAAACAAAATAATATTTTCCCTTTTATGAAAAATAACAAAATATTGCCTTTGATTTCCCATTTGCATGAGTTTGTGCTCAAAAAAATTTCAATCTTTTTTCTATTCTATTGTGTTCATTCAATCAAGCATTAAATCCACTAAAAATATATTTGGTGCAATTACCATTTTTAGTTTTTCAAGTTTAATCTCTCAAACTCTTTTCCCAGTCAAACCCTAGTTTATGAGTAAGAACACTAAAGTGGGAGAATTTCTATAAAATTGATAATTTATTAGTTACATCAGATTTAGTAAAAGAAAGTCAAACTTCTCTAGAGGTTAACCTAAATTCACTAAGGTCTTACAGTTTGGAGTTTTTCCCATTGTATCATTAGCTTTTTGTGAAATGAGCTAATACATCAAGGAATGGGTACAAAATCTATGTGATAGCAATTTTTGGCACACCCACTGGGACTACAAAAATTACAAAGAGATTGGTTTTATTTTTAGTGAGCATTGTATGAGCTTCATAAAAAATTTGAAAGTACTTAGCAACTCCACTAGACTGTGGATTCAAAATTTCAAGGTTTATGTATGCCAAGAAAATAAACAAGATCATCTATTAAAGGTAAGAGATATAATTTTTTAGAATTAGCATTTCCTTATAAAAAGAGATCAAAATTAGGCATCCCTATTTCTAGAGTATATCTATAAATTTTATTTGAATCTCCTTCAACTACTCCCATCAATTTCATACCTCCTGTAATGGCTAGAAATTTGAATTTTATAGCTTTAAATAGAGGCATCACACTCCTATTAGCCTAGTATGATGATATATCTACCTCAGATTTAAAAATTATATCATATTTTACTAGTGAAACTTCCACCACTCCAATGTAACACATATAATATATTGATAATCTGTGTTCAATCCATAATGTGGTACAATATAATGTTTCAATATAGGTCTTACTCCTAGCTCTATCTGGGTTTGGGATTAGCTAGGTAGTGCACTATGTACCCAATTTGAAGACAAAATTGATCACCTTTCCCTGGTTGAATAGTTAACTACTATTCAATGGGCTCCTCATGAACACATTACTGACTTTTTTTTCCATTTCTAAAAGACATGAAATAGAATTCCAATGTTGGTTAAGCCAAATCTAAATAATTCATTCCTATATTAATTAAGAGCCTTGAATATATATATATATATATATATATATATATATATATATATATATATATATATATATATATATATATATATATATATATATATATTGGGTGGCACCACACTTCTAAATGCCTATGAAATTACAATAAGGGTAAAAAATTATTTAATACAAGAAAGGGAAATTTACCTAAGACCACCAATGCCTTTATTTATAGAAATGCTTCCTATTCCACCACGTATAATTTTTTTAGTTCCCATCATGACTAAAGCACCAGCTTTGAATCCTACACCTATAGATGATTTATATGAGGTTAAGTCACTAATCAATATTTTTGGCAATGAGTTACTAGCAATGAAGAGGAAGTAATCCTAGAACTACAAGCCTTGTTAGAAGGCTAACCCCACATATCAACCTAATAGGCAACCATATCAAGGAATTTCATAGCCTCTCTAGGGTAATTCATAGCCATGATTTCAAGGTATGCAAGCAAACCTATAAATATCCATGATCTACCTACACCAGGTGCTTCTAAATATTTTGTACCTATTCAAAACAACTTAGCACATGAGTATGAATGGATTTATCCTTATTTGTATCCACATAATCCTAATGGTGTTATTAGTAAATCCTTGATGGTATAAGGCATATCAAGCACATAAGGACAACATGAATAATCCACTTCCTAATAATCAGACACACAAAAACCTACTCAAAGAGAGGTAACTCTTCAAAACTAGCAAGAGGATGACTTTTATGGTGTAAATCAAGAGGAAGCATTATTCAATGGTGGAGGTGTAATGGAAACCAACATGCATTTAAAGAAAATATCAATAGAAATTGATCATCCCCCCAAAGTGGAATAAGCTATAACCTCCAAAGTTGTACCAAAAATTTGCAAAGAATAATACAGTGTAAAGGCCACCCTTTATACCTACAATCCAGCCCAAAGCAAAAGTGATAACTCTAAATCTTGTAAAAGAGGACATAGCTCCTGCAAAGGCACCAAAAAAGTTTGGTAATGTTCGTTTCAACATTATTGAGCAAATGAAAAAGACCAATCTAAATGTAACTATGTGGGAAGCACTATCTATTCTTGGTAAATGGATTTGCTCCAAGAGGCTTTGAATAATTTTCAGATAATAGACAAAGTTCTAGACAAGGGGACTAATACTATAACTAATTTGTGTCAACCAAAAAACTCACACTAAAATGAGTAAAAGTGGTAAGCCTCCCCATTTCCATCTTTCACTTATAGTAGGGAAGCATCTCATTCATAATTGCATGGTAGATTCAAGGGCTAGCAGTTTAATGATTTATAAGGAAATAACGGATGCCCTTGGCATACAATATCAAATTTTTTAATAAAGGATTTGTTTAATTAGATGGGACTGCTATTTAGGTAGTAGGAATAATAAAAGGGTTGAATCTCACTATTCACCTATTATCATTATGGAGTGCACCCTACTTGAAGATGTACAAAACACACCCTCACTCTAGCTGATACAATGGGAACATCTCAAAGTATGTGTGAATCTATAATGAGAAGAACCTCTAGAGAGGGCTGGTTCCCTTAATATTTTTTAATTCAATCTAATTTATTATGATTTCTTGGATGAAAAGGGGAAGGAAAAACTAAAGGGAAATCTTAATTAAAGGGGTGATGCACCTAAATTTTTTATATCCTCTGGAAGCTATTGAAATTAATGCATACCTATAAACCAATAAAATTCCTATTTTTCCCTTAACCATAAATATTTCAGATGAAGGGTTGAAAGGATTTTGGATTACAAGTTTTTTTGACCTCTTCAAATGACCTACAAAAGGTGAGGTAGAAAGTAATATGTGAGAAAGGGACCTACAAAAAGGAGATATAATCTCACTTATATGCTAATACACAATCAAATATACTCTATTCTCTGTCAAACTCATATGCAAAACAAAATCTTCTCTATTGATGTATGGTTCATATTACAATTTCTTCTTCAGCTCTAGTAATAATAAAATAATGGCTTGAAAAGCCAATATATAAATATTAAAATATAAGAATAGCCTAAGTGGAGTTAATTTAATAAGGAATATTCTTATTTAATTAAATAAAGACTAAAACCTTTTCCAATTATTTAATCAACTCTCTTTTATAATATTTTAAAAACTCATTTCTATAATATTAACTTTCCTTCACAAAGCATGCATGCACTCTCAAAATTTGGCATGGAAAATAGGTGGTCCCATGTTGATATCGACTCACATATATTTTGAGTTCAAAAATAAATACAATAGTCTTAAAAAATCTTTTAATTTTCTTGTTTTGTAAGAAATCCATTTTGGCATTGAGACAAGAAATGGTGGGTCCCATTGACTTGGTCAACTCTCTTTGCATGAAATCAATGCCATTATTTGGTATCTATCTCCACTTGAAATAATCTTGAAGTATTTTAATATCATTTTTTAAATGATAACAAAGGAATATTGCATGATGTTGGTTAACTAGTCAACTGAAGCTTTGATTTGAAGTTCAAGGCTAGTTAACTCCACTTGGTTCTTCCTTGCATAAAATAGAATTTAAAATTTAAAAAAATATTAATATGCATAATAATATCAGATATGACATGTGGTAACTCCAAAAATAATTCATTTTATAGATATTCAATGCCATTCTTTACGTGCTTGATTGACCAATTAGGCCAATTAGGCCTAATAGCCTATCTTCTTGCATTTGGAATCCATTAAACTTGCAACAAGATGCCATGAAACCTAAAAAAATAATTAAATAGACTTTTAATAGTTTTTTTCATCATAATATATGTGATTTTGATGAGAAAACACTTACCATTTAGTCTACAGGATTGACTAAGCCTAATTTGCTCTATTTTCCTATAGACTGGCCATTTTGATCAAGCTAGTTGGAACACTTCTAGGATGATTTATGACCAAATATAAATTTTAAGATGAATAAAATGTCTTAGTATTTGATATTCATTAATTATATTTCATTTAACTATCCTCTACTTCATCTTACATCTTTTATTCCACAAAAAACATGATTTTTACCCTCATCCATATAGCTCCATACATAAAATTGAAATAATGGAATATTATTTGATTTTTATTTACATTTGAAAATTTTTAGGTTGATCCATGGTTATTTTATGGAAATAATCACCTTTTTACAAAACTATTTTTGTAAGATTTTAGGCAGGCTTTGAAGCTAAATCTTCAAAATGATGATTCATAAAGTACATATCTCAAAATACCAAAATATTTACATTTATGTATACAAAATCTATCCCCCTAATATCCATAAAAATATTTGGTTCCCATGCAAAATATATAAAAAGTTGCCATCTGGAGAAATATACCTGTGGGGTTTTGACTACATTCTAGGCTACCTACACTCTTAATGATTGTTAATAAATCACATCACCTCAAATAGTCTTAATTATTAATTAATTATAATTAAATATGGGTCCTAAAAACATACTAATATTTTTTAGCTAAAATTCACATGTGGTGAAAGATATGAGCATCTAAATAAGAGGCTAGGAAGGGTGTCTAGAACTGTAAAAAGTGAAAATTTCACCAAAATGAAAATAACTCTTCACCTACTTCCCAAGGCCTAAAAAAATCATAATGGATTATGTAAAATTTTATTAAAACATAATATAATCACACTTTTCTTAAAAATTCAAAAACTCCTTTTTGGCCTATATGCATATTTGCTTGCATAAGCCTATATGAGCATAGTTTGCTTAAAATTTAGAGATTTTACACTCTTTAAATGTATTATTATGATGAGAAAACATAATCCCATGATTATCAAACTTTTACCTAGATTTGAAAACCTTTGTGGCATTCCAGAATGATGCCTACTCTAATGGTGATCTCCAACAGACATACTAAAGACTGTTACAACACAACAAGTATATCCACTCATCCAATGGTGACGAAATTTTTTCATAAGTTTATCAATCTATTTATGACCTTGTGTATAAAATTTTTGGTCTTGAAACCACATGTAACTCCTAGAAAGCTCAATTTCCTCACAAAATTAACCCTTGTGCATAGATTGTCTGCATATTTAAACTTGACAATGCTCTTTTTGAAATGACAATGACCCATTTACACTATATTTTTGATATATTTTTTTAAAAAATAGTGCTTTTAGGCCAAAATTCCTATCTTTAAAGGGATATTGAATGGTTTCTTGAAAGTTTTGAATGATACGAGTAGTAATTTAGCCTTGATGAGTCAAATTACTAACAATTTTGGTGACTTTCAGGGGTTAACCAGCCTGCTTGTCAAAGAACTCAAAAAATTTAACAAGGATAGACTTAGATATACAATAAAACTAGGAAATATTATAGATCAAGACATAACATGAGAAACTGACACAAATAACAACAAACATGTGCACATGTCCACTTAGAAGAAAGGACAACAACAACAAAAAAAAAAAAAAAAAAACAACTGTTGAAAGAATTTGTGGATATACACTTAAAGAAAATTTAAAAATAACCTCCACCTTTCTAGTCCTCCTAGATCAAAAGGAAAGTTCTTTGATGCACTATAGAACTTTGAAACGTATTTGCTTCCTTTTTGATAGCTCTCTTCTGCAAATGGGAGCACTTATATGTTCATATGTTATGGATGATGCAGCTAGGCCTCCAAATTCCATTCTTAGGTGTATGGATTGAAGGTATGTATCTAATATCTGATCATCCTCCTCCCATATTATTCTTTTTTTCATCAAGACTACTATCTCTGCTTCATTCATAGGTTGATCATGATTTGACACATTCTCATTCAATAATTATATTGGCAATTCAGCTAGTATACTTGGATTGATGTCTTCATTTGACTCCATTTGAAGTGGTATTTTGTCAGTATTTAGATCCTTGATAAGCATCTAAACATGGCTGTAATATAACTTTAATTTCTTTATGATGAATAGCTATAATAGTACTCTCTACAAGACATTCATCAATATTCACTTGGAGTGGAGATGGACTATCAAACTTTGCACAAAAACTCTCTAAGTCATCCAAAAAAGACTCTTCATTATGATCAATTGAAAGGAAATGAAAATAATTAGTATTATTACTATTTCAAACATGTTGATCAAATATTTCTACCTTTTAGATGAAATCAAATAAAATTTATTAATCTACTGCACTTGTCTCATCTTTATCAGGAATATTCTCTATCTCACCAATGGCTCTATGTGAGTTGTCTGCATGGCTGCCTTTTGGAAAAACAATTGTTTGCACTTCATCTATCTTAGCTAAAAACTCTTTATAATCCTCCTACAAGTCATATTCTTTGACATCCTAGAAGAATCATTCTTTATCTCTTTAGCTGCATCTTCTTCACTTGCCTCACAAAGAAGAGGCTCTTTCTCTAAAAGTGGCATGGTAGATCTATGAAAGTATTCAATAAGATGTGAAAGGTCTACAAAAGTAATCATAGATACCTAATTTTTCTCATGAGTCTACTCTTCTTGGATCACCTTCACCTCATCTCTCTGCTACACTTTTTCTTGAATGGCTTTCTATGAAGGAAATGATTTAGGCTTCTGAGGAGGAAGGGATGAAGGTTGAATGATCTCTTTCTTGAATTTATCATCCTAAATGATGTTTTATTATTCCTCTTTCTTTTTTGACTCCATGATTTGGTTCTAATATGGGAAAGACAAAGGTTCCTTATTGACCTTTTGATTTTGGTTCTTCTCCTCTTTCCTTGTCTTCAGCTTCAATTCTCTAATTTGCTTATCAATATTCTCTTGGAATATCTTCTTTTTAAAATGGTGAATTGTTTCAATAGCAGGTTATCTTATAACAATCTCTTTATTTCTTTGAAAATTCTTTTGGATAGATCTCCAAGAAGGGAATGTCTGAGAAATGCATGAAGAACTTTGAAAAATCAAAGGGGCTCTTGGAATGATCTCCTAAGGAGGAATGGATGGCATATAAGAAGAGTGAGGTTAGACCTATTGTCCTTTGAGACCTTTTATTTTGTACTCAATACTTTGAATGTAACCACCTACATACATCATCTCACCAATGAGATTTACCTAATTTGCTCTCTCAATAGGTGCCCATTGCTCTTTTATTTTCTATAATGACTCACTCAAATGATGAATCTAGTGAGTATGGGTATATTGGCCATAATAGTTATGTGAATAAAAATCTAGTGCATGCTTTTCAAGGCTCACTAAAGTTTTTTTAAGTGCTAGTATGGATTGGGTAGCTATAAAATGATCATGATTAGACTAGTAAGAGGAAATATTATGATGGATTGGTTGTTCATAAGAAGGATTTGGGTAGTACTCCTGCATATATGCCTAATATACATCCTCAAACTCTTGATGGGGATCATAGTGTGGTTGATCATACTGATTATAGTGAGGATCATATGGATCCATACTGAAACAAGCCATTAGAGACCATTAGTAAACCAAATGCTGAAAGTAATTAATATTGAAATGATACCTGATGTTCATAATCAACGTTGAGTGTCTAAAATTTGCACTAATCTTCTAAATAATGTCCCATCAGGCATGCTAGAAATTTTTATCACTCTAGAGTGCACCCTAATTAAATATTTGCAAAACACACCCTCACTCCAGATGATACAATAGGAACTTCTTAGAGTGTGAGTGACTCTGTAATGAGAAGAACCTCTAGAGAGGGCTATTTCCCTTAAGAATTTTCAATTAAATCTAATTTACTGTGATTTCTCAGATGAAAAGGGGAAGGGAAAATTGAAGGGAAATCCTAATTAAAGGGATGATGCACCTGAATTGTTTATATCCTTTGGAAGCTATTGAAATTAATGCATGCATATAAACTAATGAAATTCCTATTTTGCCCTTAAGCATAAATATTTTAGATGAAGGGTTGAAAGGATTTTGGATTAAAAAATTTCTTTTACCTCTTAAAATGACCCACAAAAGGTGAGATAGAAAGAAATAGGTGAGGAAGGTACCTACCAAAAGGAGATATAATCTCACTTATATGTTGATACACAATAAAATACACTCTATTCTCTATCAAAATCATATACAAAATAAAATCTTCTCTATTGATGTATGGTCTAGATTACAATTTCTTCTTCAGCTCTAGGAATAATACAATAATGGCTTGAAAAGCCAATATATAAGTCTTAAAATATAATAATAGCCTAATTGGAGGTGATTTCATAAGGAATATTCTTCTTTAATTAAATAAAGACTAAAACTTTTTCCAATTATTTAATCAACTCTCTTTTATAATATTTAGAAAACTCCTTTTTACACTATTAGCTTTCCTTCACAAAGCATGCATGCACTCTCAAAATTTGGCATGGAAAATAGGTGGGCTTATGTTGATATCAACTCAAGTATATTTTGAGTTCAAAAATAAATATAATAGGCTTAAAAAATCTTTTAGTTTTCTTGTTTTGAAAGAAATCAATTGTGGCATTGAAACAAGAAATGGTGGGCCCCTTTAAATTGGTCAACTCTTCCTACATGAAATCAATGCCATTATTTGGTGTCTATCTCCACTTAAACTGATCTTGAATTATTTTAATATCATTCGTTAAATGATAACAAAGTAATATTGTATGATGTTGGTCAACAAGTCAACTGAAGCTTTGATTTGAAGTTCAAGGCTAGTTAACTCCACTTGGTTCCTCCTTGCATAAAATAACATTTAAAATTTAAAAAAATATTAATATTCATAATAATATCAAATATGACATGTGGTAACTCTAAAATTAATTCATTTGATAGATTTTCAATGCCATTCTTTACTTGCTTGATTGACCAATTAGGCCAATTAGGCCTAATAGCCTATCTTCTTACATTTGGACTCCATTAAACCTCAAAAAAGATGCCATGAAACCTGAAAAAATAATTAAATAGACTTATAATAACTTTTATCATCACAAGATATGTGATTTTGATGAGAAAACACTCACCATTCAGTCAACAAGGTTGAGTAGGCCTAATTTGCTCTATTTTCTTGCAGACTGGCCATTTTGATCAAGCTAGTTGGGACACTTATGAGATGATTTCTGACCAAATAAATTTTTTAAGATGAATAAATTGTCTTAAGATTTTATTTTCATTGATTATATTTCATTTAACTATCCTGTCATTTATTTTACATTCTTTTTTCCACAAAAAACATGATTTATGCTCTCATTCATACACCTGCATACATAAAATTGACATTTATGGAATATTATATGAGTCTTATTGAAATTCTAAAAGTTTTTAGGTTTATCCATGATTTTTTTATGGCATTAAAATCAATTGTTTGAAAAACTAAATTTGTAAGGTTTTAGGCTGGCTTTTAAGCTAAATATTCAAAATAATGGTTCATGAATTAAATACCTCCAAATCTCATAATATTTTCATTTATTTATATCACACTAACCTCTATAACATCCATAAAATTATTGGGTTCCCATGTAAAATATATAAATATTTACCATGTGGAGAAATCTATTTGTGGGGTTTTGACTGCATTTTGGGCTACCTACACTCTTAATGATTGTTCATAAATCACAACCCCTCAACTGGTCTCAATTTTTCATTAATTATAATTAAATATGTGTCCTCAAAACATACTAATATTTCTTTCCAAACTCCACATGTGGTGAAAGATATGAGCATCTAAACAGGAGGCTAAGAAGGGTGTTTAGAACTGTAAAAAGTTAAAATTTCACCAAAATGAAAATAACTCTTCACCTACTTTTCAATGACTCAAAACATTATCATGAGATCTTTAAAATTCTACCAAAACACTCTAAAATCACATTTTCCTTGAAAAGTTAAAACCCCCTTTTTGGCCTATATGCGTATTTGCTTGCATAAGCCTATATGAGCATGGTTTGATTAAAATTTAGAGTTTTAACACTCTTTAAAGGTATTATTATGATGTAAAAACATCATCCCATGATCTTAAAACTTTTACTAAGTTTTGTAAACCTCTGTGGCACTCTAGAATGATGCTTACTCCAATAGCGATCTCCAACAAATATGCTAAGGAATGTTACAAAAAATCAAGCATCTCCACTCATCCAATGGCTATAAAAAATTTTCATAAGGTTATCCAACTCTTCATAACCTTTTTTTACAAAATTTAAGGTATTGAAACCATAACTAGCTCTCAAAAACCTCAATTTTCTCATACAATTTACCCCTGTGCATTGATTGTCTGCATATTTGAGCTTGATAATGCTCTTTTTGAAATGAAAATGAACCATTTAAAATATATTTTTGATATTTTTTACAAAAATTAGGTATTTTAGGCCATAATTCCCAACTTTAAAGGGGTATTGAATGGTTTTTTGAAAGTTTTAAATGATAGGAGTAGTAGTTTGACCTTGATAGGTCAAATTACTAACATCATCCTTATCCAATCTTATCAATTTCATGATATATATAAATAATTAATATTCCTCCTTACTTTTCTATTTATATTTCATGATATTTCATTATAAAAATGGGAGGATGTCTATCTATAGATTGGTCTCACATGTTTCTTAGGATGATATATGGAATAATAGTAATAATAAGAGCTGAGCCAATCATAAAATATCTTATTAAGACATATAATCCTATCCCCATAGATATGAAATATGCACTATAATATTAGGAGTAATAAGAGGCTCATAAATTTTCAACACCTATATAAGAGATTCTAGACATTCATTTGGATGAATGGGGATCGGGTCTTCAATTCAATCCTTATGACTATGTATAAGAAAAAGGGTTAGGTACATACTGCATTCATGAAAATGATGAAATTATCTTGAGCCTAGTAAATTTAGATGAGGTTCTTCAAAGTATATGGACATTTTTCTTTGATGGTTCAATAAGTAGAAATGGTGTGAGAGTAATTATTGTCTTGATCTCTCCATAGAAGTAGAGATATTTCTATTCTTTCAAACTTGAGTTTAGCTACACAAACAATGTATTTGAATATGAGGATTTGATTTGAGTCTTTCAATTAGGAAAAGAGAGAGGGATAAAATTCTTACAAATATTTGGTTATAGTGAATTGATTGTTCATCAAGTGAGATCTAAAAGTATGACTAAGAATAATTTTCTAAGATATTACAAACACAAGGTTTGGGACTTGTTAGAAGACTTCACCACCTCAAACATTCCAGTGGTACTAAGAGCATAGAAAAAATATGTTGATTGTATGACCTCTGTAGGCTCCCAATATAGCCTACTAGAGGTAATAAAGAAGAAAAATAACTAGCATGTGAGATTGATAATAAGGCCATCTATTCCTAATAATGCAACTAATTAGCAAGTCTTTGATAGTGATCAATAATTTTTCAACTTTATAAGAAAAGAAATTGAATTATTAGATAGGAACCAATGAAGAATCCAAGATCAATATGGAGATCAAATTATCTACTTGAAGACAACCAAACTACCTATGGGTATTGTTACACTAGAGAACCTCTTCAATTTAGATGATCAGCTAAAAGGCAAGAAGAACATCATGGTGAACGAAGAAGATTATGAGCCAGTGGTCATCTTAAAAGTAAAATCACTAAAAATAGGAAAGGTATGCAATGATTCTAAAAAACAATATTTTGTTGAGTTATGTCAAGAGTTTGATGATAACTTTGCTTGGAGTTATCATGATCTAAGATGATTTGATCCTAGCTTAGCCCAACATATAATATAATTAGATCCAAACACCAAACCTATTAGATAGAAGTAAAGACTCATTAGTCCAAAAATAAAACCCTTAATGAAGAGTGATCTATCTATTCTAATAGGGGATAATATTATTTTTCCTATTAAACACTAATCTTGGGTTACAAATTTGGTCCTTGTAAGAAAGAAAATGGTGAAATCAAGTTATGTGTAGACTTCAGGGATCTGAACTAAGCATCTCTAAAGTATCATTATCCTCTTCCCCCCATGGAACAAATTATGCAAATTGTATCAAGATCTGAAAGGTTTTGTCTTCTAGAAGGTTATTTTGGATATAACCACATCTTGGTGCAAGAACTAGACCAACTCAAGACTACTTTCACCACAAAATTGGGTATGTACACATATAAAAAGATGACATTTTGTCTGAATAATGCTGGTACAACATTTTAGAGAGCTATGGATAAGGGGGTTTAATAAATGAAATGATCTTATTATACTTGGAAGATATCAATACTTACTCAAAGCATGTTGATGCACACCTAGATCACCTTTAAAAATGTTTTGAAAGGTGCAAAGAATTTGGGGTTTTCCTTAATCCCAAGAAATTTGTTTTCACAATTAACAAATGGAAGCTACTTGGACACATTATGTCAAAAGAGGGTCTTGAAATAGACCCAAAAATAATAAGTTTTATATCTACATCAGCATTGGTAAGCCAATAGAATGGATTATAGATATTTCTCAAAAAAATCAACTTTGTAAAAAGATTTGTTCCAAATTTTGCTTCTAAGGAAAAACCACTTACTGTAATGCTAACTGAATACAGGAGGGAAAAGATAGCTTTGAATCCATCAAATAGGCTATTTCCTAGGCTCTTACACTAGTCAACCTAAACTATGATAAATATTTTATTCTCTATGCCTTTGGAGGGGAAGGAAGCATCTTAGAAATTTTGACTCAGTACAATCAAGAACAATTGGAACAACCAATATCTTTCTTCAGTTAATTCCTAAAATATTATGAAGAAAATTATAGTTTCATGGAGAAGCAAGTATATGTTATGATTAAATCTCTCAATAAATTTATGCATATGCTATCCAATAATAAAATTCATTTGATGGTGAGTCATCAAAGTGTCAAAGAGTTTCTGGTGAGCCAGGAGATAAATTAAAAAAGAGCAAGATGGATCACAAAGGTCATAGAATATGACATGGACATCAAAATCATGAAGCTTGTAAGAGGAAAAGGATTATGTGAATAAATGGATTCTGATATTAAGACTACTAAAGTAGAATCTAAAATAGTATATGATCAAAGTACACCTCAAATAGCCAATCCACCTCTTTTCAATAGTGAGATCCGTGACATGACCATTTTCCTATAGACTAGAAAATACCCATATGAATTTTATCAATATAATAAAAGGTACTTATAACCCCAATCCATTCCCTATGTTCTTGTTGATGGAATATTTTTTAGAAAAAATATGAATGGAGTCATGTTAAGATGTATCGAGCACAATCAAGTCCCCAACATGATCAAGGAATTTCATGATGGCCCATTAGGAGGATGTTTCTCTATAAGAACCATGGCCATCAAGATAATTAGAGGGGTCTATTATTGGCCTAAATTATTCAAACATGACCATAAATGGTAAGGATTTATGAAAAGTATGCTTACTTTACTAAAAATTAAAGATTGGTAGTCTTCCCTCTCAGACTAATTTAATCATATCAATCATTTACTCAATGTGGATTAGATTTCATTGGTATGATCAATCCACCATCAAGTGTAGGCCACAAAATGGTTCCTCAAAAAATGGAACATTTCACATGATGGACTAAAGTAATTGCACTAAAATATAACATGAAGGCATTTATTATATACTTCATGGATGGCACAGTCTCAAGGTTTGGTGTTCCTCGCACCATTATCTCAAATAATGCCAAAGCATTTGTGGGCACTCAAGTGAGTAAATGGATTGTAAATCATAATGTGTACCTGAGTACTTCTTCCAATTATTACCCTCAAGTTAATGGTTTGGCTGAGTCTACTAATAAGAACCTCATTAGAATTATTAAAAGAACAATGGAGGATAACTAGAGGTCATGGCACACAAATTTAAATTGAACACTATGGGATAATAGGATCACTCATAAGGGAGCCATCAATAAATCCCTCTTCATGTTGGTATATGGAAGAGAATCATGAGTCCCACTAGTAATTGAGTTACCATCTCTAGAGCTCAATCACCAATTATATTTGATTGATAATGATGAAATAATAGTAAGATTGGTTGAAGTTATTCGACTTCAAGAAATCTAGAACCAATCAATTATAGTCTTGGAAGCAATTCAGGCTCAAACAAAAAGGACTTTCAATACAAAGGCATCTAACAATAGCTTCAATAAAGGAGACAGGGTTCTCAAATGAGATGCAAACATAGCTAAACTAGGCAAGTAAACTAGGTTTGATGTAATATGGAATGTTCCATACATTATAACTCAGTACAAAGGAGATAATGCATTCTAGCTATCAAAGATTGATCGATCAAAACTACCTATCCTAGTAAACGGGATATACCTCAAAAATTACTTTTGAGGTAGGAAGTTGTTTCAAAAAATAAAAATTTATATATAATAGGGTTAGTTGTGTTTTCCAAAATAAGTGATTCTATACAAGTCTACTCATTAAGAGTTTTTAATTCCTTAGTTTGTTCTATTTTTACCCATTTTGTTCTGATTTAGGAAAATCTCAATTTTTTCTTCATCATATTATATTATTTTAAGCTTAAAATGACTCCATGCCTAGTGAACTAGAAGGCTACTAGATAGAAATTGATTAAAAGGCAATTATCCCATAGAGGTCACCAAAAATGTTGATATTTTTTCCCCAAAAATATCATAACATCAAATAAAATAAGGGAGACCCATAAATTTTTGAGAAAATCACTTGAGTTGGCAAAAAACCCACTTTCACTTTGTATTATGGAATCCAGAACTCTGGATGTAATTTGTAATTTTAAAATTATAAATTGCTTCCTGAGCTCTAGATCTTCAATACACTAATAAATGAAATCTAGAACCTCAAATACAATTTACAATTTGAAAATTGTAAATTGCATCCCAAGATCTAGATCCCATAATGTACTAATTGGTAAAATCTAGAAAACTATTTACAATTTGTAATTTTGCAAACCTAAAATTGCAAGTAGAGTTTTGGATCCCACAAACCAAACAACCCAATAGAATCTAAAACTTGAACTAGAATTTGAAAATTCACAAATTGAAATCTACATTTCAAATTATGATTCCTATAATACACTTCACCTAGAATTTTCATCTTAGAGAATAATTTACAATTTGTAAAATTGCAAATTACAATCAAGGTTCTGGATCTCACCAACAACCTAAGCTACATAATCCTAAACTCCAAATGAAATTTGTAATTTTTCAAAATTTTAAATTACATGAGGATTTTTGCCTTCCCATTTCCATAAAAGTCAACCTTCCACTACTCGTGGGATTTGAAGGGCAACATGAAATTTACAAAATTTCAAAATTGCATGAGAACTCTAGATTTTTACCACCAACTACCACCATTAGAGCATTAATTTCAATATTTTGAAGGTATAAATAATGTAATTTGAGATTTTTAATTCATTATTTAAAATTTTTAATCATTTTTTGAGCTCTGATAAGTGACTCTAAGCCATGACCATGTCTTTGACCTTAATCCATTCATCAAGCCATATCTATAAACCAAGTTCCATGTTGTTTTCACCCCTACAAGATATTCTCCTTATTATTTTTTCCATTATTTCCTACAATACATGTTTGTTAGGATATTTCCATTCCTATGAAAGTTTATAATTTCATTAGCTAGGGTTTTTTATTACATTATCTGGTTTTAATATTTTCTTGTAATTGTTGTTCAAAGGGGTCATTTTTCCATATACTTTCCAATGTGTCCAAATTAGTTTAAGTCTAGGGTTTCTTCTAGGTTTTTGTTTTCCAAGTTTTATCACTAAATCCTAAGGTTTTTCTCCCAAATATTCATAGTCAAATATAGGGTTTCACCATAGTCTAGCGAATATACCAAAATATTCCCTAAGTAAAGATATAATATTCCTTCAAGATCCCTTAAATTCCATGTGAATGTTGGAGTTACTTAAAGAACCTTTCATTATTGTCAAATTATTCATTTCTCCAAACACTTAGAATCCCTGTGATAATTTATAATTCCCTATGGATGTTGGACTTGCTCTAAACACCTCCTAGTTACATGGGATTCCCACTTGTAGTCTGCACCTTTCATTCCTATGGGATTTCAACCTACTCAAAATAGTTCTAAGTACTATTGGGCATTCCTATTGATTAAAAAAACTCTATGTTCCATTAGACCTTTTACCTACTCAGAGCACCTCTTATCTCCACTTGAGATTACACTTGCTTCAAGCATCAACAAACCTTGATATCTCTTGTAGTTAGTTTTTAAACAATTATTCTCTCTAAATTTCATGTCTTCAAATTAGATGAAGTTCAAATCAAAAGTCCCTAGGATGACTCTTAGCCTAGAGTCTAACACTGCTGAGATCATCGATACAAATTTAGGACACATTGACCTACAAGAATTTTGTACCTAGATTAATGCAATGTTCAAGAATGATTAGTTCCAGAGTATCTATGAATCTATAATTCTATAAGTATCAGTCTCTTCATTGATAGTCTAAAGCCTTGAGTTAGTGTTGACATTAGCTCAACATTATAATGATGACTAATGAGAGGTCTTGAATGACAAGGGGATAAGATTTTGAATCTAGTCCTAGACTTCATAGATTCAGTGTTTTGATCCTAGAGTTTGAGATATATCTCAACATAACTCCAGAGACATCCCAAATTTTTTTCCAAGATAACATAGATGGGTGTCAAAAAATGATAAACAAAAAATGGCTTAAGACCCCCAAGGCTGCCTCCACTAGATTGCCAAAGACATTGGTAAAAATTGACTTCAAAGATGAGGTGGGGGATATAATCATATTTTTGCATAAGATTATTGGTATTACTAATTCTAAGATTTTGCAAGAGTGGATGTACCAATACATTTGGGTCATCTATTAGAATACAAAATATATTCATTGGGACCAACTCATTAGTGACTCCCTCCATAGCTAATTTATGGAGGTGCAAACAATTATAATATTTTATATGGCTTCATATCTTATATACATATTGGCCAAAATGAGATCCTTCCTATGCCTCAACACATTACATGGTGAAATAATTAGAGTATATAACTATTATGTTGACCTCATATTAGAGACCAACATGCAACATTTTAGGAGAGTCAATGATGCATTCATCTATTACATCATTATCATGTTTGATAAAGAGCCTAAGAGAACATGATTATTAGATGTAAAAATTTTATAAATCACCCAATAAAGATCCTATTTCATTTACTTCCCCACCTATTCATATATTAGGGTATCTAGATTTAGTGGCTACCACTAAATACTCCCCAAGTATGTTAGTGATAAGTGGGCACTAATATAGTTGGTAAGACAAGTTTTTGAGACTCATAAGCTCCTTTTCAATAAGCACAAGTTAGAAATTAATATCCCAATTAGTAAGCTCAAAGTAAAGTGTGTTCATAGATAAATGTCATAGATGACACTGAGTGCTTTAGAGGCCAGACCATATCATGATGTTTATGTCAACATCAACAACACATTAGGAATTTATACATATTCCCATGTTCCATATTTTTAAGACTATTGGGATGATGTAGAAAATGAGGAGAATGTTAGATTGAAATACAATTCTAAGTTGACCTTGGAATAGGTCAAAACATTTGATTTGGCACTATTCCTTGAGGACTTGGTGGGTGATGAGTCATTAGTGGACCTGAACTACTATAAATAGATTATCAAACCCCTTCCACCAATAAGGTGGTTAGTTCCTAAATCCTTTTCATTGTTAGATATAATAATAGATGTGATCAATAAAATGATCAATTCACTTAGAATAAAATGGGTTAAAGTGACCAAAGATATAATGAGTATCATAGATAAATTGATAAATCTTAAGGAAGAAGGAATTCTTTCATCAATAGAGGGTCCTAGTGGGACAACAAGAGAACAATCATAAGGGCTAGTGATCCCTCATAAGAAAATAATAAAAATAATGCCAAGAAGGGGAAATCTAGAAACGATGGGGAAATAGAAAACTAACCAATCATCATCTCATCTTAGGACATAGTTGTAATAGGAGCCTCCATAACTTCAAACCCATTATCTATCATAGTGACAACCCCCATCTCTATAGTTCACCCTCCACCTATGTACTTTATTCTTAAAGATCAAAGACCTTGGCCTCCTATCTCCACCCTCTTACATCTTAGGTTTCCACTCCACCTCTCATTCTTACCATATTACCTATAATAATAAGTCCATTTCAACTAGTGAAATTAAGTCAGGTAGACAATCAGGGTCTCGCATCAGTGGACACTCAAGTTTCCACTCCACTTTCCCTTTACATAATTTCACTCCCTCCTTCCATTTGACTCCCTCTTTCCATTCCATTCATAATTCCTTCCATTCCATCCCCATTGACTTCAAACATAACTCATCAGTATATAGCCATGAACTCATTCATCCTAAATTTAATTTCATTGGTCATCCCAAATCTTTGGATAGGTAGTGTTTCATCTTCATCCCCTTTCATCTTCCCTAACTTACCAACCCTAAGTGTCCCAAATCATTTAATGATTTGTCTTCCACCCTTCAACCAATTCCTAAGTTTAGATTCACTATGTCTACTACCCCAATAGACATAGTTATTTATATTATCCCTACCTCTTCCATTTCTATAGTTTCCCAAAACCATTGAGTAGAGATAGGTGAAAAATACTTTTTTGATGTAAACATGGATTTATAACCTAATGATAGAAATGAAATTCCATAGGCATCTATTGAGAAATCAATGACAACATAAACACAAAACTCTATACTTATCATTGTTCCTACTAGTGTATTGGCATCAAATATAAATTCTCAAGTGATAGTATCTACAAATTAGGATTCTACCCCCCATTGGATAGCACAAATAATGTGTAAGAAGTGAAAGCAAATGATTCCCTAGGTACACTAGACTTTAGCCTTTTAGAGATGAAGAATAAATCCAAATATACTCCCCAAATATTCTCTATAATAATATGTGACTCAATAGGGGAGAGATATGTGGGGATTTTAGTCCCACATAAGACAAACTAAATTAAGATCTAGTGGTGGGGGATTATCAGATTTCAAAAATTCACCTAGTACGTCCAATAAGGGAGGGGTTAAAGAATGATGTTCAATCTAGCATTAAATCCCATTTTGAGAGAATAGATAGTGACAAGGTCACTAAATATGAGTTAAAAATAAATTTTATCAACTCACAGGTACACTAAATAATTACATAGAGCCTAGTGGATCATTGGTACAACCTGAGTCAGCATAGCCAGTCAACCAAATATTAGATCAAGAAACAATAAATGTGGTGATTGAAAATAAAATCATGAGAGTGGATACTAATGAATGGATATAAGAACTCATTTCTAAGTGTAATAATATTATTTCTCTAAGCATGGAGCATTATCTTGTTCTAAGGGAGACAAGGACCACCTTGAGAGAATTGGTCAATAAATATGAGTGAGAAAAAGAAAATTTGAATCTCTATTATCCCAAGTTGATATCTATAGACTATATTCACATTGACATCCTCCTTGATAAAATAATACTTAAAATGATAGAGAATAGGAGGAATTGGATAAATCTACACAATTTAGAATAAATTTGCTAGCAGAAGCTACACATAAGGCTAAGGTTGCCCATGATAAGACCTTTGACATGTTGTATGACATTGAATAAATGTTGAGTAAATTACCATGTAGACCAATAGATGATGAATATAACCTCATTTTATTAGAATAATTTTAGAGAAAATTCAAATAAGTGGTATAAAGAGAATATACTAAATCTACAGTCTTTAAATTGACCTCTATCCACCACTACATCAAGTATCAAAATGTGTTCGATAAGATGGGTAAAAAGATGCAAGAAATCAAGGCTTTGCGAAGGGAAATTTTTAACACATTAATAGATTATGATATCACCAAAATTTACTCCTTTAACATAGATGAAGATAGAATCCAGGAGATTTTCAAGGCCTTTGATGCATATGTTTGAAATGTATAAGCTGAGAAAGACAAGAAGGTAGAGGAAGTTTTGGAAATTGATTGGTTCTTTCTATTGAAATATTATCATGTATTATAATTTCATTATTATAAATACATTGTAAATTTGTATAGTTTCAACTATATTTTATATCTCTTTTTTGGAAAGAGACACATGTATTTTACACTTTATATTTTGTCAATTTGGAAATTGTAAAAAGCATAATTGAAAATTACACTTTTCATTTTGACAAGTTATAATTGATTAAAGTTACAAAAACACAAATTCAAAATTGAAAATTTAGTTTTTAAAAAAGACATTACTTTCAAGTTTTATAAGTATCACTTGTAATTTTAAACTTAGGGTTTTGCAAGAAAATAAGTTAAAGTCATTTCTAAGTTATCTTTTGTTTGAACATTGAGTTTCATTTTGGAGCTCCACTTTTTGCATGAAGAGCATTTGCAAATACATGGAAGAGACCCAATGTATTATATGAATGTTTTATTAGTTCCATCCATACCACATAAAGTCAAATATCATGCCCAAATCTTACAGTATTCTTCCAAACTATTTTACCAAGTCAAGGATGCTACACGCTGAAGATCTTGTATATTTTTAGTGTATTTTCTAGAAGTTGTAACTTAGGGAATGAAATAAATTAAATATTTTGCCTTTCTTGTTTGAGAAATGTTATGATCCAACTTATAATATTCATAAATAATGCATATTATAATGTAGATAAACACATCAAAAAATATATAGGTGGACCAAGATATCTAAATATTCACTATATGTAGAAATAGAATACCCCTTAAGGTAGGGTAACACCATACAATACTCCTTCAGGAAGGAATAACTCCATAATGTCTCTTCGAAGGGACAACCTCCAATATCCTCTTATAATAGAAGACTAAATTATAAATTTCCCCACTATAATTATAATCATCTCCCTTATATAGACCTATATTTAACTAAAAATAGATGGGTAACCTCTTAATCCCAATGTAGACCAACCATTACCCAATGCACTAGTTTCACAAGCTACTCTATTATCCTAATATACTAGACCCATATAACTAACTAAGGGGATGTGTGCCACATGTTGACATCTCCATCAACCATATACATTAATATATCATATTCCTAGGTACATATCATTACTTTCCTCTTTGACATATTTCATCCTTGAAACATAGCATGAAACCAAATAATAAATATGCTTCAAATCATTGCACACTTGTCTCTAATCTTGATCATCTAGTCATACATATGTGATCTTGGTAGGTGATATCTCTCCAAGATTTTTTCCAAATTCCATTATGTTCCTCTGATTATATTCATGATCATAACTATACTACTTTGGTGTCCATGCATAATCATTATTCTTTTGATTTCATGTACTATATTCTACTATACTACTCTGATTCCAACCATGACCATAGTAGTTACTCTTTCATGCACATTCATAGTGATTTCCCCATTTATTCCATGTTCCATAGGCTATTTCATTTCTCTGATTCCATACCTGATCATAATATTTCTTCTTTATCTTTCATGCATAGTTATAGTGATTATAAATCTAATTTCCTATATAGCCAAACTGATAGTTGTTATGACACTCCCTTACCTAGTTCCATGATTATTTCCTCTCATGATGATGTGGGTGTCTATATACCTCAATTTTTTTTAATAATTTAACATTATCCACCTTTTCTTCTACCTCTTCCACTTTTTCATTCTTTGTCTCTTGAGTAGATGAAGTGTTTATTTTTTATTGTAGTTTGTCTTTATATATGTCATCTGAATCTTTCTCATGCTCTTCATCAACTATTTCAATCTCATCCTCTTGATCTACCTAGATTTTTATTGGTGCCTTTCCCACTACAATATCTCATAAAGTGACCTTATTTTTCCTAACCAAAACTTCATAAACTTTTTTTGAACATTGATATTGATTGTTCCCAAAGTCTCTAACCATGGATATCTAAGAACCATATCCACATCATTCATATCCAAAGCATAAAAATTTGAATGGAAAACATATTTTTTCATAATGAGATTCAAATATTCAAATATTGAAATCTTCTTACCATCTACTTGAATCTCCTTGATTTTCTTTGATTGAACATGTAGATGGTTGGCCACAATCATGTTGATGAAGTTATAGTTGCTGGTAGGTTTTATAGACACAACAACCTTATTCTTTTGAATACATCCATGAAATTGAAAAATTGACTTAGATTTATTTGGAGCCAAATTATTTTAACCCTTATCATCTAATTATTCTTCTTCTTATTCTTATTTTTCACTTGCATGTTCTTCCTCATTATCATTATTTTGTTCCACTAATTTTTGTTCTATATCATATTTATTCTCTTCTTCAATACCATGATTATTTTTTTCCTCTTCTTCATTCTCTTTTTCTTTTATATCCATCGATATAGGAAGACCTGTTCCATTTCTTCCCATGAAGAATATGTTTGTACAAAGCTCAACTGATTAAACCAATGTTATGCAGGCCTAGATAAAGAAAGAGACAAACATGTTTGACATAAAAGTTTTTGAGTATTATTCTCCTTTAAAAGGATCCATCATTTTATAGCATCAATATCATCCTCCCTTGAAAATACTTACAACTTCATGATCGACAAAACAATCAAAGGTTAATCAAATACCCTAAAATATCAATAACTCATTCAAAACTGATCAAAATAGTCCCAAATTTTGACTATAGATTTTTCTTTGGATAGTGTAAATTCATAAAAATGGCTGTGAAAAAATTCCACAAATTGTGGCCTATAGAGAGAATATATGGAAAAACATAAAATCACAATAACTCACTCCAAGAATATAAAAAAAAATATGAAATTTTTTTTGTAACTTTTATATATTATGATACAACATCATTGAAAATTTACATTAAAAACTACGTATATTACAAAAGATATGATGAAATGAGTACACACACTAAAATATGAATAACTCCTTCAAAACTGATCATAAAGGATTGATTTTTTAACTGAGACTTCATTTTAATATTCTTCATATCTAGTAAAAAAAATGTACAAAAATTAGCAACATATTGAAAGGTATTGATGATTCTAAAAAACTAGTGTTTCACTCTACATAAATTGCCAAAATCAAAGCTCTAATACCATTTATTATGATCCAACTTATAATATTTAGAAATAATGTAGAATATAATGTATATAAACACATAACAAAAAATATATATGTGTGTGGACCAATATGTCCAAATATTTAATATATGCAAAAATAGAATACCCTTAAGGTAGGGCAATGCCATACAATACTGTTTTAGGAAGGAATAACTCCACAATGTCTCTTCAAGGGGACAACCTCCAATATCCTCTTACAATGTAAAATTCAATGCTTAATTTTTCCACTACAATAATAATCATCTCCTTTATATAGACCTCTATCTAACTAACAATGGGTGGGTAACCTCCTAATCCCAATGTAGGTTGACAATTACCCAATGCACTAATTCCACAAGTTACTCCATTATCTGAATATATTGGACCCATATAACTAAGGGTATATGTGCCACATTTTCGCATCTCCATCAACCCATATACAATAATATATTATATCCCTAGGTACATAGAAAGAAATCCTTATGTATATAAGTTATCTGAATATTTATGAAAGTTTTAATTCTTATTTTAGTCACAAAAATTCATTTGTGTTATTTTATACCCTTATGAAATATTATTTGATTAAAATTAAAATAATATTTTCCCTTCTATAAAAAATAAAAAAATATTGCCTCTGATTTTCCATTTTCATGAGTTTGTACTCAAACAAAGTTTAATCTATTTTCTATTCTATTATTTTCACTCAATCAAGCAATAAAATCCACTAAAAATATATTTGGCATAATCACCATTTTTAGTTTTACAAGTTTCATTTATTAAACTCTTTTCTTAGTCAAACTATAATATAAGAGCAAGAACACTAAAGGAGCAAAATTTCTATAAAACTGATATTTTATCAGTTGTACCAGACTTAGTAAAAAGAAGTCAGGCTTCACTAAAGGTTAACATCAGTTCATCAAGGTCCTACATCTTGGAAGTTTTTCCATTTTATCATTAGATATTTATGCAGTGATCTAATACATCAAGGAATGGGTGAAAAATCTATGTGATAATAGATAGGATAGTGCCTACCCTTAGAGTTGGAATGATGTATATTTTTGGACTTTGTATCAAAAACACATGATATATATATATATATATATATATATATATATATATATATATATACATATCTCTTTTTGGCCTTTAGATGTTGATATTATGTTTTTGTATTGTGGTTGTGGTTATGGATGCATGAATATACTTATTTATATCACATGTATTAAGCTTTTATTATATATTCTATAGGAAATATATGTATTGTGGTTTATTTTCTAATATTATGTAGGACATATGCATAGTTAAAAATAAATAGGTGAAAAGGACTTGGTTAAGTATAATCAATAAAAAAAAAATGTACTAGACACTATTTCATGTTTGGAAATGTGTAATAACAATAAAATTACTAAGTATAAAAATTAAGAGTGGTAAACAAGAGGTCAAAAAGTTTCTTTCTAAACCAAGAGAAAGATTTATACCAAATTAAAAAAAGTAAAATCACACTAAATAACATTGGGAAGTATGAAAATAATATAATAGAATGAGAAAAAAATTAAATAAAAAATGGTATAAAAAATCAATTAATTCAATCAATCATACTAAATCATTTTCAAAAGTATAAAAGTGAAACAAAATTGGTAAAATTTGGTCTTAAATTTATCACACTAATTCAAGCTGGGAAGTATGAAAAACTTAAGAAATGGTTAGATTCTTACATGCAATTGAAAAATAAGAAGATAAAAAAGTGAGAGTAAATAATTAAGCATAAAACATACTAAATTAAGATGGGAAGCATGTCAATGATGTGTAACTTCATAATCAATCACATATTATCTCATATTCGACATATGTAATTTTGTTGTGACTTTGAGTATTGGAAAATTATGTGAAGAAGTCTAGGTATTATCCATGGTCTTACACTAAAACTCACAAAGGGAACACTAATGAGGTGGAATTAATGTGAAAATATAGTAAAAAGGGATGTTGGTAATATGAATATGAAATTTTGGTAATTTATGAGGAAGGCTAGGTCCTATCCATGGCCTTATAATGAAACTCAAAAATGGAATCCCTAGAGTGATCATTAAACAAAATAATATTTATCAAGGGGAAATATTATGATTGTAAGGAGTGAAAAATGGAATTTAAAAATCATAACTTATCCATTTTATGAGAAGACCTTAGGAGACATGAGGCATACTAAGGACATGGGAAGATACTAAGTGACTAGTGACCATGAATGTAAAAAAAAAACATGTTTGATAGAGACACAGAGCTACATAGGCAAATAAATTTTCTAATAAGATCAACTCAAGAAGGTATATTGATACAAGAAAAGTAAAATGGACCTACCTTTCCCTGATATGTTCCCCATTCCTCAAGACCCCTTATAGAGCCATCGATTTATTACACAGATTGGGTACTTGCATGAGAAAAGATGTAGCACCAAAAGATTTTTTTATTCTCCTTTTCTAATCTATTGGCAACCCACAACCCAATGGACCTAAACTATATCATGAGGCTAACTATGGAATTTGAGATTCAACTATAAGAGAGAGGGAGAGAGAGATGTGCCTTAAATCATGTCTTTTAATGTGATTTAACTTTTGATATTTTTGAATGTTTCTTTTTTAGATCATTTTCTTTTATTATATGATTTGGATTTTGAATATTTTGATGGATTTTAAGATTCCTCCTCCATAAAAACTTGTAATGACTAGTCATGAGAGATATAATGATATACATGAATGAGATTTAGGCTTAGACTAAATGAAGCTAAGTAACCAAAGATAAGACTAACTAGAACACTTAGACTTAACAATGAACTAGCTTGTTATCTCAAGTCTCAACCATGTATATGATTATTTTGTGAAAGGGAATAAAGGGGAAGAAATGAGATCCAAAATGGATCGGTAAAAGGAGACTATAATGAGATGAATTATTTACTAAATAATCACATGGTATAGAAGGAATGACTATAGGGATCAATATTGGTATAACCAAGTGACAATAATAATTATCCATATTTATTGAGATAAGAGAGAAAACAATCATGAAAAGAGAACAAGGGAGTCTAAAGAAAGAAACTTAAGAATAAACAAAATGAAATGATAAAGAATAAATCTATAAGCAAACATAAATGACATTATAAGTAATATAAAGTGTGAAATCAAAGTCACCATGTAAGATAATTAAGAATTTGACACAGTGTCAAATGATATAAAAAATAGATAAAGATAATATTGGAGTACATGTCCAATTAAAATGAAAATTTAAGAACACCATACATGTTCTCATAATTAATAAT
Source organism: Torreya grandis (assembly GCA_037957365.1). Taxonomy (NCBI): domain Eukaryota; kingdom Viridiplantae; phylum Streptophyta; class Pinopsida; order Cupressales; family Taxaceae; genus Torreya; species Torreya grandis. The sequence goes on from JARHVA010000314.1 coordinate 522,970, forward strand.
AGATTTTTCCACACATATTATCTAGAACATTTGGTAAGTCTATATGAATTTGAATATGAACTGCAACTAAGGTTTCATCTATCTTCAATAAAAACTAGGAAAATACTTCATGTTTAATCTCCTGAACAAAGAAGGTAGGAATGATTGATGGATCATGATAAGGAGGTATATCATGCAAGGGATGATCAGGAGAAGGCATAGGAGTGGTTTCTATAGAAGATGAATGGATCACTAGTGGGTAAGTATCCAAAGGTGAAGGAATCATAGGTGGAAAAGGATCCACAAGTGAGGGACTCATAGGTGGAGAAGGATCCATAGGTGAGGGAAGGTCCATAGGTGAGGAATCATGGATGGAGGAATAGGAGGTGTAGAAGGGACCATAAGAGGAGATGAAACCACATGAGGTGGAATCATGGTGGAAGAAAGAGGATCCTTCTTATGGGAATAACCTATGGGAGGAATGGTATAAGGTGTGGGAATGGTTAAAAAATGATATTTAAGATGTAGCTAAAATATATGGCAATAATTAGTGTGATGTGTGCCACATTGGTGTTAGATACAATATACATCACCATACCAATGAATATACTTAGGTAGTACATTCGAGTGAGGTATAGCCTCATTTGAGGATTGATGGGTATTAAGATGTAAAGTATCAACATATTGTCATAACTTAAGATAATGCATGGATGAATAGTTATCTATGTTTTATAAGTAATAAATACACCTATGAGTTGTTTTGGTAGGTGTATTCATAGGAGGAGGTGTAATAGAAGAGGAATAAATTTTGGAAGGCTCAATGGCCTATTTGGTAGACAAAGGAACCAGTTACAGTAAGGGAAGCAAACCATCACCAAGAGAAGGTGGTACTAGTGGAGACATAATATAAGGCTCAATAATAAGAGTGATAGGATCAGAAGAAGGAATAGACATATCTAAATCAAGTGTAGGAATAAGAGATGAATTGGTCTCTAGTGAGGGAAGGGTAGGGTCCATAGAAGGCTAAAGGAGAGTTACATGATTTTTAGGGAGAAGTAAGCTATAGGGGTCATGGTACCTAAAAAAGTGATAGGATATAGTCATATCATGATATATAAGCATAATCCTAGGAGGTTATTCATAAAATGGAGGTTTTCACACCATCTCTACCTTGTGATAAAGAGGGAAAATGATAAAATTATGAATGATATGGAACACATGAAGATATGCTAAAATATTGAAGGAAATAAGAATGATAATGGACAATCTCACCATCAAGAGCTTGAATAAGACATCCTTATAATAGATCATCTAAGGTATAACCATCATCATAATCAGGTGTATGAAGATCAATGATGAAGGTAGGGATGACATTATCATTTGATGAGGTGTGTTGAATAGAATTCTTAGTCTTAGTTAAGATAATGGGGATGTCATCAAAAGGTGTTTTATGAGAATGAGGTTACAAAGAAGTGGGAAGTAGAGAGATGAGATAAGGTGAGGAAAAAAAAATTTAATCTTGAGATTTATCTCATCAAGATCATCATCATCAGAATCTAAAAGGCTAGGGGAAATATTCCTAGTGAATTTAGGATGATCATTAAAACCTCAAGTGGAATTGATGGTAAATTTGAATCATTTATACTCATGAAATGGAAAACTTAGAAAGGGTTAAATAGTAGTAATCTTGAATACACCTTGATCTTGGAATTATTTGAAATTCTAAGGGTTAGTGTCACCCTAAATCATATAGATGGTTGCATTATGAGGAAATTTAACACACTGGGAAGTGAAAGAAGTAACTACTCTCATACGATGAGTCCATGACCTATTAAAAAAAATGTTGTAAGATAAAGGAAAGTTAAATATCATCACCTTCATGTTAATGGTGATAGTTGGAATGGTAATGGGGATCCACACACAACTTAAAGGAGGAATTTAACTTTGATCATAGCCTTGACATGTGTTTCATGTGGATTTAATATTGCATTTGGAATATCCAGGGGTTTTGATAAAAATTGAGAGAGGCAATTCAAGTTACATAACACTCATCAATCAAGGCACACTTGACTTGGATATAACCAATTTGGACACTAATTAATAGAGGAGTATTATCCACATGAAGAAAAATTTCATTGAAGATTATGGAAGTGATGGGAAATTTGAGGGAAAGATAAGTGTCCATTATTTTTTCAACATGTATGGACATCTCTTCACATTATTGTAATATGATATAATTAGATCCAAATAAGGTTGTTTTGTGTCCTACTAGGGGAGGATGAGGGATGTTCATTTTGAACAAAAACTAAATAAGACAGTTACGATGATGTAGAGATGTCTTCATAATTCTAATAAATGGGATTTGGGATGGGAGATTAGTGAGTTCCATGATATGATCCCACTCATCATAACCCATAAGAATATTGTTATAAAGAGGTGCATGTTTTTGAAGGAAATAATTAGAAGGAGGATCTGAATTACATTAGGATTTATATTGATAAGAGGAAGAAGGTTTAGTGAGAGTAAAATTTGGTATATTATGTTGATAAGATGAAGTAGTTGATGTCATTTAGTTTGGAGAATTTCTAGAAGAAGTGTTAATAGAATCTTGGGTGTCATTGGTGATATGTAAAGAATATGGAGGAATAGTATAAATAGTATGGGAAGTGTTATCTAAGGGAAGAGTTATAATTAACAAATAAAAAGTTATAAATTCATCTCACCCCATCTCATTTAAGTTATTTGGAGAAGAATCTTGGATACCAAAAAATGTGTGAGATAATGGAGGTGTGTAGACGGGCTGAGGATTAATGAGATAAACCACCCTTCACATATTAGTCATATTAACCACATTCACTTCAAGAGTTATGTCAATAACAATATCAACATTATTTTTAGAAGGGGTGGGCTTATCATGGGTATCTTGGTGATTTAAAAGAGGATCTTTATATATGGCCAAATGAGAATTAACTTGAATCAAAGCTTGAGATTTAGTATTTGTTTCATGGGATTTGAAATTAATTCCATAGGAATTTTGGTATTTTAAAATGATAGAATCAAGATCAAAATTGGGACCAAGAATAAAATTTATACATAAATTATAAATATTCCTTCAGGTCTCATGAGAATGATCCCAAATAGCGTGAAACCAATAAAATTTATTGGAATCATACCAAGATTTTATAAAACAATTCGGATCAAGATTTCATGGAAGAGGCTTGAGTAGACATTTTATTAATTGGGTTGAGGATAAAGGTTTGTGAAAATTGATGTTATTAGGTGAATATAAATAAGGATTGGTAATTGGTTGGAAGAGGGAGTTGGTTCTAAAGATTGGTATCATAAGAGTCTCTGACACCATCATTAGTAGCATGAAAATTCTTATTTTTGAGTAATAAATGAAGACCCATATAAGTTTAGGGTGTCTCAAATTGATTCATAAGGAAATCTTGACATTTAGCTAGGTCAATAGCCTCATCCAAAGTATGTGGAGAGAGATTATGGATTCGATATTATAACTTGGAAAAAAGAGCATTGGTAAAGAGATGGAAGAGGTTATCAATGACCATTTTATTTTCATATTTGTTATACAATGTATTTCATATTTTAATGAAAGCTTGTATAGTTTCAATTTCAATTTTCTTACAATTGATAACATGGGCCAAGGTATACTCAAGAACATCACTTATTTGGAGCTCTTGGACTAGAACATTTACTAAATATTCTAAACTAGTAATATAATTATTTTAAATTTGTTTTTACCAATATAAAGCATCAACCATGAGAGTTCTGGATAATAACTTTGTATAAGTAAAGGTACTTAATTTGACCTAGTCTTTATATAGATTTCCTAATGTTTTTAAATGAAGAGTAGGATTAGCTAACCCATGGTAGAAAATGGTAGGGGTGATACCTCATATATTGATATTAGCAATTTGAGATGTAACAAGCTCATTTTAAAGATGTTTGATTGTCTTGTTGACAAGAGGATATTGAGGGATAATATTACCATGGGAATCCTAAAGAGGAAGTGGGGGAACATTCTGATTATGCATGCCCCATGGCATATATTGAGGGTGGGTTTGAAGATGGATAAGGTGATTTTGTATTTGCATCATTTGATTTCCATTGTTAGCTTGAAAATAATTCATTTTATTAAGAGTTTATAATAGTATTTGATGTGTTTGATTTGTATTATTGGCATTATTTGAAGCATTCAAATTAGAAGTAGTGGTGTGGGTACCACTATAAGTGTTAGCAGGAGCTTGAGAAGAGCTATTTTAATGTGAGTTACTAGTGAAAAAAATTATTTTTGTAAGAAAATATGGACTAGTAAAGGGACGAGAACAAGCATCACTAGAATCATGACTACCATGGGTAACAAATGATTCACTAATGGAAGAGTTGAGGAGAGTAGGTCGTGGAAGAGGCTCACTAGATGTAAAACCTACCATGTTATTATAGATACTAGGTATGGAGGTAGAATAATTTAAAGAAGAAGAAATAATGGTATGAGAAGGGGTCAAAATAGATGGAAGATGTTGGGAAGCAAAAAAAACCAGTATCCTGAAATCTATGTGAGAATGTGTGAGAAGGTGTATGAGATTCTTTAGTTGGACCACTAATCATGAGATGAAAAATGCTAGAAGGATCATTTCCTTGATGTTTAGGAAATTTAGAGATAAATAAGATCATTTTTAGGTGTATACTCTAATTTGGGTTTATCTTCAAGTGAGAAGAGAGGACTTCGAAGCAAAGAGGAATGAGGAAGGGTACCATAATTGGTTGTGCGAGTGGATATATGATTATTAATCTCATATAGAATTTGAACCACAAGATTATTATGAGAGAACCTATGAGGGTTGGTAAGACTCATCATATCTATTGATTTTAACTTGGTGTTGTCATATAATAGGAAGTTCATGATGAGGGAGAAAGACTAGATAAGAAAAATGTGATGCAAAAGCAAGGAAATACAAAGAGGCAGATAAGAGTATAGAGTCGATCAGGTCAGCCTAGTACTTAAAGTAGGGTATAAAAACTTGAGAAAATAAGGATATAGAGTCGATAGAGTTAAACTAGTATTGTAACCTAGGATAAAAAAATAGGTAGATAAGGATACAAAGTCGATAGGGTTGACCTAGTACTCTATCCTAAAGGGTGTAAAAGAATATTTCATAGATAGGGTTGACCAATACTACAAGTGGAGGAAATAGATAGTCTATAAGAGACTGTGTCAAAAAAAATGATAATGTACTGAAATAAGAAATTTTTTGTAAGTACTTTTGAAAGAAAGAAATGAAAGGAAACACAAAATCAATTGGGTTAATGAGGATGATCCAATTGAGGTATATAACACAAAACCTTGCACCAACACTCGCTAATGAAATTTTTTTTAATATAACATACAATTTATCAAAGATAAATGAGTCAACTTGGAAAGTAAATGCTAACTAAGGAATCACTTTTAATGTTTCTAGATTATAAAGTGTCAATTTAAATGTGATAGGGAAGTTGGTTGTAAGGAACTATAAAGTAATATATGAATGGTTTTAATACATTTAGGCTAAGAAAGATCTATGTTGGCAATGTTACTATCTTGGTATTGGGGCCTACCCCCTCACTTCACATACCATAGTGATAAGGGTGTTGGGTGCTTTGCCAATATATACCATTAACCACATATTTATAGTTGGTCAAAAAACAAATTTGGCTTCCCCATTGGTGATGAAATCCAAATAGGTAGGCCTTGGGTAGACAATAATTTAAATTTATTTCAAGATTATGTGATTTGGTAGTATGTGCAAGAAAGAGAAAAATAGTGCAACTAAATGGTATATTGAAAACTACTTAATTAGACTATGTGATCTATTTTAAGCATGCAAACAACTAAAAGTGAAAGTGTGAATTAATTACTAGCATATAAGTGTAATTCAAACTTACAAACATAATATAGTGTTAGTTTAGATTATAGTGTATGTAGAGATTATATCATAAACAAAACAAAGTCATTTTGATGTAATTGTGTGTTAAACATATGCATAAAATTTAGAAACTATACTAGCACTATCGACCTAGTATTGTAAATATAGAAAAATAATAAATAAAATGATAAAATAATGAAAACATGAAATAAAATATATAAGGTTTATATTCATGTTGGGTTCACCAGAATGTATGAAATCATAAATTTATCATGTCTATAAATTAATCCTAACTTGAAGAAGATAGATCATACTTAAGCTTCTGATTGGGGATACATTAGATAATCTGGAACATGACCAATATGTGGATATGCTAGACCCACTTAGGGGATATATTATCATAATAAATAATACTAGGGAGGGTTACAAAGCTTCCATTCAATCACAATCATTCAATAACCCTAACTAAGCCCTATGTTTTCATATTCACTAAACTAATAAAAAGTAAAGTATAATATACTATTCACTAAAGCTTGTGGCAAAAAGTAGGGGTAAGAAATAATAAAATTAAACATTCACAAAAGACATATACTCATTTAAATGTATATATAATATTAATGCATGAAAGATAAGTAAAAATTCATATATATCTGCTCTTACAAAAGAAGAACAAAGTTAGGAGTACTTACCTTTGAAGACAAACCCACTGAGCCTCAATCTCTACCTTGGCCAAGGTACTTCACAAGAAGCTATTGGGGTATATAAGTATGACATGAATAAATCTGATCTATGCTACATAACCTATCAATTCATCCAAAAAAATTCACTACAATACAAGATCTGTATCTCCAAATAAAGTATGAAACCTTAAGCTTGTTCCTCAAGTAGAATGGTGGATAAGTAGATGCACAATAGCTTTTACTTCTTATCTTTTTTAAATAATGGTGAAATGATCTTGTATATATAAGTGAATTTAACCCTAATCCCTTTCAAAAATATTTAGCTAACAGGCTCAACCCAATCGACCTAGTACTACTATGGAAAAAAATTCACTAGGTCATGGACTAGGTCGACCAAGAACTAACCTAGACCCTAAGTGAATTTTACCCACAATAGTACAGGGTCGACCCATTTGACCTATTACTTTACACTATAAAAAGTGGATTAAGGTGAGAAAAAGATAAATTTAAATTCAGAAAATGTTGGAAGAGTGTGCAAAAGAGGAATAATATCTTAAGGAATGGTTTTTAGGAACTGGTTGATTTGTAATAATTTGAAATAAGGGACAACAATCCTATGAAGCACCAATAGTCTACCCACCGCTTTACTGTTACACCCATTAAGGTGTACACTCAAATATATTGAAACTAAATGTGTTCTTGAAATATAAAAAACATTAGTAAGTGATAAAAGTTTGAAAAAATTATGTATATATAGCATGTGATCATGTTTTGATACTCTGACATCTTCCCTACATATAATTATAATCCAATTCAGTCCCCTCGATATCTAATCAAGTTTATTTACCATCCCTATTTATGTCTTACACATATCAATCCATGTAGACTAGCTTATCTACATATTACTACATGGGTGTGTCTTTAGTTTCCACCTCATCATCTTATGTAGGTAGTGGAATTGTTACATGCCTATCTTTAGGGGATTGGGTGTGCATTAAGTTTTGTGTAGATGAGAGAATGCACTAAAGGTTATGCAATAAATTGGATATGTATTGAAGATAAAATTTCATGAAGGGTGTTTGGGGTGAATTCTTATGTAAATTCATAATGTCCTAAAATCTTGTACTTAATCTCTTCTAATGGTGTTCACACTTTGTGCCTTCATCTCACCTATGCTAGTCTATGAAGAGAACACTGTGCATTTGAGATCATAGTCTATGTTTTAAAAGGGTGAAGATGTGTAAATATATGATTTATTGTGGGAATTAATCATATTACTGTGAATAATTCTTTCAATAAGAGTGTGCAAGAATATTTGATTATATTGAGCATATTTTTCATGATTTGGAACTAATCCTTACACACTTCTCTCTTTCACTAGTTGAAGCTAGGAGACCCACACACTTTAATTTATGCACCATGTTGATGTGGTGAAGTATATTTGAATGGGTCATGTATTAGGAACTACTTATAGGTTTAGATTAATACTTAATTAATGTATGAACCTGAGCTAATTATTGAGTGTGGGTATGTACGAGAAACATCTACACATAGAATTACTTTTAGAGAATTTGATACTACATAAATACAAAACCGCTTGTGTGGTCCTTATGAGTTTAGTTAATTATAAAGTGGTAACTTGAAATGTCAAAACTTTTAGTGATCTATGTGGGCTACTTGCCTACTAATCAAGAATCTGATAGACTTTCAACAATCCATTAGGTATGAAGTCACCTAGAAATCCTTGCTCTTATTTCCCCTAATTTTGATTAGGTGAGATCATTCTACTTAACTTTAGAATGAAATGAGATACATTCCAAAAGGATAAACAAATCAAATAAATAAATTGAATGGAACTTAGAAGAATAACAAAACTAAGATAATAAGACTACACACAAGTGCTTTGAGGAAAACAAACTACTCTAAACAAGAACACGTATGTGTGGCACTTAGGAAAATTAAAACATATAAACTATTATTTACAAGTGTTTTCATGATCATAAGAGATATTTATTGAGGTGAATATTATTTATAGGGATAGGTAACACTTTCATGTTTAGCCTTGCAATCTGGTAAGCATTGGCTTACTTGAAACTGACTATGGTATATGGGTTACTCCATATGATGTCAAACTTCATATGATTCCCAATTTTTTCTATTTTCATATCCCATTTGATTAACAAGTCTCCTTCATTGAAGATATTGTCAACAACCCTTCTATCCAATTTTCTCTTGGTATATTCTTGTTCAAGCTCCATAGTGTGCATTGCTTGCACCATGAGTTATTTGAGCTTCGTTAGCTTAGCTATCCTTACTATCATGGGGTAACTATATCAAACATATAATTGATCATATATCTTTAAAAAAATTAATTTGAGAAATTTAGGAAAAATATATCCTTTCCATAGACTAACATGAAGGGTAAATTCCCTAACACCATTTTTGGCATTATTCAATTTCCTTAGAGGGGTGTCTTGAGCTTGGTATGCCAGGATTATTGATTATCTTCTATGGTTCACTTGATGATGTGAACCAATTTATTATTTTTTGATTCATCCAAAACATTACCTTGGGTTAATAGTTTGATGTGGCACTCATATGTATGTTATGCTTGACCACCCATTCACTAATCTTGGCTCTGATGAAAGCTAGAGCATTTTCTAAGATAATAATGGCTATGACACCAAATCTTGTGATAATACATTCATATAAGTCTAGGATGGAATTTATTTTAGATTATTTAGGTGATATTACCTTCATATGCCTTATGAATTAGTCAATTTCTATGAGGATCCATTTGTGTCCAACACTTAATGAAAGATTTATCATGCTGATGATGTTCAGGCCCCACTGAGTAAAGTGTTAATCAACCTATATTGGTTACTGAGGTAGGGATACTAATTAGTATTTGCCTATAAATAAGTCACACTTATTATATCCTATATCCCATGAATGAAATTTTTGAGATATATTCACTATGGGAGTGAATCAGTGTGTAAAATCCTATTTCATTTCCATTTATCATTCACTTATCAATTAAATAGATCAAAAGATATAATAATGCGTAAGCAATCATTCATATGAGAAAAAAGTGAAAGCACAACACATGAGCACAATATTTATGTGTGAAACCCTTTAGGATGAGGAAACCCACTAATGCAAAACTTAGAATATTGTCTTGTAATCAATTAATCATACTTTTAGTGAGGCACCAACTCCATAAGGAGTACCAACCCCTCACTAGTCAAGCATCAACTCAACTAGTGCTTATAGAAGCTTCAACCTGTATAGAGGATTGAACCCCCTAAGAAACCAAGAAAAAAATAAAATAAATTGAATCTCTAATCATATTTTAACACTTTTTCTTATTCAACTAATTATGACCTCCTTTATTTTCTCTTCTCACACTTCTTTCTTACTCAAATAGCCTATTAGGCCTTCTCTCTTAATTTTCCCTATATTTGGTAAAATTAGGTCAAATGACCTTACTCAAAACCTATATAAAAAAATTTATATAATCATGTAATATTTATCTCATCTCTTTGATGATATTCAATCCCTTAACCTATTATTCAAAAATTTATATCCTTCACTCAATATCTCAATACTCTAACTAGTTAAAATAGGCTTACTAGGTCTTGACTTTATACTTGATTCTTTCCCACAACCATATTGGTCATAAAATAACCTAAAAATAATTTTATTATAATTTAAATATATATCTACACACGTTTCACAAGTTAAACAAACATTACATAGGTCAGGCACTACCCTTAATAGCTAAAACCACCATTAGGCCTAATAGAGATCTAATGCAATTAGGCCTTCCTTAAACACATGGTTCACTTAGACCTCCTTTGAAAAATTTTGATCCTTAAAAAATACATGAAAAAATTCATGTGTCACTTTAATATATCACTACTAATCTCTCCTTATGTCCCCAACACCATTTGGCTCTTTTCACTCCTTAAACCATCCAATTAGGTCTACTCACCAATAGGCCTTCTCACTTCCAGAAAGTTTGTCTTGAAAATTTGAACTACATACATAAATTTGACACATAATTCACACATAAAATAATATTAATAGGATATTTATGACTTTTAATAATTATAAAAAATGGCCTAAGGAACACTCCTACATATGGCTTACTTAGAACCACCAAACATTATCAACAAATAGTAAAAAACATTTGACTCTCTATACTTGAAAATAGACTTAAAATGAGAAAAAATACATTAAAATGATCATATTATACCCTTATAACACATTAAATATCATTTTATCCTAAAAATTAGTGAAAATGACTTATAAACATCATTTTCACACATACATAAAAAGTTACCTATAGCACCAAAAACATAGTCAAGAAAATCAAGTCATAGAACATCTATGGAAAAAATTATGTGATCCTTAAAATGGGTTTGTGTGAGAATTTATAATCTTTATATAATATTTAAAAATACATATTAAATTTTCATGTATCAATATTGGTTTTATAGACCAATCTCACTAGTTCACTCTACACATACTTCATTGTGTTAGATAGACCAGTTTGATGACAATATTTTGCTTGAGTATAGGCATCATCAAAACTTATACACCAATTTTATAGGAGTAATATTTATTTAATAATTACCCCATGAATTAGGATCCATCCCTAGTCCTTGACAACCAATCCCTAATCACATTCTCATTATTATCTAGTTTTCTCACTATTTTGCTCATTAGGCCTATTTAGCGATAGACTAATTTCCATGACCAATTTAGCACATTTTGTTCTAAAACCTAATAAAAAAAATCATGAAAAAATTATTTCATATCATCCTCTATCCCTTTTAATGCTTTGACCTGGTCAACCTTGTTTGCTACATCAAAATTCCTAAAAACAAGGGTTTTCTTATAGCTTCTACTCACTATCTAGACAAACCTATTGTCACTTGGATTTGTACCCTTTGAGGAGATTTATAATCTATCCTCATCCAAGTGTCACAATTAAAATAAATATAGGCTTTTGGGTAGCCTATGGATTAGGTGAATCTCTAGATAGGGTTAGTCCCCTTGATGTACCACTTTAGATTGCAACTACACCTAAACTTTGTGGGGGGTAGGGAGAGAGATAAATAAACCTAAATCTATTCTAAGGGAGTTTAGACACCAAATAATATGTTGAATTCCAACCATAATCATGTTACACATGAGAATAAAGTACTAATCAAACATATAATCCTTCAATCTGCATCTCCTCACATCAATGTTACATTATGAGATTATGGATAAATGTGCAAAGCTAAGAGAAATAGACAAGAGGTCTTGAATGGAACTAGTGAATATAATAACTCACTCAATATTTTAAATTTACTAGAACACTACACAATGCTTGAAAGAAGAAAATTCTTAGCTACAAATAGGGTGAAAGAATAAGACAACATGTTAAGGAATCCATAGTCTTCACTAATCAAGATCCAACATTCAAGTAGAACACACTATGAATATTCATGAAGAGGTAAATAATAATTATTATTATTGATAATTTTTTATGAAAATGAGTAGGGTTTCACCATACTCAGGTGGACCATAAGTTATAATGACCAAAATGGCTAGTTCTTATAGAACTTAAAAGAGAGAGAGAAGAAGAGAGAAGTCCAAGGGCCACAATGAAAATTTTAAAGTTGAGATAATTATTTAATTGTGAATAATAAGAGGATATGATATGATCCATGTAAGGTTAGAAAGAATAAATGGCTCTCCAAGTCATGAAAATATTTCAAAGTGGCATGAAACTCCTTATTCTAGATCAAAAAATTATCTTCATGATTTAGACCTATTTGAATTTACTAAAACTCATTATGGATAGGTATTTTGATTGGGATAAAGGGGAAGGATTTCATACATCTCTCTCCATGAATTGCTTTTAGGCCTAGTCAGCTGGAATCATCTGGGAATGAGCCATCATCATCTATAGTCCAGAAAATTCTTCCTTCATGCAACCTACACACTTGGCCTCTAAAAATTCATAATTTTTCCATGAAAATTTATGGGAAGGAGTGTATGACACCTATCAAGACCATCCATTTCCTTATAAAAATAAAGGAAACCTTAAAATCACTTCCACTTGGAGTTTTCACACTTTTCACCATCATGTTCACTATATTAGTTTTGACTGGATGAGATGAAGTTATTTGTTTTTACACTTAGGATTATTTTAAAATCATTAAATTAACATAGTTAGTTATAAAAATTCTATATATTTCTCCCAAACTTTATTGCATCTCTTGAAACCTCTTATACCCTACACAATAGACAAAATAGTAAAAAGAACCCTATTTTGCACCCTGTCCATATAATTTTGTATAGATTAAAATTATGGAAGGAATCCTAAGTGATTATTATAAAATTTACAATCCTTTTACTATTAAAACTAGTCCATTAGAGTAACTTTATAACTTCATCTTCCCAATCAGTTCACTGTAAGGGTTTTGAATGTTTTTCATTCTTAAGGTTTGTTCATGAAGCTCTGACATTTTATTTTCAAACTAATTACAAAAATTCATATTTAAAGACCTTCATAAATTTTTATAAACTCCTTTATCCTCCATTAAAGCCCCAAAATAATATGTGAGCATTTGAACCTCTCCTATCAAGCTATTTCATCCATTCTAACATGCTAAGTTGTCCTTAAGTCCAAAAATGGCTTCTTTTGTGCCTTATTTGAAAATTTAAGGCTTTAAAACACACACACGCACACACACACACACACACACACACACACACACACACACACACACACACACACACACACACACACACACACACACACACACACACACACACACACACACACACACACACAAAAAGAGATATATATATCCATCCTTTAAATGTATTTAAATAGGTTTAAATTAATTTTTAAGTCTATAAGTGTGAATGAACCTCATTTGGATACTAGGCCTAAACCATGTCCAATAGGCCTACGTGCAACCCTTGTATTTTAGATCATCCTATTAATAATATTTACATTAAAATGGATCATACACATATAATATGACCATATAAAAATGATCCAATTATTTTTAAATATCATTTAAATCTAAAAGTGAAGGTGATTTCTTGTTTGGATTCTAGCCCAAAACCCTACCCTTAGGCCTAACTACAACTTTAAGAGTATGGAACAACCTATTGAGTTTCACCTTTATGTGCTTGGTCTATCATGTTGGTATGGATTTATTACAACTCCACATACATATCATAAATATCCAAATAAATTTAGGTTCACCTTATCACCTCCCTTCTTCAAACCTACCACCCTATGCATAAGGGGAAACATCCTCTATCTAAGACAAAATAGAGGGTAATTCCCCTATTATCCTAGATAAAATGGATATTTAGTGGAATTATAAAAGTGGTGAGGACATATCACACAAAAAATAATCATTTTATCATTTTCCCACCAAACCTCATCAAATTTTAAGGCAAATTTATAGGCAAAAGGATTATGCAGTGTTTCATCCTATGGTCTGCGAACTACTTGTTTGGGGCTTATTCTTGGAATAATATCCCATATGAGAGTTAAATGAGACTATTTATTCATTATTAATGTGTTTTTAAAATTAAAATCACCTCAAATTCTCATATACTCCCTTCCATACCTTGTATAGCTTGGACTAAGTTTCCTATTTGACTGTGTTTCCTGTGTTTTTCTTCAAAAGTAACTCCTATAGGTTTTATTTTCATGATTTGATATTTAATATAGTGTATAGGACTTTTTTATATCATATAATATCATTAATCCATTTTTTAGACACACTTTTTCACCTCTTTACCCTAAATTCATTCTCAAAACTACACCTTTAGCTGTAAGTGCATACAGGGCTTTTGGGAGGTCTATGTAGGTTTGTTTTACATTGTTTGTAGCTTATGAAGTTGATAATTATATTTTTATAGGTTATAAAATTCTTGGATCATCATTTAAATCTCCCTTTTACCCTTCATGTTCACTTTGAGCTCTTAAATTGAGTCCTTCCTTATTCTGACTAAGAATTCTACCGATCTGAATGTTGTAGGTGCATGTCTTTGGTTTAGCTTGGTTATGATGTTTAAAGACATAATTTGAATCCCAAATGTCACATAAAATTACCATATACATAAATTAAAATTTAGTGTCCTTATCCATAATGGATAAATTCAATGGCAAGAATTATCAATTATGGAGGATGCAGATTGAAGATTATCTGTATCAAAAAGATCTGTACTTACCATTGGGTGGGGTTGTAAGCAAGCCCACAGATATGGAAGATGAAGAATGGAATGTTCTTGATAGAAAGGCTCTTGGAGCTATAAGGCTGAGCCTGACAACTTCTATGTTTTCAAACTTATCACAGGCAAAGACAATGGTAGAGCTAATGGATACTTTGGCAAATTTATATGAAAAACCCTCAGCTTCGAATAAGGTATATCTTATGAAGCAATTATTTAATTTGCAAATGCAGGAAGGTGGATCTGTATCTAGTCATCTTAATGATTTCCATGGAATTGTAAATCAGTTAAATTCAGTCAAAATAGTTTTTGATGATGAAATTAAGTCTCTCTTATTCTTATGCTCTTTACCTGAAAGTTCACCAAAATACCCATACCAACCCCCTATCTATATTCCCAGTTGTAGGTGGATATTTTCCCTCAGAAGGAACACTTGTAGGTGTCCAAGAGGCCTGAAAAACTATACCAAAATCATGATGATGATCCTAATTCCATTTTTTATACCATTAAATTAATGGAATCATAATATTCATGAGTGAATGAATTGTTTCTCTTCAAGGTGTGAATTTTCATTCACACCTCTAAACATGTCGAGATGAAAGTAGGAATTCAGTGATTTTAGAGGCAACTTTGAGCCCTTCAATTTCCACCTTCCACTTGTCCCATGATTATAATACAAGTATTGATAAAAATTATACATAAAAGTATTTTGAAACCTTAAAATAAAATATCTACAAAATGTGAGGGTGCTTTGTTTTTTCATTTTGGGGATTTGATCCCTAAACCTATAATCCTTACCCTATAAAATGTTATCCATACCTTCAACTACCAATTTGACTTAAAAAAGTTTTTTAATAGTCAAAAATAAATTATAATTCATCAATAGGGTTTTATAATGCTTCAACTTTGTCATACAAGTACCTCAACCCCTTTTTAATTCCACCTATAGGTGGATATCTTCATGTACAAGCAGTGATGTAAGATAATAGGTAAGGAGCATAATAATTGATCCTAATGGGCACTATAATTGTCTCAATTAATTAAAATGTATTTAGGCCACCACCAAGGCCTTCATCCTAGCATGATGTCATCACTATATGCCTATGTGTGCACCTTGAAGGATATGCAGGTAGTGAATAGTGAAATGACCCTATTATCAAGGAAACTACATTAAAAATTAATTTTTATCTTCCTGATTGTATTTAAATATAATAATAATATATTTCATATCTCAAATTATACTCACACACTTAGTTTCAACCTTTGAAAACTTTCAAGCACCTGTAGGTGCAGATTCCAATGCTAGAATGTATGAAGATGTTATTTCTAAATACAAAAATCCCCTCTTCTTGACATGTGATAGGATTTTATTTATTATTTATACTTTGAGAGTGTATTTAACCTTTTAATACCATATTCATGACTCCCATTGAAATTTTGAATGATTTAACCCAGCTCCCAAGCTGATTATGTATGATAGTATTTATGCAAACTAGTTGTATAATGCTTTGTGACTACAACTCATAGAAAATTTTCTTAAATAATGATATTGGAAATTGAATGGAATCATAATATAATTTAAAAAATTAATAATTATTTTTCATAACTCTTTGAAATCATGAACAAGCATGAAGTTCCTGACAATGGTGAAAATTGTCTGTTACTTAGAAAGGTATATCTTCTTGCAACTTTGAGCTACTCAACTCATTTAAACACCTTTAAGTGTGAAAAAAATAATGTGTAACATGAGGTTACCTATTAAAAATAATATATAACTAGTATCAATAATTATATTATATAGAGCTACTCAAACCAAGGCAAAATGTATATGGTACATAGATTAGCAAGTAGAAAAACACATCCAACTTCATGAGGATGGTTCATAAAACACATGTCATAATTTTTAAAATATTTTAATTTAAATTATGGAATTTTATTTTACTCTCACCTTTCCGAGGTTTTTTTAATCTAAAACCTCCTCTGTTGACCATAACAAGTATAAACTTGAAGACAAGTTATGTGTGCCAAGAAGGGTGAAAAAGGAGCATAATGGTTTTAGACCTATTTTTACACTTAAAAAGCATTTAAATAATTTATATGGATTTAAGTAAGATGAATAGTCATTCCATGACCTTATCCTATGTGGAACACTTCCCCATAGGTCATATAAGTGCCAAACTCACCTTTTTCCCCAAGAAAATTACTCTTTCTTCTAAAGCACCTAGAAATTTTAGTTACCAAAATCTTATTAAGACATATGGGGACAAATTGAACATGAAAAAACCTTTTTACACCTTTACACTTTTAAATAAATCCATACAAGTCATTAAATTCCCCTTTTTTGACCTCAAAATGACTCTGACTAAAAGGATTAAAAAGACTAAGGACCAAGGACAATATAACATTAAATGACATCAATTAATCTATAATACACATTTATACATAATATATTAAACACCCAAACACCTAAAAATCAATTTTTTACCTATAGGGATCCCAATTTGACCTAAAAGTCAAATTTGGTCAATAAATTGGTGACTCATAGGGGGAGTATGCATGTTATACTAACTAGACTAGTAGCCTTATTAGTCTATTGGGATTATGGTATGATATAAAATTTGAAACCAAAAATGGGACATTTGACCACAAACTTTGATCAAGATAAGACCACTTGACTACTGCAACCACACAAAACAAAGGACACACACCAAATAAAACAAATACACTAACAAGACACACACATGTGCTCAAAAAACTTAGGAAAAATAGTAATCAAGCAAATATATAAAAATAAAAACTAAGCATACCTCCCTTTCCAAGATCAAAAGGAAAGTTTCTTGCATCTTCTTCTTCATGAGATAAATAATGGTGCCAAGCATGTTGCTCTTTAGATGGAATACTTGATAGATCAGACCTAGTTCTTGGTACCTCAAATGTTATTCTCTCAAGTGGACCATATTAAAATAGGTCTATAATGTAAAATTATTCCTCTTGTACTTCATACTTCATATTTTTTCCCACTCTTCATCTCATGATCAACTTTCATCTTCTTTGTAGGCCTGACTTCAAGAGGAATGGTTTCTTATTCCTTGGAATGTTAAGGAAAATAGAAACCTGTATTAACTTCCATAGGCTAATGTGACTTTTCTATTACTCTTCTATGACATTTTAGACAATGTCATCTTGATCATATATAACATGTTGGATAATGTCATCTTGTTCATCATCACTTGTAATCATCTCTAATGAAATAGTAGACCCCTTGAGAGACTCAAACTCATTGCAAATGTTTTCAAAATACTACCACATGTCCTCATCCTATTTTTTATCAACATCATGAAGGGGAACAATAATATAATTTCCTTCATCTTCTTCCCTAGAATCCAAAAGGATTTCATCTAAGACTTCATCTTCAACATAAGGTAGGCATTCTTCATCATCAACAAAACAAGAAGACTCAACACAAGGGCTAACTTATTCCTCATCATTTCAGACCTCTTAAATACTCCCAAGTTGTATATCCACTATCATGATCTGATCTTTCTTTTTAATGGATACAAGATCTTCCATCTCCTTCTCCTTTTTGGTGATGTCATGAATAGGCATCTTGAAATCTAGTGACCTATCCCAATGAGGTTGCCAATGAGTTACACTTTCTTCAAACAAGAGTTATGAATTTTCCTCAACTAAATGCACCTATTTGGTTTCCCATACCATAATTCCATAAATAAAAAGGGTGATGGGGTGAGGACAAGATGAACTAGTTGGTGGAGGTGGAACATAGGGCTCAAAATCAAATTGAGAATGCATTATAGGGGATTATTTTGGGAGCTCTTAAGGAAGGGGAGGTAGAACTTGGGATAATATTACTTGGTTATCTTCCTTCCACTTAAAAATCAATTAATTCACATCTAATTAAACTTGGGAACTCTCTTGAGGGAGGTTAGATGGGGTGTGTTTAGGCATAAGATCTTTTTATATGTCTAAACCTTCCATCACACCTTGACTTAACAACTTCATCCTTGACTCCAACTATTCAATTTGAGTGCATAAGTTCTCTTAGAAAATTATTTCTTAAAATTCATAAGCATCATCATGAGGATAAAAAATTCAAGATGGCTAACATGGAAAACATGAGGTATCTTCTTGAGGAAGGGTGGGAGGGGATTGTAAAAGATCAACTTCATTCTCAACTTCACACTCCTTATCAATGCTTCTATCCTCTTTCTTTGCCAATTATTCTATTATATTATTCTAGCATAGGACATTAATATTATAAGTCTTCTCTTGAGGTGGTGATGTAATTTGAGGAGTAGGTGAAGTGTTCATGTAATTTGGAATCTCCTTAGGCTTGGATTCTCCATTTTATCTCCAAATTAGAATATCATATCTAGAGGTCACTCCTTGAGATGGAGATGCAATACGAGAGGGAAATGAGGGCTTAAATTCCACTTCCTTTACTACTAACATGGACTACTGCATATGCATATTATCCAAATCAATCTACCTATCGAGATTATCTTCAAACACAAGGTTTCTCCTTTTAAATCTCTCTTCCAACTGATGGGGAAAATGATGACTTTGGTAAGATTGATTAGGATCATGAATAGGGGTCATATAGGACTGATTTAAACCTTGTTAAAGTGGATATGAAGGCTGATAGGTTTGGTGATGCTTCCTGTCATGAATTCTTAGCCTATCCTCTAAATAAAAAACCAAGCCACTCACATATAGTATCTCACTTGTGAGCCTTTGCCAATTAGCTCTCTCAATAGGTTCCCACTCTCTTTTAACTAGATATAATACATCTCTTACATTATGAATAATATGATGAGGAGCCTCTTAAACACATACCCTTTTATTATCAAGATCTAACATGTACATCTCATAACTCAACAACATTTGCTTGAAGGTGGAAATGGATTGACTTGAGAAGTGGCTAGGTTGAGTAGGGGGGAGAAAGACATTAAGAATTCTAGCTATAGGATCAATACAATTCATGAATGGGCTGATGCACTTCATTATAGGGTTTATTAAAAAAAAATTCTTGTTGATAGGGAATGGCACAAGCTTGAAATGTCTCACCAACTTGTGTAAAACAATACTCCATACCAAGGTCAGCCATGAAACTTCATTAGGAATAAAGAACATAAAAATAATGATCATCAAAAATCTTCGAAAGGAATACTTTGGTTGCTTGAATAGTAGATGTAACTTTGGAGCCACCATTCATGCTTAGATATATGCCTCTAAAGGTTGATTGTTGAAAGACAACATCAAAAATATTATAACTTCTTAGACCAAGAGTCCCACCAAGCATGCCAAAAACTATTTTCACTTGGATTTTTACCCTTTGAGGATATGTATAAGCACTCCTCATCAAAGTGGAAAAATTGAAACCCCTCAAGGCTTGTGAATAGCCTAAGGATGAGGTAAATCTCTAGATAGGGCTAGCTCCCTTGATGTACCACTTTGGATTTCAACTACACCTAAACTTATAGGGGGAAAATGAGAGAGATAACTAAAAGCAAACTATTATAAGGGAGGTGATACACCAAATAAAATTATGATTTCCAACAAGCAACATGTTACGCATGAGAATAAATGACTAACCAAACATACACTCATTCAATCTGCATCTTCTCACATCAATGTTACATTATGAGGCTATGGATGAATGTGCAAATCTAGGAGGACTAGACAATAGGTCTTGATTGGCACTAGTGAATATAATATCTCACTCAATCTTGGAATTTACTATAACACTTCACATGCCCTACAAGAAGAATCTTTCCAACTATAAATAGGGTGAAATAATGAGACAACATGCTAAGGAATACATATTCTTCACTAAGTAAGATCCAACATACAAGTAGAACATGCTACTAATAGTCATGAATAGGTAAAAAATAAGTAGTATTATTGGTAAAATGGTATGCATATGTGCAGGGCTTCACCATACGAAGGTGGAACATAAGTTATAATGTCCAAAATGGCTAGTTATTATAGAACTTGAGAGAGAGAGAGAGAGAGAGAGAGAGAGAGAGAGAGAGAGAGAGAGAGAGAGAGAGAGAGAGAGAGAGAGAGAGAGAGAGAGAGAGAGAGAGAGAGAGAGAGAGAGAGAGAGAGAGAGAGAGAGAGAGAGAGAGAGAGAGAGAGAGAGAAAGAAGTCTAAGGGTCATAAGGACACTTTTAAAGATGAGAGAATCAATTAATTATGCATGATAAGAGGATATGGGACAAACCATGTAAGGTAAGAAGGAACAAGTAGCTCTCCAAGTTATGAAACTCTTGTAAAGTGTCATGAAACTCCTCATTCTGGCTTAGAATACTACTTTCATGATTTGGAACTATTTGAACATCCCAAAAATAATTAGGGATAGGTATTATGCTTAGGATGAAGGGGAAATATTTTTTACATTCCTATCCATGAATTA
Source organism: Torreya grandis (assembly GCA_037957365.1). Classification (NCBI taxonomy): domain Eukaryota; kingdom Viridiplantae; phylum Streptophyta; class Pinopsida; order Cupressales; family Taxaceae; genus Torreya; species Torreya grandis. The sequence continues at coordinate 544,246 of JARHVA010000314.1, forward strand.
GTTTTAGTCTTGGTCATATGGAATAATCTAGGAATGAGCCATCATCATCTATAGTCTAAAAAACTCTTCCTTCATGTACCCTACACACTTGGCTTCTAAATAGGCATCAATTTTCCATGAAAATCCATGGGAGGGAGTGTATAACACATTTCAAGACCCTCCATAGACTTATAATCATCAAGGACATCTTAAAATTACTTTCACTTGGAGTTTTCACACTTCTCACCTTCATGTTCACTATGCTAGTTTTGATTAGCTAAGATGAAATTGTTTGTTTTCACATGTAGGAGTATTTTCAAAGCATGAAATGACTATAGGTAGTTATAAAAATCCTATATATTTCTCCAAAAATTGATTTCATCTCTTTAAACCTCTTGTACCCTACATAATACATTAAATAGTCAAAAGAACCCTATTTTACACCCTATCTATACAATTCCATAAAACTTAAAAGAATGGAAGGGACCCTGAGTGAGTCTTTTTCAAGTTTCAATCCTTGTTTTGGTCAAATTGGTCCATTATAGTAGCTTTATATCTTCATATTCACAATCAAGTCATTGAAAGGGTTTTGAGTGTTTTCTGCTCTTAAGGTTTGTTCATGAAGCTCTGACATTGTATTTTCAAAATAATTCCACAAATTCATAGTTCAATACCTTCATAAATTTATCTAAACTCCTTTGGCCTCCATGCAAACCCTCCAAGAATATGTGATCATTTGAACCTATCCTATCGAGCTCTTTCCTCCATTCCAATAGGCTTGAGTTGTCATTAAGTCTAAAAATGGCTTCCTTTGTGCCTCTCTACAATTTTAAGTCTTAAAAACATCTTCATACATCCTATAAACATGTTTCAATAGGTTTAAATTCATGTCTAAAGCAGATAGTAGGGCTACCAACACCCTTTGTATTTTAGATCATCCTATTAAGATTATTTGAATTCCAATGGCTCATGCACCTCTATTATGACCCTAAAAACATGATACAATTAGTTGGAAATCTCATTTAGATCTAAAAGTGAAGGTGATTTCTTTTTTGGATTCTTGGATAAAACCCTACCCTTAGGCTTGACTACAAATTTAAGAGTATGGAGCAACCTTTTGAGTTTCACCTTTATGTACTTTTTTTATCATGTTGATATGGATTTATTATAACTCCAAATACCTCTCCTAAATGTCTAAATAACTTTACGTTCTCCTTATCAACCTCCCTTTTTAAATCTTGCTAGCCTATGCACAAGGGGAAACACCCTCTATTTGAGACAAAATAGAGGGTACTTCCATTATTATCCCAAAAAAATAGATATTTTAGGTAATTATACAATTTTTGAGGATCTATCACATAAAAAAATCAACCTTTGATCATGTGATTTGACCCCAAAAACCTCATCAAATTCTAAGGAAAGTTTCTAGGCCAAAGGATTGTGTAGTGTTTAATACCATGGGCTATGAACTAATTTTTTGTGTCTCCTCTTTTTCATAATATCCCATATGATAGTTACATGATACTATTTAGTGATTATGAATGTGTTTTTAACTTTAAAATCACTTCAACTCCTCATATACTCGCTTTCATACCTTGCATGGCTTGGACTGAGTTTCTTGTCTGACTATGTTTATTATGTTCTTCTTCAAAAGTGTCTCTTGTAGGCTTTATTTTCATTATTTTATCTTAAATATATTTTATAAGAATTATTTATATCATATAAGATCATTAATCCATGGTTTAGACCCTTTTTCATCTCTTTACCCTCAATTCATGTTCAAGACTGTACCTTCAGTTGTAGGTACATACAGGGCTTTTGGGAGGTCTATGTAGCTTTATTTTACACTATTTTTAGCTTATGAAGTTGATAATTATCTTAATATATGTGATCACATGATTTTATAATCATTATAATATCCCTTTAACTCTTCATGTGCACTTTGAGCTCTTAAACTGAGTCCTTCCCTATTCTAATTGGGAATTATGCCAAGTTGACTAATGTAGGTGCATATGGCTTTGGTTTACCTTGGTTATGATGTTTAAATTGATATTTTTAATCCATTAAGGTCATATAAACATTAATATACACTTGATTTTAAATTTATCTTCCTAAAACATCACCAAAACACCCATACCATTCCCTATCTATATTCTCAGCTATAGGTGGATATTTTCCCTAGGAAGGGACACCTATAAGTGTCTAAGAGGCCTAAAATACTATATAAACATAATTTTGATGATACTCATGATATTTTTTATACCATTCCATCAATGGAATCATCCTGGTCATGAGTGAATGCATTATTTATCTTCAAGATGTCAATTGTCATTCACACCTCTAAACTTGTAGAGATGAAAGCAAGAATTTAGTGTTTTTAGAGGCAATTTTGAGCCCTTAAATATCCACCTTAAAATTTTAAATTGACTTCCAATCTCTACAATTACTTTATCCCATTATGAGACTGCAATTTTTGATCATAATTTTGCATCAAATTCTTTTGAAAACTTATAATAAAATATCTACAAAAATCCAAGATGCTCTCTTTTTTTCATTTTGGGGGATTTAATCCCTAAACCTATAGTCATTACCCTATAGAATGGTATCCACACCTTAAACTAAAAAATTTACTTCAAAAAGGTCTTCCATAGTCAAATTTACCTTATATGTCATCAATAAGGTTTTATCATGCTTCAAATTCATCATACAGGTACCTCGTCCCTTTGTTAATGCCACCTGTATGTGGATATCTTCATGTATAGGTAGTGAGCATCATACTTGATACTAATGGTTACTAGACATGTCTCAATACCCTCAAATTAACTCACCACAATTCAAAGGTATTGAGGCCACCACCAAAGCTTTCATCTTATCATGATGTCATCATTATATGCATGTGTGTGCACCTTGAAATATATGCAGGGAGTGAATAGTGAAATGACCCCTATACCAAGGAAACTACATTCATAGTTACTTTTTTTCTTACTAACTATATTTAAATGGAATACTAATATATTTAATATCTCTAGGTATACTCACACACTTCACTTCAACCTTTGAAAACTTTCAAGCACTTCTAGGAGTAGATTCCAATGCTAGACTATATGAATATGTTGTTTTTGACTGCAACAGTCCCCTCTTCTTGAAAAGAAAAAGGAATTTATTGATTATTTATACTATGAAAGTGTATTAAACCTTTTAATACCATATTCATGACTCCCATGAATGTTTTAAAGGATTTAACCTAGCTCCCAAGCTAATTGTGTATTATAGTCTTTAAGCAAGCTAGTTGCATGATGCTTTGTGACTGTAACTCATAGAAAATTTAATTATAGAATGAGATTTTAAAGTGAAGGGAATCATTAGATCATTTAAAACATGAAAAATTACTTATAAAAACTCTCTAAAACCATGAACAAGCATGAAGTTCCTTAAAATGGTGAAAACTACCTATAACTCAAAAAGGTCTATCTTCTTCCAACTTTGAGCTACTTGAATCATCCAAACACCTTGAAAAGTGAAACAAAGGATGTCAAAAATTATGGGACATAGTCAACATCATTTATAACTAGTGTCAGCAAGTATATTGTATATAAATTCTCAAACCAAGGTAGAACCTATAGGGTACATAGATTAGAAACTAGAAAAATATAATTAACTTCATGAGGATGGTTCATAATGTATAGGCCATAATTATTCAAAATATTGTAATGTAAATTAAGGTATATAAGTTTAATTTCACCTCCCTAAGGCATTTGATATAAAACCTCCTCTACTAATTGTACCAAGTACAAACCTAAAGATTGGTTTTATGTGCCTAAAAGGGTGAAAAAGGAGTAGAATGGTTTTATCCAATTTTTGACACTTCTAGAGCATGTAAAGCATTGATATGGATCTAAGGAATTTTAAGAGTCATTACATGACTTTATCCCATGTGGCACACTTCCCCATGGGTTTTATAAGTGCCAAACTCACCTTTTTACCCAAGAAAATTGCTTTCTTTTGAAGAACATGCCACTTTTAGTTACCAACAATTGATTAAGACATATGGGAATACATGGAATGTGACATAACATTTTGACACTTTCACACTTCCCAACACATCTGTATAAGTCATTAAATGCCCCTTTTTGACCTAAAAATGAATCCTAAGACTAAAAGGATTAAAAATACTAAGGACCAAGGCCAATATAACATTAAATGACATAAATAAACCTATAATACACATTTAGACATAATATATTACACCCAAAAACACCTAAAAATCAATTTTTTACCTATAGGGGTCCCAATTTGACCTTAAAGTCAAATTTGGTCAAAAAAACCAAAACCACCTAAGGAAATATTGAATAATTATTTACATGTTTGAAACATAAAAATAGGTCAATAGGAGAATTATAAGCCATAACCAACTAGATATTTGTTATCAAGTCAATATAAGGGTTTTGAGAGAGTTTTGACTAGTTTCACTTCTTAAAAATCATCAATAAAGGATTTATACTCATATTAAAAATCAATGCTAGGAAAATAAATATAGGGACCTTCCCTAACTTCCATGAAGTTATCAAGCTCTCATTAAAATTTTGTGCATGCCAACGAAATAAGGAATCTCTTCTCAAGTCTGCAACACCCCATTCTATACACATAAGGAATCTTATAATAAGTTTTCATGCTTTATCCTTCATATATTAACTTTAAACTTTGTACACACACTTAATATGACCTCTAAAACCTATTTAAATGATTTAATATCTATGGCATTGTTAAAAATTATCTTGAACCCTCATTAGGCCACTATGGGTCACTTTAAATACTAGGCCTTATACTGCCAGTCATATTTAGACTATGATCATGCCTTGAAACCTCTTGAACTATATTAAACACTCTAAAATCATTCCATATGATGTCATAATAGGATAATACACTACCAACCTTGATTATATAGGTCTTTTATGGCTCAAGTTATCATGCAACTAGGCCTATACCATTTCACTAGGTTCTTCAAATAAGGATTTATGAACTCAACATCAAGAAAAATAATGACAACATAGAATGAAATCAATGATAACTTCATGCATAACTTATAACACATTATCAAAAATATTCCCCTTTGTCATTGATGGAACCTACTCAGAGAGACTTCTCTTACGTGGAAACATCTTAATATAGATTAATCTCAATGAAGATTAATCTCCCTCTTTGACATTAAAGACAATCACTTACTTGTAATAACACTTCAATATACAAAAATAAAATATGATGTCATAAAACTCACCCTTTCATATTGCATATCTTAGATAGCTTCTTCTTGACAAATTTAAATGACTCCCCCTTTGACTTCATAGCTTGTACACTTATTTTCTATTCTTGGAGCTAAAACACTCTACATCAGCTCCCCCTAAACACTTTTTCTTGATTATTGGCTACTAGGAACTGGAATCACACCTAAATCCTATCTTATATGTTCAAAAGTATCATTTGGAAGAGGTTTAGTCAAGATATCTATAATTCAATCCTTAGTAAACACAAATTCAAACTTAATGCTTTGTTCACTCACCTATTCTCTTAAGAAATGCTACTTGATAAGAATATGTTTTGTCCTTGAATGCAAGACATTATTATTTTAAACACTTATGAAACTAGTATTATAATAAAGAATAGGAATATAGCCATCAAACTACACCTTGTAGTTTATCAAGGTTTGTCTCATCCAAAACACTTGATTACAACAAAAGGTTTTTGTAATATACTCAACTTCACAAGTATATAAAGCTACTAAAGGTTATTCTTGATTTACCATGAGACTAGACACTTACCTAAGATTAAGGATCCTTGACTAGTGTTCTTTTTATCATCTAGACTCCTGGCATAATCTACATCTTAATAGGCTACTAGATTAAAAAAATTACTCCCTAGGCACCATAAATCATATTCCAAAGTTCATTTGAGATACCTAAGTATACTCTTGACTTCTTATGGGTAAATTTCCTTAGGATCTACTTTTTATCTTCCCACAAGACCTACTATTTACATTATATCTATTTTAGATGCAATAGTATACAAAAAAACTCCTAATCATGGATCTATATTTTATTTGATTAACCCTTGAGGATTAATCCTCCTTGGTTAGCTTACATATTGTAACCATAGGTGCAATTATATCCTTACAATATTCCATGTCAAAATTCTTTAACATCTATTTTATATACTTGACCTATGAAATGAACATCCCTTTTTTAGTTTGACTAATTTGAAGTCCAAGAAATAAGCATAGTTATTCAAGCATAGACATCTCAAATTATGAATTAATGACCTCTGTAAAAGCCATGGTCATGTTTTCATTAGTTCCACCAAAGATAATATGATCCACATAGACTACCAGTATTAACTAATGATCATTTTTAGTTTTGACATATAGGTTACTATCAACAAATCATCTCTTAAACCCTTGGTCCAAAAGGTACCTATCAAGTCTAGAATACCAATCTCGAGGGGCTTGCTTTAAACCATAAAGGGCCTTATTCAACCTTAAAACATGATCCTTGTTATCAGTCAATAGAAAAACCTTATGTTGTTTGGTGTATACCTCTTTTTCTAAGTTTCCATTTAGGAAGGTTGACTTGACATCCATTTGGTACATCTTGAATCCTTTGAAACCTGCATAGGAAATAAACATCTTAATGGCCTCTAACCTTGATATAGGAGAAAATGTTTCTTTAAAATACACTACTTCTACCTAAGCATATCTTTAGTACACAAGTCTAGATTTGTTTCTAGTGACCTCTCTAATCTCATTCAATTTATTCTTGAAAACCCATTTTGTACCAATGATGTTTTTGTCTTTATGTCTAAGTACTAACTACCAAGTTTCATTCTTCTCAATTTGATTTAGCTCCTCATTCATTTATTATAACCAAAACTTATATTCACTTGTTTCTATATATTTTTTAGGTTCGAATTTTGAAATTAAGGCAACATCACTCACCATTCTTTTCCTTGTTTATATACATGCACTTTTGTTTCCAATGATCTAAGATTCAGGATGATCTTTTTGAATTTTCCTAAAAGGAACCTTTGATAACTTTCTTTCCTCACTCTCATATTAATTATAATCTATATTTATCTCTCCTTAATCATTATTTTACTAAGAAATGGATTATTTATCTCATTAACTTTCACATTTGTGCTCTCCACTATCTTTTGTAACCTTTAATTATAACATATGTAGGTACCACTTACTGATGAATATCTTAAGAAGAAACCTTCATCATATGTTGAATCAAAATTACCTAGGTCCTCTTCATCTCTCTTAATATATAATTTACTCCCAAAAACCTTGAAATTTTCAACACCTACACGTCTACCATTCCATAATTCATATGGAGTCTTATCACCATTGATCCTAATCTAACCTATGTTTGAAGTGTAAATTGTAGTACTCACAACTTCTCTTGAATAACCATCTAATAGCTTGAAATAATTTAACATGATACTTACCATATCTTGGACTTTTCTATTATTCCTCTCAACCATTCCATTCTATTGAGGTGTTTTAGTAGCTGAGAATTGTCTTCTTATGCCACTAATCTCAAAAAACTCATCAAACTCATTTAACCAAAAATCTTATCCTTTATCATACCTAAGACACTTTATCTTCACATTAATTTCATTTTCAACAAAATATTTGGAGGTTTTTAACTTACCTATGGATTATGACTTCTCCATTAAGAATGTTACCCAAGTCATTCTTTTGAAATCATCTATAAGCAAAATAAAGTATTTGTCTCCTTGAATACTTTAGATCCTTATACGTCCACATAGATTAGTATATATTAGTTATAAAGGTATATTATTGGAATACTCCTTAGACTTGAATCTTCTCTTATTTTTCTTACCAAGTTGACATGCCTTGAAAAAAGCATATTCAAGTTTAGAGATTTTGGGCATATTCTTCACAGATCCCTTAGAGCTGATCTTGACTAGATTGTCAAAGTTTATATGACCTAACCTCCTATGCCATAGACAACTCTCATATACCTTTCTCATGAAGAATTTCGATTTTTTGATCTCATTTATTACATAGAGATAGTTTTTTGATCTATTAGCTTTGGAAATAAATCCTCCTAATTTAGTTCTTCTTATCTCACATCCTTTTTCATAAAATCTTAACGTATGTCCTTGGGTGAATATTTGACTCACACTCAAAATTTTATGTTTTTTTACATCTACATATAACACATTTTCTATTTTGGTCTTCTCATTATCCAAGCTCAAATCACCTTTCCAAACTATGTTAGTAAATGTGTTAACCCCAAACCTTACTGAACCAGTGGGATTCTTCTTCAAAGTGATGAATTTACTTTTATCTCCTATCATGTGAGTTGAACAACCATTGTCTATGTACCATTTCAAATCTTCATCTTGAGTGTGAAAAGTAGTTTGGGCTATCATATATTCTTCCACTCTATCTTTATAGTTCTTTTCTATAGGTTATGTTTTATTGATCCATTCTTTAGTGTCATGAATCCATAACTTCTCAACATGATTGGTTTTCTTTATATATTTTGTATTGCACTCTCTTGAAATATGTACTCTTTTGTTACATCTATAGCATATAATTATTTTTCTCAATATATAGTTGACAAATTTATGTCCAAAATTACCATAAGAGAAACAATAACTCATGAAGGAGTTCACATACTATGATTGTTTGACCTTGTTTTTATTTTTATGAAGATAGGATGAAATAGTATTTCCTTTAACATCTCCTGATAGAGGAAGGATCTTCTTGACATATTAATTCTTGAATTCAAATTTGGTAGCTTCTACATAGGTCTTAATTAATTTAGTTTCATCATTCCTTGACTGATTAATGTCTATTAGAGTCTAAATTTTTTTGAAATCCTTTTTTTATTATTCGAAGCCAATACATATCATGTCATGAAAGTATCTTTGACTATGTAGGATATTGATAATCTTTTTAGTACTTTCCTCATACTTCTGGTAAGTCTTTAACTTGATAACATCTTGATCAATTTATGCCTTTAAATTATTTATTTTCAATATAATTTGGGTATATTCTTCTATGTGATCCTTATCTTTTTAAAAACATTCATAATTTGTTTTTTTTACTATGGGTAGATTCTGATGGAAATCATAGAAAACAATTTCATTTCCAAGATCCACATTTATGTTCCAAAGATCTTCCTTAGACTGTTAGGTCTGATCAAGGGACCAAGATTTGATACAAATTATTAGATATGTATTAACTAAGAGTGTGGGTTAATTAGTGTGAAAACTCCCATTTTATTTTCATATATCATTTACTTATCAATCAAATAGATCTAAAGATATAGCAATTCATAAGCAATCATTCATATCAGCAAGAAGTGAAAGCACACTACATGAGCACAAGATCTATGTGAGAAACCCTCTATGGTAAGAAAAATCAATAATGAAAAAATTATACTATTATAATATAATAATTTAATCTCACTTTTAGTGAGGCACCATCCCCAAAAGGAGAACCAACCCCTCACTAGTCAAACACCAATTCAACTAGTGCTTTTAGAAAGATTCAACCTACAAGGAGGATCCAACCCCATAGTAAACCAAGACACAACTTAGATAACTTGAATATATGATAATACTTGGACACATTTTTATTATTAAATTTATTTTTACCTCATTTTTTAATCTTCTCACACTTATTTCTTATTCAAACAACCTATTAGGCTTTTTTGCTCAATTAGCCCTCTCTTTGGAAGAATTAGGTCAAATGACCTTGATAAAAACATATAGAAACATAGTTATATTTTCATGTAATATTAATATCATATATTTTATTATATTAAATTCCTTAACTTATTCTCAAAAACTATATATCCTTTTCTCAATAGCTCAATACTCTAACTAGTCAAAATAGGCTTATTAGGCCTTGACTTTATACTTAATTCTTTCCCATACCCATATTGGTTAGCCAGAAACCTCACCATACTTGGATTATGATTTAAATAGATCAATACACATGTTTAAAAATTGAAACAAATATTACATATGTCGGTCATTACCCTTAAAGGCCAAAACAACCATTAGGCCTAATAGAGACCTAATGTAATTAGGCCTTCCTTAGGAACATGTTTCACTTAGACCTCCTTTGAATACTTTGAGCCTTAAAAATGGATTAAAAAATTAATATTTAATTTTAATAGACAAATAATAATATATCCTTATGTATTCAACATCATTTTTCTCTTTTCACTCCCTGAACCATTCAATTAGGTCTACTCACCAATAGGCCTTGTCATTACTAGAAAGTTTGTCTTATGAATTTGAAACATATACACAAATTTTACACATAACCTAAACATAAAATAATATTATTAGTATATTTATGAGTTTAAATAATTCCCCAAATTATTTTTCCTTCACCACATAGTCTAAGAGGCCTCAAGAACACTCCTACAGATGGCTTACTCAGAACCACCAAACACAGTTAAGAAATAGTCAAAAACATTTAACTCTATATACTTTAAAAGGGAATTCAAATGATAAAAAATAAATTAAAATTATATTATTATACATTATTAACACATTAATTATAATTTCATCCTCCAAATTAGTGCAGTGTGACTCATAAACATCATTTTCACATATACACATAAAGTTGCCTGTAACACCAAAAACACAGTCAAGAAAATCAAGTCACAAAACATATTTGTAAAAAATTACATGATATTAAAATGGGTTTTTTTTTAAATTTATATTTATTATATAATATTTTAAAATATATATTTCATGTTAATATATCAATATTAGTCTTACAAACCAATCTTACTACACTCTACATAAACTTTATTGTGTTAGATATACCAGTTTCATGGCAACTTTTTGCTTGAGTATAGGAATCATAAACACTTATACACAAATTGGATGGTAGTAATAAATATTTAATAATTATCCCATTAATTTTTATCCATCCCTAGTCCTCTATAACCAATCCCTAATCTCATTCTCATTCTTGCCTAGTTTTCTCACTGTTTTGCGTATTAATCCTATTTAGCGATAGGCTAACTTCCATGATTGATTTAGCACATTTTTGTTTTAAAAATTTTTTAGAAAAAATTCATGGGAATAAAATATAATTCTTACACATCATCTTTCATCCATTTTTATGCTTCGACCTGGTCAACCTTACCTGCTATATCAAAAAATTTGAAAACAAGGGTTTTCTTGTAGCGTTTACTCACTATCATGACAAATCAAAACTACCTAAGGAAACCTTGAAGAGTATTTAGATGTTAAAAAAATAAAAATAGGTAAAAATTACCATTATTATCCTTTAAAAACTAGATATTTTTTATTGGTTCATTATAAGGGTTTTGATAGGTTTCACTTCTTAGAAATTGTTCATAAAAGATTGCCCATCATATTCAAAACTAATGCCATAAAAATAAATATAGGTACCTTACACAAATTCCATTAATTTATAAGTCTATCATTAAAAAAAATTATGTTACAATTAGTATGATAAATCTCTTCTCAGGTCTACAACATCCCATTCCTGCACATATGGAACCTTATCACAAGTTTTCATGATTTCTCCTTCAGAGATTGACTTCAAACCTTATCCACACAATTAAAATGACATATAAAACCTATATAAATTATATCAATAGGTATTTATTCCTTTTAAATATCCTTTACCCCTCATTATGCCACTTTTCATACTAGGCCTTATACTTCTAGTCATACTTAGACTATGATCATGCCTTGAAACCTCTTGAACTATCTTCAACACTCCAACCTCATGTCTTATGACCTCATAATAGGTTTATACAATAAAAAACTTGATTATAAAATTATTTTATGGCTCAAATCATCATTCTATCAAGCCTTTTCCATTTCACTAGGTTCCTTAAATAAGGCTTTATGAACTCAACATCAAGAACAACAATGACAACACAGAATGGCATCAATGACACTTACATGACATCAATGAAAAATTAATGCATACCTTATAACACATTCCAAACATGCACATATTTTAATAGGGTTGTAAAATAATATACATCTTACATGATTTTCACTATAGTGGTCTTTAATGAATAATGGCTCAGTGATGATCCATCGTGGAACTCTTCTAAGATCCTATTCACCTGATTCGACTCTATGTATCGTAAGAGAACTCTATTAATGTCTCTTATAGAAATGATACAACTTTTAATCACATAAGTAATGGATTATAATATAAATTTTTTTCACTTGTATTTTTTCAAACCTTATGGATGTACTTTAGTCTGAAGGAAGATCCTCATAATCTCAATGTAGCTTGACAAGGCACATTGGTCTTCTGATTAGCTCTCATGTAGATGAAGAACTATGCACTCTTGGCTATTCACTTCTTTTGATAGTTTATAATATATTTATTTTCCTCATACCATATTAGTTATATGGATATCTCTATTTTATTAAATAACCTTTATGAACTAATCATATCTCTTCTCATCGATTTCCTTATTGAGTAATAACTCCTTTATATTCAACTATGAGACCATAAATTGGATCTTGTTATTTGATAACATATACCTAAATATATTGAACAGTTTTATTAACAAAATGGTATGATTATATATAATATTTTATTACAACTCATAATCCTTGAGCATCTATCTAAAAAAGGCAATAGGCTATTCCAGTTGATCATTATTCCGTTTCACAAGAATAATTGAGATGCCTTCAACTTCACCAAATACGTAGATGATGAAATCCTTACTATAATATGGGTTTATCAACAAAGGAGCCTCTACTATGGAATGTTTTATGTACTTAAAACTAATAAAACCCTATTAGGTCCAACTAAACACATCACTCTTCTTGAGCATTATTGTGAGTGGCTTAACTAGAGTTGTAAAACTTGGCACAAGCCTTATAATAAAGTTTATTTTCCCTAAAAAACTTTGGAGAACCTTATTTTTAATTAGGAAAGAGATAAATAGAATGGCCTTAACTAATTTGGGATCAATTTCAAGTCCTTCTTTGGAGATGATGTGTCCCAAAATTTTACCTTCATGTACTATGAGTATGCACTTGCTTAGGTTCAAAGAGATCTTGAACTTTCAACATCTTCTAAAGACTTGTTCTAGGTGACCCAAATAATTTTGTCAATGATTGAGAAAATATTTATGTCATCAAGGTAAACCAATATTATGTTTTTGAGGAGTACTTTGAATGCCATGTCCATGTACCTATGGAAGTATCTCCTATATTTGTTAAACTAAAAGGCATCCTTTAGTATGTGAAGGTACCCCAATTAATGGTGAATGTATTTTTGAATTCATCACACTCCTACACAAGTACCTATTTATATCCTAAATAACCATATAGTAGTGAAAATAGTTATTCCCTATGACTATTTATAGAATTTGATCCATTTATAAAAGGAGGTAGTTGTTTTTGAGGGATTATTTACTTAGGTCCTTGAATTATATGCACAAGTGGATCTATCCATTCTTATTACACACTAAGACTAGGTTGGCCACCCATGAGGAATGTTTTATTGGAAATATTATGTTGTCCTTGATGAGATTTAAGAGTTACATCCTAATTAAGGGCTCAATATCTAGATTATTTGGCCTCTTCTTCTACCTGATTGGTTTCATATTATGGTCAAACTCAATAATATGTTAGGTTAATCCTAGATCAAAGTATATGAGGTATATATAAATCCATTCAAATATATCATCATACCTTATTATTATCCCAATTATTTCTTTGAATTCATATTAGGAGCATAAATTACCAGCTTTCAAGAGCTTGTCATTAGATCTATCCTTTGGATTGAAGATTTCATCCTTCACCATCATGTTTCTCTTCTCACCTTTTAGATAGTCATCAGAATTGAAGATGTTTTCTAGCATGACTAATCCCCAAAGCATCTTATTTCCCTTTCGTTGAATGATTTTATCTTTATATTGAGCTTAGATTTAGGGTTGGTTATTATCATATAACTTAGATTTATCCTGTAGGAATTTGATGATTTTTTCATCACTCTCAAAGACCTACCAATTATTTACATTGTATGAGATTGTTAGTCTAACTAATTGTCTTGTGAACTATTTAAACACATTATTTATACTATACAGGAGGTCATATTTTCCACCCATGGTTTCAATCCTATCAACATCATCATTATGAACCCTTATTATGTAATGGATATTAAAATCATCAAACAATTTGATCATGTCCCATGCCTTATGTTTGTAAATTATAGTAAACTATTTTTGGACATGTCCACTCTAACCTAGTTTACCACTAGTTCATTGTCTTTAATATTTTTTAACACATTTATTTTTTTCTTATTCACTAATTAGAGCCTTGGATGAGTGCCTCATATTTGGAAACCTTATTTTTATATCCAAACTATAATCTAAATACATGGGAATATTTCTCATTTTAAGGGGAGACCATCACAACATCAGCTCCTATGCCATTTTTGTGTTGGGAGCCATCAAGATATAAATTCCATATGCCTTAAAATTATTATTATTTATTTACAAGGCTAGGTAATAAGGTGTCCTAGATAATGTAATATGTGCCTAGCCATGTTTCCTCTGCATTGTCATATAGATTACACTCATAATGCTCACATGTCCATTCATCAAGTAAGTCATCTGAGACCTCTTCAAGGGGTGTGGCATTATGATAAAGAATTAAATATTCTTTTTGTTTGAAAAAATTATAGTTTTCATTAACTAGGCTAGGATTATATGGCTCTAGGTGATTCTTCACAATAGGCTTGACCTTGATGGTCACTTTGGTCCATATCTAGTTTTGAGTAGCATGTGAGACCAATCTAAGGATATATATCTTCCCACCTTCATATTGAAATTTCAAGAGAGGCATATATCAAATTAAGGGGGTAAGCAAATGAATTTAAGGTCCTATGCAATGGAAATGCTTATACATGCATGTAGAGTAAGACTCAGATTATTAATAATTATCATAGTTCTAATCATTATTTCATCCAATTAGATGACCCATTTTGAGATGGGATAATATATTATACCTATCATGTCTTTTATTTTACTTAGTATCATTGAGATAATCATGCCTTAATATATCATACAATTATGTCTAAGATGTTTATCATTGATCAAAGAGATGTAGAATGGGGGTGACTTGCTATTTTTTTAAATTCTTCCTTAAGTTGACATAGACATAAGTGAATAGTAGGTGCATTATGTGATGAATCATTAGGTTAGAATATTATTCTACCATCTTATATCAAATTCCTTTGGGAAGGAATAACAAGAGCATCCCACATGAAAATGTTCATTCCATCTTCGTCATCTCCTTAACTATGTTAAAGGGGATCTGAGTCCCTTTAATCTATGCATTTTACATTTTAGTAGCACTTGTACATGAGTCTAGGGATAGATTTATTTCTACACAACCTAATTGTTTCATATTAAAGGTTGTACATTTTTTTTGACTTTTGCATCTATGTATTAAAATTAGAGCATAGATGTTGAAGGTGCTAGAAAAGAAGGTTCATTTACCATTATTCTCTTTCTAAATATTAATTTAAAATTAAATGGGTTTCTTCTTGTGCTTATAAATTCATTCTAATTCACATAATTTAATTCAACCTCATACCAATTTAAAAGTGTGGATATGTCTTTCTCTTACATTCATGTATGTGGTTCCTCCCTTGGTTGATATGAAATAGATGGAGGCTCCTAGGGGTTATGCATTATGCATCATAGGTGCCTCATTCATCACTTTTTTCATGAACACAACCAGATCATGTGTATAATCACTAAATTATTAATGGGATTCCTCCATTATAGGGAATAAAGGGTTGATTTCTATACACAACCATGAAATAAATAGGTAATAATCTTCCTTTATGCATAGGGAATCGACCAAATAGAGGTGTATACTTAGCTCTAGGATAATGTCATATTGAATCGATATCCCTTCTAATAGGACACAAATATTATCTAAATCTACTTCTTCTAGAAACTATAGGTAGCTTAATGAAATGAAAATAAGTTCTCATTGAAGATGATCTCATCTATCTTGAAATATAGATGAAAAGATGATATTTAGAAACTAAGAATGCTTAGAGTCATCAAGTGCCCTATAGAGTGTTTTAAACACTTGAATTTCTAATATTTATCTTATCCAAATTTCAAACTTTTTTTTCCCATCATGCATGCTAGAGACTATTACCACCCAAAATATGTACCCACATGTGAATGGCTCTCATACATGATTATGAATGACTCTTATATGCCTAACACCCTAGAATTGTATGTTGGAGAGAGATTCAGTGTCTCATTATAATAATGGGGATCATCTCCCAAGGTGTGGGACTATTTCAATCCTTGGGATTAACCTCTATATTAGGTCTACTTCTTTTTATTCTAGATGCACCTAGTTTAGGACCAACACAAATACCTGTAAAGAGAAGAATGAAATCTACATATAGCACTAAACCTAAACATAAAGGGGAAAAGGGAGGGAAAAGGTAATAGATTGATATAATTTAAAATGTGATTCACTGATAATATAAAAACTCACCTCACCCATTAATAAAATAATAAGACTAATCATATTAAATGTAAAAACTTCAAACTAGGTGTACTACATAAGTGTTTTACATGGAGGTATTATCAAACATTAGGAGTAATGAAACATCTTCCATAAATAATGCCTATGTATACCCATATATATACAACATGGGAATTTTATATACTTTATGTTTTGTGAATAGGTGTGAAAGGAGAATAAAAATGAGAGGGATGAATATCCATAGACAAAGATCAACAATCATGAATGCACACAAAACATAGAGAATGCAGAAGGTAAATAAGTTATTATTAATTTGATGGTCTAAAATAATATTAAAAACTCAATTAGTTATAGCTTTGATATATTAAGAGAGGGATCTTGGAGGTAAAATTTTGGTGTCATTATGGTGACTAGAAATGTCAACCATTTAATAATAAAAATTAGGGTTTTTATAACACTACGTGAGGCCCTACATGATCAATTTACCATTGGAGTTGGTAGGTATAAACTTAAATTCAAAATAAGCATCCATATTTTGAGGTTGATTAAGATCATAAATATCATTGTAATAATTTCTATAATCCATGCTTATTCAACCTAGATTTGAAATTTTGATTATGGAAGTAATTATAAGGTTACTCATGGATCCAAGTATACATCTGAGAATCAAGGGCATCTAGGTCTAACCAAGGTTGGAATGTGATCATGTTATAAAAATATAATAGTCACTTTGTATTAAATTATGTTTTAATTGAGTCTCTTTGATATCTGATTGAGCTCAACTACCATCCCCATTTATGGTTGCCCCCTGTCAATCCACCTGGACTAGCCTATTAACATAAGACTGTGCAACTGTATCTTTAGGTTTTAATTAAACATCTCATGTAGGTAGTGTAGTTGTTTTTCACCTATGTTTTGGGGACCATGTGCTCATTCAACTATGTGCATTAACTTATATATTGATGGGAGTGTGCATAGTTAATTGGTTATGCAGTGAAGCTACAATTTCACGAAGGGAACTGAGGGTGATTTTATATGATAATACACAATGGATACAACTCCTTATGTGCCTTATCTCCTCTGATGGTCTTTATATTTTGTACCTTCATCTAACCTATGTTATTTTATGAATAGAATTTTGTGCAATCAATATCATAGTCTAGGTTTTCCAAGGGTACAAATTTGAAATTTTACAATTTAGCACAAGATTTCACCATTTGAGTGTGATTAATTATTTTAATAAGAGTTAAAAATAATATTGGAATATATTGAGTTCAATCTTCATTATTTATAACTTCTCCCTATTAAATTATATTTTTCATTACTTAAAGTTGGGAAGACCTGTGTGCTTTGATTTGTATGTCATGCTGATGTGGTAAAGGATATTTGCATGGGACATAGATTATGAAATATTTACAGGAATGGAAGGCACAAATAAATAATTAGTTGATGTGTGAACCTGAGATAATTATTGAGTGTGGGTGTTCATGGGAAGCATCTATGCATATATTTGATTTTAGAGAACTTGATACTGTACAAATGTATAACCTCTTATACAATCCTTGTGATTTTAGTGCCTACTGAAGGGTTGACTTGGAAAATTCAATATATTATTACCTAAATGGTATATAAGCCTCAATTCATTCCACCACATCATATTCAACCAATTCTATAGTATAATAAGTTGTCTACAAATGTGTATCTAGAGAAATAATAGAAACAACAACCTCTACCACTAGATATGACATAATTAAGTGTGTCAGCAATAGAATAAACATAATAACCTCTATAACAATCCCATATAGATCCTCTTCAAGGATAACCACCATCTTCTTAGTAGGTAATGCACACCTTAATTTTATAGTTTCATATTTTTTTTCATAATTTTATTAGATGACCTTAAACATTAAGAGTGGGGCCAGGCTAGTTGAAAACCCATAAATGGTGGCCACCTAGTTATGATAGCCTATGAAAACCATGAGAGACTGGTAGGATAGTATATTAATTAGTTAAAAAAATTAAATGGTAACTAAGTAGTATGGAAAGGGTAAATACTAGTAAAATAACACATGGAGTGATAACTATGACTTTTGTTTATGGCTCATCTCATTAGCTTCAGTTTGGACTCTTGTTTTACAAATTTATCTTGGGATGAGATAGTGATATAAGTCCAATAAATTATTGAATGAGTAACAAGGTAGACTAAAATCACAAAGTATAATATATGGAATGATGTGAAAATTTTATGATTTTGTCTTTGATGTAATCCTTTGTATGTATTCGACCTTATAGACATAAGCAATAGATGCAAGAATGTGAAGACTAATTTATTTTAGCATATTCAAAGGATAGAATATGAAGATACAACACTTTGTAGTACTCTATATATATCTCTTAATTTTAATATATGATTGTTATGATGTGTGATACATATCAATACAATATTTTGTATGGTTTGCCTATCTATCTTTTACTTTTGATCTGTGTGTAATGAGTATTGTGGATGTTTAATCTAGTATTCATATAGTTATGTTGACTATTTTGTATACACTTTATTATCATGTATTGATTAATATGATTTTATCTTAGTAAATAATGGTGTCCTTCAGTCTAATTTACCAACCACTACTTTTCTTTGTCATTAACTGTGCAAGTTATCCCTATAATTAACATGTTATGGAGTTTTTTATGAACTTTTACTAATAAGTTGGGGTAATAATGCAAGTTGAGGCTCAATCCTTTGATTATTACTATTATCTTTATGGTTGTAACATCAAAATAAACTACTCCCTTAGAGAAGGTATCATACTTCAAACTTAACTTTTCAATAATTTACTTGGGCATTACATAACTACTTAAACCACTATCAATCATGAAATTATGCAACAATTGACCACCCATGGTCAAGGGTACATAGAAATGTATGAGTTTATCACTTCTACCTAGTTTCCTTTCCTTATAATAAGTTGTGTTGGTGAGGACTAACCTTGTCGCTTTTGATGGTTCACTTGTAAAGCTAAGATTAGACAAAGGTTCTTGTAACAAGCCCTTTTATCCAGGGATAGATAAATCATCCCATATTTAAATGTTGGCATTATTCTTCTTCATCTAGTCAAGGACATTGAAAGAAGAGATGCCAACCTTTGACTGAGTTTTAGGAACAATAGTAGCCTCTTGAGCTTATTTGGGATGGATATAATCATTGAATTGAACTTATCTTTGTATGGGTTATTTATACTAAGGTTATTAAGCTTTTAGAATTGGAAGAAACCTTGTATCCCCTTGAAATTTTTGAGAAGAGAATGTAGGATCCCTGACATCTAATTGATCCACCTCAATGACCCTTTTCTTTGATCTTGTATTGATTTCTATAGAAGTAGAAGTCATGTTTTGATCCTTTTGTCTACTTTTCCCCATAATATTCCTCTACTTTCCAATTTAGGAGTGTAGAATCAACTTTCACCTAACTTTGAGAAGCTTCTCCTTGAGGTGACACTTTAACTTGTGTCTCTTAAGGAGGTTTTATGCTTTATACCATTAATGTTTGATTTAGGACACCATTAGGACAAATTATTTGATTATATGGTTGACTACAAGGATAAAACTACTCAATATTGGATAAGTTTTTTCTAGATAGCCATAATTTCCTTTAAAGTGTTAAGATCAAGGGGATTATGGTTATTGTAAGGTATAACATGGGTAATAAGACCTTATGCTTGATAATTTCTATGGAAGGGATATTTGTTGGGTTGGAAAGAATGGTTATAGGGCTGATAAGGTTTGTTACTCTATACGTGTTTCCTCTTTAAGTCAACCGACTCATTCCAAACACCTCTTGAAACTCACTAGGAGGAGCTTCCCCCTGACTAGAAGGTTAGATTATAGGCATAATAATAGGGGACAAGGTTAGTTGGGTATGTTTTGGAAGAGGTTAAAATTTATGAAAGAGTGGCATAAGAGGCCTTGGAACAATTTTACTAGCCTAAATGAGACAGTTGTCAACCTTGATGGCAATTTCATAAGTTTTATGAAGAATTGTCCCTCCCATATATTGTATCATCACTACAACATCATTATTTAGAGACTTTAAATGGTATAAAAATTTAGTGTTAGTGGTTTATTTCCCCAATGGTGGAATCTGTATGTAATAAAAAATGTATCAAGTTTATAAATAGATCTTAACTTAGAGAAGATAGATCCTACTTACACTTTTGATTGGGGATACATTAGATAATCAATAACTTCACCAATATGTGCATCTTCTATACCCAATTAGGGGATCTCTTATCACAACAATAATACTAGGGAGGGTTCTAAAGCCTCCAGTAAAGAAAATTCATGTAATAACCCTAACTAAGCCCTATGCTTTCATGTTCACTATACTAATAATAATTGAAGCAAATAAATTTAATATAGTTCTTACCAAATCTTGTGGCACAATATGGGGTTTAGTGAACAAAATAAAGTAAATATACAAAAGGGAATCTTAATTAAGCTATGTATGAGTAAGACCCTAATGTATGGAGAAGAAGATTAGTATTATTTGAAAGCCATTAATTATGCTAACTCTATATACTAAAGAGAGGAACAAAGTTAGAGAATAATTACCTTAAATATGAACCCATCGAGACTCAATATCTCCCTTAGCCAAAAGGGATATGTAGGAGGTTGTGATTTGTAAGTATCATTAAGAAAGGTCAAAGCATCCTAGACTTCTCCACAAAGACTAGATTATCTAATTAGAAACCCTAATCTAAGAATCCTCAAGTAGAATGGTGGAAGAGAAGATTGTAAATAAGTACAAATAAATAATAACTCTTCATGTCTCTCTAATAATGGTGAAATGATCTTGTATATATAGGTATATCTAACCCTAATCCCTTCTAAACATCTTGGCTAATCGGGTAGACCCAGTTGACCTAGTACTGTTATTGATAAAAAAATCACTAAGTTATGTGTTAGGTTAGCCAAGAGTCAACCTAGACCCTAAATGAGTTTCACCAATAAGATTACAAGGTTGACCTGGTAAACCTAGTGCTATAAACTATCAAAATGGGTTTTAGGTTAGGAAAAGAGGGATGAAAGGTAGGAAATGACTATAGGAGTATATAAAATAAGATTAATAGCTTAGGGGAATGTTTTTAAGAGATGGTTGGATTAATAATAAGTGAAAATAAGGGACAACAATCCTATGAAACACTAATGGTTTATCCACCCCTTTCTTGGTACACCCCTTAGGTCATGCACTGAGACTCAAAAGGTTCCTGCAAGATAGAAAACATTAGTATTTAATAAAATTTTAAAATATTATGTGTATACATATGCCCCACTCAAATCTCATCACGTGTCACTTAGGTAAAATAGAGGATGGTGCTTCAAAAAAGAATATAGTAACACACAACACTGAGGTTAAAAAAAGGTTGCAATATTTTAAAGTAAAAATCACTAAAAGTAAATGACAAAAAGGAAAATATTTGAAATATAAATTTGATGTGTACCTTTAATTACCTTTATCTCTATATGGTTGTATATTATGTTTGTATTTTTGATTATGGAGAACACATAGACTGCTTTCAACAAACCCAAGAATACAAAAATAAAGAGAAAAAATAAACAAATGTATGAAAGCCAAGATAATTGGTGTTATATGGATGGGACATACTTAAAATTTTGGAAAGTTTGTGTGACAAGTTATATATTAGACCAAATTACCAAGTCAAAATTTTAGAGTAAACTAGGTAATCAAAAAGTGAGGGCTACTAAAGATTGAAAAACTCAAACAATTAAAACTTAAGTAATAAAGGAAAATTCACAAAGTCAAACCAAGGATACATGCCAAAAATATGGTAAACAAACATCAATGTAAAATTAGTAAAAATACATACTTAAACAAAGATGGGAAAGCAAAAATGGTAAAAAAAATTGATGAGTGAGAAGTAACAATCCTTACTCAATCATCAATGGGAAAAAGTCCATAAAATGGAAACTAACATTCATGAGTGAGAAGTAGTAACCCAACCTCACTCAATAATGGAAAAAGTATATGAAAGTAGAAATGGACTCAAGTTTCCACAAAAAATGGTAGTACAAGAATGAGAAATGGTAAAATAAAGAACAAAGCAAGTCTAGAAATGTAAAGCCATGGTGTAAAGAAAGTAATTTATAGTTGTTAAAACATATTATTTTGCTCTAAGGATATATAAAACTAAAAAAAAAGTAGTGATAGCATGTTTTTAATATGTGAAGAAGTATAGAAGAGGGGAACATAGATTTAGAATCATAATTTTCCTGTCAGAGGGGGAAATGAAATAACTAGAGGGGAGAATGAAGGAAAAATAAAGGTAGAGGAATTCTTTATCAAATTCAAGGTACTAAAATAAAGTTTGTAAAAATAAGAGTACTTTTAACCTTAAGGACTCTAAAGAATTTATATTTGATACACAAATATTAGGTCAACAAATGAAGTATGTAGATCATCTCATGAAGGCTATTTGCATGAAAATTAAAATAGACATACCTTCCCATAATGTGTTCCTTATTCTTTAGGACCCCTTATAGATCCATGCCTAATATGAAGATTAGGTACTTACATTATAAATTAAGCATCACCATAGAGTTTGTTTAATTCTCCTATTCTAATCTACTAGCCTACCACACCCCAATGGAATTTGACTCTAGTGTGAGGCCAACTTGGGAGTTCAAGCTTTGATTAGAGATAGGAGATGTGCTTGTAATCACATATTTTGGTGTAATTTTTAATTTTAATATTTTTATGTTTCCTTTTTATATCATTTCCTTCTGTTCCAAATGATTTGTCTTTTAACTTCCTTGATGTATTTTTCTATTCCTTCATATGGACTTATAAAACCAAACATGGGTGCTAAAGATGACTTTGATTTAAATAATTAAGACTTGGTTACTAGGAGAGATAACTTAAAAAAGCATGGTGTCTATGAGTCTCATAAATCTAAGAAAAATTAAAAGTGTTATCTTTACTTTGACCTTATCTTGTCAAATGTGGAGTGAAATGAAATCAAATTAAGAAGAATGATACATGAAACAATTTGAATTACTTCAAATTGAAAAAAAAGTGATAAAGGAAAAAAAAAGGATACAATGATAGAAAAAGTGTGATTCCTTATCATAAGAATGAGGGAAATGGAGGAAAACATGATAACACAGGTTTTTATGCAAATTTCAGCTATCAATAAAAGCAAAATATAAATTTGAGAACAAAGATCAAGAACTTGTAAGTGTAAAACAAATTATAGAAAAGGAAGGACAAAATGCTAATTTTATGAGGAAATCCATGTCATATCCATGGTCTTACACTACAAATAATAAAATATAAACCCATTAGGGTACCAAAAAGCATTGAAAAAAATAATTGGGATAATAAAAATATGGTATTTATGAGGAAGGCCAGGTCCTATCCATGGTCTTACACTACAAATCTCAAAATAAAAACCCAAGGGGTACCAAAAAAGTGTGTGAAAATGAGAAATCAAAGAGGATAAAAAGTACATCATGAGGAATACTAGGTCTTATCAATGGTTTTACAATGAAACTCATGAATAAAAAGGAAACCAAATGACCAAAAGGAAGGATCAAGGTTTGTGAAAATAAATAACTACTATAGAGTTTGAGACCATGTAAGTATTATACAAAAAGTTTTAGATAGATAAAATATATAAAACATGTAAATAATGGAAGGAATATACATTAGCTTTTATAGCAAGGATGAGCATGTGAGAGACAAGCCTATGTGTCTCAAAACTTTTATTAAAGTTGAACTAGTTTGGTAGCATGCAATGAAGAATAAGAATGGGCATTACAAGATACCCCAAAGGGTAAGTGGATGAAGGTATGTGCATCACAATATGCCCTAGAACACCCCAAGATGAAAAGAGGAAGAAAATATAGGAAAATATAAGAAGCAAAGAACACCCCATATAGTGTCTAAATGGATTGAGGTTGTCCAAAAAGATTCTGGTAGAGGATTTCATGTTGATTTGAGGAAAAATGAATATAATTATAATGAAGGAGAAATAGGGAATTGAATTGGATAGATAGGATAATATTATGAGTACATATTCAATTAGGTTGATTTAGTACTACAAATCAGGAAAAATAGAGCCTGATAAAGGTATAGGGTCAACCAAGTTGACTTAATACTATAACCTAACTACTAAAATAGATATAGAGTCAACTAGGTTGACTTAGTACTATAGGTAGGAAATAAAAATAGTCTGTAAGAAATTGTGTCGAACATGTGTCAATGTACTGAAAAATAGGAAAAGATTTTTCAATGTACTTGAAAGCAAGAAATGAAAGAAAACACACAATTAATTGGGACAATGAGAATGATCCAATTCAAGCACACAAAAAAAAACCTTGCACCAACATTGGCCAATGCAGGTTTTTACAATACAACATACAATGAGCAAAGAGAAAGGAATAAAATTGAAAAGTAAATTATAAGTGGTCATCTTAAATGTTGTTAGATTACTATAGTGTTATTTTAAATGTGATAAGGAAGTTGGCTAAAAGTAGGGAATTAGAAAGAAATATATGGATGGTTTCATGATGTTTAGGCTAAAAATAATATGTGTTAGAAATGGTACTGTCTTGATATTGGGGCCTACACCCTTCTTCATAATCCCACAGTGATAAATATGTTAGGTGATTTATCAATATATACCATTAACAATGTGTTTATACTTGGATAAAAAACTAAGCTGACTTTCCCCTTGGTGATGAAATCTGAGTAGGTAGGCCTTGGGTAAAAAATTATGTGATTTGGTAGTCTGTGAAAGAAATATAAAATAGTGCAACTAAATGGTATATTGAAAAACTACCTAATTAGACTATGTGATCTAATTTAAGCATGAAAGCAATTGAAAATGAAAGTGAGAATTAATTACTAGTATATAGCTGTTAATTTCCAATTTGAAACATAGTACTGTGTCAATTCGAATGATAGTGTATGCAATCATTATAATACAGAGTTGACAATGTCATTATTATACTACTAAAGAAAGGGTTTTAAATAATGTTTTTAATAGGGTTAACCTAGTCTTTAAAATAGAAGGCATAATAAAAAAAACTAGGTCAACTAGGTAGACCTAGTGTGTTATATGAGGGAAATTTTAAAGACTGCAAACTATGCACAATAGAACTATAAGGAATAACTGAAATATAAGAGAACGAGAGAAAGGAAACTTTGTGGGTTATAATATGCAAAGGAATGTGAGATATTTTTTGAAGTGCTTTAAATGTTACTTCCAAATTTTTATAACTACATTGATTGGGTTGACCTATTTCTATAATTCCCTTTTTGTTGAAGCCTATGAAGATGACTATACCAGCCTGGTCAACCAAGTATGTTTTCTGGAAGCTATGTGGAATAATATATTGGCTTAGTTGATTTAGAATGTTTTTTGGAAGTCTTTAAGAGTAATATGTCGACCTATTTGACCTAGTAGCCTATATTTGACAAAGACTTACATAAATAAAATAGAGTCATTTTTTATGTGATTATGTGTTAAAGCTATGCATATAAGTTAGAAACTATAATGGCCCTATCAACATAGTATCACAAATATATAAAAATAATAAATAGAATGATAAAAAATATGAAATAAAACTTGCAAGGGTTAGATTCACATTAGGTTCACTAGAATTTATGCAATTAGAAATGTATCAAGTCTATAAATCAATCCTAACTTAGAGAAGATAGATCCTACTTACACTTCTAATTGGGGATACATTAGATAATCGGTAACATGACCAATATGTGTATCCACTAGACCTGATTAGGAGATCTCTTATCATAATAATAATAGGGAGGGTTCTAAATCATTCAGTGAATAATTATCATGAATTAACCCTAAATAATCCCTATATTTTCATATTCACTATACTAATAACAAGTAAAGAAAATAAATCTAATCTAGTGCTCACCAAAGCTTGTGGCACAATATGGGGTTAGTGAAAAAATAAATTAACTATACATAAGAGAATCTCAATTAATCTATGTATGAGTAAGACCCTAATGTATTGAGAATAAGAATAATATTATTCAAAATCCATTACTTGTGCTACTTTTATCTACTAAAGAGAGGAGAAAAGTTAGAGAATACTTACCTAAAAGATGAACCCATCAAGACTCAATCTCTCCTTTAGCAAAAGGGGCTTCACAAGAGGTTTTTTTGGTTTATAAGGATCAATAAGAAATTTAAAATCATCCAATACTTCTTTGTAAAACTATATTATCCAAGTGAAAACCCTAAGATAAGACTCCTCAAGTAGAATGGTGGAAGAGTAGATTGTAAAGAAACACAAGCAAATAATAACTCTTGATGTCTCTCTAAGAATGGTAAAATGATCTTGTATATATAGGTGGATTTAAACCTAAGACATTATTGGCCAACAAGGTTGACCCAATCAACCTAGTATTGTTATTGATAAAAACTCACTAGGTTATGGGCTAGGTAAGCCAAGATCCAACTAAGACCCTAAATGAGTTTCACCAATAAGACTATCAGGTCAACCCAGTCAACCTAGTAATTTACACTATAAAAATTGGTTTTAGGTTAGGAAAATAGAGATAAAAGTTATAAAATGATTGGAGGAGTATACAAGAGAAGATTAATATCTTAGGGGAATGTTTTTAAGAGCTAGTTGCATTGGTAATAAGTAAAAATAAGGGACAATAATACTATAAATCACCAATGGTCTACCCACCCCTTTCCTAGTGCACCCCTTAAGGTGTGCACTTAGATTGAGACTCTATGGGTTCTTATAATATAGAAATAATTAGTATTTGATAAAATTTGAAAATATTATGCACATCTAAAATCCTGTCCCATGTTTTTTGAACCCTAAAGTTTTACTCCATGTTGAACTCACGGGGATCTTTTTTGATGGTGTCCAACTATTCCATAAGTGATAGGTGATCATTTTTATCCTAAATTTTTTTACATAATCTCTCCCTTAAATCATCCTAATTATGGATAGAACATGGTGGTATTCCTATATAGATTTTTATATCTCTCCCCTTCAAGGATGTAGCTAAAATCCTGATAATAACATTGTCTTGAGTGAAATAATGAACTAAAAAAATGATGGCTATGTCTTGAATATGATCAATTAGTGTAGTTGTGTCTTCACTAGTGAATGAATGAATACTCTTCAAAGATACCACTATTATATCATCATATTACTAGAGGAATAATGGACTACCTCCATTGAAACAAATAAATAGCTAGTTTCTAAGAACAACCATGTGAAATATTTGAGGTGGTAATGGGATGTGTTGAACAGAGTTGTTAACAGGATAAGTTATATAATATGGATCAATCCTAGGATACATTTTTCTTATAGCTACATCAAATGTCAACTCAACAAAATTATTTTACTTACCTTTAGAAGATGACCTAGTAGTTAATTTTGGCATGAAATCTAGGTGCTAGTATAAAACAAGGATCTTCTAAATGTCACTAAGAATCACCAAGTGTTGTATATGGCCATGTAATAGTTATAATTTTATAATAAAATCATTTAATACTCATCAGATATCCTTAATAATCTAAGTAGTAGAACCTATCAAATAAGTTAAAAATTTATATCATGTTTGACTATAAGCTTTGGGGGAGTGATTTCAAGGCTCATCTATACGACTAATAGAATATAAATACCCCTCATGTTATGGGTGACCTTGTGTGAGGGTTAGTTTCCATAGAGGGATGGTTCCCCTAGTGAATCACCAAAAATAAAACTACTAGACTATTTTTATGAGGAAAAGGGGGAGAGAGGAACATAATTCAAACACAAATCACAAAATAGATTATGCGCTAGAAATTAAGTCTCCTCTACTTATTTAGAACTACACAATGAAAACTATAAATACTATTTTTCAAGCTCAATATCTCTTGCATTAGTTTTTGATATAGAGGTTGGTAACCTAGTGTGGTTTAGGAGGGAAGAAAGCCTATCCACAACTAATACACACATAAAATATACTTAGCACAATGTATGACATGAAAAAGAGTGAGTTCTTACATGGAGGTGAGGTGTTGGATAAAAATTTAGTGGAAAATAAAGCCTTCATAAGGAAATATCAACAACTCAATAATTTCACACAAAATACTATAAATTTGAAGAAGACAAACCAATCTTTTATTAGTTT
Source organism: Torreya grandis (assembly GCA_037957365.1). Classification (NCBI taxonomy): domain Eukaryota; kingdom Viridiplantae; phylum Streptophyta; class Pinopsida; order Cupressales; family Taxaceae; genus Torreya; species Torreya grandis. The sequence continues at coordinate 572,993 of JARHVA010000314.1, forward strand.
TAAAGAAATTGAAATAGTATTAAAAACTCAAATGGGTAGAGTCTTGTTGTACCCAATTATATGGATCCGCAATAAGGAATTTCAAACACAATATATATAAAATGTGATGAGATGGAGAGGAGGAGAGCACTATTAGACTACATAAATGTATCTATTACAATATAATTAAGCCTATTGAAGAGGGGGAAAAGTGGGAATTAGGGTCATTAAACCCTCTTTAATGTATTAGGGTTGTTATCTAATGATCATATCATAGGAGGGTGGTGTAGTTGGTTTCAACCTTAGCCATGTTTCCCTTCGATCATCTTGGACATGCTATTTTTAGTCAATCACTCATCCATTTTGTAGTTACATTGTCCTCCATGTAGTATTGACTATCCCACCTTCTCATTTTATGCAAGCAATAGCCATGTTTTCTCATGAAGTGGTAGCTATAAACTACATTTAGTCCCCATTCATCTCTCTTGTAGCCTCATATGCCACCCTCTCGTATTATCTCAATCAATGTGCACCTCATGTTTTAGAATGTGAAACTAAGGCTTAAGGTTATATACCATCATCATCTTTTCCCATAATAATTTCAAATCTATAACTCTACTTGTATAATTTTATGATTGACCTCCTGATCAAGGTTGTTAGTCTATTTTCATACTCTTATATTAGAGATCCTTTTAGATTCATAAAAAAATCTTTATATTATATACTTAATGCATGTAACCCTCAATATTTTTACCTATAAGCTTTTAATTTTTCTCAATAACCTTTCTTTCATCCCTATCAAACCTACAATCCTTAGAGTTTTTTCAACTTACTTGTAGATCTCAACCTTGACCTATATATATTTTGATGGGATTTTATGTCATGTTTTTATTTTGAATCATCAAGGAATACTTATTAACTTTTTTTCATATTTATGGGTCTTTAAACCTATCTTGGGGATTTAAAACCACAAGAATGCATTAGGGCCATTTTTAAAACCTTGTGGACACTATAATTAACATTCCTAGATGCTTTTAAACCCTACATATCACTTATAACAATATGATATTCTTTTTTAAGATCATCTTAAAAACTTAAAAAATGCTAGATAGATAATGAATACACCCTTTAAACCTGTATCACCATGGAAACCTCTCAAACCTTGATACATGCACATAGCTTCATGTTCTTACTTGAAACCTTTAATTTATAGGCTTTTAAACATAATATAGATACATTATTTTATTATATTATGATTTTTGAGTGAAAAACCTCATTCCCCCTTCTCATAACACCATTAACAACCCTTTAACATCATTTAAATGTGTATCTAAGGCTTTAAAATCGTTCAAAAGTAAAGACATAGTTTTAGGGTTTAAGTGCATGTTTGGAACCCCCTATCATTTTCCTTTGAGGTGACATGATATTCACTCCATATATAAATATATTCATCATTTATATGGTATTTAAAACCCTACTATCAATCCTTAGGAGTTTCCTTAATCCATGCACTTTTATGTTAGAGATAGAACCTAACTAGTTTCAAAAGACAAAACCTACAACCTTCATAGACTCATATCTGCAATCTCATGGTAGGCATCCCCCTACCATTTGACACACTTAAAAATCTAGTCAAATCTTGTAATATCCACTTTATAAGTTTCTATCCTCATGTTGGATAGCATTTTTAGCATATACATGCCTTAAAAAGAAAGAGCCTTGGTTTGGGATATTAGGTGAGACATTTTTGGTCTCTTTAAAAGAAAATCCATGAAAGAATTTTGTGATGGAATTACTGAAATTGATATTAGTTATATTTATCTTGATCTCAATGTCTCATGGCTTCTCATATGCTCCTTAACATGATCTTGATGTAATGATTTCTCTTTTTTTAATTTCCCAACACTTAGCTTCAATGATAAGCTCACCAATATCAAGCTCGATCAAAATGGTCCATGTAGAATTGAGTTACCATATAGGGATATATTATATAAATCTCACTCATCACCCACATAGTCCATGTGGGACCAATCTCATTAATGTTCCTAGCTTTGTCGATGAGTTAAAGCATTTAAATAAATAAGGGACTTGAGTCTCACATGGATGGGATTGAAAACCTTTGTATGGTTGATATACAAATACAACCATTTGACACTTGGTCATAAGACCAATCCATGGCTAGTTCTTGGGAAATCTCAAGCTTTGGAAATATCAAATCAATGGACTCTTGATGCAAAAAGGTTTTATGCATGAGGTTTAACTTGGTAGTTGGGAGCCTTGGCTCAACCATATTAATGTGACTTGGGATTAAGCTCTATAAAACATTAAAAAATTTGGGATAAATAATCCCACAAGTACCATGTTGGGGCTCTTTAAGGTGTTAAACTATAATCACTCTTCCTATGCATTGTGAAGAAAGGTATAAAATCTCCCCTCATAAAAAAATGGGCCCCAACCATGCATGTCAAAGTGGATAGATAAGGGATGAAAATAATGAGCATTTTTGGAGAGATAAGGGGAATCCCAAACCCAACCTTTTAACACTTTATGCATTCCATTTTTTTACATCTATACCACCATTAAAACCTTGTTTTTCATTATTTTTCATGAATATGATTGAATTACCCCTTTTATGTTTTTAACACCATATAGATCTAAAACATGCCCCTTAAAAACTCATTAAACCCATAATCATGTTTTGATTAAAGGATCATTTCTCATTCCTTTCATCCATTCATCATTTGATTTTTTTCATTCTTAGGCTGAATCACACTTTTACACTCTATAAACTTATTCCTCATTATAATATTGGATGTTTAGAATGGTTTCACACTTATAAAATAGAATAAATCCATTTTTTGGCTTTAATTATGGACCTTTTCATGGTTGAGATATTTTTGAGCTCATTTGGAAGTCATGAAAGCGATGGATTTTGATTGACCTAATCTTGAACACCATGAATATACTTGTAGCTTCCATATTACAAAATATTTCCCTTTTGGGAAATAAAACTTACAAACTTTACCTTATGAATTTAAGTATCATTGTATGCTTTCAATATATCCACCCTCTTCATGTTCCACACTAAACCCTGAACATAATTTCATGCTTACAAACTTGACCAATGGATCCTTCTTTCATTACCCAACTATTTCCTTTGATTTGGCAAGTTAAAAATCACATTATACCATATTTGAGCTTAGATAAATCTTCATGTAATCACATAAAATAAAATTGACTCCACATAGTTACCTTGATGCTTCCTCACATGAGAACCATTCATATTAGCTCCTTCATAAGTCTAGACTAACCAACATGACCTCAAAAGGTTATTAACCTTAGATGAAAGAACAAATGACTCAAAATGGGCACAAATGACTCTAAATATACATAGCAATCATATAATAAAGGGGGTTATACTCAATTAACCCTATAAATAAAGGTTCCAAAAGTCTTAGTTGGTTTTAATAATCAACACCTACTAAGGCTACCCCACAATAAAAGGGTAAGAAACAAGCAATCCCCTTTATTAGGTAGTCATTTCTTGAGAAACCTTTGCATCAAAGACACATAGTGGATTACATGAAATCATCATATACTATGCACCATATTCAAAATTTGCATATCACCTACACATGTTCATATCACTATTATTCCAAAAAAGCCTCATATCACTCAATGATGGGTTCCACAAATCCATATTACTCTTATTTTTTATTCATGACCACACAATCCCATTATACCTATGTAGAGTAGCATAAATCCTATAATGATAGATATTACACCTATGCATTCTCCTTGGTAGTACCACCAATTTATATCACTAGGTAATAAGTGGGGTGATACCTATAAGCATATATTGGATAAGATCATAGAGTAGTTTCTTCATATATTCCAAAAATACCAAAAAAAATCAATTAAAATTCAAAATTCAAAAAATAATTTTAGCATCTACATATTCTATTATATCCTTGGCATCTATGTGTTATTTCCATGTTGAAGAATAACATATAAGTAACTTATACATACGTGTGTTTCACAATTCTATTTGAGTGTGATACAAGCATACATAGACATATGATCTAATCACTTCTTTTCACCAAGACATTGGGGGCATCCACCTTATTTGATCATGACACATCCATGTTATACCATTCTACTATCAGTTTACATTATCATATTTGAGCTAATATATAGTTACACATGCCTTTATCTATGCTTATATCTTCTATAATGTACTCAATATGTTACATACTTGTCTTTTTTTTCTAACACATTTGATTCATGGGATACTATGATATGTTTACGATGATTGCATATGTTTTCATTTATAAACTTCATTGAGTGTCTTGCATTTTTTTTTTCTTTGTTGAGCATTTGAATATGATCCATTGTTTGTGGCCCACATGCCTTTGATTTATTGTTTGAAATTTGGTATGTCACTATTTCTTGTATGGACATTTGAATATGTCATTCTTAATTTGTGTACATTCAAATAAGTCATGTCCATTCAATTGTGAGGCATTTAAACATGCCCCTTATTTGTGTTATACTTGGACCATTTTCTTTTTATTTATTTTCTAGTGATCTTGTGTGTGTGTTTTATTGTATTATTAATATTTTATTGTTAGATATATATGTTTCCATGATATTTATAATGCATCTTAAGCCTTCATGTGATTTTACTCTATGAATTTCAATAATACATTTACCTAGACATGTTCTCCTATATTATAAATGGTTCATTCATAGTTATATGGTTATATTATTTTTTTGAAGTTAGGTTGATAATAATTTATATTTTTCCTCACCTCAAAATGGGACATAGCATAGATTCATGGCTTCCACATATTCACAATCTCAAATTTAACAAGGGCATGTAATATAGGCATGGCTTCCACATATTCATAGTCTTAGATTTAGTTCTAGCATATTTTCGAAACATGTTCTCCACACTTATTTAATATGTATCATACACAAATTCTAGTGGAGGTATGTTTTGGAAACATGTCCTCCACATTGGCACTTATATCAATTTTTAGATTTTTCTACATTTAAACTAATGCTCAATTCCAGATTATAGTAAGGGCACATTTTTGAAACATGTTATCTACACTTACACTAATTTTGGCTTTAGATATATTATGGGAGAATGTTTTGAAAATTTTATCGACATTTACATAGTTCTCAAATTGTCTAGATTCATAGTTATATCATTTATATACACATTTTTGGTAGAATTACATACATTGGTACCATTATTATACATAGTTTTAGTAAGAGACATATCTAAGGTACATTTGTACCTAATATTTTAAAATAAAACAAGTTTTCAAATTTAGAACACTTTTATGGATTATCGTCACCCAATAGGTTGGACTTTTATGGACTATATTGAGATAGCATTTGGTTCACTTTTTAATATTGGTGAGGTGATTAAATCACTCAATATTTCCATGTTTTTATGTTGGAATCAATTATATAATCCAACCTTAATATTTTTATAGTGTGAGTTGACTTGTTTCACTCATGCTCACTAGGTTATAAGTACGATGGGATTACATGATTGAGTTAGTCTCAACTACCAGGTAGAAATCCACCTTTTCTGTAAGGTTGGGGGCATGGGACCTCTTATATCTCTATATATACTTAGATACATGCACTTTATAGATTTAGATTTTTCATAATTTCATTTTAATTGATTCTTAATGATATATATTTTAAATTTAATTACCAAAAAGTAACACAATTGCATTGATACATAGGTGTACTCCTAAATCTTTCTCTCTTTAAATTTAAATCATTTAAATGATTTCAATTTCATATTATATGTGATGATTATTTAATATAACATTCTCTTAGTTTTAGGTCATTCACTATTAAATCACTCAATTTGGACTCAAGCGAAGGCTAGGTGTGTTATACACAACCAAGTATGCATTAATTTTTGTTTAAACTAGAAATTTCATTACTAGATTAAGGGGGGAAAATATAGACAATATTTATGAATTATATAACACCTTATTCTTGTACACTTATAAAATTTGGACCTTGGTTATTCCTCTTAATTATACACATTTCCCACTTCTGTAAGACTTGAATCTGATCTCTCATGCCCCTTAGCATATCTCCTAATCTAAATAGTATTATGTTGATGACCTAAGCCTTATATCATTCCTAGAACACTTAAAATTTTATTATCTTATGTCTTTGCAAGTTCTAAACATGTATCTATTTTCCTTCTCCTTGGACACTTATATCCCCTATATACACCTATGTCAATACAAGTATCCTATTTTGATGCAAGTGTCTAATGCCCTAAATTCATCTAATTTTAAAATTAAATGTATCCTAATGGTCAACTTTAGTGTTATTATGTGAGATATTTACCTGATAGGATTGGTATATATACATGTTCACTCCTCATTATAAACTCACCTAACACATACCTTGCATTCATACTAAAGAGCATGGAATCAAGAACTCAAGTAAGTAAATCTTACCAATTTTCTCCTATTTCAATATTAGTAATAGGGATAACACATATACATGTTTAAAGTATTGAAGGATCAACCTCAGAGATATATTTTCCATGTTATAAGATAGGTCACTATTGTACCTAGTGAAAACATGTTGCATGATCCACAAACAAACCAATATGTAAGGGATAATTATATAATTATGAGTCCCTCTTTAGAGTATTGTCTATGTAGGAAACACTCATTGATAAAGGGGTATTTGGAGTAGTTTGACACCATGAGCCAATTAACCCATTTTTACAAAGGTCATTGTGAATATGAAGAATTAGGGTTTGATTATTTGACAAGGAGTGATAGTCCATGATCTCGATCTGAATACCACCAGAGTGAAGGTGACTATGAACCTAAAAACATCTATGTGGTCACATCCATTTTTAGTAGGTATTCCATATTGGAAACCTATATCTGATCTAAACACTAGCATTGACATAAACATCTTAGGTTGATATAAGTGTTCATGACTATAGAGGCATGTAATCTAAATTTTGGTGATTGTTCCAAAATATTTTTCTAGTATGCTTCTTGCATGTTCTAGATCCAAATCTATATTAGCGACATAAATAGATAATTATCTTATTTATTTTTCATTATAATATATAGCATAGTTTTACTTTCCATTTTTATCATATCTCAACATAATAAATTTAGTATATGTTATACTTGAGTTTTAAAATTAAATAGCCTACTATAGATCTATTTGTCACCCTTATGCTTATTCATTTCAATATTATAAACCCTATTTATCATATTAAGATCCATATGTAATTTAGGGTTAAACATGATAACTATATGGATCCAAATAAATCTTAAGGTTTTGGATTTTGATAAATGATGCTCAAGATATGGTCCTTTGAAGTTTTTATACTTGAAAAGTCAATGGATATATAAATAAATTTTTAAATTAAAATTTAATTTAATTTTCATGTTTTATTTTAAAAAATTTGTTCTCTATGGTGAATTTCAAAATGCCTCATGGGAGAGCTAGGCATCCAATGAGATTTGAGCTACTTCGAGCTACCCTAGGAGGATAGGACCTTAAAGAGTTCGTAAGAATAATTTTTTCTAATTATTTTAATAAGTTTATATTTATTAAATTTTAAATATTTTTAATTTTATTGGTTTGACAGACACTATCATCATTAATTTTAATTTTATCATTGAGCCTTCGATGATAGCATACATTTTTTCAAAATTAGTGTCGTATGTGATGGTATTGAACTGGTAGTAGCACCGGACACTACCATCCAATTATATTTTTGAAATTTTATCCTTAAAACATGTTTTAAATTTTTTAATTTGATGATTAATACTTGTTTTTTATTGTTCATGTGTACATAAGGATGTGTATACCAGTGAGTTTTACCATGGTAAACATTTTTTACCCTTACAGAGCTTAGTTTGGATGATGTTGATTGGGGTATTATTAATCAAGTAGGATTGGGACATGTGGCCTAGTTAGGATAGTTACCAATGATATACATCTCATGATAGAATTATTTTACATTTGGAATGTTTATATTTTCACTTTTTGGCTCCCCATAGGAGAGATGACTATTATATTAGAGGATGTGTAATAGATTTTATGGTTGTTGATTACAAGTGATAGGGCACAAGGTTTTAGAGAGGCTAGAATTGGACACATTTAAAGATTTCATATGTAATTCATTGGTTAGTAGTCAATGGATGTATATCTAAGTATTAATATTCATGTGGCGACTATTGTTAGATCTAGTGTTTCATGATTGTGAAAATTTGTCTAGTTTTTATTGGATATTTTCATAGAAATTGATAGTGGTGGGGTGATGATATCCTACTAGATGTATCATATTATCTATCATATTAAAGAGTGGGGAGTGATATTTAATTATGGGTGTACCATGGTAGCCCACTTATATAGATATTTGTATAAATTCTACTTGGAGGCAAGGGGTGATGGACTATTTTGTGGTACACTTTTGTATGTATGGGTGTCTAAGCACATTTTTCATTATACAACTAGTTATTGGACCTATATTAGCATCAAACCACCCTTATATTTTTGTATCAGAGTGTGTGGTATCTCAATCTATAGAATAGATGACCATGGATTATTGAATGATATTGGATTGACTAACATCGACCAAGATCATATGGTGTTCATGTAGGACATTTGTAAGGTGGGCCAAGGTGCACAAGAATTAAAATAGATTCCTACTAGCATGTGTTTTGTTAATAATTTTCCTAGTTTATATGAGATAATTTATTATGATCATTTGTTATGATAGTTTAAAATTGATTAGGGGGTCCCTACATATCTATATTTGTGGCATCAAAAAGTGAGAGCTAGTTATAGGCCAAATGATAGAATCACCTCTACAAAAATATATTTGGCCTCTTTTCTTCTTGGAGAGAGAGTTCCAGTTATACAATTGGCCATAGGGGATGATGTTTTATGTACTAAAACATATATGTAGTGGTGGATAGGTGCCCAATGGCCATCATTATTTCCAATGATTGTTACCCCCTTGGTGAGGTTACCTACATCACAAGGTGTTGATGGTGGAAGTAGAGATGGTGGAGCTACCATAGGTCCATGACTTTTGGATGAGGTTGGTATTATGGCCACATATGAGTTTTTTTTTTTAATTTATATAATATCATATAGAGGTATATAACAAATATATTTGATTTTATACTTATGTACATCAGTTAGGATTAATTAGGAGTGGTCATTGATGGTAGATTACATTATATTATCCCTGGCTCATATTGTGTCCATTGACATAGATTTGGATGGGGTTTTAGACATAGTTTTGTACATCATAGGTGAACATGCACCCTTATTTTATCATGTGTCTAGAGTAATGGTAGAATACTATATAGTAACCACCAAGTGTGATTACTTACACATGGAAATTGATAAATGAGACATCCCAAAGAGGAGATCCACTGAGATTACATAAGCTTTGATTAACCACTATAATTACCTAAACCTAGGTAATGACCATCCACTACATCAGTTAGGTTTATTAGAGGAGAGACTATAAGAGTGATATAGATCTCATGTGCCTAGGTAGGATTTAGAAGCCTCTGCATCTAGGGATGTGAGATTTATGGAGATAGTGGTGATGATTCATATACACCCAAGGATATGAAACATGTGTGTGTTTAATGTTTATTATTGTATAAAGTATGGATCATTTTTTATGTGTGTGTGTGTGTGTGTGTGTGTGTGTGTGTGTGTGTGTGTGTGTGTGTGTGTGTGTGTGTGTGTGTGTGTGTGTGTGTGTGTGTGTGTGTGTGTGTGTGTGTGTGTGTGTGTGTGTGTGTGTGTGTGATGATATTAGTTTGGTATATTTAGTCTTAAATGTATGTAAAATATTATTTGTATTATTTTGATTGATTTACTTTTAACTTTGTGTAAGAGACATTTGGATTTGATGTCTATGATTTTGATAAAATATTGAAAAATGATTTAAATTTTTTATTTATTAATATTTGATTAAATCACCATACATAATGGAATCTAGTTGGTAACAAGAAATCTCAAATATAACTATCAAGTGGTAACTAGGTTTTTGATTTTGGTTCTAACACTATAACTAATGTCTCTATTGGATTATCAAGTGTATATGTATGATTTGTATCTATGCATGTTGGTTTCAATATAAAATATATTATTTAGATATACAAATAGGTTATATTATATTTGGCTCAATGCCTTATCCACATAACCCTTTAATGATATCTTGATCAAACATTTGTTACTTGGTAGGATTAGGGTGGGATAGATAGGTCATTGTATAGGTTACACTAAGATAAGGAATTATTCTTGTGGTTGAATTTTTAAAAGGAAATTGACCATACTTTCCTTTAAAATATTGGAATGGGATGTCTCAACCCACTTAAAATGACTGATATAATAAGTAGGGGAAAGATACATTGATGTTTCTTTATGAAATGTAATGATCCATTGATCTAAAAATTATGAAATATTTTACCTTAGTGCAAAATAATCATTATCTTGATTCTTATTAATACCATGGTAAGTGAAAAATGGTTATCCTTTCACCTTCTCAAATCTATGTGGTGGATGGTAATAACTCATAAGAAGAGTAATCAACCATTTATCCAATATTGTATGCAATATATCATGTGTTCTATCTTTTATCTGATCAAAATAATTTGGTTTCCTCTTAGTAGGTATATATTTTAAATGTAAGAGGTATTATGTATGTGTATTCCTTTCCTCTATGTAAATTTTTTACTATTTTTTCCTTGGTGTGAAATATTTATTATGGGTAATGTATTTGATGTGGCTCATGACACTTTTCTATATAGTTTTTTTGATTTGTTAGAACATTTTGTAACATGTTTACCTTTAGGTGAAGAAATGGATGATTAATTATTGTTATTTGTTAGGTCATGTGAATATATATCCACATCCCAATATAAATTATATAAATAATTAAAGGTCTTGTGTAATTATATTTATCTAAGTGGAGAAATAATACCCCTACTAAATATGAATTTTACATCCAAATCTAAAGGGGTTTAGTTTAAGGAATATAAGATATGCTTCATTCTAATAGCATAGTATTGAATAGATTCATCCTTATTTTGAGTTAAGGCTTGTAAATTTTCCAATGGTAACTTGGTAAATTTATGTTGATAGAAATTCCAAATGTATCTTCAAACTATTTAAAGGTTGATAAGGAACCATTTTAGAGGTTATAGAACCAATCTAGAGCTTCTCAGGCTAAAATTATATAGAAAGCTTTGATTAAAAAGTTTTATAAGCATAATTATTGAGGGTGGGGTGAATAATTCTTCAAAAAAAATCATTCAATTCCACTTAATCATACATGAACCATTCTAACAAGCATGTGCATCTTAACAAGCATAATCACTAAATCATAAAATCATGAAACACATGAACACAACATATATGTGGGAAACCCTTACGGGGAATAAAACCCACTAATGAATAAAATTCAATAACATAATATAAGAAAAAATATATATTTAGGGAATCACCCACTTCACATGGAACACTAACCCCAACTAGCTCAACACCAACTTAGCTAGGTTTTAATAAGCACCCACTTGCAAGGAAGAACCAACACCCTAGATGACTCAGTACCAATGCATCCACCTGATACACTTGATCAAATTCAAAAACCCTTGTTGCTTATATAATAAATGATGATCTTCTCCTTCATCTCTTTTCTCACTTTTGTCCCTCTCAAACTAGCCTTCACCCTTCTTCGCGCAACTAGCCCTTTTAATGGATTGATTAGGTCTTTTAACCTTGATCCTCATATTCATAACCTATGTGATATATTCATGACATATATAATTTTATACATGACCTAATTATACTCACCAATTATCTATATCATTCTCTTATCCTCTTCTACTCTCACTCTCTAAGCATTATAAAAATAGGCCTAAACTGCCTTGATTTTATATAAGTCTTTTGATCATATCCTTATTATTCAAACACTCATTATTATCTCTCAGGTCAAGCATGAATATGTCTTAGAATATTAAAATAACATTCATTAATCATGAATCAATAAATACAATACATCATCCATAGCTCAATTAGCCCTTACTCCTCTTTAAGGCTTAATAAAGACCTAATACGTCTTCTTAACAACACGTTACCCTTTTATCTTTCTTGAATCATATAAAAACACCTGACATGAAAGGAAAACATCTTATTCCACTCCAATTTACCTTATGCAAATTAAATTTAGGTCCATAACACATTTTAGAATCAATCACCACTTGAACCCTTTCTTAAAACATCATTTATAAAAGGCCTATGCATAAACAAAAAAATAGTCCTAAACAACTAAGGCATATACTAAATTTTGTAAAAAAATCATGGAAATAATTCACATATTCATAAATATAATTACCTTAGGGCCATCAAAAACTTCATCTGATGCTTCAACTTAATATATTCACTTAGAATTGCCAATTGACATAAAAATAGAATAAAGGAAACATGAACTTTTGAAAATTGATTGAATGTATTCAATGTATTTCAATGCATGAATAGGATAGTATACCATCCTTAGAAAAAACTCAATCAATCATATCATGAGGTCTAATTAAAACTATTGTTCTTGCATAATAATATGTTGATCTTCTCTCTTACAGACTCTACTTAGTCAGACAAGCCACTTTGGATTTAATGTTCAAAACTCTTGAACTATCTTCTAAGATTATGAAAATCATGGATATATTATTCATTTCTCAACCAAAATCATCATGAACTTCAATGAATTAATCTTACATGAAAACACATCATGAAACATCTTCTCACTTTTGCCTGATTTTCTTACTATCTACATGACTAGGTTTATTAGTAACTGGCCAACTTAGATCACCAAATTTTCACACCTAAGATATATAACCTATAAAAAAACTTCATGGATAGTAAATACATGTCTCACACTTTTATCTTCATTCACTTATCAACTTTAACTTGGTAAACTCTATTTTTTACAATAGATCTCTGAAAGACAAGCACTTTCCTGTAAGGTCTGCTCACTCACCTAAAAAACCAATCAAACTTGGAGATTCTTGGGAGAGTTAAATTCAACTTCCAATATCTTGACAATATTTACCAAGCCATTTTGATCTTTTAAGAATAATATCTTCAACATCAGGTCATTGTTAGGGTTCTATGAGGGTTTAGACCATCTTCTAGTCTTAACAATCATTTATAGAACTTAGCTCATCTTTCCAAAAACTAATGCTTGGATCTTTGAGCTATAACCCTTCCTCATAGATCATGAATAACTTAGATACTCATACAAGTATTGCATTTTCTAACAAGTTCTTCAAAAAAAAAATTGGGTAGACAACTCTTCATTATGTGCACTCAAGAAACCTTGAAATAGTTTTTCAAGCCTTGACCTTCAATATCTAACCTAAAAATTCATTAAAATACTTAAAACAACTTGAATCACCTCTTTCAATGCTCAACTACTCAGCCATGTCATGAAAAATGATCCTGATACCTCATTTGGCCATCATCTCTCTCTTTGCTTTATGAGAACTAACTTACAAGTCTCATTAGACCTTAAACCTAAACTTATAGATACCTTGTATGCTTCACCTTGAAACTATCCTATGTTCCAATGCCTCTTTTGTATGCTCAAGCAACCTCATACACTCATTATTCTTCAAATCTTCAACAAATTATCTTCAAAGCTTTTTATAGATCTTTGGAGCTTTACAATGCCCTCAACACCTCATGTACAGCCTCAAATGACCTCTCTCATGCTAAAAAACTATTAATTTGTCTTTAGATCATTATAATTTTCATATCTCATTCAGATCATCTTTGAAACTACTTACACAAATATTCAAGGCATACAATTTCTTCTTTAGAGCTTACTCATTTCATCATGTTACCTTCATATATCATCTCACAAGGTCTAGACTAAGATTTTTAAGTTAGTTAACAATTGACATACTAACCTGTAATCACTCATGTTGATTCTAAATGATATTTCACTCAATTTAATATCATAACATTCTTCAAATAGAACTCTCTCATCACTACTTTTCATACAGTAAAACCACTCACTATATTGGCATAAGAACTCATCATACACATACATCAAATCTTACTTGATCATGCATATTCATAATATTGTTTGACATTAATGAAATTTGTTGACATCAATGACAACACTTATTTCAATAACTCAAAAATCAAAGACAATGCTCAACAATATCCTCCTTAGTCAATGGCAATGTCCAACAATCTCCCCATGTGTCATTGATAGAAAACACACTTAGAAAACTATTTCAACCACTCTTGATGGCAAAAATTTCTTATAACTATTTCATTTCTTTTCTCACCCTTTTTAAACTTTCTCCTATTCTCATCTTTTTTATCTTTCTCCCCCTTTGACATTAATGACAAAGGTCTTCTAAAACTATCATCTCTTTCAAAATAAACTCAGATTATAAGATCACTTCAACAAAGATCAAGCTCAGTCAACAACCTAAAAAATCCCCCTCAAACCAAACATCCACCATGATTATATTAATAGTAGACATCAAGGGTCATTTTTAACTACTAAAATCATACTCTCTCCCTTTGAGATGATATTGTCTCTAAAAAACACTAGATGACACACAATCTTTACAAACTATGGTAACCACCTATGACAACCATTATCAAAAACTTCTCTCAATTAGGTCATTCTCCCAATTGACACATCAAAATCTTAATAAAGATTGTCTATGAAGAATATTAGACATAATCTCTCCTTAACTCTATGTATATAAAAAAGCAATGAAATTCTTGATAAATAACTCAGAGCTACCAAGATCCCCCTTTAAACCAAACATATCTTATTTTAAATAACTAAAACCTCAAATCACACCTTCCTTGGTATGACTAAATAATATCAAAATCTTGACCATATATAAGTCTATCCCATATGTGATATCAAATATAGAATTAGGGACTCCCCCTTTGTCTTCACAAATCAAGCTCAACTACTCAAACAAACATATATCAAAATCTTACCTCTTATATATTAATTGTCTATAATTTGAATTTAGATACCTAATAACAACCTTATATCTCTCATCATGTTGCCTTATACACTTCAAATCATAGAACTATCAACACAATAATGGATAATATCCATATTCATCTCCTTTATTACAACATAGACAACTTCCAATCTTTTCAAAAATAAACTTTCTCTAACTCCAACCTCATACTTCTACTGATAGAAGAATGTATCCATGAAGCTTATGGAAACACCCCTTTTCATAGGGCACTAAAATAACATGAACTCAGGATATTCTTAGATATCCATCTTTTCACAAGATTGAATATTCTTTAATATCCTTTTGAACTTGATTGGCACTTTAGGATTGATCTCATCATCAACCATTTGATCATCAATATGGGATGATAACATACATTCCTTACTTGATTTTACATTTGAGGCATGGTCTATCTCAACAAGAAATCCACTTGATATCTTAGACTAATCATGATTTATCTTTTCTACCTTTAGTTTCCATACATTCATTTGCCTTCTTTCCTACACTCTAAGAGCTTCAAACTTCTTATTTTGACTTGATGATTTTCTAACTCTATTATGATATAATATTGAAATGTGTCCTACATTATGATAGTTGTAACACCCCACCTTATACATACCATTTGAATGATGTGAATTGTGACTCCTTCCATAGTTCTATGAGTACTCATTCTTGGAGGGTCTTCTACATTCTCTTTCTCTATGACCAAATTGACTACATGAATAACATTAACCATTAAAATAACTAGCATACCTTATATCATTAGGATGTCTAGTAGGTCATTTTATTTTGACCTTATTATCTTAAATATTCTTTTCCTTGACTTGAGGTACCTTCCTTTGGTCTTGTTTGAAACCAAGACTTGTCTTGTCACTTGTAGACTTTTAACTACTTAACATATCATCTAGAGCCTCAATTCTCTTTTCAAACTTCAAAAATCTCTTCATCTTTCTAGATGCTTGATCCAACTCAAATTTCAAGGTTTCTAATTTGGTTTCATACCTGATGCATTCTTCCTCTTTAGCCTTTAGGGTTGTTGACACAGTATCCATCTAGGTTTCTACTTACTGGATGATCTCTTCATACTCCTTGAAATTTTTGCTCAACCATTCCTCAGACAATATAATCTACTCCTCATAATATTGACTTAATTACTTTAGTTTCTTGTTATTATTCTTCACAAGATTTAATTAGTCTAATGTATTTATGAGCTTAGCTGATCCACTTCAACTTCTTCATTGTCATAGTATACTTCTTCATCTAATTCTACATCAACCATAAGACCTTTCCCATTTAAACAACTTTCATTGTATGATTCTATGACTATGAACAAAGTTTCACTATTTTCATGTTTATACTCATTACTATCATGATTGGTGTTAGATGTACCCAAATCACTTACATTAGATGAGTTGTCTTCTTTGGTACCGAACCTCTTATTATTTTTGAATGAGCATTTCCTTCCTTCATTTTTATTTAAATCTCGTTATTTTAAGACTTGTATACTTTGTTATCATATCAATGGTGTTCATCATTTTGTTCATTATGATTAGACTTATGATTATGAGAACACTTATTTACAAAATATCCAATTTCTCCACAGTTGAAACACTTGAATAGAAACTTACCTTTGTACTTACTTTAACCTATCTTTAACTTTCTATCAAACATAGCTATGAGTTCTCCATCATCAAATTCTAAACATACCTCATTTTTGACCATTTTTGTCTTTAAATTATTTTTAAATTTGAAATCTTCTTCATTCTTGGACGTCTTCCTTTATTAGTTTTCATCTCATAGGCAGTCAAGATGCCATGAAGCCCATCTATCTCTAGATTTTCCAAATCTTACATCTCTTCTACTACAAAAACCTTAGATTCAGAATTTAGAGTTAATGATCTCAAAAACTTTTGAAAAACATTAGAATCTTTAGCCTCTTCTCTTAATCCTCTAATGATATTGACAACTTCATCGACCCTCAATAGGTAGGATGGAATAGTTTCATCTTTATTTGTTTTCAAGTTGTCAAACTATCTTCTGTGGCACTACAACTTGGCTAACTTCACCATGGTGTCTCCTTCATAGATGGTCTTCAATTTTTCCCATACATATTTGGATGATACACAATGCATTATCTTTACAATTTTTACCTCTGATAGGCCACACAAAATGGCATTCATTGCCTTAGAGTTATTTTTAGTAACCTTTTTACCTACTACATCTATTGGTGGAATTGGATGTATAATATAACCATCCATAACTAACATCAAAATATCACATCCTTATGAAATTATATATTTATTCATTCTGAAATTCCAAAAATAATATTTAGATTCATTAAATAATGGAGCCTTACTGGTAGAGAAACCACCTTGAGCTTGTTGACTAGCCATCCTTGCTTCTTAGGATCTCTTTTAGGATATCGAACATACTCTAAAGGACCCACTCAAACACAAATTTTTAGAACAAAAATGAATAAGAGGAGGGGTTAATTAGTCTTCAATAAATTTCATTCAATTCCAATTAATCATACGTGAACCATTCTAACAAGCATGTACATCTTAGCAATCATAATCATTAAATCATAAAAGTATGAAACACATGAACACAACATATATGTTGGAAACCTTCAAGGGGAATAAAAACCTAATAATTAGTAAAATTGACTAAATTATTATAATATAAACATTAATCTTTAGTGAATCACCCACATCACATGGAGCACCAACCCCAACTAGATCAACACTAGCTCATGTAGGTTTTAGCAAGCACCCACTTCTAAAAAGGCACCAACCCCCTAGATGACTTAGCACCAACTCAGTAACATGATAAAATTTATCACCTTCATAAACCCATGTTTCTTATATAATAGCTGATGATCTTCTCCTTCATCTCTTTGCTCACTTGTATCCCTGTCAAATTGGCCTACACCCTTCTTCACTCAACTTTCCCTCTTCATGGCTTGATTACGTCTTTTGACCTTGATCCTCATATGCAAAACCTATGTTATATATTCATGACATCTCTGATGGTTTTCATGACCTCTTTCTTCTAACCAATGATATATATCATTCAATTATCATCTTTTTCTCTCACTCCCTAAGCATTACAAAAAAGGTCTAAATTGTCTTGAGTTTATACAAGTCATTTAATCATATCCTTCTTAGTCAGCCACACATTATTATCTATTAGGTTATACATGAATAGGTATTATAATATTAAAATAACATTCCTTAATAATTAATCAATCAATACAATAGGTCATTCATAGCTCAATTAGCACTTACTCATCTTTTAGGCTTAATAGAGACCTAATAGGTCTTCTTAACAACACATTACCCTTTAATATTTCTTCAAAAATATCCAAAAACTTAAAATGGTAGGAACATATCATATTACACTCTAATTTACCTTATCCAACTTCACTTTAGGTCCATAACACCTTTTACGTTCAACCACCACTTGAACCCTTTCTTAAAACATTGTTTATAAAAGGCTTATACATATATAGAAAAACAATCCTAAAAAGTTAAGGCATATACCCAATTTTACAAATAACTATGGAAATAATTCACATCTTAAAAAAACATATGACCTATAGGTCATCAAAAAATTCATTTTATGCTTCAACTCAAGGAATACAGGCTCAAACTCTTCTCTATAAAATGTTCGCTCAAAACTACCAACTGACTCCAAAACATAGGCAAGGAAACATGAATATATGAAAACTAATTGAATGTATTAAAGGTATTTCAATGCATGAAAAGGATCTTATACAATAATTATATAAAACTCAACCAATCATATCATGAGATCTAATGGAAACTATTGGTCTTGTAGACCAAGATGTTGATCTTCTCTCTCATAAACTCTACTTAGTCAGACAAGACACTTTGGCTTCAATGTTCCAACGTCTTAAACTATCATCCAAAATTATTAAAAGCATGGATATATTATTTTAGTCTCTATAAACATCTTAATTCACTTTAATGAATAACTTTTACATGAAAACAAATCATGAAACATCTTCTCACTTTTACTTGATTTTCATATTTTTTAAACTACTAGGTATGTTAGCAACTAGCCAACTTGGATCACCAACTTTGTGTACCTAAGATATATTATCTATTCATAAACCTTCATATTAAATAAATGTCTCACACTTTGATCTTCCTCTACTTATCAACTTTGAACCAGTTAAATCTTTCTACTATAGTAGATCTTTTAAAGATAAATACTTTCCTATAGGGTCTATTCACTCACCTGAGAAACATATCAAAATTGGAGATGCCTGAGAGAAGGTTTATTAAATAGACATACAAAACCATTCTAATCTCTTTATAATAGTATCTTCAATATTGAGTCATTGTTAGGGTTGTATGAGGGTTTAGACTATATTCCAGTCTCAATAATCATTCATAAAACTTATCTCCTCTTTCTAGAAACCAATTATTTAAAATTTTATCTATAACCCGTATTCATCTATCATGAATAGATTATATTCTCATGAAGATGCTACATGTTCAAATTAGTACTTCAAAAACCTTCTTGGGTAGATAACTTTTCATTTTGTGTACTTGATAAACCTTGAAACACTTTTTTAAGACTTAACCTTGAAACTCTGACATAAAACTTCATGCATATACTTTAAAAAAACTTGACTCACTTCTTTTAATGTTCAACTACTCATCCATGTCATGGAAACTAATCCTGATACCTCATTTAGACACCATCTCTCTCTTTGCTTTCTAAGCCTTAACCTATAAGTCTCATCAGACCTTGAACCTGACCTTCTATCCACCCTATAGGCTTCACCTTGAAACTCTCCTATGTTTCAATGCCTCTTGTGTATGATCAATCAACCTCATACACTCACTCTTCTTTATATATTCAATAGAGAATCTTCAAATCTTGACTAAGATCTTTGTAGCATCTTCAAAGATGCATACACAGGTCTTTAGAGCTGACTTTATATTCATTTTCAAGGCCTTGAACACCTCATGTATAACATCAACTTACCTCTCTCATTCTTGAAATTATATGGGTAAGAATGATAAAATATCTTGTGTAATGGGTTGGTTCCCTAAGATATTATCATAAAATGTAACATCATAAGAGGACACTTAACTTAAATATACACACACACACACACATACACACAATATATATATATATAGTATTCATCATAGATATAATGTTACTATGAGAGGTTGGTATGAAATTTGAATATTAGCTTAAAGGTTGTAGCCTATCATCCCAATGAAACATAGGAATAATAAGTTATTTATCTCCATCTGATAAAAAAGTATTGTGTAATCGGTTGGTTCCCTAAGATATTATCATAAAATGTAACATCATAGGAGGACAATTGTAGCTTAAACACACACACACACACACACACACACACACACACACACACACACACACACACACACACACACACACACACACACACACACACACACACACACACACACACACACACTATATATATATATATATATATATATATATATATATATATATATATATATATATATATATATATATATATATATATATATATATATATTATTCATCATAGATATAATGTTACTATGAGAGGTTGGTATGAAATTTGAATATTAGCTTAAAGTTTGTAGCCTATCATCCCAATGAAACATAGGAATAATAAGTTATTTATCTCCATCCTTGCATTTGAAAATAGGATCATCATATGGTTTAGAAACATTAGGTAAAAGAACATTCATTTCTAAATAATAAACTATATAATTTAGGATGTTATGAAGGTTAATTCCACTATCATTTCAAGCTGTTATATTACTTATAATTTTATAATATATAATAGGAATAGGAGGTGTGGTTTAATTTTATTTATCTAAAATTGAAACATGTTTTCTAACAAAAAATGCTGGAGGGAAAGAGGAGAACATCTTATCCTTTACTTGCAACATTACAAGAAGGAAAAATGAAAATTTCACTTTAATTTTTGAATTCACTAAAAGGTGTATATAATGCAATGCTAATTTATACTTTTGGTATGTCATGATCATGTATGAGAAAAAGACATTGGAATTTTCTTTTCTTTTCTTTATATTGGGTAATTTTTGGAAAGGGATGTAATGAATGTATTTGATAATGGATATGTATATTCAAACAAGGAATTAATTATAATAATTTTATGATGATTTGTATTTTCATTTTCATCTTTCCATCCAAGTGAGATAGTGGAAGATGTAGTACATGCATATTGATCATTATAATCTAGATAGAGAGATGTATATACTTTCACTATTTTCACATGAGTGATCTAAAGAGGGAACAAGATTATCAACATTATCAATATTTTGGAAGGGAGGAAACATTCATCCTTTTCAAAATGTTCATCATTAGAAATAGAGGAAATGAATTATTTTATGCATGACAAATTTTTATTTACAACATCATGAATTCTATCTTCTTACATGTGTATTATATCATATTTTTGTGATTTACTAATAATTTTTATCCTTAGATGTAGAAGAAATAGGAGAAATAGGATCCTCATATTCATATTAAATAGGTGTATAATCACATTAATAACCATATGAACACATGTTATGATTTTGACATGTTTAATTAAACTTATATTTATATTACTTGTCTTTTCATTATCATAATTTTAAGAAAGAGCAGATGGTTGGGGAATTGGTTTTTACCATAAGATCATCATAGGCAATACATTGGTCATATAGGATATTAAATATGATATCCAAAGGATGGTGTCTCATATGGCTTTCAATAATAATATTCATGATGAGGCTTCTAAGTTTATATATATATATATATATATATATATATATATATATATATATATATATATGAATGAATGAATGAATGAAATATTAGGAACACATTAAATGAGCCTGATTTAATTGTACTAAAATAACAAAAAGGGAAGTTACTTCTATTTAAAATGAGTTTGGTTTATTTATAATAGTATTTGTAATTTATGTTTTTAAAATTAATTTTTCCAAATTATACTTACAACAAATCTAACTATTTTTAACAAATTTTATTTATTTAGATAAACTTTTCAAAATTAAAAAATGTAAAAATTATTTATTAAATTGTACTTAAAAATAAATTCAACTATTTTCCACAATTTATTTGGAAGATTTTTTTAAACTAGACTTGCAATCATTATTTTTCAATTTTTTACTTGTAATAAATCTATCCATTTTGAATGAATCATATTTATTTTTAATACTTTATTAAAACTAGATTGCAATAATTACTTTTTAAATTATACTTAAATAAATTCAAATAATTTGCCTAATTTATTTTCAATAACATTTTTAAATATTTCTTATTACAATTTATTTTTCAAATTATACTTACAAAAATTCCAACCATTTTTTTTTATTTTTTTTATTCAAGAGCATATTTATATATTAATAAAATAAGATTATGTTACAATGTTAATCATACAAAAAAAGGGTGTAAATTTCATGCCCCACAAGCAAAGTCACACTGAGGGTTAAAAAACCTTGGTAAAGGTCCAAAAGGTGGCTATATTCATATAAAATGCAAAAATTGGTAACTTGAGCATGGATAATGACACCCAATCATTAGGTCCCTCTTGCTTGTTCTCATGACCCTCTTAGGCTTACTTTCATTGATTCTCAATCATTTTTGGCATTCCAAACTTTATTCTAACTTAGCCAAGACCCTCTCTTCATGACTAATCCATCCCCCTAGGCCTCGTCAACTTAAGACAATAACACCCAACTTGGACACTAGCATCAAAACCTAGGGTGTCCAGCTTTCAGTGCTATTTTCCAAGTGCATCTTAGGCCCCAAGGGTCATTTCCTTCTATATCCTTATATTTAATCATGCCAGCCTAACATGAATTCATTTAACCCATGACCAATAGATCCATATATAAGCCCATTCAAAGATAATTTGAAAATGGTTGACAAATATCAATCAAGAAAGCAAGAATACAAGAAAGACCACTCAAAAAATCTTCCCTATTCTCTGCATATAGCTAGCCTATACACTTTCAAGCTAATTTAAGTCCTTACACCAACCCCTAGTTATCTCAAACACACCTAGTTTTTTTATTTCTTGCATTTTCATTCACTATTGTATTAATAACTCTTAAAAGGAGAACTACATATAGATTGATCCCTCCTGAGAGTATTGGTATGTAGGTAGGGTGCCCACACATGGGGTGTGAATCACATCTAGTGCATCTTACACACACTAGCCCCTTTTCCATATTTTCCATAGTTTCTACTCAAGTGCATAGACGACACATACATATAAAATCAAATTTAAAGGGAGTTCTGTCAATAGTGAGGCTTTGAAATTTGGTACATAGACTCACACTAACTAGGTGAACAAAACCCAAAAATCTTAGGCCCTTAAGACAACATTACTATGGAATGACTATAGTGTTAGTACCACCCCTATCCACTATTGGAACTCCTTTCCAATCAAAAAATGAAAGCTAGAATCCTGCTTGTGATAGTGCCTCAGTCTTACACATAAATTTACAAGCCCTATCTCAATTGGATTAGCATAAAATAAGATAATTTTAATTCCCTCTCTCTCACTACTATTTTTAAAAAAGCTACAATTATAAATAAATTTCACAATCAATAGCTTTAACTTGGAATATTATTTACTAATTTTATCTTACTCAAACCCTTTTATTATTTAGGATTAAACACTAATTTTCTCAAAAATAATAAATCATTTGGTGAACTTGACTTACTTTGAATTACACATAAAAACCCTAGAATCCCTAGGGTAAAATTCCTAGCTAATTTTTCCCATAAATTTTTGAATTTTTTCTAAAATATTTTAAGAAAAAATTCATCCCAAATTTTAAAATTTAGTGATAAATTTCAAAAATAATTTTATTTGAAACCCTAGTTGCATCAACTAGCTCCTAGTAATTTTCCAATCATTTTTAAAAATTTTAGTTGCATATTAATATCAAAAAATCACTTCATATTTTAAAAATTCATAGTAATTTCAGAAAAAAATATTTTCCTCAAAACCATAGTTGTATCTACTAGGTACCATTAAATTAAACACTTTCCCATAAATTTTTGAATTTTTATTTACATATTTAACTCAAAAATTGAATTTCAATTTAAAAAATTCATAGTATTTTGCAAATATATCATTGTTAAATCCCAAGTTGAATATACTAGCACTTATTTGCTTCCTAAGGTATCACCTTACATCCATAATCAAATTGCAAACATGGTTCTCTCTTATTTTAAAACTTTTTTTACATTTCTTGTTAGTAAAAAGAAAACCATAATGGGCCCTATCATGTACATTAATGATGAAGTCTATCATATGTTAGTATAAAGCTTCATTCTTTGCATTTCATCCTTATTTTTCATTATACAAGATGATGTTAAGCAATTTATTATTAAACATGTTAATACATCTCTTACATCATTTCCATTGGAGCCTCTATCCCATGCTAAGTCATGTTTCATGGTTCATTTCACTCTTCCCCATGTTACTACCGATCATCAGAAAGCCCAATTAACACACTTTGTCCTTCCACCACCTCGATCTATTGATTATCTTCACTCTCCTCCCATAGCTGACTACCAAAAGAAAGTTTTTTCACTAGGTAGATGATAACACTCTTAGAAAATAAGACCCTAATCATCTTCACATTTAGACAACAGAGGAAAAATAGTAGGTTGAGGATTCTCACTAAGAGAAGAATGAGCCATAACATACCCCACTTAAGACCATTAAAGTGGATATCAGTATAGAAGGAGAGCCAAAGATGGCTACTCTAGGTGCCTATTATTCTGATGCAAAGTTGGCATAAATCATAGACCTTCTAAAGTAATTCCAAGATTTATTCCCTAAGACTTATCAAGATATGAAGGTCATCTACCCATGCCTAGGAAATATGATCATAAAGCTAATTTATGGCACAAGACCCATCAAAAATCACCCCTACTATATGAATGTCAACCTCTATGCTAAGGTGAAAATAGAGATTGACACTATGCTAGACGTAGGGGTCATTCACCCTTTTTAGGAGTCTGAGTGGGTGAACCCAATAGTAATAAGAATCAATAAGGATGATCACATTTGCATTTGTGTAGATTATAAAATTTTGAATTCTACCTGTGTCAATGGCCCTTTCTCAACTTTGTTCACTAATGAAGGCTTAGAAAGCATCATAGGCTACAAAATCTACACCTTCATTGATGGGTTTTCTAGCTATGACCAAGTCTAGATTGAGGAGGATATTCCTAAGTTAACCTTTAAAATTGAATGGAATTGTTTTGATTAAAACATGATTCCCTTTGGACTCAATAATTCACCATCCATGTTTTCTATAGTGGTGATTACCACATTTAAATATTTCATCCATAGGTTCCTCTAAGTCTATCTTGATGATTAGATAGTGTATGGCCTCATCAAGGACCATTATGACAACCTTCACCTAATGTTTGAGAGGTGTAAGTAGCTTCATATATCCCTAAACCTAAAAAAATATGTCTTTGTAACATTATTTTGAACCTTACTCAAGTACATCATTTATAAGGATGGTTTGTTTGTCGATCTAATGAAAATCACCATCATCATTTAGCTGCAAACTCCTTCCATATAGAAATAATTTCACACCTTTCTTGGCCACTATGGATATTATATAAATTTTGTAAGGAGTTATGCAAATATTGTGGCAAAGTTAGAAGAGCTTCTATGCAAGGTTGGACCATTATACTAGGGTGAATCACAAGAGGATACCTTTGAGACCTTGAAGCTTAGATTGGTTGGTGCACTTATCTTATAGTTCCCCAACTGTACAACACATTTTCATGTCCATTTTAATGCTTCTAAATATATGATTAGAACAATCTTAGTATATCCTAGTGAAGGTAAAATGGAACATCCCATCTCCTTTGCCAGCAAAAAATTTACCATAGTAGAGAAAAATTACATAATTAAAGAGCATGAAACACTCACCATGGTCTATGCCTTGCAAAAATTTAGCTAATATTTGTTAATAACCCCATTCATATTTTTCACTAACCATGAGGTGCTCAAGTACCTCATGAACAACCCTATTTTACATAGGTGCATATGCAAATGGATAGTTCTATTCTAGGAGTTCTAGTTATCCATTAGGTTAACCTTAGAAATCAAAAATTGGGGCCAGACCATTTGTCTTGCATTAATTTGTGTAATGTAGTGTCACCTATAGAGGATGACATGTTAAACATGCAACTATTCAGATTCTAATGCATCCTCATGTATTTGGTAGATACCACCACCTTTCTAACATCTAGAGTTGTACCCCAGACTATGACCAATAAATAGAATAAATAACTAGAAGTTTTTGCCACCCCTTTTAACTAATTAATGGATAAATGTATAAGCTAAGTAGAGATGAAGTGTTGCACTAACGTGTCTTGGAGAATGAAATATAATCCATCTTGCAATAAGCACATAAAGGCATAGTCTGAGGGTAATGCACTAGAGACACAATGGTAAGAAAAGTGATGTATTTAGGTTTGTGGTGGCCAAGCTTATTCCAAGATGAAAATAAATGCACCAAGACATGTGATATATTCTATAACAAGGGAATCCCAACCATTAGGATGAGATTCCTTTCATCCTCATAATTTCCTAGGTGCCATTCAAGAAATGGGCCATTGATTTTACTGGTTTGGTAACTCCTATAACATGAAGCACAGGTGTAAGGTATATTTTTGGTGGCCACAAATTATTTCACAAAGTGGGTAGAGGTCATGCTAAAAAAATATTTACAGCCATCATAGCCACATGCTTCATTTTGGAAAACATAATACACCACTAAGGGTGCCCACTCAGTATGACTAGTGATAGGGTCACTCATTTTCTCAATGAAATGATTCATATCCTATTGGTAGAGTATATGGTGGTGCACTAAAAAATAACCCCTTATCATCTATAAACAAATGACATAGCTGAGGCATTTAATAAAATACTAGGAACATGCCTCATGAAAATATGTGATGTTGGTCTTAAGGATTGGGATGATCTAGTGTTGATAATGTTATGGGCATATCATATAACCTATATGTTCCTAAACAAGGCTACATTATTTTGACTAGGGTTTGGCACTGAGATTATCTTTCCAATAGAGTTCTTGGTACCATCATTGTGCATCATATGCATTGGTTAGTTAAATGACCAAGAATCACTGAATGTAAGGATGGAAGACTTGGAATGCCTATATGAGATGTGTGCTTAAGAAAAGTGGAGCCAGTGGATAGAAAAGGTGTGCTAGAAACTTTGGCATGATAAACATATAAAGAAAAAGGTGCTAATAAAAGGTGCATTCATGTTGTTCTATGATTCTAAGTATTTCAAGCACCCAAAATAACTATAAATAAGGTGAATGGGTCCATATATCATCCACCACATATTAGAGATAGGCTCATGCAATTTATGCATGTTGATAGATGAAATTCTCCCTAGGCATTTCAATGGAAACTAGTTGAAGCCATAAAAACAATAGGATGGAACTTGTTCCGTGAAAACACTAACTTCTTGGTCACTAGTTGGATTGAGTTAAGGTGACCAAAATAACATTTGGTGAAAGCTAAACAATTTTGTTTTGTTTTATTATTTGGTAGTAGTGTAAAGAGTGTATAAGTAGTGATTTAATACCTACTAGGAAAATCTACTATCAATTTACTTATAATTCCAATTGAGTGAGTCAAACACTTATGCTTTCTAAGTGCCTAAGGATAGATACCTAAGTCTTGGGTGAATAAGCTTTGCCAACATCAAATAAACAAAGAGCACTAGATCACCATATACAAGATATTAGATGCAAGGCACTTTCAAACCCCTAGTTAGATGTTCATCTAACCTTTCATGCATAATTCCAACTAGGTGAGTCAAGTCCTTGTACTTTTTAAAAGACCCTGAGGCTAGACATCTAAGTGTTGGGTGCATGAAATTTTTTAGAGTCAAGAAGAAGATGCACAAAATCTATATGTGCAAGAGATAGATTGTAGGGCATTTAGAGGTCCAAAAAATAACTACTCTAGTACTTCACTCATAATGTCAATTAGGTGAGTCGAACCCATTTGATTTTTAAGCACCTAGGGCCAAACACCTAAGTTTCTAGGTGTAAGGAGGTTACAAAACTTAGAAGAAATAAGGAAAAAGTGAAGATGCACAACATTATTGTGTGCAAGATAAAAAGTGAAGATGCAAAATATGATCATGTGTAAGAGGATCAAAAAAAGATAACTAATCATTGTAGGATCAATGCAAGTGATATATATGGGGTTGGATAGGCTAAGTCAAAGATAAAGCATAAGAAACCAACCAAGATAGATAAATGCACTTGAAAAAGAATCACAGCAAGAAGAGAATATGGAACCATAGAGGTTGAATCATGTGCATGTGAGGCACTATGCCTAATGTACCATATTGAAGGCAAAGGTCACACCAAGAGAACAAAGTAAAAAAGGGGAATCATTATAGATAGCTAGCATCCACCAAAATTTGAGTAGGAAATGACTATTTCAACCATGTTTCACTTCATTGAAATATTGTTAGGAGCATTGAATGAGGTGGTAGTGGAGGCACAAAGATCTATAATAAATGAGATTGTAGTATATGATTTTCATGGATTTCATAGAATTTCATGGAGTTAAAGATATATAGACACCTCTATGCCATTAATGCATCTACATTAAAGATGGTATATGAAAATAGGGTATAAAATGCCACACAATAGTCTAGTTTGTACTAAAAACTTTATGTAAACTTGAAACATCAAGAAAACTATAGCAAGCCAATGAACCAGAGAGTTGAAGCATAGAAACCCTACAAAGTTTATGATTTGAGCATCCTTAGGAACCCAAAGTGAATGATTGTTATTCTATAGAAATTATTCTTAAGGTGGAATTAGTGTAGAGAGGTGTAGTAAGAATATTCATTAGGAACTAGTTGGTGGAAAAGTGAGTTACCATCGAATATGCCATTAATACTTTATGAAGCTTAGAGACAAAGTTATAGTTGTAAGTCTTATGACTAGGAGGTACTAAAAACGATTTGAGGCTTTAGCAGACCTAACATATCATGTTTCAACTCTATTAGGTTTAGGATGGGCAAGAAATAGAATGGAATGAGTCTGTAGCAACAAAGTCCAAAGGGGGTGCATGTAATGATAGAATCATTCCCTACAATAAAAATAACACTACCAGTACAAGGGGTCAACATCATTCAAGTTGACCTTGAGGTGATAACAAAGATATATTATCAAGTAATGAAATTCTAACTAGAAATCATAATGTGGGAAAAGTGGAATTATTTTGCACACACCTACTAATTGAAGGAGTATAACCATCATACATCCAACCATGTGCAAGACCTAGCATCAAATTAAATGGTGGATATAGGGAGAAAGAAAAAGTAGGGTGTAGTGTTATATAATTTTTCCATTCAGGATAGATTAATAGCCTCTATCACAACTCATTTTTTTGAGTTTTCATGCTTTTGGAAGTTATAAGAGATCTTTTAATCTCTTCTATTTCATGTCTTTGGTGACTATATATACTTTGCAAGGAAGATCATGAGGATATCATCGTGCCTCATTGGAAGGATAACCAATCTCCTAGATGCCAAAAAGGACATCCATGAGATGATGGGTGATGATGAAGATATGGAGAGTATGGTAAAGATTCTAAGTTACTACAAGGGGGGATTTGCATTCCCCATAAAATATTATAAATACCCTATCATGAGGGTGGTATCAAACCTTGTGAGCTCAAAAAATTTCCCTAGTGATCGATGGGCCAATGTCAAAAAAATTTACCTCTGTGTCACCTACCATATGGCATAGGGTGTAAAATTTAACATTACCAAATTTATTGCTAAATAATTTGTGAAGAATGTTCTAGAGTAACACACGACCAAGGGGATCTTCAGGTGGAGTTTCATTCTCATCCTGATAGTCATGGAGGAGATTAGCATATCAAACAGGGATGAGGCTAATCTCTAGATGTTTCTAGAATAAAATGACTCCTCAGTGCATAAATACAAGGACTTCACTTATCCCAGTTCCTTCAATGCAAAATATAAAGTTTGCATGATGAGGTGGTATGATAATTATATTGAGGCATTTTG
Organism: Torreya grandis; assembly: GCA_037957365.1. NCBI lineage: Eukaryota > Viridiplantae > Streptophyta > Pinopsida > Cupressales > Taxaceae > Torreya > Torreya grandis. The sequence continues at coordinate 603,248 of JARHVA010000314.1, forward strand.
GCTTGAGTGGTGCATCCCCCAAGAGCTCCCCAAGAGCATGTATAATATGTAAACCTTTGTTGTTGTGTAATATTTTTATGTAGTCCACTTGACATTGGTTTATTATAACAAGTTTAGCTAGTTAAAGCTTCCATATGATTTTTTAGCTAGGTATTTTAGGGATGAACTTATAAGGATTCCCAATTCACAATAATTAGATATCCCAGTGAGGTAGATAGACATGAAAATGAACAAGTTTTGGTCCCAACTTGTACACCCAAATGGGAAAGCAATAAGGAAGGAAGATGATGATTTGGATCACACCACCATCCACCCTCTTTAGGAAGTAACCGTACTTAGGTACATCCATAGGATTTAATATGAAATGAATCCAAGGAAAAATGGCTCCAACAATGATTATATCACTGATACTACCATCAGGATTGATGATGAAGGAATGTCAATGCTAGTTGAAATGAAGAAGTCCCCTAAAAAGAAGAAAGGGGTGACACTAGAAGAAATAGAGGAATGCATACAGTTTAAAATTTCCTTGGGTGATGAAGCCTCTCTATCAGCCCCAACTAGGAATTGCATGAATTTCATGCCAAAGACTTCTCTTATCTCAAAGGAGAAGTAAAAAAGGCTAAATTTCCCATTTATGATGCCCACCATCACCCTAGCAGATAGAGGCACATGAAGAACTAGAGAAAGAGGTGGATTTGGGTAAGGGTGTGTATATTGTGCCTAAATAAGACTTCTCATCTAGTGAGTAAACTCCCCCACAACCCAAAATGAAGAGGCAAAGCAAGAATAATCATGAAAAAAGCTTGGCCTCAGTGAAATGGACATTCAGAAGGCACATGGGTTACAAAAAAGAAAAGAAAAAATGAGGAAGGTAGGAATGATAGAGGAAGGGGGTGAGAAATATGAGGCTCAATAAAATCACATGGAAAATGAAAAATCAAGGAAGAGCCTAGCATGGTGGAAGTACTTGAAGCTATCCAAGGCAACAGTACTATCATGCTTGGATAAGCAAGACCATCCAGTGCACCAACAAAAAAAACCACAACACAGCCTCCATAGGATGAAGAGGAGTTGAGGTACAAATGGGAGAAGATGGGACTTGATTAGGATCACATTGAATCAGAATTAGAGTTACATAATAAGATAGAGGCCATGAGGGCTAAAGGCATGACCTAAGTATAAATTGATAATGTAGAGGTTGAGGAGATAAGGTCCAAGGAGGAGAGAATCACTAAGATTATAAAGAAGAGGAAGGTAGAAATAAATAAGGACTAGTAGGAGAAGTTCAAGAAGGGGAAGGAAGATAAAAGGGTTGTCATAGGTGTAAAACCCATTAAATACAAAATAGTAGAGGTTTCTAGCACCCACACTAGCCCAATAGAGGAATCTATAAAATATGCATGTCTTAGTAATGAAGGGACACCTAGAGATAAATAAGGTGATACTAATGCCTCAAAGAAACAAATAGAGAGATGAGAAAAAGTAGGTTGGGTCTAAGAAGGAACGTATGGAGGTTTGTGCCAAGGAGCCATAGGAAGAAGAATCAAATGAAGGGTAAAATTCCAAAAAAGAATAACTCTTGTAGGAAGAAGAAGAAGAATCAGGAACCAAACAGGGTAGCAGTGCAAGTGAAGAGGCATAGGAGCAGATGGAGGTGGTTGTTGAGAAAGAGGAATTTGATCCAAAATATCATTAAAAGGCATAGAAGGGGTATACCATAGATGAATATTTTTACATGTTAGAATGCATGCCCTCTAGACCTACAACAACTTTGGCATATCATCAAGTGTCCTTTACACTTGATTTCTACATGGATGAGCCTTATTTCAAGGTACCAACAAAAGTAATATGGATCATTGAGAAACCAAAAGAGGGGCATGACTACCAACTAATCAACCCCTAGGATAAGAACCTAGTGAGGTTAGCTAACACCCTCCTTAAGATGGCCTCTAAGGTAGCACGTAAGCACATCATTAACAATATTCATGCCATAAAGTGGAAAGATATAACACTTAAGGTGGAGGAAGAACTTGATTCCATGAAGCTCAATCTTAAGAAGTTGGCTAAGCATGTTGAGGAAATAGAGCCATCCTTTTGTGATGATGGTATTAACACTTCCAAACTATCTAAAGTCGATAAGGTATGCAAATTGGTCAAATATATACTTCCTCAAATTAATTTAGTGTATGAAGAAGAAGCCCCTTGTGAAGCCATAAATAAATATCTCAACAAAAAGCTTGATGAGGTAGAGGACCTCTTTGCAAGGCTATAAGAGTGCACAGATGATGTTCATGTCATATTTTGTAAATTTTCCTCCCAAGTGTCAGTCATTGAAGCACACCTCTAAAAGGAAAAGGGAGAGAAGGATGAATTGATGAATCAATCATTCACTATCAGCAAGGCTAATGACATGAAAATATTGGTGTAGGTCAGCACATTGAGTGCCTAGATGAAGGCCTAAGAGCAAGACCTGGAGGAACTTTTCCATGCCTTCTAGATAAAGGTGAGCAAGCAGGGAACCATCCTAGATGGTAGGGTCCAAAAGGATAAGGAAAGGCTAAAAACCTTCCATAAATAACTAGATAACACTAATGTGCTCATTCTCAAGGATAACTCTATAGATATTGATAGTGCCATCAAATAAATCAAGCGTATAATCTAGGGATTCTAATACTTTAAAGTAGAACTATAGTAGAGCGCACCCAAATTTTTCATAGCTAAGGCACTAGAAAGATAGTCTAAGGGTGGACTATCATTTTTATATGGGGTAATTTTTGGCCCCATTTCATGCTAAGTAGTGGATTCACACCAATTTGACAAACACCTAAGTGCGATGCAACCATAGTGGGTGGTTGTTTTTTAATATTTTATTATCACCAACTAGTTGATGGGTAAAACTCTAATCAAAATTAGGAAACAAGTGCGTGGGACAACAACAAGCCATTAAAGACAAGTGGATCCTTTTAAATCAAGAAGCATTAGGAAATAGTTACATGGGATATAAATGAACCATTAAATACAATCATCTCTTTTTGAATCAAGAAACATTGGGAAATAGGTGCATGAGATAACAACTGCACATTGACGATAAGTGTAGTGGAGGTGGTGGGATGTGTACTTCAAGCACCATCTTAGCAGTCAGCATGCTCCATTCCCCATGAACTTAGAACACTCCAAAACCTATAAGAGGAAGTCAAGTTTAGTTGAAGAGAGAGGTGAACTGGAGTAGTGAATCTCTAGAAAATTCTTTCTAAATAATTATCATTAGGATTTAGAACTTAGTCAGCATGTTGTTTGATACTCTACTTGGCAATGCCTAAGCTCACCTATGAGTTTGGGCCTTATCAATTTATGTTGAACCTTTACTTAGTTTATATGGATTATTAATGTATTCTTGTTTAATGTATTTAAATGAAGAATACCTTATGTAGATGGTGAAATAAACTAAATGTCTGAGGTCTTTAAATGTTTATTGATTTCATGTTATATTCTATCATATGCATATTGATCTCTTATAGGTTCTTGACTTGAATCATTCATGGTAGACCTACAATTGGTAATTAATCCCACACCCATATTAGGAAATTCCTTAAGTGTGGTTATGATCTTTCACCCTGAATGATACATTTGCCTAAGCACAAGACCATGCCTAGGTCCCTTAACTTGACACTCAGTTATCCCTTAAGAATCTAAGTGCCTTTAAGCTAATGAAACCCAAGACTTGATCCTACGAATATAGAAACCATCATTACACTAACCCAATTCCTTAAAGAATAGAGTTATGCCATGGCATAAATAGTGCAACATAGACCTTGATCCATTCTTTATTGCTCTTTAGGTGAGAATATAAGGCTTTCACCTTATGTATATTGATGCTAGTGTGGCTGAGTGCTAAATATTGAATGCCATAGGATTAGTCAGGGATTGTGCCCCCTAGAACAATCCTAAATCCAACCTACATAGCTAGGTATGTGAATTACTAAACCCATGACCTGAAATACCTACTTTCCTACAACACCATTATTCTTCATTAGACTAGGCAGGGTCTAGAAGTGGTATAGGTGCAGACTAGGTCTATAGGTCCTACCCCTATAAGCTCACCCTGAGACTCACATGTGTTCTCCAATGCATCATTTATATTCTCAATCAATCTAATACAACATTTCATGTTTTTTTCATTCATCTCACCAAGCCATGACCCTTCATTCATAATACTAGGCATCCTATGCACATAACTTCTTAAGTCACTTACTAGGCTTAAGAACTTGATAACTTTGATAACAAGTGCATTCCATGTTGACCTTCACATCACTCATGTAGTGATATAAACATATAAAAATAATGTGTTACACTCTTAGAATCATTGAAACATTGATCAATATCCTCTCTCATAGCTACATTCTTAAATTACCTCATGAATACCCTTCTCATGAACCTTTGACATCAATGAAAACATCAATGCCAAACCTTAACAACAGGAATAATTCTCAATAATCTTCTCCTTTGTCATTGATTTCAAAATAAGCTATAAATTAATCATCCTTATCTCTCTATTTTGGTCTTTCTCTCCCTTTTACATAAATGATAAAATGATGTCTGTAACTCCTTGGATCACACTCCTTATAGCCAAAATACTCAACACATAGAAATATGAGTTTTATAGACATAATATAGACATTCTCACCATATCTCCATGCATACCTTTTTGGAATAACTCACCTATTCTTAGAGCTAATGAAAATCATTAACTCCCCCTATGTACTTGGCTTATTAAATTATTTTTATGGGTAGTAATTACACCCAATTTCTATCATAGGTGTTTAAATGTTACCTTTGAAATTGGTTTAGTGAATATCTCTACAATCTGATTCTGTGTGGAAACATATTAAAGTATGACACTTTGTTTACTTGCCTACTCTCTTAAAAAATTAAACCTGATGTGAATGTCCTTGATCCTTGAGTGCATTATAGGGTTATTTTGGATGATTATATGACTTGTATTATTATAACAAATAGGTCTAAAACCATCATACTCCACCTTGTAGTCTTTTAGGGTTTGTCTCATCCATAGGATCTAAGTGCAACATGAAGTTTATGCAATGTTCTCAGCCTCACACATCAATAATTATATTGATGATTTCTTCTTGATTATCCATGAAACTAGGCACACACCTAAGAAAAAATCTCCTCCACTGGTACTCTTTCTATCATTTGGACATCTTGTCAAATCTACATCTATATAGGTTATCAAATTTAACTCCTTGATTCTTGCATACCACAACCCATACTCTATAGTCCCCTTGAGATACCAAAGTATCCTTTTAAATTCTTGTTGATGGTTCTCCTTTGGATCTATTTGAGACCTTCCCATAAGACCTACTGCTTGCATGATGTCAGGTCTAGAGGTAGTGGTGTATATCAAATTTACAATCATTGACCTATATGACATTTTATTTACATTTGAAGCCTCATTTTCCTTGATTAACTTACACCCTATGATTATGGGTGTACTAGCTACCTTGTAATCTTCCATCTCAAACTTTTTAAACTTCTCTCTTATGTACTTAGCTTATGAGATGAATATACCTTTTTCAAATTGAGTAATTTTCAACCCAATAAAGAATGATAGTTCTCTTATCATGGATATCTCAAACTCTTTCTTCATCACCTTTTGAAAGACCTTGGTCATGTTCTCATTATTTTCACCAAAGATGATGCCATCCACATAGATAACTACTATCAACTATTGGTTCTCTTCTATCTTTATGTATAGATTACTTTTTATAACTCCACTTTTGAATCCTTGATCCAAAAGATACCTGTCTAACCTAGCATACCAATCTCTAAGAGCTTGCTTTATACCATTTAGAGCCTTTTTAAATATTCAAACATAGTCATTATCATCTAATAGTGAGAACCTGTTAGGTTTCCCAATGTACACTTCCTCTTCAAAATACCCAATTAAAAAGGAAAATTTGACATCCATCTAGTATGACTTAAACCCTTTGAATCCTACATATGCTAGAAATAATCTAATGACCTCCAATATTCCTAATGGTGAAAATGTCTCCTCAAATTCTATCCCTTCAACTTGTGCATATCCCTTGTATACCAATCTAGCCTTATTCCTAGTGACTTCTCCATCTTCATTCAACTTGTTTATAAACACCCACTTTGTGCCAATTACATTCTTGTCTTTAGGCCTAAGAACTAGTTTCCAAGTCTCATTCTTCTCTATTTGGTATAACTCCTCATTAATATCATCTATCCAAAATTTATCTTTTCTTGATTTTATAAGATTATTAGGTTCAATCTTAGATAATAGATAAATATTCTCTTGATTTAGATTACTTACTAGTCTTCTCCTTGTTTACATACCTACATTCTCATTTCCAATGATTTGAGATTCATGGTGATCTATTTGAATCTTCCTTAAAGGCCCTTTTGAGTCTTGTATCTCTTCAATTTATTCTTATTTCTTATCAAAATCTATATTTTCTTATTCATTCTTGAATCCCACATTATTTAATGTATGCTTTGAATATGAGTAAGATTTCCTTGTTTCATCGATCTTCACATTATTGCTTTCCACTATAGTTTATATCTATTGGAAGAAAAAATACTAAGAGTGGGGCTTAATACATTTCTCAACATTTATCTATTCAATTAAATTCAACATTCCATAATACATTCACTCACATGAAATATTAATGCATACATAAACAACTATATAAGAAAATCATAAGAGAACATATAAGTTATGTTGGAAACCATCCTGGGTGATAAAACCAACAAAAACCTACACATGGAATACCATCCTATAATTTTAGGACTCAAATTTTAGTGAAGCATGAGCTTCACAAGGAGATATAACCACTACCTAGTTTAGCACCCACCCAACTAGTCTTTTGCAAGTTTAATCTTGAAAGGAGGCTACAACCCCCTCAAGTAACTTAGAACCAATAAAATAAACTATAATATATGATAAAATTAGAACACCTATTGAGAAATAAACTATATATTATAATCTTCTCTAACAAAATTTATCCTTCAATCTCACTCAAGTAGCCTCTTAGGCCTTCTAGCTTAGCAATCCCTCTCCTTGGTAATATTAGGTCAATTGAAGTTATTAAACACCTATAAAAACATAGTTAAACATTGAATACATATTAAAATAAAAATTATTGTAATATTTAATCCATCAACATACTCATAAAAACCCTATATCCTTCGCTCAAAAGCTCAAAATATTCTAACTAGTCAATATAACCTTATTAGGCCTTGCATTTATACTCAAATATTTATTTCACCTATCTTGGTTAGCCAAGATACTTACCACCATTGTATTATGATTTAAATATATCACTATAAATTTTTCATGAGTGAAAATAAATAATACATTAGTTGTTCATAATCCATAAGGACCACTTTCTCTATTAGGCCTAATGGAGACCTAATGTAATTAGGTCTATCTTATCCACATGTCACCATTTTGACCCTTAAGAACACTTTATATATTATAAAAATGATTAAAAACTTCACACATTACCATATTATACAATTTATAATTTCACCTTGGTTCCCTAACTTCATTTAATCTATTTCACTACTTGGACATACCAATTAGGTCTCTTTGCCAATATGCCTTTTTATTACCTATAAGTCTTTCTTACAAATTTGAACCATGTACATAACTTTTACACATAAAAAATTCATTAAATAATATTCATATGTTCATCATGACTTTAAAATCCTCTTAAAATTCTTTGGTCTCCACCACATAGGCCAAAAGGCTTCAAGAACACCCTTGTCGATAGCTTACTCAGAAATACCAAACATTGTCAAAATACTGTCAAATTTATTTGACTTTAAAATTTTTATAAATGATTTATAATGATAAAAAATGAATTAAAATGATATTATTAGTCATTTATAAATTTGTATCATTTATCTTAGTGAAATTTGACTTAGAAACATAATTTTCACACAGAGAAAAGTTGCCTATATGACCAAAAACACAGTCAAGAAAATCAACTTATGATATTAAAATGGATTTGTGTGAAATTTTAGAATAATTATAACATATTTGGAAATATATATTTCATTTTCATGTATTAATATTGGTCTTACAGACCAACCTCACTGTGTCACTTTACACAAACTCCATTGTACTAGATAAGCCAATTTGATGTCAACATTTTGCTTGAATATAGGCATCATATACATTTATGTAATAGTTAAATAGGATGAATATTTATTTAATTATTACCCATGTTTTTGGATATATCCCTAATATTCTTCAACCAATCCTTAAACTTATATTCATTCTCACCTAGTTTACTCACTATTCTACTGATTAGGCCAATTTAGCAATAGGCTACCTTCCATGACTGGTTTTGCATAATTTTTGTTATAAAACTACTTATAAACTTTAATTATCATAAAATATGAGTCTTTAACATAATACTCCATCTAATTTCATTATTTGACCTAGTCAACCCTACTTGTAGTAGTTATAATCTCGAAAGATGAATAACCCAGAAAACTAGTGCAAATGAATAGATATTAAACTATGAAATCAAATGATACAAAATTAAAATAAAAGCATAGAGTTAGTCTCATAAAGAGTAATTAAAATTATCCAAAATCAAAATATCATTATGAATATTCAAAATTAATATACCAAATATAAGCTAGGTAGCATGTTTAAATATAAAAAAGAGAGGGAAGAGGTGGAAACACCAACCAATAGGAAACAACCATCTATCAGACTAAAGATAAAAAAGTATCTTCCAATATATAAAATGAATGCTCACTTTTAGGAAGGTGGAAACTCATAACCTACTCACCTAATTAAACACGCTTTATTAACCTAAGTAAGATTAATAAAAGGTGTAGGAAAAACCCAAGAAAATAATAAAATAAATATCCCAACTAGGAAATAAAAACCTACACCAACACCCTACCATAAGTGCAGCTTAGGTGGGGGATGATATGAAAAATGGGTCTAATAAGATACCCATGTACATAGTGATGATTCCATTATCTTGTAAAATATGAAGGATATGTGCCTCCATAAAGAAGAGAGAGAACATAAGTGTCGAATGTCACATGGAAAATGTTGTAGTAGGTCAATCTATAACAAATGTTATCTCTTCCTTTTTGAAGAAAGAAACCATGATCTATCAAACTAATAAATTCCCTCTCAAGTGGAATGTGTGTAGGAATCATGATGTAGATCTCTATAAAATGTTAAAATGTCTCCCTAATAATGCTCGAATGTGCCAAAGTCTAATTAGGTATCATAGGACTGACTATAGAAGATGGTGATGAATAATCATACAATAAAGGAGAGAAAATATCCAAAGAAGAATATAGACTTGGAACATTCACTGAAAGAATGTTCATGGGAAGAGGAGAGTAAGGCTCAATAACCATAAAAACTAAAGACTGGTCTATAAATGAAGCTCTCAAGTCCATAATTTGATAGTATATAGGAATATATGAGTCATTAATGCTCTCAATAGGTGTACTCATACTGTAAATAGTGGATTCCTCCAAAGTGCAAGGCTGTGAAGGCTTTAGAAGAGCAATAATTGACATAAGAAGGGAAGTAGAATCTATAATAGGATAACTGAGGTCTAGTAGAATCTCATATTGTATTAGAGGCTCAAAAAAAGAAAGAACATTTTCCATCATGGATATGTTATCCCAAGAAACAAAAGCAAGAGGTGAGATTACAATTGTCTCTAAAGAGATTATAGGAAGCGAAGGAGGAAGGATGTAAGTCTCAGCTAGATATCTAAAAAGAGACTATAGGATGCTCCAAATAGTGCATGGACACTCTATATATTCTACATGACAATGAATATCCATGGAAACATGTAGTAATAGAGTGGAAAAATCTTTGTCATAAGTATTATCCCAATTATTGCACCAAATAGGATTAGTGGGTGCAAGAATTTGTCTATATAAAAATGGAATATGATTCTTGCATGTGATCAAGTGTTCCATGTAAGCATGCCATGAAGAATATTTTCCTTCCCAAGAATGATCACTAGAGACAAAACAAATATCCTCATTTGGTTAATAGTGTACACTCTAGAGATGGACTTCAGACTATGCCAAAAATGAGTCCAATAAAGTGAGAGAAATCAGTACACAAGTGATAATACATGCTCAAATGGATGTTATGATCTATTAAAAATGTGTATAATAATACAAGATAAATTTGTGCAATCGGTCACTAAATGGGAATATGTAACAATTAAGAAAAAACTAAATGTGCACAATAGAGAATACATCAAACCCCTGAGACAATCAGTAGATAGCCCCTCCCCCCCAAAAAAAAAAATTTTTTTTGGCACTTTATAAAGTAGTGAATTTTACAATATTAATTGTCCCAATTCATGGTAAATAATAAAATAAACACTTTTGAAAAATATGGTACTCAATTTTGAGTTATAATTTGTAAGATATTAATCAAACAATTTCTTGTAAATAGGCCTATGACTAAAAACTTGCCTTGAAACTTTAAAAAAGTACCCTTAGGTGAGGTAAAATATGCCTTCAAACCAATATTTTTAATTTTAATTTCTCCATGGACTTAAAAAATCAATAGAACTGAAAAAAAAAAATTGTTGATTGCCTTGGTATGCATGAAAGCAAGTATGGCTTCCTCTTTAAGTAAAAAATAGCTAGTTAAAGTAAAATATTGAACTTTCAATTGTTTTCAAGAGGAAATAAAGTGTATTACATTTTTTTTATATCATATTAAATATATACAAGATATGATGGTGAATAAGATAAAGGTGGAGTGGTTAGATGGCTAGCTGGTGTAGCAAATGGCGAAGCCACCAAGGTGAGACAACTTCATTGTAATGTCCAATGCAGACCTCTTTTGGTAGGTGAATAACAATGTAAGACACTCTTAAAAAAAAAAGTATATCTCCTCAAATCTACACCACTCATAATGCCTCTACATCTAATACCTTCCAACGCAGATCTCAAAGGAATATGTAGACCTGTGCAGAAATTTTAATGCCAATCTAGATCTCCTTCAATGCCTATACCTTAAATTTGAGACTAATATAAAATATCAATACCTTTTCAGGAAAAAATCATGGAAAAGGGATTACAAGTTATATACTAATGATTCCACAACAAGATCTGGCAAAGAAATGAAACCTCATTAGCAAATCTAAAATGCTTTAGAGAAATAATTCAAATCCTCACATGTTGATGCAAATAATATGACACCAAGTAGATCAAAATGAGAAAATCAAATGTAGAAGATACAATTATACATGAATAAAAATTATTCCAAGGTTAATGTATTCCAAGGTAGAAATAAAGAAAGATCTAAAGTAGGATCTCAATGCCACTATCGTTGGAAGATAAATCATGGGTCTGAGAGAGATCTAGGCACTATAAATTAAATGTTGTTTTTGGGAGAGTCCATGAAGGAGTGAAATTTTGAGATCCACCAAGTATTCATAAGAAAATATACAATTCATGAACTAGGTCATGATCTTGGAGAAAATATTAAATGTTCAAATAGGTTGTTTAGTCCACCAAAAATAGTGTTTTGGAACTGAGTCAATGAAACCAATAAGCATGTCATGGAAGGAAAAAATATAGACTATGTAACCCTATTAAAATATTATTAGTGCCCCCCCCCCCCCAATATATCAAATAATGAAAATTAAATATGATCTTTCACATAGAAAGAAATTAATACCATGTTAGATCTGAAAAGATGAATAACCCAAAAAACTAGTGCAAATAAATAGATATTAAACTATAAAAGAAAATAATACAAGATCAAAATTTAAAAAAAAATTAGTCTCAATCATAATAATATAAATTATCTAAAATAAAAATATCATTATGAGGATACAAAATAAAGATGCCAATTACAATCTAGGTAACATGTTTAAATAGAGAAGAGAGAGGGAGGTAGAAATACCAACTAATAGGAAGCAACCATCTATCAGACTAAAGATAGCAAAGTATCTTCCAAGATAGAAAATGAATGCTCAATTATAGTAATGTGACACCTCATAACCTACTTACCTAATTAAACATGATATATTAGCCTAATAAATATTAATAAAAGGTGTAGGAAAAACCTAGGAAATAAAAACCTACACCAATAATAACATAAAAAACCCTAAAAATAAGGGTATTCCTATAGATTATAATCATTTTTAGGACCAAAAAAAAACACATAAGGAAACATTCAATACTAATTTATATGTTCCAAACACCAAACTATGTCAATTTGACCATTCTGAGCCATAACCGATTAGATCTTTCCTATTGGGTTTGTGTAAGGGTTTGAGGAGGGTTTTGACTACCTTACCTTCTTAGAAATAATTCAAAAAGTATTTCCAATCAATATTAAAAAAAAAATACAATGAATTATAGATAGGTAAATTACCCACCTACCATGAAGTGATTAGGTCCTCATGTAAAGGTTGTACGTGCCAACGAGCATGAGAAACTTTTTCTCAGGTATGTAATACCCAATTTTGTGCACATAGTCAACCTTACCTTCAAATTTATTGATTTATCCTTTAGGATATGAATTAAACCTTTATAAACATGTTTTAAATTATCCTTCACTCCTCTTTAAATTCTCTTAAGATCTCTGACATACTTTACAATGAACTTGAGCTCTATTTAGACCACTAAAGGTCACTTTGTACACTTAGGCCTTATACTACCAGTCCTATCTAGGCTATGAACACAACATAAAACCTATTTTAATGTATGTAATACTTTATACAAATATCATACAACATCATAACATTCACTCACACTTCCACCATGTTGAAAATATTGTCATTGATGTCAAAGGTCTAGCATTATTGGTGATAAAGGCCCCATTGAATTTAATATTGTTTATCTTGGCTAATGTGAGTTAATATTTATTTAACATTAAGAAATATGTTTTTGGTTGCATATGAGACAAAATAATGGCCCATGGATAAGTCGAAGAGCCATGGGGTAAAGACAAAAGAAGGATGGGATGCATTTTCCCATGAAGAGTCATCTTGGGGAATACCAAGAGTCACCAAGTGAACACAAAAGAGTAAGGGTGAAATTTCTCAAGAAGGGATGCTTTAAGGAATATAAAAAGTCACCCAAGATAAGGACAAAAGTGGGAAGGACGTTTTTGGTCATGAAGGGTCACCACATGACTTTTCAAAGGCTTGAATATGAAGGGTCATCCAAGATTGGCACCATTTTCCATGAGGATTGAAGGGTCACAAAGGGGGAAGGCCAAAGGTCATTTGGAAAGCTATAAATAAAGTCTTGAGAAGCCATTTGTAATATGAGTGTGAGAGGTTGATTTGATATTGTAATATCTAGCTTAGAAGAGCAATTGTGAGAGATGAATATGATTTGTATTTGCTATATCTAGCTTAGGAGAGCAAAGGTGAGAGAGAGGAAGGAGATGTATTGAACTATCATTTGTTGAGATAGAAACATTGAGAGATAGGTGTGTGGTATACACAAATGGGTTGGTTCTCCTATGGGTTGGTGCTCACAAATTGTTGTTGGGTTGGTGCTCAGCAAAGGGGTTGGTGCTCTTGTGGATTGGTGCTCACAAATGATAGCTGGGTTGGTGCTCGGTAAAGGGGTTTAAAGCTCCTATGAGTTGGTGCTCACGAATTGTAGCTGAGGTTGGTACTCGGCAAAGGGGTATGGTGCTCCTATGGGTTTGTTCTCATGAATATACTTGAGATTGTTATCTGTGGTTTTTCCGACATTGGGTTTCCACATTATATCTAGTGTCTCTCTCTTTCTTGTGGGATGTTTATTATTTGAGTTTTATTGCATATCTTGAGTGTTTAATTAAGTGGAATTTGATAAAGGGAAAGTTTTATAAGATATATAATATATTGATTCACTCCCCCCCCCTCTTAGTATATTCTATGCTTAACAATTGGTATTAGAGCAAGTTCATTTTTGAAAATTTGTATAGCTTGAAGGTAGATCAGGAAAGCACAAGATGGCCATACATAAAGGTTCCTCTACAAGCAAAAGAATAGTTGATCAAGAAGAAGAAGAGGATGAAGTTGAAGTGAATATGGAAGGAGAACTCATGTGTGCCTTAGAAGAGTTGAAAATTGTTAAAAAGAAAATTTGAAGATTAAAGCATCAAATCAAGAAAAATGAAAAGGAGTCAAAGGAGATAATTGAAGATCTGATGGCACAGTTGGAAATATGAAGAAAAGAATGTGAAAGGTATGTTACTAAAATTGCCTCTTTAAAAGAAGGGATTGAGAAAGCAGTCAATAATAAAATATTCAATGATTCAAAATTTGAGAATAGCACTAATATGCTGAATAAGATATTAGAAAGCCAAAAGGCAATATCAGATAAGATAGGTATCAGTTTTGAAAAGAAGAAGAGCTATGTTGAAGCTCTTACAAATAAAGAAACAAGAAGGGAAGGAATGAATAATATAGAGGACAAAGAAGGCTAGAAGGAACAAAGCTATAAAAGGCAATCAAGTTAGATATTCACAAACAAGTCTTATTTTTATGGTTACTATTTTTATTGTACTAGATATGGTCATAAGAAATTATAATGTAGAAAAAGAGCTAACAATCTCAAAAATAAGGAAAAGGAAGGTCATATAGAGGTAAGCAGAAGCTATAACTCTTTTGCTCCTCTATTAAGCTTTGATGAAGAGACCATAATTTGTTACAAGTGTAACAACTTTGGACACATAGCTTGGTATTGTAGAAGCGTGTTTGAGTCAGTCAAGAAGGACCAAAGTTTTAGGGCTCCATTCATCAAGAAAAAGGTTCAGACATGACAGAAGAAACAATCTGAAGGTTCTATGTTGGTCCATACATCTTTACATGCAATAAATGAAGAAAAGCCATGGTTTATTGATAGCGGATGTTTAAGGCACATGACAAGAGACAAGAGTAAGTTCATAACCCTGAAGAAGTTCAATGGTGGCACAGTGAAATTTAGGGACAACACTACTGCTAGAATTGCCAAAAAAGGTACACTAAGTTTAGATAATGGTAAAACTAAAACTAAAAATGTTTTATATGTAAAAGGTCTTAAGCATATTATTTTGAGTGTAAGTCAAATGTGTGATTAGGGGCACACACTAAAGTTTTATGTAGAAGGTTATGAAATTAGAAGAAAAGATGTAGATGTATTGATTGTAGATGCTCAGAGAACATGTAATAACTTATATATGCTATCAGACATCAAAGGTCAAAGATGTTGTTTGAGTTAGATTGAAGAAATTTGGCTATGGCATAGGAGAATGGGGCACATAAATTTTGACAATCTTGTCAAAATTTTCAAAAATCAAGCAGTCAAGAATCTTCCAACGATCACAAAGCCATTTAACACCCTTTGTGTACCTTGTCAACATGGGAAGTAGGCTAGAAGGTGGTTCAAAACAAAAGAGTACTCGACCACTCAGATGCTAGAGCTTGTTCACACTGATCTATGTGCACCTATGAGGACTCAAAGTACTCAAGGTGATAAATATTTCATGTTGCTTATTGATGATTTTTCATGTATGACATGGATAATGTTTTTAAAGAAAAATTTAGAAGCTTTTAGACAGTTCAAAGCATTCAAAGCATTAGTTGAGAATGAAACTAATTTGAAGATTAAGTGTCTAAGATTAGATCAAGGAGGAGAATTCATGTTAGATCAATTTATTGAGTTTTGTGAAGATCATGGAATAAAGAGATAGTATTCAACAGTCATAACTCCACAACAAAATGGAGTAGTTAAACAAAAAAATAGAATAGTTTAAGAGATGGCAAGAACAATGCTAAATGAATCCAAGATAGCAAATAAATATTGGAGAGAGACAGTTGGTACAGTAGTGCATATTTAGAATAAATCTTTATTAAGATTCAATAGTGACAAAACTCCTTATGAGCTATGGAAAGACAAACCAACAATAGTTGCTTATTTCAGAGTTTTCGGTAGCAAATGCTTCATAAAGAGAATCGATGAAAAACTTGGTAATTTTGAATCCAAAGCAGATGCAAGTATATTTCTTGGTTATTCTTGCAAAAGTAAAGCTTATAAATGTTATAAAAAAAGAACCAAGAAAATTGTTGAAAGTGTAAGTGTCAGGATAGAAGAAGATGGAACACAAAAGATCAGTGATCTAGTAGACATTCCTGAAATCATTGAAGAGAAAG
The DNA here is from genome assembly GCA_037957365.1 of Torreya grandis. Taxonomy (NCBI): domain Eukaryota; kingdom Viridiplantae; phylum Streptophyta; class Pinopsida; order Cupressales; family Taxaceae; genus Torreya; species Torreya grandis. The sequence continues at coordinate 619,453 of JARHVA010000314.1, forward strand.
GCTTTGAAGAATCAGATGAAGATGAGGAGAAGGAGAAAAAGGGCACCAAGACTCCATCCAAATATGTTCAAAAAAATCATAATGAAAGTGACATCATTGGGGATATAAAAGAAGGAATTCGCACTAGAAGAATGATGGTAAGTGAATCTGAACAAGTTAATTTCTCTTTGTAATCTAAAATTCAGCCTAGAAATTATTTAGAATCCAGACATGATGAGCATTGGGGTAACGCTATGGATGAAGAATTAGATTAGATAGAAAAAAATGATACTTGGGAATTAGTACCTAGACCAGAAGATCACAATGTGATAGGAACAAAATGGGTTTATAGAAATGAGTTGAATGAAAATGGAGAAGTAACCAGAAATAAAGCAAGATTAGTATGTAAAGGATATGCTCAGATTGAGGGAATAGATTTTGAAGAATCTTTTGCACCATTAGCAAGGTTAGAGGATATTAGAATGTTTCTTGCATATGCAGTATTTAAAAATTTCAAATTATTTTAGATGGATGTCAAATCTACCTTCCTAAATGGGAATCTTGAAGAAGAGGTCTACATTGAGCAGCCTGAGGGGTTTATTCTCTCGAATATTAGTAATCATGTATGTAGATTGAAGAAAACATTGTATGGATTAAAACAAGCTCCCAGAGCTTGGTATGCAAGACTTGATAAGTACCTGCAAGATCAAGGATTCAAGAGAGGATTTGCTGATAGTAATCTTTACATCAAAATAGAAGGAAATAAGGTGAGCAAGGATGAAGATTCACCTGTTATAGATCAATATTTGTATAGATCTATGATTGGTAGTCTTTTATATTTAATAGCATCAAGACCAGACATCATGCATGTAGTAGGTATGGTTGCAAGAAATCAGTCATCTCCAAGAGATAGTCATGTTCAGTTGGTGAAAAGAATATTTAGATATATCAAAGGGACATTGGATTATGGATTATGGTATCCCATAGGTAAATATTTCACTTTAGTTGCTTATAAAAATTTAGATTGGGTAGGGTGCTTAGATGATAGAAAGAGTACAAGTGGAGGAGCTTTCTTCCTTGGTGACAGCTTAGTATCATGGCTAAGCAAGAAGCAGAACTCAGTATCACTTTCTACAGCTGAATCAGAATATATTGCAGTAGTATTGTGTTGTACTCAAGTGCTTTGGATGAAGAAATCTTTGGAAGATATCAAGGTAGAGTATGATGAAACTATTTACATTTTTTGTGATAACACAAGTGCTATAAATATTTCAAAAAATCTAGTAATGCATTCAAGAACAAAAGATATTCCCATTAGATATCACTTCTTTATAAAGTAGGTTGCAGATCAACATGTTAAGTTGGAATATATTAGTACTACAAAGCAGATTGTAGATATTTTCACAAAGGCACTACCAAAAGACACATTTGAGTATCTACGAGATAATTTGGGAGTAACTTCCTTTACTTCTTGCCATTGAGGTTCAGCATCAGTTGAGGGGGAGCTAAGTGTTAGCTCTAGGTAGGCCCTTTGCCATTGATGTCAAAGGGGGAGAATAATAGGTATAGGTACATGTGTAAAAAATAGGTACAGGGAATAGGTACAGGTTACTACAGTAAGGGGGAGTTACTGTATGTTTTTAGATGACAGGATGTGCAACTAACATGATGTTGTAGTTTTAGGCTTGAGGTTGCCATCAATGACAAAGGGGGAGATTGGTCAAACTATTGTCATTGATGTCAAAGGTCTAGTATTATTGGTGATAAAGGCCCCATTGCATTTATATTATCTATCTTGGCTAATGTGAGTTAATATTTATTTAATATTAACGAATATATTTTTGGTTGCATATGAGACAAAAGAAGGGCCCATGGAGAAGTCGAAGAGCCATGGGATAGAGACAAAAGAAGGGTGGGACGTATTTTCCCATGAAGATTCATCTTGGGGAATACCAAGAGTCACCAAGTGAAGACAAAAGAGTAAGGGTGAAATTTCTCATGAAGGGACACTTTTAGGAATATGAAAAGTCACCAAAGATAAGGACAAAAGTGGGAAGGACGTTTTTGGTCATGAAGGATCACCACATGACTTTTCAAAGGCTTGAATATGAAGGGTCATCCAAGATTGGCACCATTTTCCATGAAGATTGAAGGGTCACAAAGGGGGAAGGCCAAAGGTCATTTGGAAAGCTATAAATAAAGGCTTGAGAAGCCATCTGTAATATGAGTGTGAGAGGTTGATTTGATATTGTAATATCTAGCTTAGAAGAGCAATTGTGAGAGATGAATATTATTTGTATTTTTTATATCTAGCTTAGGAGAGAAAAGGTGAGAGAGAGGAAGGAGATTTTGTATTGAACTAGCATTTGTTGAGATAGAAACATTGAGAGATAGGTGTGTGGTATACACAAAGGGGTTGGTGCGCCTATGGGTTGGTGCTCGGTAAAGGGGTTTAAAGCTCTTGTGTGTTGGTGCTCATGAATTGTAGCTGAGGTTGGTACTTGTCAAAGGGGTATGGTCCTCCTATGGGTTTGTTCTCATGAATATACATGAGATTTTTCTCTATGGTTTTTCCCACATTGGGTTTCCACATTATATCTAATGTCTCTCTCTTTCTTGTGGGATGTTTATTATTTGAGTTTTATTACATATCTTGAATGTTTAATTAAGTGGAATTTGATAAAGGGAAAGTTTTATAAGATATATAATATACTGATTCATCCCTCCCCCTCTTAGTATATTCCATGTTTAACAGACCATTGCTCATTTAGGTCTCTAATAGATCAACTCACATGCTACTAGGCCTATCTTACTAAGGCACCAAACCTGTAACTTCCTACTAGGTCTCTTCATACATAAGCTAAACTTAAATTTTGTCCTTTGAACTCATCTTACATATTATTTTCCTCTTTCCTATGTCATCATATCTTATAAAACTTACTTATGCCTATACTGACCTAAATATCAAAGTTTCATCATGTATCATGCATACATTTTCTCATAGAGCTAGGATAGGCTTACTCAACATGCCTAGTGCTCAGAGCTTGGACAAAAATAAGATATCTCTTAATGATATCAATATTTAAAATATATTCTAAATAGACTTGTGAGATTTATTTGAGTCTTATCACAACTTTCTATGAGGACCTCGTAAGGATTTTTTGTCTCATGTGTGTACCTTGTATACTCTTCATAACTTAGGGATAAACCAAGATGCTTCCCTTGAACCTTGTACCTGATCTTGACATATAATCCAACCTTAGAAATGATATCAAGTTGCCTTCAAATTTTCTCTCAAAAGAGAAACAAAACTTCTTAGTCACACACCACTTCACCAAGCATGACATCAACTCTAAATTTTAACATGAGAGACATTCAACTTGACTTTGACATCAATGACAATATAATGCCATAATACAACATTCAGAACATACCTCAACAATATCCCCCTTTTTCATTGATGGAAAACATTCTTCATCATGCAAGTCATTCTTTGATATTTGATTTTTTGAAATAGAACCTTTCTCCCCTTTTGATATTAATGATAAAGATGTACCATCTTGGTAGTTATTTGATCCTTAGACTAGGGGTAAACAAGATTTATAAATCCTTTATTAAACACATACTAGGATCACATATCAACTCATGTGACATCCTCTGTATCTATGAATATTTAATACATTTTCAAAAATATGACTTGGTTTGATCAAATCATCATACAAACTTTCTATGACTTGTCACTTGTGATTACTCCTATAACATTTTTTTATTTTATTGAGCCTTGAATCTAAAGGTATTTTAAAAAACATAAGTCTCCCCCTATGATTGAGAATCATTCATGATTCTTTCTTTGTTAGCTTATTTCCTCCATAAAGCTTAATGGAGTCACCTTTGCTCTAGAGAGCTAGAACAACATGAGTTCAGGAGATTCCCAAACTTCCATGTCTTTGCAAGACTGAAATTCCTTCATAATCCTCTTGTGCTTGATTTTTTCTTCCAAATTTACTCCTTTAGTCTTTGCTTGAGAATCATTTTGGCTTCATTCATTGATCATATATATTTCATCAATAAATTTTGCTGATAGATAAAATTCTTGTCATTCCTTTACATCTTGATTGTGCTCTACCAAGGCAAAAAAAACCATTTGAAATTGAAGACTACTTATCCACATTATTTACCTTAGGTTTCCACTTTTTATTTATTTCTTATATTCTAAAAGGCTCAAAAATTTTATCTTGTCTTGAGAAATCATGTTTACAGTACCTTGAAATATGACCAACCTTATAACAATTGTAACAAGTTATCCATGTAGATGGAAATACATCATAACCCAGACCTTTTGGTTGATGATTCTCCTCATAGTTTCATGAAAATTCATTCTTGAAGGATCTTATGCACTATCTTTCTCTATGACCAAATTGGTTACATTAATAATAATATCCATTGAAATGATTAACATACTTTATGATGTTAGGTTGACTAAAAGTGTTGGTATTCATTCTATCATTACCATCCTTCTTAGGTTGATTATTGACCTTCCTGACTTAATTTATGTCCTTATCTTGATTTCTAATGAAACCAAGATGTGTCTTATCATCAACAATTTTTTGACTATTCAAAAGGTTGTCTAGATCATTTGTGCTCTTTTCAAATCTTACAAAGGACTTAACCTTATTTGATGAATGTTTCAATTCATCTCTCAAAATTTTCACTTTAGCCACATATCTTGCACATTCTTCTTTTTCTTCTAGGCTTGTAGTCACAATTTCAAGTTGACTTTATATTTTTTTGAATATTTCCTCTTGATCCTTAGAGCTGTTGCTTAGTCTAGCTTCAAACAAGTTGATTTGATCCTCATAGTATTTGATAAGGGATCTCATCTTCCTATGCTTTATTTTTACCATGTTTAATTATTATAGATTATTCATCAACTTAGCTTCAAGATCCACCTCATCACCTTCTTCATTTGAATCACCAATAGCACCTCCAATCCATATAGATTCTTATTGATTTAAACAACTTGATTCTTCATTCATAAATAGACGTCATTAACATCATGTCCATCATATCCATGATAACTTTTTGAATCACTTATCTCACTCTCATTATATGAGTTATAATCTTCCTTGGTGTAAATACTCCTTTTATTTTTGAAAAACTTTTTTTATTGTCATATATTCTAAAGATTTTATTGTTTTTATCAGACCTATAAGATTTTTTGTCATCATCATGATCTTCATCATTTTTATCCTTGTGCTTATGATGGAATTTTTATGAAAATGTCCTATCTCTCCATAATTAAAACATTTGAAAGGTAATTTACCCTTGTATTTTCCCAATCATGTCTTTAGCTTCCTTGTGAATAAAGCTATCAACTCATCATCATCAAGATCAGATTCATGATTATCTTTAGCCTTATTTCCTTGTGTCTTATTATACTTTGGCTTCTTATCTACCTTCAATGTATCTTCCTTATTTGTAGGTCTTCCTTCAATTTTCCTCATCTCACAGGTTGTTAGGGTTTCATGAAGTCCATCCATTTTTAGCTTGTCTAGATCCTACATTTCTTTAATGACATATACCTTAGAATCAAATTTGGGAGTTAGATACCTTAGAACCTTTTTAATAATAGTCATCTATTTTAATTCTTCTCTTATACCTCTTATAATGTTGACCACTTTATCAACCCTCAACAAGTAGGTAGCAATGGTCTCATCTTCATTCACTTTTAGACTTTCAAATTATCTTCCATGATTTTGAAACTTGGTGAATTTAACTTTGGAGTCACCTTCATGAATAGTTTTCAATTTATCCTACATTTATTTTAGACATATACAGTGCATAACCTTCACAATCTTTGCTTTAGATAGACCACACATAATCCCATTCATTGCTTTTGAGTTGTTATCATTGGACTTCTTGCTTGTTACATCCATAGGAGGAATAGGAGGTGTAGTATACCCATCCAAGATTGATTTCTAAACATCATGACCTTGAAAAATTATATATTTCCCTATCCTCACACTCTATAAATAATAATTGGATCCATTGAACAATGGAGCTTTACTTGTGGAGAAGCCACCTTGTGCTTGACTAGTCATCTTAGTTTGTTAAGAATCTCCTTTAGGTTGTAAGACCTCCTTCAAAGGACATACTATGATACCAAATGTTGGAAGAGAGATTAAAGAGATATGGGGGGTGAATTAGTTTCTCAACATTTATCTATTCAATTAAATTCAACATTCCATAAGACATTCACTCACATGAAATAATATTATATACACAAACAACTATACAAGAAAATCACAAGAGAACATAGATGTTATGTGGGAAACCCTCTTGGGGAATAAAACCCACTAAACCATGCACATGGACTACTATCCTATAATGTCATGACTTAAATTATAGTGAAGCACCAACTTCATAAATAGCTCTAACCCCTACCTAGTTGAGCACCTACCCAACTAGTCTTTTTCAAGTTCAATATTGAAAGGAGGCTCCAACCCCCTTAAGTAACATAACACCAACAATGTCACCTCTAATATATGGTCACCTTATAACACCTATTGATAACTCAACTATATATGACAATCTTCTCTTGCAAACTTTATCCTTCAATCTCACTCAAGTAGCCTTTTAGGCCTTCTCGCTCAATAAGCCCTCTCCTTAGAAATATTAGGTCAATTGACCTTATTCAACACATATATAAACATAGTTATATTTATCTCCTTATTTTTATGATATTTAAGCCCTCAAATTATTCCTAAAAACCCTATATCCTTCACTCCAAAGCTCAAAATATTCTAACTATTATCAATTTGAAGATCACTCTATTTGAAAGAATGTGATCAAACCTTCTCTTCAGCTGAAATAATGGGATGTTCTCAGAGCATGGGTGAATCTAAAGTGATAAGAACCTATAGATAGGTCTATTTCCATTGGATCTACCACATAAACTAATCTCTTTCTTGGAAAAGGGAGATAAATTGAAAATAATTCATGAAAACATGTAAAAGAAGGTGATGCACCAATGTTTTATAAAATTACAATTTCACATAACACACACTATTAGACACTTTAAAAATCCAAAAATATCACTTTGCTCACTCTTTTATCAACTTTCACATAAGTATTTCACTAAAAAGAACAAACTATCTATCAATCTAGCATGGAGGGTAGATCTCAGGTCTTTTCCCCTTACAAACTAATCAACAAACTATCTATGGCACTTAGAATGACCTGTGAAAGCTAAAAATCACTTCATCAAGGTGATAAAACTTAGACAAAGGCAAAGTAAATTATACATTCACTTAACCACATCAAATAATTCATGGAACACAATTCAATTCAACTTGCAAATGGAGGAATTTAGTTTTTTATTATATCAAATAGGTGTTGAGTATAAAAATTGGCATAGCCTATGCATACAAAAAATATAAGAGTCTCTCATATTAATAGATCAAGATAGGATTTATAGCACATATGGGCATTTTTATGCCAGGGTGGGGAGTGCATGTTGGATCCTCGATTGATTATTTTATTGGTTCCATCACTTTGGGCCATTTGTATTATGGTTTCCACATGTAGCCACTTAATAAGACCCCCTAAAAAACCAAACACTAATAACTCACCTACCAGTTGATGCATAATAGGAAATGTAGGTCCATTTTGAGCATGATATCATGAAGTTCCATTTCCCATATTAAATCTATAATGACACTCTCCAAAAACATAAAAAACCTATTGAAATGATCATAATCTTCCATTAAGGCATCTGTAGTGATCTAATTTTTCCAAAAACCATAATAGGGTCTATCCATCCTATTGACAATTGTATCCAAATCAATCCTTACTTGATCAAACTCCCATTATACCATGGACATAAATTCCATCATGATTTATCTACATGATCCTATCCATTGTGCTAAAACACAAGATTCAGAAGACTTTTTTCCCATCTGACACTCTTTACACCTTATCTTAAAGCTTTCCTCAGCTCCACTATCCTTATATACCATTTTCACAAAGGATATAACTCCCAAACCTTCATATCCATAGACTTAACCATGCTTTGATAGTATAAGTGGTGATGAAGTCTTTGAGCTTTATTAGTGGCCTACTAAATTTGAAGTGTTTATGTTGGTAACCCATGGGTCCACACAATATTTTAGTCTGACATGTACATCTATGTGGCATATCCCTACCACACTATTTATTTATAATTAAAACATGATCATCACTTTGGTCACGTATCTTTATTTTGTGTCCCTTGTAACTTGATCAAATTTTCTTTGTTGATCCCCTCTAGAGTCTCCTAGCCTTAACTTCAATGTCAGTTGTTGATCTTTGATTTATACTCAAGATTATGACACTTAGAAGCCATGTGTTAATTTTATGGACCCTGATATCATTTCATATATTTAACACATTTATGCCATGTGAGGCCCTTGCATGTAATCTGGGCTCATTGACTTCTTGACTTCATTCATTCTATTAATCTTAATTGCACGATCAAATGCACATCATTAATAGTTGATTTACTTGATTAAATGTGTACCATTGATCTAATAAGTTATCATGATTATGTCACATGGTATCCCTATGTTAAATCCCAAGATCCTTTGACTTCTTGAATTTATACTCATCATCCACCCTTAATTTAATGATCAAATGCAGTCTTTCTATCTTTTTTAATTCATTAACCCCAACTATCACCCACATGCCATTGATCTACTATCCAAGCTTCTAAGATCTTGACCCTTGGAATCCATATGGATCACTTATATTTTTTTAATTCAAATGGATATTTATATTAGCTTTAAGTTGATATCCCCAGGCACATCTTGCACTATTAGATCATTTTTGAAGGCTTATATCTTGAGATAGGAGACACACCAAGACACTAAATTTGTAAGGGATACTCATGGAATAAAATGCATTATTTTCAATTAATTATTCAACTTTGGTCAACATTTCAAGTACACTTGTTAAATAAAAAACCAAACTGACCTTTTAATTCATGCATGATGTGTTAAGATAGTCTACTTCTTATTGATCATTTTAAGGATTTTTCAAGACCAACTCACTGATTCACAAGCCAAAATGGCATGATACACAAAGTTTTGAATGGTATGGGTGACATTTCAACATATGAAGTTAATATTATCAACATTTTGGTGATTCAACTAGGAAGCATGCCTATTATGCCTGAGAACTAGACCATTTATATGACCTTTAGACTCATAAAAAATGACAAATCTGATCTATGACTGCAAGAAACTATTTGACCTGAAAGAAGATAACTATTCCACCAAGACAAGGAATGAAACATACAAAAAATGGAAACTAACCTAAGAAAATTAAGTTTTTAAATGAATCACTTATTTAAAATAAAACACAAAAAAAAAATGCTAGAACAACATAGTCTTGGAGGAAAACCAACAAACTAATTATGTACAAGGAACCTATCTTTTCAATATCAATATTTAAGATGTCTCACATTAACTAGGATAGGAAGATCCTCACCATCTATCTTTGAAATTTGAAAGTCATTATGGGATTTTTAGTTGGATATTTTGTATGGACCACACTAAAGAGAGTAAAACTTTATATTCCTTCCTAGTTTATCTCTATCTCATCCCACTTGAGGACCCAATATCCTTCTTTGAAACTTCGTAAAGAATCTCTCTTGTCAAAGGCTCTCTTCATTTATGCTTAGTGGATGTCCATGGCTAACATGGATTGATTTTTAATTTCTTATAAATATATTATCTCAACATATCTAATCTTCATTGGTTCATTCTCCAACAACTCAAGTTGATGCATTAGTTCTAAAGTATGCAACTCAAGAAAAATAGGTAACCTTTCTTCCTTACCATATAATAGCTTATATGGAGAGTTGGTTATTGTTTTTTTGTATGTGATTATATAAACCCATAGATATAATTTCAACTTGATATTCCATGACCTTTAATTATCTTCGATAGTCTATCTTGTGATCTTTAACAGGTTCTTATTTGTGGACTTAGTAAGGCCATTGTTTTGTGGATAGTAATTTAATGAAGTGTTGAAATAGAAACCATGTTGAAAATAACATAGGTTGATCCTAGTCCCCATAAAGTCCATATAATTATCATAAATAATAGTTCAAGGAACTCTAAATATATTAATCAAACCTTTATATAAATCTATAACATTGGATTTGTTTACTTTTTCAATACTACTACTGTTGTCCATCTATGAAGTAATTTGTAGTAGTTAGTATCCATTTATATCCTTAGATTAAAGGAGGATATATGAGACTAATAAATTCCAATCCCCATTGGATAAAGGGATAATCCACCATAATTATTTGAAGAGGTAAGGCTACAAGTTTCACTTTTCTTACACACATAACACATTGTTTGCACTTCTTAAACCATGCATGAAAATCACTAAATATGCTTGGATAATAGTATCTACTTCTCATGATATTTAGGGTTGTAGTATTTACATAAAATTATCCTCCATCATGTCCATCATGGAACTCTTCAAGTAATTTGCATGTTTGGTTTGGCACTATGCATCTTAACAACATGGCATTAATATATTTCTTGATCAAAACACCATCAATAAGAAGAAATGGAATTAATTTCAACCTAAAATATATTCTTTTTGAAGCACTGAGATGAGAAGGATAAATACCATATTGGATATATCTTATGAATTCATGAAACTAGTAAGAAGTGGAGGTATGATCAATTGTAATCTCTTCATTATTTGGTACCACAATCACCTCATTTGCCTCTTGTAAGTCCTAATATAAATGATCACAAAGTCATTTGCCTATAATTATCTTTGTGACCTTAATTTTCATATCATAATCCATTACCTTAGTTACCCAACCATCTCACTTTTCATTTATATCTTTGTTTAAAAATAACTCCTTAATGCTTGGGTGGGTAGCCATTAGGTGTATCTTATTATTAGACAAGTATCTAAACTTATTAAGAGACATTATAGCTAAAATTACATGATTTTAAATAAAATATTACCTTGTTTCATACTCCTCTAGGCCTTGACTGAAGAAGGCTACTAGTTATTACAAGACCTCAATATTCTATTGTATAAGAATTCTTGAAATGGTGTCCATGTTAGCATAGGCATAAAATACGAAATATTTAGTGAAATATAGATTTATGAGTTTAGGAACTCCACCTATGAATTTATTAATCCCCTCAAAAAATTTTACTCCTTCCTTGGACTAGATGAAACTTTGATTCTTCTTTAGTATGGTTGTAAGTGGCTTACCTAAAGTGGTGAAATCTAAAATGTATCTTCTTATAAAATTGATTTCCCCTAAGAATATTTTTAAAGACTTTTTATGATTGGGAAAATAAAGTTTAAGAATTGAATTTATACTCTTAGAATCTATATTCAAACCATATTTTAAAACCACATGCCTAAGGAGTTTACCTTCATGAACCAAGAAGACACATTTTTGGGATTTAGAGATACCCCAAATTACCTATACCTTTCAAAAACTTGATTGAGGTGAACCATGTGATCACTTTCACTCTTTGAAAACACTATTATGTCATCTAAATAAATAATTATAAACTTATTAATAAGGTCTTGGAATTCCATATCCATGGATCTCTAAAAGGTTGCTCCAACATTGGATAAACTAAAGGTCATCTTTTTATATGTGAATGTCCCCATATTCATAGTGAAAGATGTTTTGAATTGGTCCTCTTCCTTTACCGAAAATTGATTTTAACCACTATATCCATCCAACAAATAAAACCTTTCTAAACCTGCAACTAGCTATAAAATTTGTTCCATAGATGGAAATTCATAGTGATCTTTAAGGGAAGCCTTGTTCAAATCATGAAAGTCAACACATAGTATAATCTCACCATTCTTATTTCATACTAAAAAAATGTTTTACACCCAATTTGAGTGCTTGATTATAAATATAATAGCTAAATATATGATCTTATAAAACTCAACTCTCATCAAAAGCTCAATCTTTGGATTTATAGGCCTTTGTCTTTGTCTTACTGGCTTAGTTTCAACCTCTAACTCAATGGTATGTTGAGATAGATTTGGATAAAATTCCTTGAGAAAAATATATTTCCATGAAAATGCATCAACAAATATTTCACATAATTCAATGAAATCTTCCTTTTATGAAGGAGTGCATACTTTACACAACTTCAAGTTCTTATCAGTTGTAATATCCACATTAGCATAGTCTTCTTCCTTTTTTGACAAAGATGACTTTTCCTTTCTCAACTCATCATCACTAGTGAATATGTTCTCAAGTGTGACTAATCCCTTGGGTAGATTTTTTTTTTTTAGTTTTAAAATCTGATCACCATACCGCTATAAGAACTTTGACTGATTTATTGAGGAAAACTCAACCTCTTCTTACAAAAACTTATCAATTTGATTGTCATTTTCAAACACTTTCCAATTCTCATGGTTATCTGTAATAGAAGGTATTCTAACCATCTTAATGTTTGAATAAATTTTTTCACTTTTTACATTAGCTAGTATACTAAATTTTACCCCAATGGCAACCAACCTATCTGCATGTTTATTCCGATCTCTCGATATTGCCTAAATGTTGAAATCCTAAAAGTCCTCAAGTAAGTCCCATAATATATGCTTATAATATCTAATTAAAAAAAATCACACATTAATACCTCTTACTTGGTGAATTATAAGTTCACTATCACCAAAAACTTTCAAGGTGTTGACTTTCATCCTCTTAGAACATTGCAAACCATGAACTAGTGCCTCATATTCTGCAACATTGTTTGAACAACCAAACTAAAAATTAATAAAAGAGAAATAATTTTTATTTTTTTGCGAAATAAACATCATTCCATCCCAAGTGGAATGTTTATTCCTTAATCCATTAAGGTATAATTTTCATAGACTGTCACCAGAATCATCATCCTTCATCATGGATAGAATTGGTCCATCATTCTCATGGAGGCAATAAAAACCAAGTACCTCTTCTTAAATTAGTTTATAAGGATCATTATCATGAAATTTAGAGGCCCAGTCATGAAGGAATTTTTTTTGAATTGAATCTAAAGTTTATTTAGTTCTCACTCCACTAGTTTATAGCACTTCATCTGAGACGATATAGTTAGTGTTCACAACACTTGGAATATGTGGCTCTAAATTAAAACATGATATGGGTTTATAATGTATTTTTATTATAGTATCATATATATTTATAAACATAAAATATGTCTAATTATATGATAATTATCATCCAATATTTGAGGTGAAATCCCTTGAAAGACACATGGCAAAGTAGGGAGGCAAGTCTACCACAATGACATCTTGTTGAATGGGAACATTAGGATAATCATGTAGTGTCAAATTTAGATATTTAATAATGCATAATATATTTTTTGTAAACCCATATAGTTTCATTTCTCCCTTGTTATTTGGTTCATAAACAAGACCAAGCTTATCTATAATTTGTTTAGGCATAATAATGATACTAGCTCCACTATCCACCATGCAGTTATGAGCTAAAGTATCACCAAATATCAAAGAGAGATATAAAGGAGGATTTTTGTTTGATTTTACCTCATTTTTTTCCACCTTTACCATTGTATTTACATGTTTTAATTGTTTCTTAGCTATTTGTTATGAATTAGTTAAGACAACACCTTCCTTCTCAATTGGTTTTGGAGATAACTTTAGAGCTAAAATATATTGAATGAGTATATCATTTTATCCTATAATGGAGAGGGAACCCCACATGATAATTATGACATTATAATTCTTCATTTGATCCACTATACTGAATTGAGCTCCACTAACCTTTGGTTGCACCTTCTGAACTATTGGTTGCTCACAAACTAGAGGTACATAATGAACCTTTCCAACCTCTATATTCTAATTTTTATTTGTTAGAGGGAAATAAAGTTGATATTTGGTACTATTGGAAATATTATTAAGATTACTTGAAGAATTTTTCACATCTTTAGCCTCATCAATGGCTCCTCTTTTATCTCTAGTTATAGCTATAACTTGAACAGTTACAGTGTTGGTCTCACCACCCAAATTAAAAGAAAAATGATCACCCATTTTCCATTTCACATTAATAGATTAAATTTTCCCTTTAAACTATTGAGTCTCTCTATATAATACTATAATTGTCTCTTTATATTGATTTCCTTGAAGAGAAAACTCTTCTTGTGTCATTTGTGGCATAGTAATATTTTGTGACACCAAGGCATGGATTTGAAAATCATTGAGATTGAAGGGATGCCAACCTAAATTATACATAAAATTATTTTATGGTGGTGTGGGAACAATATCCTTTGAAGTGGAAGGTACATTAAGACCAAGATGTGCATATGGTTTAGCTTGAGTTATGACTCCTTTTGTTTGGTTAGGTGGTTTATTTTCTTTAAACCCTTGATAAGGAGGCCTTTGAGCTATGAAGGGATAATAGGTGGTCTGATTTTATTGTTGGTAAGGTATATTATCCTAATATTATTATCTCTTAATATTCATTATTTCATTTCTAAAAAATTGTAGCAAACATTTTATCTCACCATTCTGACTAGCTTGACTAGAAGGGCCTATAACTTGGGTTTAAGGAGATGGAATAGGAGATAATGATGGAATTTTAAGAACTTGAGTGGTTGGTATAGACTTCAACTCTAATAATATAGGCATTAGAGGCCTTGAATAAAGATTACTATTTTGTATCAGACTATTCTCTACCCTTATTACAACCTCATTAGCATCTCACAAGGTAATACCACCCACTGACTGTATCATCACACTAGTTTCAGAGTTGAGGGATTTGATATAGTAAAAAATGGCACACTCTTGGGATGGTCTAATCAATATAGGTATCCTAGTCCATGTCTTTTGGAATCTAAGGTTAAAATCAAACATGAACTCATGAGGGGATCTCTTTATAGTATTCATCTATTTAACTAAGGATAGGTGATTAGATTTATTCTCAAATTATTTGACTAAGGTTGAACCTAATTCATCCCAAATAGAAATGGTATTTACTGGGAAGTTTTATACCACTATAGTTCTTTTCCTTTGAATAAAGTAGTAAGGAGTCTAATAGCTACATTTTCTTAGACAACATTATGCACTAAACAAAAGTTGGAAACATCCTATATGTGCTCAATAGGAGTTGTTTGATCTTCTCCTAAGAATAATGGTATACTCTCAAGATCAGACACAAAAATTTCATCAAACTAGGCTAAATTTAGTGGAATACCTCTATTGAATGGAGTAAACAATTGGTTTCTAATGTCCATCTAGATAGTGGGGATTGTACTACTTAGGATAGTAGGATGACTAGGAGATGAATATTACCTTTGAGGATAAGTATTTTTTCTACTAAACCTTACTCTTTTATATGAAGTATAATACAACTCAATGAATTCAAGAGGACTACCTTTACTAGTTGACCTTTTAGTAACCTTTGGCATGAAATTATTGCCTGGATGATGTTATGAACTCTATAAGATGAAGAATCTCTAGCTTCTAATGATGATCGATGTCTTCCTCTATTTCAAATACTTTTCCTCAACTCTAAACTTCAGCTATGCTAATGAGAATGGGCCCCACTGGGTATGCTAGAAACTATTGTCAATCTAAAGAACTCCCTATTCGAAGGAATCCAAGCAAACCTTCTCTTTAGCTAAAATAATGGGATATTCTCAGAGTGTGGGTGATTCTAAAGTGAGAAGAACTTATAAAGAGGGATATTTGCCATGGATCTATTACCTAAACTAATATTTTTCTTGGAAAAGGGAGAGAAATTGATAATAATTCATAAAAACATGTAAAAGTAGGTGATACACCAATGTTTTAGACACATAAAATTACACATAACACACACACTCAAACACTTTCAAAACTCATAAATATGCCATCACTCACTCTTTGATCAGCTTCCACATAAGTATGTCACAAAAAGGCATGAACTAGCTATCAATCTAGCATGGGAGGGTAGATCTCAAGTCTTTTCCACTTTCAAACCATTAAACAAACTATCTATGGAATTTATAATGACCTATGAAAGCTATAATTAACTTCATAAAAGTGAGAAAACTTAGATAGAGGCAAAGTAAATCAAACATTCACTTAACCACATCAATAAATTCATAGAACATACTTCAATTCAAATTTATAATGGATCATTTTAGTCTTTATTGCATCAAATAGGTGTTGAGTACAAAAACTAGCATATCTCGGGCATGCCAAAATCATAAGAGTCTTTCTTATCACTAGATCAAGCTAGGATTTATAGCACATAGAAGAATTTTTGTGCTAGTGTAAAGAGCGCAAGTTGGAACCTCGATTGATTAGTATGCTAGATCCATCACCTTGGGCCATTTGTATTGTGGTTACCATGTGAAACCACTTAAGAATATCCCATAAAAAGTTAGGTGCTAGTAACTCACCTACTAGTTAGTGCATAATAGGCACTGTAGGTCCATTTTAATCATGATATCATAAAGTACCATCTCCCATCTTGAATCTATGATGTCACTCTCCAAAAACATAATGACCCTATTTAAATGGTCATAATCTTCCATTGAGGCCTCTATAGTGATTTAAGTTTTATAAAATCCACAATAGGGTATATCCATCCTATTGACAACTATATCCAGCTCAATCCTTGCTTGATCAAACTCCCATTATACCATGGACTTGAGTTCCATCATGTTATATCCACATGACCCTATCCATTAAATTAAAACATATGGTTTAGAACCCCTTTTCTCATATGGCACTCTCAACACCTTATTTTAAGATTTTCCTTAGCTCCACTATCCTTATATACCATTTTCATAAATGGTAGAACTCCCAAACCTTCATATCCATGGATTTGACCATGCATTGAAGTATAAGTGGTGATGAAGTCTCTAAGATTTAATGGTGGCATGTTAAATTTGAAGTGTTTTCTTTAGTAACCCATGGGTCCACATAATATTTTGATATGATGTGTTTGTTAATGTGGCATCTCCCTACCACACTATTTATTTCTAATTAAAATATGACCCTCATTTTGGACATGTTTATTCATCTCATGCCCATTAGAATTTGATCAAATTTACTCTGTGAATCTCCTTAAGAGTCTCCTAGCCTTGACTTTAACATCGACCATTATTATTTTATTTTCACTCAAGATTATAAAACTTGGCATCCCCGCATGCATTCTATTAACCCTGTTATTAGTTCATCTAGTTAATGTGCATATGCCATGTGGTACCCTTGCATGTAATTTCGGCTCATTGACTTCTTAAATTCATTTTCTCCATTTATATTGATTGTATGATTAAATATATTCCATTAATCTTTGATCTACTTTATCAAATAAGCACCATTGATCTGCTAAACCACCATGATTGTGACACATGGCAATCATGCATTCAATTCCAAGATCCTCTATCTTATTCACTTTATTCTCATCATTGATCCTTAATTTCATGATCAAATGTGGTCTATCAATATTTCTTGACTCATTGACCCCATCTATCACTTGTAGGCCATTGATCTAGTATCCAAGCTTGTAATATAATGACACTTGGAAACCCTATGGATCACTTCTATTTTTTTAATCCAAACAATGATTTATTGTATCTTTAATTTGACATCCCCAAGTACATCTCATATTTTTGGATAATTTATAAATGATTATATCTTGAGATACTCATGGCATAAAATACATTATTTTCATATAATTCTTCAACTTTGGTTGACATCCCAAGTACATTTATTAAATACACAACCAAACTAATATGTTCATTCTTGTATGACATGTTAAGATAGTCTAGTTCTTATTGATAATTTTAAAGAATTTTCAAGACAAGATCACTAATTCATAAGAAAAATTGGCTTGATATGCAAATTTTCAAATGTTATGGGTGACATTTTGACTTGTGAGTTCAAAATTGTCAACACTAACGAGTCAATATAGCCTTATTAAGCCTTGCCCTTATACTCAAATATTTATTTCACCTATCTTGGTCAGCCAAGATACTTACCACACTTGGATTATGATTTAAATATATCATTATACATGTTTCATTATTGAAAAAAATAATACATTAGTCGGTCATAGTCCATAAGGACCATGTTCTCTATTAGGCCTAATGAAGACCTAATGTAATTAGGTATGTCCTATCCACATGTTACCATTCAGCCCCTTAGGAACAATTTATGTATTATAAAATGGATGAAACACTTCATAAATTCCTATATTATACCCTTTATAAGTTCATATTGGGTACCCAACTTCATTTAGTCTATTTTACTACTTGGACCTACCAATTAGGTCTCTTCACCAATAGGCCTTTTTACTACCTTTAAGTCTGTCTTGAAAAGTTTAACCATGTAAAAAAAATTTACACATAAAACATTAAATAAATAATATTAATATGTTCATAATTACCTGAAAAATCTATCAAAATTCTTTGGTCTCAACCACATAGGCCAAAAGACTTCAAAAACACCCCTATAGATAACTTACATAGAAATACCAAACACTATCAAAACATAGCCAAAGGTATTTGATTTTATAAACTTAATCAAGGATTGATAATGAGAAAAATTGTATTAACATGATCATATTATTCATTTATAAAACCATTTTTAAATTTAGATCATTCATCTTAGTGTAATTTCACGTAGAAACATCTTTTCCACACACACAAAAAAGTTGCTTGTAGGACCAAAAACATAGTAAATAAAATCAACTTGTAAAATGTCTATAGGGGCACATATATTATTTTAAAATGGATTTTGTGAAATTTTATAATTATTATAACATATATTTAAATATATATTACATGTTCATGTATCAATATTGGTCTTACAAACCAATCTCACTATGTCACTCTACACAGGTTCCACTATACTAAATAGGCCAGATTGATGACAACATTTTTCTTGAATATAAGCATCATCAACATTTAAATATTATTGAAATAGAATTAATATGTATTTAATGATTAACCCATGCCTTTGGATCCATCCCTAATCCTCTACAGCTAATTCCTAAACTTATATTGATTCTCACCTAGTTTTCTCAGTATTCTTCTCATTAGGCTAGTTTAGTGATGGGCTAGCTTCCATGAATGATTTACATAATTTTAATCAAAAAAATACTTATAAAATTTCATGAGAATAAAATATTCATCTTTAACATCATCATCCATCCACTTTCATCCATTTACCTATTCAACCCTACCTATAACATCAAAAACCTTAAAAATAAGAGTTTTCCTGTAGCCTCTATTCACTATCAAGACAAATAAAAACCACCTAATTAATCCTTGAATATTATTTTACATTTTATAAATAAAAAATAGGTAAATTTTACCATTTTTATCCATAACCAATTAGATCCTTCATATCTGGTCTATGTAAGGGTTTTAGGAGGGTTTTGATTGATTTACCTTCTTAGAAATCATTCATAAAGGATTGCCCCTAAATCATAAAAAAAATTCCAAAGATAAGGACCTTAAAAAACTACCATGAAGTTATTAGGTCCCCATAAAAAAAAATGGTGCCAAAAATCATGAGAAACTTCTTCTTAGGTTTGCAATACCCAATTTTGTATACACAATCAACCTTACCTTAAAATTTCTTGCATTTTAAAATAGGATATGACATCAACCTTTGTCAAAATTTTTTACATGATCCCTCACTCCTCTATAAATTATACAAAGAGATATGGAATCCTTTAAAATGAAATTTTCCTCTCTTTAGACCACTAAAGGTCACTTTGTGCACTTAAGCCTTATACTGCCAGTCTTATATGGGCTATCAACACATCTTAAAACCTATTTTAATATCTTAAATACTTTATCCACATGTCATAAAACATAATAAAATTCTCTCACACTTATACCCTTTCTCACTCATGTCTCTAATGGATCAACTCACATTATACTAGGCCTATCTTACTAAGGCACTAAACCTGCAACTTCTTACTAGGTCTCTTCATACAAGCTCTAAGCTTAAATTTTGTCCTTTGAACTCATATTAAGGATAATTTTCATATTTCCCATGTTATCATATATTATAATACTCAATTTTTCCTTTAATAACCTAAACCAAAAAGTTTCATCATGTATCATGCATACATTTTCTCCTAGAGCTAGGCTAGGCTTACTCAAGAGGCCTAGTGCTCAAAGTTTGGACAAAAATAAGCTAGATGTTAATGATATAAAATATTAAAAATTGATTATCAATATACTTATGAGATTTATATTATTATTATTATCAAAAATTTGTATTAGGACCTCACAAGGATTTCTTGTCTCATGTGCTTACCTTGTATACTCTTCAGAACTTAGGGCTCAACCAAGATGCTTCCATTGAACCTTGTACCTAATCTTGAAACATAATAAAACCTTAGAAATTATATCAGGTTTCCTTCAAATTTTATCTCAAAAGAGAAAAAAAACTTCTTAGTCACACACCATTTCACCAAAACATGATATCAACTCTGACTTTTAATATGAGAGACATTCAACTTGACTTTGACATCAATGACAATATCAATGCCATAATATAACATTAGGAACATACCTCAATAGTATCCTATTATTATAACATATATAGGCTGATCTCATTGATTAATATCATAATAATATGCTTTATTTAGATTTAGAATAAAACTTTCCTATGTATCATAATTCCCATTATCCAAACTCAAGACATCCTTTCCAATTATACTGGCAGTTGTGGTATCTCTAAACCTCTATTATTTTATAATTATTATTCAATGAGATTAACTTATTTCTTTCTCCTATCATGTGGCTTAAGAAATCACTATCCATATACCATTTCATTCCCTCATCTTGAATGTGAAATTCATTCTGAGCTAGCATAGAATCCTCTTTGATTTTGTGTTCCTCCTTAGCAAATAGTCCATCTTGACTCCTAAGCTCAATATGATCATTCCTAACTTACTTTGGCTTCCATACCAATGTTTCATTCTTATCATGCATTATAGTATATTCATGTATTTTAAAACCTTGAGTCCCATCTAAATCTATTAGATCAAATCATTTAATCTGTCCTATAGTATGACAGATGTAGTAAACAACATTTCTATACTTACATCTTGATCGATTACTCTCTTACACATGGTCCCCTGATGACTTATGATTTATTGAATTAGGCTACCTGATTTGTTTTTTTTTTGGTATAGTCACTAATAGGGGGTTTTAATTAGTGTGAAAATTCATATGTCATTTCTATATATCATCTATTAATCAAACAAACAAATCTAGAAATATGACAATGCATAATCAATCATTCATATGAGCAAGAAGTAAAAAAATAACACATGAATACAATATATATGTGGGAAACCTTTTTGGGGGATAAAAACCATTGAAACACCACTTTAAATAATGTCTTATAATTAATTATTCAAACTTTTAGTGAGGTACCAACCCCACAATGATCACTAACATCTCACTAGTTAAGCACCAACTCAACTAGCCCTTTAACAAGAACCAACTTGAAAGGATGATCCAATCCCATAAGTAGCTCAAAACCAGCTCAAATACCTTTAATATATAACCACCCTTGGACACATTTTTTGCAATCAATTGAATATTACCTCCTTTTACTCTTCTCACTCTTCAATCTCTCTTAAATATGATCTTAGGTTTTCTCTCTCAACTAGCCACTTCCTTGATAGAATTAGGTCAAATGGCCTTACTAAACACCTATAAAAACATAGATATTAATTAAATATTCAAAAAACCTATTTTATGATATTAAAATCCTTTACATGGTTTCTAAAAAACTCTATATCATTCGCTCATATGCTCAATATTCTAACTAGTCAAATTAAGCATATTAGGCCTTGTCTTTATACTTGAATCTTATTCTTACCCATATTGGTCAGACAATAACATAACCATAATTGTGTATACCTTTAAATATATAAAAATACACATTTCATAATTTAAACAACCACTACATAGGTTAGTCATTACCCTGAGAGACAAAACCACCATTAGGCCTAATAGAAACTTAATGTAATTAGGCCTTCTCTAAGCACATGTTTCACTTAGGCATCCTTGGAACACTTTTAGACTTTAAAAATGGATGAAAAACTTCAAAAATGAGTTAAATATACCCTTTATAATCTCATCTCATCTCCCTAACACCATTTATCTCATTTCACTCTTTGAACCACATAATTAGGTCTACTCACCATTAGCCCTTCTAACTACCAAAAAGTATTTCTTCAAAATATGAATCATACACTCAAATTTTAAACATAACCATACTAAAAAAACATGGATAGGATCCCCATAGCCTCAATTTTAACATAATTTTTTTATAATTCATCAAGTAGGGTAGAAGGCCTCTAACTGATCAACTTCATATGCTCACTTAGAACTGAACACATGTTCCAAAAACCTATTCAAGATCCTTTGACTTTTCACACCTTAATGAGAGTTAATCATGCATAAAGATGTGTGAAAATGAACCTATGAGACATATATATATATATATATATATATATATATATATATATATATATATATAAACTTAATGTTCATTTCATTCTTAAAAACTATTTAAAAACACTGAGGAATAACACTCTTAGTAAAAACACTTAACACAAAATATCACACATATTTTAATGCTATCAATATTTTTCACACCTTGGTAAATGAACTTGACCCCTCATTAGGCCACACTAGGTCTTTTTGCACACTAGGACTTGAAATTATAGTCATATTAAGACCATAATCACACTTTAAAACTTATTTTATTTTTATCAAAAACTTATTTTCATTTCAAATGACCTCATACCATGCTCACATGATACTATCCTTCTTCACAAAAGTCTCATATTGCTTAACTCATCATGATACTAACCCTATGCCTACTCACTAAGTCTCTTAAGTACATAGATTATTAACACAACATGAAGAATAATAAAGACAAAATAAATTGACATCAATAAAAACTCCATGCATAATGTATAACACATTATCAATAATCTCCACCTTTGTCATTGATGGCAACCACTCATTGATGACACCTACTTAGAGAAGCTTTTCTTACTGGGATACATCTCCTCAATGTAGATCAATCTTCCCCTTTAACATTAATGAAAAATAACTACCTATAGTAACACTTAAATATATATAAATTAAATATCATGTCAAAAAACTCCCCTTATCATATTGCATATCTTAGATATCTTTTTCTTGATAGATTTATATGACTCCCCCTTTGACCTAATAGTTTGTGCACTTCTTTTTATTCTTGGACATAAGACACTTACTTATCAGCTCTCACTAAGAATTTTAACTTTATTAGGGACTAATAGGAACATGAATCACACTTATTTCCTATCTTAGATGTTCAAAAGTAACATTCAGAAGAGGCTTAGTCAAGATATCTATAATTTGATCCTTGGTAGCCATAACTTCAAGCTTAATACTTTGTTCACTATCTTTTTCTCTTAATAAATGATACTTGATATGGATTTGTTTGGTTCTTTAATTCATTATAGGATTCTTTGAAACATTTATGATACTAGTATTATCATAGAAAATAGGAATAGGACCATCAAACTCTACCTTGTAGTCTCCCAAGGTTTGTCTAATCCACAATACTTAAGTACAACATGAAACTACTACAATGTAATCACTCTCATAAGTAGATAAAGACACTAATGTTTATTTCTTTCATAACTATGAGACTAGGCACTTACCTAAGAATAAGTCTCCTCCACTAGTGTTCTTTCTATAATCTAGACTCCCAACCCAATCTACATCTGTATAGGCTACTAGATCAAACTTATTGCTCATTAAGTACCATAAACAATACTCCATAGTTCCTATGATATACCTAAGTATCCTCTTTAATACTTGTAAATTAATTTCCTTAGGATCTTAAAATATTCCCATAAGACCTACTTCTTGCTTGATGTCATGGATCTATATTTTATCTGATTGACCCTTGAGGACTCATCCTCCTTGTTTAGCTTGCATCTTGTAAGCATAGGTGCACTTACAACATTAAATATTCCATTTCAAACCTCTTTAACATCTATTTTATATACTTGACCTATGAAATTAACATGCCTTTTTTAAATTAATTGATTTGAAGTCCAAAAAAGGACAATTCTCCAAGCATAAACATTTTATATTTTGACTTCATCACCTGTACAAAATCCTTGGTCATGTTCTCATTAGTTATACCAAATATGATATCATCCACGTAGTCTACAACTATCAACTAATGATCATTTTCAATCTTGATATACATGTTACTATTTATAACTCCTCTTTTGAAACCTTGGTCCAAAAGGTACTTGTCTAGTATAGAATATCAAGCTCTATCAGCTTGTTTTATACCATAAAGGGCCTTCTTCAACCTATAAACATAGTCCTTGTTATTAATTAATAGGAAACCCTCAGGATTTTCAATGTATACTTATTATTCTAAGTTTCCATTTATGAAAGATGATTTTACATCCATTTGGTATATCTTGAAGTCTTTGAAACCTACATAGGAGATAAACATAATAATGGCCTCTAACCTTGATATAGGATAAAAAATTTCCTCAAATTCCACTCCTTATAATGGATCATATCCTTTGCACATAAGTATAGCCTTGTTTCTAGTGACCTCTCCATTCTCATTTAATTTGTTTCTAAAAACCCATTTTGTACTAATGATGTTTTTGTTTTTAGGCCTAGGTACTAACTCCTAAGATTCATTATTTTCAATTTGATTTAAATCCTCATTCATTGATTTCAACCAAAAATTATCTTCAATTTATTCTATGTAAATTTTAGGCTCACTCACCATTCTTCTCCTTTGTTTTTATCCCTGCACTTATATTTTCAATGATCTAATATTTAAGATGATCCTTTTGAATTTGCCTAGAAGGACCTTTTGAGTCATTTATTTTCTCAATTTCTTCTTCATCCTCATTTATCTCTATTGTTCCTTCATCATTATTTGACTTAGAATATGATTTATTTGTCTCATCAACCTTCACATTTATGCTCTCCACTATATTTTTCAACCTCTTGTTATAACATCTATATGTGATACTTACTGATGAATATCCCAAGCTAACACCTTCATCAAACCTTGAGTCAAACTTGCCTAATTCCTCATCATCTCTCTTGATATAAAATTTTCTCCCATATACCTTAAAATTTTCAACACTTATAGGTCTACCATTTCATATATCGTATGGAATCTTATCACCGTTGATCCTAATATGACCTCTATTCAAAGTGTAAATTAGAGTACTTACAACTTTTTTCTAGTACCCATCAGATAACTTGGACTCATTAAACATGGTACTTTCCATTTCTTAAACTATTTTATTCTTTATTTTAACCACCCTATTCTATTAAGGTGATCTACCAGTAGATAATTTCCTTCTTATTCCATTGACCTCACAAAACACATTAAATTCATTTGATCAAAACTCTCATTCTTTATCAGAACTAAGACACTTGATCTTCACATTCATATCATTTTCATCCTAAGATTTTAAGATTTTGAGATTTCCTAAAGATTACAACTTCCCCTTAAATAATAATACCCAATTCATTATCGTGAAGTCATAAATAATCAACATGAAGTATTTATCACCTTGAATACATTTAATCCTTATAGGACCACATAGATAAGTATGAATTAGTTATAAATGTATATAAGTAGAATATTATTTATATTTGAATATCCTCCTAGTTTTCTTACCATGTTGACATGCTTTGAAAAGAACATCTTCAAGTTTAGAAATATTAATAATATTCTTCAAAGATCCCTTGGATATGATCTAGACTAGATTGTCAAAGTTCACATGACCTAACCTCTTATGCCATAGCCAACCTTCATCTACCTTGATCATGAAGCACTTGTCTTTCATGATCTCATTTAATACATTAAAATTATTCATAGTTCTCTTAACTTTAGATATCAACATTCCTAATTTTCCCCTCTTTATCTCATATCCTTTGTCATGAAACATTAGGTTATATCCTTGGGTACACATTTGAATTACACTGAATAAGTTTTGTTTCAAGCCATCTACATATAAGACATTTTATATCTTGGTCTTCCCATTGTTGAAGCTCAAAGCACATTTACCAACTATATTATTAGATGCATTATCTTCAAACCTTACTAAACCTAGTGGTGAATTTGCTTTTAACTCTTATCATTTGACTTGAATATCCACTATCTATGTACTACTTCAATTCTTCATTTTGAGTATGAATAGTATTTTGGGCTATCATAGATTCTTCTCCTCTAGATTTTTGTTTCTCTTTCAATTTACCCATAAGGTCTACTTTCTTGACCCATTATTTAGTTCCATGAATCCATATCTTCTCAACATGATTGGTTTTCATTATATAATTTGTCTTACACTCTCTTGTAATATGTCCTCTTTGATTGTAGTTATAACATAAGATTCTACTTCTCCATCTACAGTTTAACAACTCTATGTCTAAACCTACCACAAGAGAAATAATATACAATGAAGTAATACATATATTATGATTTTTTAACATTATTTGTATTTTGATAGTCATAGGATGATACACCACTACCTTTTATATCCTTTGATATATCAAAACCCTTCTTGTCCTGTTGATGATTGATTTTAAATTTGACTACTTATACATAGGTCTTGATTCTACCAGCTTCATCACTCCTTGACTAATCAATATTTTTTAAAATTAAATATTTTCTAACTCTTTTTTTCTTCTATAAATCCAATACCTATCATATCATAAATATATCTTTGACTATCAAATATATTGTTAAGCTTTCCACTACTGTCTTCAAACTTTTGATAAGTCCTTATCTTGATTGCATCTTTCTCAACTTGTGCCTCTAAAGTATTTACTTAAATTATAATCTAGGTGAATTATTCCATATATTTTAAACAAAATTAATAATATATTTTAAATACTGTGGATAAATCCTCATTAAAATCATAGAAAAATCTTTCATTATCATAATCCATACCTATTCTCCAAATATCTCCCTTAGATTGTTAGGTCTGCATAGGGGACCAAGCTCTGATACCAATTTTTGGAGGTATATCCAATGATGGGGGGTGAATTAGTGTGAAAATTCTTATTTAAATTCCATATATCATCCATTAATCAATTAAAAAAAATTATAGATATGGCAATGCATAATCAATCATTCATATGAACAAGAAGTAGAAACATAATACATGAATATAAGAGATAAATGAAAATTCCTCTTAGGTAATAAAACCAAATAAAAAACAAATTATAATAATTTCATATAATTAATTATTAAAACTTTTAGAGAGTCACCAATCACACAAAGATCACCAACCCCACACTAGCTAAGCACCAAGTCAACTAGCCCTTTAGCAAGCACAAACTTACAAAGAGGCTCCAACCCCCTAGGTAGATTAACACCAACTCAAATATATTTATTATTTTATCACCATTGGATAATTTTTTATAACTCAACTAAATATTACCACCTTATTTTTCTCTTATCACTCTTCAATCTCTCTCAAATATTCTCTTAGGCTTTATCACTCAACTAGCCCTTTCCTTGGTAGAATTAGGTCCAATGACCTTGCTCAACACTTGTAGAAACATAGTTATACCTTAATGTAATATTAATCACACCTATTTTATGATATTAAATTCCTTTAACTAGTTTCAAAAAAATCTATATCATTCGCTTATATGCTCAATATTCTAACTAGTCAAATTATGCCTATTAGGCCTTATCTTTATACTTGACTCTTATTTGTACCCATATTTGTTGGAAAATAACCTCACCATACTTGGATCTCCATTTAAATATTTAAAAATACACTTTTCATAAGTGACAAAACATAAAATATGTCTTTCATTACCCTTAAGGGCCAAAACCACCATTAGGCCTAATAGAAACCTAATGCAATTAGGCATTCTCTAAGCACATGTTTCACTTAGGCCTCATTGGAAAAAAATTTGCCTTAAAAATTTGATAAAAAATTAATAAAATAGAAAAATTATAATCTCACATTATTTCCCAAACCCATTTGGCTCATTTCACTCTTTGAACCCCACAATTAGGTTTACTCACCTTTAGCCCTTCTAACTGCTAGAAAGTGTCTTGAAAATATAAATCATACACTCAAATTTTCAACATAACCATAATAAAAAAAAATTTATGATATAAATGAAATAAATCTCAACATAATTTTTATTATAATTCATCACATATGGAAAAATACCTCTAACTAATCAACTTCATATGCTCACTTAAAATTGTACATAGGCCCAAAAAACCCAATCAAGAGCCTTTGAATTTTCACACATTTATATGATTTTATCATGCATAAAAATGTTTTAAAATGAACCTATTATACCTATATAGAAACTTAATTTGTATTATATTCTTCAACACTATGAAAAAACACTCAGGAACAACATTCTCACTTACACATAGAAAACTTCCTATAGCTCCAAAAACATAGTCATGAGAATCAAGATTTAGAACACCTATGTGAACAATTTTGTGATAATATAATTATTTATTATTTCCATTAATAATACTTGCAACATATTTGAATATATATTTATATATTAGAGTTTTATATATCAATATTAGTCTTACAAACCAATCTCACATCTTCACCCTACACAGACTTCACTATGTTAGATAGGTCACTTTGAGAACTTTTTGATTACTTTTGAGAATAATAAACTCTTATAAAAAACATTTATATTATTTATATTTATTTAAAAATTACCTAATTTATTTTTATCCATCCCTAATCTCTTTCTTACTACTACCTAGTTTTCTCAATGTCTTGTTCTCTAGGCCCTTTTAGAGATAGGCCAAATTCCATGACCAATTTAGTAAATTTTAGGCATAAAAACTTCTCATAAACTTATATTTGAATATAAAAAATTATTACACATCATCCTCCATCTATTTTCATGCTTTGATCTAGTCAACCCTCCCTATTACATCAAAATTCTAATAAATTAGGGGTTTCCTATAGCTTCTACTCGTTGTCATGATAAAAAAAAAAAAAAAACACATGGAGAAACATAGAATATTCCTTTACATTTTAAAAACATAAAAAATTTCATAAAAACCATTCTGATCCATAACCAATAATATCTTTCCTATTGGGTCAATATGAGGGTTTTAAAACTATTTTGATTGGTTTCCCTTCTTAGCAATTATTCATAGAGGATTGCCCCTTAACTCCAAAACCAATACCAATAATGTAAATATAGGTAAATTAATAAAATTAAATTATCTTATTATTATCTCATGAAAAAAATTCATAGGCCAATGAGCACAAGAAATTCATTCTCAGGTCTGCAACACCTCATTATGTGCACATAGAGGATCTCAACACCAATTTTCATGATTTCTTATTCAGGATATGAATTAAACCTTTGTAAAAAAACTTAACACAACATATCACACATATTTCAATGATATCAATATCTTTGGAACCTTGGTAAATTAACTTTACCCCTCATTAAGCCACACTAGGTCTCTTTCCACACTAGGCCTTAAACTGCTTGTCATATTAAGACCATAATCACACCTTGAAACTTCCTATTATTTTATAAACAACTTATTATCATGTAAAATAGCCTCATACCATTCTCACATTCTTCCAAAATTCTTCACATAAGTCTCATATTACTCAACTCATCATGCTACAAAGCTTGTGCCAACTCACTAGGTCTCTTAAGTACATGGCTTATGAACACAACATCAAGAATAATAAAGAGAACATAAAATGACATTAATGACACTTTAATGACATCAATGAAATTTTTTTTCATACCTTAGAACAAATTATCAACACTTTTAATGTTTTTTACTCTTGACTTATTTTGACTCCTCACACTCTTTCTCAAACTTGATCATCTTGTTTATGAGCAGGCTCTTGATAAACCTTCAAGGAATCCAGCTCTATCTTCAACTAGTCATACACAGCTTCCTTTAATCTAACCTTGCATTGACACCTTATAACTAATTATTGAGATCATTTTTAGTCCTATTTCGATGCTTCAAATCATCAAGGATACTTATGAGCTTAGTTTCAAGGTTTAATTTAAATTCTCCTTCTTCATTGGAATAGTATACTTCTTCATCATATATGTTATCTTGTTCCTTTTGATCACTAGACATCTTGTCCTTCTTAGGATCACCTTCAAGCTATTAGACTTGATTCAAAGGACCAAAATCTAATACAAATTTTTGGAAACATAGTGACTGAGATGGGGGTGAATTAGTCTATTAAAACTTTCTTTCACATGTACTTTAACATTCTTTGAACAATCAAAGTAATAAAAAGATATAATAATGCATAAAAAGTCATTCACATGAGAATAACATAATAAAACACAAATATGAGTGGAAAAAACTCAAGAGGAAGAAAACTCATTAATACCTATAAATTGAATATAGTCTTATAAGTCAAAAGATCAAAATTTAGTGAAGTACCAACTCCACTTGGAGCTCCAACCCCAACTAGCTATGCACCAACCCAGTTAGGCTTTAGTAAACACCAACTTGAAAGGAGGTACCAACCCCTAGATGTATTAGTGCCAAATTATCCACCTAATACCTTTGATCACATATATAACACCTTGTTTCTCATACAATAAATGATGATCACCATCTTTAGTTATTATCTCTCTTTCATCCCTCTCAAAGTGCCTTCTAGGATTCTTCAATCATCTAGATCTCTTCAAGATAGATTAGGTCATATGACCTTGGTCTTCATCTATAGTACCCCTAGTATATCTTTATGATAGTTTCTTCTCACCCTTATTATGGTATACAATATGTCCTTCAGCTCTTCAAAGTTATATATCCTTTAATTTCATTTTCTCATCCTCTAACTAAATAATTAGGCCTATTAGGTTGTGTTCTTATAGTAGACTCTTGCTCATACACCACTTGGTTGGCCTTATCAAAATAACCACTTATATTTTCCATATAATAAGCCTTATTACATGCCAAAAACATGAATTAATCATTACACTAGGTTGGCCATAACTTAAATGGCCCAAATCCTTCTTTAGGCCTTAAGGACACCTAATTCAATTAGACCTTCATTAGTACTCATTACTATTTTATCCTCTTGGAGCATTTTTAAAATTCATATACAGTATGAATAATTCATATGACACTCAAATAGACCCATACTAAGATCATCTTAGTTCCATGACACCTTTTATCTCCAATCACCACTTGAAGCACACCATTAGTATTGTTTACATTAGGCCTTCACACACACAGAAAGGTCTATCTTGGATAATTGAAGATAACATAATGTTTAGCGACACAACCATGATAATAAATCATATGCACATAACCTAGAAGACCTGAATAAATTCACCAAGTGCATTAAACTTCATTAAGGACTAAGCTTTATAGTGGCATGATAACCACTTGTATGATGATATTTGTCGTTAGTGAATATCAGAAGCCATTATTAACTCTTAGGAAATAAAATGCTAATGTGTCTTAATGTTATCCTTCCAACTATGTAATATAATTATGTATATATGAAGCATAAAGCTATGGTGAAATGAATCCTAACTAAATTTCATGCTTACATGACCTATATGGGTATCACTAAAATTTAGAAAGAACCTTCTTATTTCTCATAAAATGAGAGTGTTTCTAAAAAACTGCACTGTATTACTTTTGAAAATAATTATGAATCTTTAGTCTTATTTCTCATATAATTATGTAAATCATTGAATGAGTAATATTAGTATGTGATATGTTATTTTTGGGAATAATGGATGTTTATTCCTATTTAATAAATAGGTCTGAGTAGGAGAAATAAATAAATAATATTCCTAATTAAAGATACTAATTTATGAAATTAAATTACACTTAGATATTTTCTAAAAATAGCAATGAGAAAGAAAATTACACTTACATTAATCTAGATTGTTCTAACTGATACAAGGTCTAGAAATTTATGTGAAAGACTAAGACATTGTCACAAATATGATCTTAGACTTAATTTTTTGATTCGATATGAGTGTTAAAATTGACACCTTGGGATCTAACACTATAGTCCTTTTCTAGCACTATTGTCTTAATGATTTATGTTTTTGGGGTTTTTTTCTTACTTAGTGTGAGCATATGTACCAATTTTTAGGTCCTCACCATCAATAGAGCTCTCTATAGAGTTGATTCTTCATGTTCTTATATCATTTATGTTATTAAAATAAACTTTGGAAAATAGGAAAAAGGGGTTAGTGCGTGTAATATGCAATGGATGTGCTTCACACCATGTGTGTGGGCACACTACCTACATACCAATAATCTAAGGAGGGATCAAGCCATATGTAGTTCTCCCTTTAAGAGTGTTTTATGAAATAGTGAATTGAAATGCAAGAAATGATAAAAATTGGGTAAGCTTGAGATGATTAGGGATTGGTGTAAGGTCTTGAATTGGTTTGAAAGTGTATAAATTAGATGTATGCAGAGATTAGGGAAGATTTCTTCAGTGGTCTTGCTTGTATTCTTGCTTTCTTGAATGGAATTTGCCAACCCTTTCCAAATCATCTTTGAATGGTATTTTATATAGATATATTGGTCATGGGTTAGATGAAACCAAACTAGTCTGACATAATGAACAAGATGAATTGGGGAAAATTATAATATGGGCTCAAATTATGATTGGATAGGAGCATTAAAAAGGGGACACCCAAGGGTCCAGTGTTATAGTCCAGCTTTGGTTTTATTATCCTAAGTAGATGAGACCTAGGGGTTGGATTAGTCATAAAGAGAGGGTCCTAGCTTAGTTGGGGTGAAGTCTAGAAGGCCATGGATGATTGGGAATCAATGAAAACAATCCTAAGAGGGTTTAGAGAGAAATAAAGAGGGACCTAAGGGTTTTTTTTCCTTATCCATGCTCAAATTACCAATTTTTGCATTTTATATGACTACATTTTCCCCCACCCCTTTATTATAGAGATAAAATAAAGAGAAATGCTAGGATAAAGGAAAATAGAAAGCATACTTAAACTTACCTACAAAGGTTAAGCCCATGAAGCTTGTGATGCTGAGTAATGTTAGATAGTGCATAGAGAGCACATTGTGTAAGTGTGAATCTAGGAAAGGAAAACAAAGAGTAGATCATTTCTTATTATATGTAATATAAAATGAGAACATAAAAATATAGGTAAGAGAAAGGAAGAGAAAGGAATGAATACACCTCACTAGGTACACAAAATAATATAAAACCTATTATGATACTAAGTAAAGCTAAGTAATGTTGGATGTGTTAGATGATGTTGTACTAAAAGTTATATCACAAACAGAGTTGAGTGCTCAATTCCTCAAAAAGTGGCTCTAGAATGTAAAGGTTGGCCCTTTAGCTCCATTTTATCCTAATAAGTGAATATAGATAATCATGCATGTGTTAATTAATGTTTGGAATATGTGTCTAATCCATCTGAATAAGTGGCTCAAGAATACAAAGGCTAGCCCTTTAGCTCCAACATTACCCCATAAAGTGAAGCTAAGAATTGATATTAGTATGTATGAATGTATGTCATATGAAAAGGATTATGAATCCCTTGAATGATTTAAAAATCTAATAATGTGGCATGGATATCGAAATGTGTGCTTGAAACTAGGCCAATGTTGGCCAACTCAGAAAAGATGGAGATTAAGCTTGTATAAAAGCTACTCTAAAACTAAAAATTTGGCTTATGTGGAAGCCACTTAAGAACTCATGTAACCAAGAATGTGTAGGTTAGGATTGTATGAAATCCACTCAAAAATGATGCCAACCACTTGTAGATGGAATAAGGTACATAACTACTAACAATGTCTAGGTGATGCTAAAAACATGAAAGAAAATAAGCAAAAGTGTAGTGCAATCTACACCTAATCATTAGTGCCTAAAACATGGATTTCAATCTATAATTTATACCAACTAACATATCTAAAACTAGAATTGATAACCAATCATGTCGTGCATGATGCCCCCTATATCTAAATTCTCTAAAAAAATGTACTAAAAATAGTTGATCTAAATTGGTCTAATTATGCAAAATTGTAGCTAAACCTACCTTTTTGCCTACTTATGGAAACCTAGTTTTTATGTTATTTAGATAGGAACACCAAAAATGAACACTCTGGTGTCTAGCACTATAGACCAACCTTGGCACTATTATCTTGGGTTGAAACTAATCACTATTCTAAAATATTGACTATTTACCTAGTCTATTTTGAGTGGTTTGATGACTGGTTATTCTGGTTGTTTTAAAACTAGATTTTTCAACTGATAGCATCTCTAATCTCTATATAAAAATTCCTATTTTTTCCCCCCTCTTCTGAGGGAATAAATAGGTACCTTACAATGACTACCCTTAGAATAATAAGCCCTAGAAGTGTGTCAAGATAGAAATATAAATGATATAGCAATGATAATCAACAAGATATCTCAAGATATATCATGGTTTGATTTGAGAGATTATTAGATCAATAGGGGTATGCCTAGATATATGTAACAATGTAATAGCATGTGAAATGTTATTGAATTAAATTAAAACTAGAAATGTTAGTTGTTAGTTTGTTAGTTATTAGTTATTAGTTGGAAGGATAGATCATGATGTCCATCATGGCATTTAAGAGAATAGGAAAATGCATGATATGGATCATGACATTGTTACAATCAAGAAGCAATCAAGAAACAAGCACACAAAGTAAGAAGTAAGAAGCATAAAAGGGTGGCCAAGGGGCCATGCAAACAAGGGACATGGGTACATGTCATTCAAACTAGAAAGCAAGCATACAAGGCATGTTCAAATGCCACATACACATATAAGTGCAATAAGAAATGTTGGCAAAAGGGCCACAAGCTCATAGAAGAGTAAAAGAAAAGGACATTGTCAAATTTCCTAAAGCACACATATGAATAGAAGTAAAAGATATTAGAAATTGTCCTAAGGCATATACAAGAGATAAGAAGGAACTAGAAATATAATCCAATAAGCTACACTAAGCAAAAAGAGAAAGCATGAAATAATTGGGAAGATATAATCACATCTAAATAATCAAAGCAAGAGTGAAATTATTCAAGACATGTTTAGTACAAGACTAGGTATATGCTAAGAGATACACAAGTGCTAGATACTAGTGAAATATTGATATAGTTTATGTAATCTAGTAATCAATGTACATCAACATTATAACTTAGAGTGTGTAGTGTAGGAATGACATAACTTGGATGGTGTAGTCATATATAATATGCCCCTATTGGGTATGTATATCAATGGGTGTCTCGAATGTAGAAGTAAGATGCCCCCTTCATGGGTAAAGTGAAGCAATTAGGTAGCTAGATGTCACTACACACACTGAAATAAGATCAAGTGAAGCATGGTAATGTAGATAAATTGATATACAATAACATGAAATAGTAAATGTAAGTCCTAACATAGTACGAGTGTAAATCATGAATGATGCATACAATCTAAATGTTTTTTGGTGTTTTGACATTTTTTAACATTTTTAGATTTTGAAATGTTATATTGGTTTTGTATTTTGAAATTTTTGAACTCTGTATAATCAATCAAAAGAGCTTATATACAAACAAAGATAGAAATATATGATACTAACTAATGAGTCTCATGCGAGACTCCTTATCATGGTGTCCTATATCAAAGAGTGGAATCATGCGTGATCATGAAGCATAATGGAAATGTTAAGACTGTGTATATGTTGTAAATGCTCTAAAATATCTAAAGTAAAAACTAACTATGGGGTCCCTCTATAACTTTGAGAACTAGATTTAATTGTATTTTTCTTAGGGACCCATCTAGAAGTAATAAAAGCTCTTTGAACATGTGATCTATGTGTAGTAACATGAGATCTCAATAACACTACCCTAGGTGTGAATAATTTAGATAGAAGTTATCTAAAATCCTTAAGCTATGGAAGTGTATGAACCCTCTGTACTGGTGATGGATGCCTCAACTTTGTCTAAATTTGAAGTGCAAGAGGAACTAAAATGGGAAGAGAAGCTGAAACTGGTGGCTAAACTAAAACTAGTGGTGAAACTAAAATTGGTGGCTACAAACTGGTAGATGGCTCTAAAGTGGGGAGGGGTAACTCATATGTACCTCCACAATATAACAACATAATTAGTGTGAATGAATTTCATGCATATATGAAATATATAAGGTACTACTCTAAGTTTTTGAATCCATGGTCAGCCAAGTAACATATCAAAAACTCTTGCACTGTGAAGTATAGTGAATAGTGTGGCCACATGTATAGGACAACTTATAGTGGAAGTACTATCTCACCCAATAAACTCTATATATGCCTACTAAAATCACTGATAACTATGTCTATTAGAGTGATATCCTAATCTGAATAACCCAAATGTTATAGTAGTGTCAAGGTACACATGTTAAGACTAGAACCATTGTCAATCAGCACACTGCAAATATGTTGATTATGAATGTGAGATTTGATAAAGAGTTCATGACAACCTAAATCATCCTTGATGATCTAATTTTCTGAGAAGGAGATAGAGGGTCTAGCTAGAAATCTAGAATTATATACACCGATCATGTTGCTCAAAGGATTTAACTCAATTGAAGGTGCCCTATATGTATCTAGTGATGGATGTGTATGATATGCATGATAAACCCCTGATGTGTCCCCTATATCCTATTTTGAATGTTTTGGAAATAGATCTAAGAATATTTTCAATGCTTTATCCCATGTTTACTTTTCTAGTGAAGGCTTAATTAAAGTGCTAAGATCAATAGCATTTGAATCTATTAGGTCATGTATCTTGTGCTTTAAACTAATGCATCTATTTGTTGTATGACTTGGTACCCTGTGGTAGTTACAAAATGTTTTTTGATCATATCCCTTTGGAAGGGGCTTTTTTGGATCAACTTCCTGAATAGGAGTGAGAGATATGATATTACAATCCAAAAGTTATTGTGAAACCTTGGTTGGAGAAGCTTGAAGATGTGAAAAAGTACACTGAGGGGGTGTTAACAAAACTATTCACTGAGGAGGCTATAAAGCCACATTAACTGTTGCTTGATTCTACCCTTTAGTATCATTGAACTTAACCTAATATGGGACTTTGTTGTTACTCTTATTAGTTGTGTCTAATGTATTAATGTACTTTAGTTTGCCCATTGAAATTAGTATGACTTCTCTTTCCTTTAATGTGTGACATAATTCAGTGAAGGAAGAGAATCTTTTAGACATGATTGATTCATGAAGTTCTATTAGAGGACTTTGTTTGAGAAGGTCATGTAACCCTTGATCTACCATGGGGTTAGTCATCTTAGCCAAGATGGTCTTATACCAAATAACATAGTCTATGAGATGCTCTCTTGGTCATTGTTTTTTATGAGTAATTCTAGCATATGAAACCTTATCACCAATGTTGATACTAAAGTGTTCTAAGAATATTTTTAATAAAGGATTAAATTCATTGACTAACTGATTTGGTAGACTATAAAACAATTTTAAAGCATAATCCTTTAGACTCTATGGAAATACCTTGGTAAGTAGTTAGTCATTTGGGAAATAATCCAAGCATGTTGCATGAAAATTTTTCAAATGTGTCTCTTTAGCACCCTTGCCATCATAAAGATTAATCTTAGGTTGAACAAAACCTTATGTCAAGGGTGCAGAAGCAATGTGACATGCCAATGGTGTATGCAGTAAAGAAAAAGAATCAAAATCTTGTGTAGGTCTAGAGGCACCTTGATCAAGATGATGCACTGTGGATTTAAGAGATCTTATCTCTTACAAAAGGGTTGCCACATTAGGAGACAAAGATGTACTAGTTGTAGCTGGTGGTACAAAATACGGTTGGGATACTATAGGGGGTTATTGAGACATAGTTTCTCTTATTGTGTCATTTGAAATTGGTTACTTTGAAGGAATGGAAGACTCAACTTGCTTTGAATTTTTAATTTCCATGATAGATTACAAGATAAGACTATAATCTCAAGGCTATTCCCTGAGCCTTTCTCTAAAACTTTATAAAATCAAATATTTGTTGAGGATAACTTCATTATCAACAATAGGTGGAAGTGGATCAGCAGTCCAATGTGGTGGAACATGAGCATCAATGTGTACATCATCATTTTTATTTTCATACTACTCATTATCAAAGTTATCCTCATGAAATTTTTTGTAATATGGATGTGTAGGATTTATAATAGGAACTTGAGTTGGTTATTTGTCTATGGTGCATGGTCAGATTGAAGGAATCTTGCTAAATTTAAGAGGATTTACACTAAGTCTTGCACTTCATCTTGAAGGAAGAGATGCAAATAACTTAGGTGGCATAAGGAAAACAACTTAGATAAT
Organism: Torreya grandis; assembly: GCA_037957365.1. Taxonomy (NCBI): domain Eukaryota; kingdom Viridiplantae; phylum Streptophyta; class Pinopsida; order Cupressales; family Taxaceae; genus Torreya; species Torreya grandis. The sequence goes on from JARHVA010000314.1 coordinate 657,841, forward strand.
AGTAGGAAATATTAAACTGATATAATCTAAACAAGGAACTAGAATATGCATAGAAAGGATACATAGCTCCCAAAAATGTAAGGTGATAACGCAAGAAGCAAAATAGGAGATAGTACATGCAACTATGGATTTTTCAAAAATATTTTTGCAAAATAATATATTTTTTTGAAATTAAAATTGAATTTATCAGTTAAGTATCAATAAAAAATTCAAACATTTATGGGAAAGTGTTTGATTTAATGGGACCTAGTAGATGCAACTGGGATTTTGAAAAAATAAATTTTTGAAAATTACTATGAATTTATAAAATTTGAAGTGATTTTCTAATTCTAATATGTAACTAAAAATTCAAAAAATGATTGAAAAGTTACTAAAAATTTACTGGGAGCTAATTGATGTAGCTAGGGGATGAAATAAACTTATCTTAAAATTTACTACAAAATTTTAAAATTTAAGATAAATTTTTTATTTATATGTGCAAGTAAAAAATTAGGAAATTATTGGATTAATGCTATAAAATTATTGGGGCCTAGTGTATGCAACTAGGGTTTGAAATAAAAATTATTTTAAAATTTACTACAAAATTTTAAAATTTGAGATGAATTTCTGATTTAACTATTCAAGGAAAAATTCAAAAATTAATGGAAAAAATTAGCTAGGAATTTACCCTAGGGTTTATATGGTTTTAATGCAAAATTTGAAGTAAGTCATGTTCACCAAATGCTTTGTTATTTTTTGGAATAATGGATTTTTATTCCTATTTAATAAACATGTATGAGTAGGAGAAATCAACAAATAATATTCCTAATTAAAGCTACTAATTTGTGAATTTAAATTGCAATTAGATCTTTTCTAAAAATAGAAATGAGAGAGATAAAATTGCATAGCTTATTTTGAACTATTCTGACTAAGATAGGGTCTAAAAATTTATGTGCAAGACTAGGACACTATCATAAACAAGATCCTAGACTTCATTTTTTTATTAGACAGGGGTGCTAGAACTAGATACCCTGGGCTCCAGCATTGTAGTCTTTCGCTAGCACTAATATCTTAAGGATTTAAGCTTTTGGGTTTTGTTCACCTACTTAGTATGAGTCTATGTACCAATGTTTAGGTCCTCACTATCAATAAAGCTCTTTATATAGTTGATTCTTCATGTAATTTTATCTTCTATATAATTGAAATAAACTTTGGTAAATGGGGAAAAGGGGTTAGTGTGTGTAAGATGTATTGGACGTGTTTCAAACCCTATGTGTGGGCACACTACCTACATACAAATACTCTAAGGAGGGATCAATCCATATGTAGTTCTCCATATAAGAGTGCTTTGTGTAATAATGAATTGAAATGTAAAAACTGTTAAAACTAGGTAAGCTTGAGATGACTAGGAATTGGTGTAAGGTCTTGAGTTGGCTTGAAAGTGTATAGGCTGGTTGTATGTAGAGAATAGGGAAGATTTATTGAGTGGTCTTTCTTGTATTCTTTCTTTCTTGAATGATATTTTCCAACCCTTTCCAAATTATCTTTGAATGGGCTTTTATATGGATCTATTGGTCATGGGTTAAATGAAACTAGACTAGGCCAACATAATGAACAAGAAGAATCAAGTAAAAATATAATCTGGGATCAAATTATGAATGGATAGGAGTGCTAAAAAAGGGACACCCTAGGGTCCAACATTGTAGTCCAACTTTGGCACTATTATCCTAAGTAGAAGAGACTTGGGGAGGATGGATTGGTCATAAAGAGAGGTTCCTGGCTTAGCTGGGATCAAGTCTAGAAGGCCATAGATGACTGGGAATTAGTGAAAACAAGATTGATAGGGTTTAGAGAGAAATAAAGAGGGACCTAAGGGTTGGGTGTCTTTAGCCATGTTCAATTTACTATTTTTTTCATTTTATATGACTACAGTATGATGATTCTTCTATTTTGAATTTAAACCTTTTTGAATTATTTTGATGTGATACTACTCATTATTTGTCTAGTACTCTTGGTTTAAAGGTCAGCTACTTTGAATGGTCAAGGTGTATATTTTTTTATGTCAATTTTAGGCATTCAAGTAAGGTTGAAAGCTGGTAAATGGTCCTATTAGGAAGACCATAGAGGAAGTATACATATTAGAGTGTATGAGTGTAATTTAAATACACTAACACACTTAAATCTAAATATTAATTAGATAAATAGCTTCCTAATAATATAATTTATAATTTTTTAACCATATCCAAGTACTTATGTTTGTCATAACATAGTTATGGGCTTCATTGAGCTTGTGCAAGTTAGATGCTTTTAAGTTGTTAAAATTTTATCAAAGTTATTGTCATGCCCTTTTTTGAAAAATAAAAATAATATATAAGACAATTTAAAACTAGCCACTACTACTGATCATGGACAATACCCAATTTTGGTCATTCACAAATAATTTATATAATAATCATAATAATGTAACCAATAAAATGCAAGATTAGTTTGGCCTCACACTCAAAATACTTCCATGATATCCTATCAAAAAGGTGGTTGTAGTTATGACATAGATATGGACATTAAATTCTTACTTAGTAGTCACTTATGTCAATAAAATCATGTGTCTATTTTGGGTCTATTCAAGCCTAATATTTCATTACATCAAACTCTACCACTTGATAGTTCCTTACATCATCAAAAATATGGAGGTATTAGGGTATTATCCCCAATGGATAATCCCTATGTGTTTTAGGCCTTTAGAGCATCCTACATAGTCATCTCTAGGTTCATAATTTATTAGGATGATGCTACATGACAACATCCTACTCACCTACTAGCCTGGAATCTTTTCATTATGCATGGTCCTCTCCAGGTTAATGAGTTACCAAGAAGATTCCACATGGAAAGATCTTGATAACCAGCTACCCAACATTGATTGAGCATCTAATCAAGCTGACATCATACTTAGGTTAGTGGGATGGCAACATGTGGCTTCCTTCTAACCACTCATCAAATTCACAATATCTATTAAGGTAAATTCAAAACAAGAGGCCAAAGAGATAACTCAGTTAAGGAAAAAACTTAAGTAAAAACATAGGTATTTAGTATTTATTCTCACATATTTTCTCAATCTAAGTCATGATAAAATCTGTAACACATTCCATATGACATCCTAGTCTAAAACTTTCATGAATTACTTTCATGAAATTTAATTCCAAACTATCGAAACTTGTGTTTGTAATAATTATTTTGCTAAGTCACAATAATTTTTCCAATTCCTAACTAATAAAAGCAAAAACATTAAGTCTTCAGGACTTTTATTCAAAAAAAAAATTGACCACTTATACTTACACACAACTTATGATTGTATTCATGTGTAACTTCCACGTAAATTTTGTCAAAATACATGAAGGCATAATTATTTATAAAAAAAACACTAAGTAAAAGACTAAGCCATTTTTACTGAACTAGAGAAAACCAAGGGATTCAATCAAACACAAGCTTAAAAATCTTCAACTTCAAATCATCTTAGGCATGATGGCATCCATCCAACTAAAGTGGAAATTCAATAACTCCTAAGATAAAATCTCACTCATACATCTATCTAATCCTCAACCATATCAAAAGATTCGATGACAATTCTATTGTTATTCCAATAACAATTCATAGTTCAATAGTTTCTTCTTACTCAACTATGAACAACCAAAATTCAAGAGAGGATTCATAAAAAAATAAAAGAGAGAGACTTAATCTCAATAACTATTCTTCAACAGAGATATAAATTAAGTCTTATTAATTTTTATTACATCGGCCTTCAAGGCTAAGGTTTCTTCCATTCCAAATTGACTCTCCCCCTTGGGGTCTAAAGGCTTCAATCATACTATAAAAGCTAAGAGGCCTAAACCATGAGTCTACCTTTATAAATATAGCAAAGGAACCAAGTTCAATGAAAATCTTCATCATTCATTTGATGGTTTCCTTCCAACTCTTACAAGTCAAGGAAATCAAAGCCATCCTTAAGTTGTAATCTTGACAATTCTCATTATATATCCAAGCCACATCAAATGGATTACTCAAACTTCATCAAGAGCCTCTCTCACAAGACATAATCATACTAGAATTACTTCAATATTCATATGAAACTTACAGTTTATGTTGTTATTCCAACTAACACTTTCATAGTCATTTATTTGAGTTATAATAATAATTAAATAGACTCAATCCATTATAATATATAACATAAATGAGTAAAAGAGAGACACAATCATATTCAATAACCTTGTCTCAACCATGATTAAATAATCTAACACCATGCCATAAAGATCTAAACAATATGGATATATTATTATTTCCAAATACAACCTCATAGCTATCTAACTAATGATTCCTCTTTTTAGATAAGTTTGATCAAATAATTCACACCACCTACTAGTTATAAGGAGAGACACAATGTTAATTTGATAATTTACTCATAACAAGATTGATGCAAGTGAAACATTCTATTAATATTTACTAAAAAATCCAAATAAGGTTAGGAATATTTCCTTTCATAATAAATCCTTCCCAAAGATTTACGTACAAATTAAATATCATTTAGTTACATCTTAGTTTATCAAGTGTTCAAAAACAAGATAACACAAGTCTTTTCCCATGGATAGGTCATTACATAAAGGACTATATTTCATTATAATAATAATAATAATAATAGGATTATTTTTATTTGATGTTTATTAATACAAAATATGTCATGCATATTTTACATAAGTATGGGGCACAACTCTAGGCCTAATTCAATAATGGAATATCCCTCGGTCTTCAACAATGGTCCAATTCCACTCCAATCATCCATTGTCCACTAGAAGGAAGGATCACTTCCCAACCTTTTGTCATTATCAAGTTGTTACTCTAGACACCATCGAGTTTGAGACTTCCAACTCTGAGCATGTTTACATCACTTGTCAAAGGTAAGGGTGGTTAACTAGGCAAGGGTGTTTTAACAAAAGATACCATACACCACATATAGTCCTATTCCTAATTCTTACCTAAAAATAATTCTAGACCTAATACAAACAACAAGCATTAAAATGATCATTTAAGTGAAACTTAAGAATTCATAAATATAATACCATAAAATAGCCTTCATAAGGCCCATTGTTTAATTATATTGGCAAAAAGATATCTAACTCTATTGATATCATCCAATGGTCATGGGAGGGTTAAGTAAACTACCACTGTGTTCATCAAGGAAGGGCTTAATAGTCTACCATAGTGATATTCATGGGAGTTAAGAAATCTACCACCGTGCCCAACATAGGAGGGTGTAACATTTTACCACCATGAATATGCTACTCACAAACAACCACCATGTAGAGCCAAAACAACATCACACATTCAAAATAAGAAAGATATAACATATAATTAATAAGGGGGAAAACACTCCCTCTCTTAGGCATGAAATCAGTAATGCACTACATGGTGGTCAATACACAACCATGGTCAAGACAATAAAATAGGTAGAATAATATAAGTGGTCTTATTCTCATAAAATCAAGAATATCAAAAAGGGAATAAAACCATTCCATTCCAAGTGAGCTACAAAAAAATAAATTAATAGGAAACCCACCTATTAAACTTTAGACCACCTAAGAGTTATCCTTTAGCTATTTAGACTCAGCTTTCCTAATGTGTTCCTTCTATATACTCCTTTTCCTTCTCTTCTACTAAGTATAATTATTTTTTGATTTGGAAAAATTCCCCAATTGAAGGATTCAAATCCTACATATAGTCATCTGAGAATCATCCAACCACCAACTTCTTGACAACCCATGTCTCTTTAAGGGATGTTCTTTTCCATGTTCAATTAAGGTGTATGACAACTTCACAAGCTTCTATGGTTACTTCCTAGATTCACTTACCTCTTTCCCCACTTGATCTTAGTACTAAGGCAATCAATGGAAGATCCACCAATTAACCACTAAAAATTCTATATGTTGGCTATAAGATATAAAAGCTAGGGGACAAGTTTCACTAACCAGGCTTAAATCCTAGCCACCTAAAATAAAAACTAATTCAACAAAGGTGGTGAAATAGGAAACACAATACTTAGCATTGTTTTTAAGAAGGTTTAAAATTAATTAGTGATATAACCATGTTTGGCATAGTCTATTTTCTTTATTATCCCTTTTCTTTATCCTACACAATCGATGCACACATCAAATTCCTCTAACCTAATAGCCAAAGTTGTAGAATTTAATCAAACAGGGCACTCAATCAGTCATCTATATCAAATCATTAATAGAAGAACCATATCTATTTAGATAGTTCATATGATCTAACACATAAATAATTGTCCATTTCACAAGCTTAGGAGTAATCAAATTTCATAAAGCAATATTACATAAATGAAATTTAAAGGCATCATACTTTAATAAGTAAATCAAGATATGATTGATAATAGGTCTTTCTCATGGTCCCAACACATGAAATCCTTCTTAAATCCTTGCATGCCTCAACAGGACATAATCTAACAAAATTATGTCAATAATCAGAACATATAAGTCATAGTGTCATAGTCACCTTTGTCAAAGATTAGCACTATGAAAAATTGGTCCTTACAACCCCCTTCCCTTATGAATACTTCTACCTAGAAGTCAGTAAAAGTGTTGAGGATACCAAACCCCCAAACGTGCAGTCACTTCCAAAGTAGATTTTGATTCATCATATTTATCCTGTTAGACCTTGAACAGATCTAGGTCTCTACCTCAAAGTGCTAGTATTTTGTACACTAAAATCCTGATGATATCTAAATTCATAGCCCCATTGGTCTTGACTTGTAAGGCCATCTAATCCAAAATGTGAGTAACATTGACAATATATTTTCTCAAAGCATGAAAATGAAATAAATTATGAACACAAGATAAGCTAGGTGGCAAATCTAATATATAAGATACTTTACTAATAGTTTCCAAGACCTCAAATGGTCCAAAAAAATGAGGTTCCAACTTTAATCCTTTTATATAATGGATGGGGCTCTTGTTGGGTCTCACCCTCAAGAAAAAATTATCACCAATAATGAAATTTCAATCAACTCTCATTGCATTAGCATAATTTTTATGCCAATCCCTAACAACCTTAAGATGATATCAAATTTCAACCACTTTCTATGCCATATCTTCTAACATGGTAGGTCCAATCAGAATATATCCTTGAGTCAGTCCTAACTTAGTGGAGTTATATAGTCTCAAGCATACAAAGCCTAGAAAGGTTTCATCTAAATATAACTATAATAGTTATTATTATAAGAAAATTAAACAAGATACAAATAATCTTCCCAATAGGATTATTGTTCCATCACATACATACATAGCATGTCTTTTAGGACCTCATTGTCTATTTCAGTCTATCCATCACTCTCAGGATGGTAGGAATTACTAAAATTGAGATGCATACCCAATGCCTTCTATAATGAAGTCTAGAAGTGAGAAGTATACATCATATCTCTATCTGATATAATCCTATAGGTAATCATGTGCAATATAAAAATGTCATCTAGAAATACCTTTACCACTAAATTGGCATTTTAAGTGGTCTTCATGGGAGAAAAGTGAGATAATTTTGTCAACTTATCCACTGTGACCATGATTACATCACGATGATACAATAATGTAGGAAAGGCTAAAATTAAATCCATGGAGATGGTGTCCCATTTACATTTTCTAATTTTGTGAGGATATAATAATCTTATTGGATGTTAATGCTTAGATTTTACCCTTTAGAACTCTATAAAATGAGGTAAAAATTAATAATATCATGCATCAAACTAGCCCAATGATATAATTGCCTCAACTCAACATTCATTTTCTTCACCCTAAGGTGCACTTGGTAAAAATCTCTATGTAACTAAAAAAAAATCAACTTACAAAACCACCTACTAAAGATACATAGAGATGCCCTTTATGGTACAACAAACCATCAAGCTCAAGGGAATAACCATGAACTTTCCCCTTCAAATTAATACTAGAATATAGAAAATCTCTTACTTCTTATAGTGGTTGTCCTCTATAAGTTACTCCAAAATTTGACTTCTCTAGTAAGTTTGAAAACTCATTGCTACCAACTCATGGCATCTTCTACTCAAAGCATCGATGACTATGTTTCCTTTTCCTTTAATATACAAAATCTCATAATCATATTCAAATAACAATTCCATCTAGTGCCTTTATCATTCATTGAGGTTAGGTTGATTGAATATATGTTGTAGACTTAAGTGATTAGTCTTGAGTACAAATTGACAACCAAATAAAAAGTATCACCAACTTAAACAATAATTATTTATTGATACAAATTTCATAGCATGTGTGGGTATCTCATCTCATAATCCTTAAGTTTTTGAGATTCAAATGTTTTTAATCTATCTTATTTCATGATTATATATCCTAATCCTTGTTTCAATGCATCAGTATAAACTAGGATTTATCCCATAGGATTAGGCACAACCAAAATTAGTGCACTAGTGAGTCATTATTTTAGTAACTAAAAATATTCCTCACACTTTGTTTTCCAAACAAACTTCTTCCCTTTTTTGAAGTGAAGTGATGGGATTCATAATGCAATAAAAATTCTCAACAAAGCATCTATAATTTCCTACCAATCCCAAGAAGTTACAAACTTATACAACATTAAAGGGTGTTGGACATTCCATAATGGCATAATTTTTGGTAGGGTCCATAAATATTACTTATCTTAAAATGATATGCCCAAGTTATTTCACCTTAGATTGTGTGAAAGCCCACTTTTCTAGATTTTCAAACAACTAGTTTTATCTCAAAACCTACAGAACTTGCCTCAAGTGGTCCTCGTTTTCTTATTTATTATGTGAGTAGATCATAATGTCATTAATAAAACTTATCACAAATTGGTCTAGGAAGGTGAAAAATAATCCATTCATAAGACTCATGAATATTTTTATGACATTGTTTAATATAAATGGTATAATTCAAAATTAATAATTCCCCTACCACATTTTTAACATAATTTTATGAATATTAGGTTCTATAATACACAAGTGGTGGTATCCATATTTCAATTCAATCTTGGATAACACCTTGGCTCCCTATATTTTATCAAACAAATCATCAATTCTAGGTAAGGGATAATGATTCTTGATCCTAACCTTATTTGATTAATAGTAATCTACACACAATCAAAGGTATTCATCCTTTCTATTCATGAAGATGACTGGTGCTCCTTTTTGGGACCCAATTGGATGATTAAGAACATTCTCTAAAAGATTCTCAAGTTATAACTTGAGGTCACACAACTTAGGGGTGGTCATCCTATATGGTACTTTTAAAATGGGCTCTGCCCCAAGTAGTAAATCAATCTCAAAGTTAATTTACCTTGGAGGGGACATACTTGGTAATCCATTAGTAAACACATCAATAAATTCCCATAGAACAATGTGGTCATCTAGAAAGCCTTTTTTGACTCATCTAACTTATCACTCATCATGATAGAAAATAATTAGCAACCCTTCCTATACTCTTCTTGAGCTACATCATAGTGATCACATGAAGGTTTATGGGTCTCTTGACCCCTAATGTTAACATATGCATCTTGAATTCATATTCACACTCGATAACCTTGTTATGACAATCCATCTTGGCTTCATGAGCCATAAACTAATCCATACCCAAGACAACATAATATATACCTAAAAGAATAATGTGAAATTCCACTATGGTAGAGAATACAACCAAGTGTAATACACAACTACTCACTAATGAGCTAATGAATAAATTATCACTAGAGGCTAACTCAATTGCCCAACTTTATAAACCTAATAACCACTAGCCCACAGTTATTCATGATAGAAGGAGAAATTAATGAATCTAAAGCTCCTAAATCAAACAAAACTAAAATTAAAATTCCTTCAATCATACATGAGATCTTAATGACTATTACCTAGTGCTCAACTTGGTGGTCATCCACTACTACATAAATCCTATGTCCTCAACCCACATTGCCCACTATTTGTTTTGACATCGGGGCCTTCTACCTATGAGCAACTAATGGTCCAAGATGATATTCTCATGCAAAATGATTTAGGAAATCCACACATGAAACAAATAATATTACACTGGTCTTTATTTGAAGGGGATACAATTTTATAGGTCTAAAATAAGCATTTGACCCTAATGGTATTTCATGTTCATACCACTAAGTTCATTTAGTTCTAGTATGTCGATGCTCCTACGGTCTAGCATCAACTCACCTCTAGCATATCTATCAAATTAGTTCCTAGTCTCACCATATTTAGAATGGTTACCATCAATTTTTTTTTGCTAAGGGATCTTAAATTTGGTTTGAGTTACCTTCTAACCTCCCCTAGGTGGAGGTTGTCCACCTTGCAACCTTGAGTTGCATTATGATTATAATTTTCCATGAAACTTCTCTTATGCATCTTGAGTCTTTCCTAATGAATCCTCAACCAAGTAGGCCTTTTAAACTATCATTTCCAAGGTTATGGGACTTAAAATGCACACTGTGCTAGTTAACTCCAAATTTAGGATTCTAATGAACATATTTACTTGGATTATCTCATCTATATAACCTTGTACATACCTTATCAAATATATAAATTAACACTCATATTATGTCACAGTGCCACTTCCCTAATGAAGGTCATGAAATTCATCTACCTTATTTTGAACATAGTGAGGGGATAGGTATCATTCTCTAAAATTCTCTTCAAATAATTCCCATGTGATCGATGTTAGTGTCCAGTGAATTTTTTGCTCCTCACCTTCCCACCACAACTTGGTTGTATCTCTGAGAAGATGGGTGGCCAAATGGGCCTTCCCATTGGATTCATAATTATGTAAGGTGAAAAATCCTCTCATGCTTTCCAACCAAGATTTTTATACAAATCCTTCTTGAGTCCCATCAAAAGTAGGATGATGCAGCTTGATAAAATCCTTCATTAATTCACAAGATGTAGGTCTAGAAAGATAGTCCATGTTTCATCTCTCTTGACACTCACCATAGTGATTCAATTCATCTCTATCACCCTTATAATGGTGATAGGGAAGGCTCCTAGACCTCTCACTTTCAACAACTCTATGTTCATCCTAGGAATGTTATAGAGAGTACATCTTTACATCTAGTGGTGAAGCTAGTAGTATCTCCTATAAAACATCTTAAATCTATTACATGGATAAAAGGAGTTGATTTATAATTTCATTTATTCATATTTGAATTGGAGGCTCATGATCACCAAAATTAACATTATCCTATCAAATTTGATGTTTTTTCCTCATTCTACATGCCAATAGGAAGGACATAAGAACACATGCAGAAACTAGAAATCTAAAATAATTTAAATTACCTAGAGATTTCAATGTTTTAACCTGGGATCTCATACCAAAATGGCATGCCCATTTTTTAAAATAATAGACAAGACACATAATTTACAACTAACCGCTACTAGTCATGGACAATACCTAATTTCATTTGATCAAAAAATAATATTATAATAATCATAATAAATTAACAAATAAAAATCAAGATTATTTTGGCCTCACACTCAGAATACTTCCATGATATCCCATCAAAAAGGTGATTTTAGTTATGACATGGAGACAACCATAAGCTTCCTACTTTATAGTTACTTATATTAGTAGATTCCACATGTTCACTTTAGGTTTATTCAAGCCTAATATTTCAATGCAGCAGATGCTACCACTTGATAATTCCTTGCATAATCTAAATTATAGAGGTATAAAGGTTTTATCCCCAGTGGTTAATCCCTATATGCTTTAGGCCTTCTAATCATCCTGCATAATCATATCTAGGTTCATGGGCTATCGATATGATATCATGTGGCAACATCTTACTCACCCACTACCCCAGAGGCTTTGCATTATGCATAGTCCTCTCTAGGTTCATGGGTAGTTGAGATGATGCCACATAGAAACATACCACTTTCCCACTACTTAGCACTGACAAAAAATATAACTAAGTTGACATCACTCCTAGGTTAGCAATATGGAAACAAATGGCTTCATCTCAACCACTTGTCAAATTCATAAAATTGACTAAAGTAAAGTCAAAGTAAGAGACCAAATATATAAATCATCTAAGTAAAAATATTAAGTAAAAACATAGGTCTTCAAGATTTTTAATCGCATATTTGCACTGTATAAGTCATCACAAAATCTCTGAAACCTTCCATCTGACGACCTAGTCTAAGACTTTCAAGAACTATTGTTCAATGATATTTTCTTAGAAGGTCCAAACTATAAAATCTTATGTCAATGATAATTATTCTGACAAGTCATAAAAATTATTTCAATAATTAACTAAAAAAAGTAAAAACTTTTAGTCCTCAAAAAATTTATTCGTAATAAAAGTTCTGACCACTTAGACTTGTGTATGACTTCCAGATGGCATCACACACAACTTTTGACTAACTTCTACTGAAAGATGTGAATTCAAAACTCTTTTTTAAAATATGCTAATTAAAATACTTAGCCATTTTTACCGAACTAGATAAAACCAAGGGTTTTGATCAAATACAAGCTTTATAAGGCTCAAATTTGAATTGGCTAAGGCATGGAGGCATCTATCTAGCTAAGGTATAAATTCAATAGTAAAATCCTAGGATAAAAACTTACTCAGCCCTCTATTTAAGCCTCAACCACATCAAAAGATTTAATGATAATTATATTGTTATTCCAATAACAATTAATAGTTTAAACGTTACTTTCTACTCAACTATGAACAAGACAAATTCAAGAGGGGATTCATAAAAAAATAAAAGGAAGAGACTTACTCAATCTCAAGAACTATTCTTCAATAGAGATATAAACTAAGTCTTACTAACTTTTATCAAATCAACCATAGAGGCTAAGGTTTATTCCATTGCAAACTAACTCTCCCCCTTCTAAGGTCTAAATCCTTCAATCATAACTCAATATGACTCAATCATACTTATAAAGCTAAGAGGCCCAAACCAAGAGTCTGCCTTGTTAAATATAAAAAATGAACCAAGTTTAATGAAATATTAATCATTTATTTGATGGTTTCCTTCTAACTCTTACAATTCAAGGTAATCAAAACCATCCTAAAGTTGCAATATATATATATATATATATATATATATATATATATATATATATATATATATATATATATATATATATATATATAATTCTAATTATAGATCCAATATGTAATGGGAATATATTTTTTTTAAATTTGGTCTTATTATGGGGATGGTCCACATCAAATGGCTTACTCAAGCTTCATCAAGAACCCCTCTCATAAGACATAATCATACCAGAATGACTTTAGTATTCATATGAAACTTACAAGATATGTTGTTATTCTAACTAACACTTTCATAGTCATTTATTTTATTTCTAATAATATTTAAATAGACTCAATCCATTTCAATGTACAACATAAATGAGTAAAAGTGAGACACAAGTGTATTCAGTAGGCTTATCTCAACCAAGATTAAACAATGCAACACTATACCATAAAGATCTAAACAATCTGGGTATATTTTTATTTCCAAATACAAATTCATAGCTATCTAACTAAGGATTCCTCCTTTTAGATAAATCTGATGCAATAATTCACACCACCTTCTAGTTATAAGGAGAGGCAAAATGATTATTTGATAAGCTTCTCATAACAAGATTGATGCAAATGAAGCAATCTATTAATATTTATTAAAGATCCAAAAAGGATTAGGAATCTTTACTTTGATAATTAATCCTTCCCAAGGATATACATACATATTAAATATCATTTAATTACATCTTAGTTTATCAACAGGTTTAACTTCAAGATAACAAAAATATTTTCTCATAGCTAGGTCATTACACAAAGCACTATCTTTCATAAGAATAATATAAGAAGGATGAATGATATTTGAAGTTTATCAATACAAAATATTTCATTCATATTTTACATAAGTATGGGGCACAACTCTAGGACTAGTTTAATAATGAAATATCCATGAATTTTTATCAATGGTCCAAATTGATCCAACCATCCATTGGAGAATGGAAGGAAGGCTCACCACCAAACCATTTGTCATCATCAATTTATTGGTCTAAACACCCCCTATATTGAGACTTCCAACTCTGAGTATGTTTACATCACTTTGAAAAGGTAAGTGTAGCTATTTAGGAAAGGGTGTTTTAACACAAGGAAGAGACCATGAAATACCTATAGTCTTATTCTTGGTTCTTACCCAAAGATAATCCCAGTCCTAATACAAGCAACAAACATTTAAATGATCATTTAAGTGAAACTTAATATTTCATAAATATAATACTGGCAAATAGATTTCATAACATAACAAGGCATTCCATTTGATTGGATTATCAATAGGATATCTCACTCTATTGCTTTCATGCAATGGTAATTGGATGGTAAAGAAATCTACCATTGTGCTTATCATGGGAAGGATTAATAGTTTACCATAGTGAAATTCATGGGAGGGTCAAACATTATACCACCATGCCTAGCATAGGAGGGCTTGACATTCTATCACTATAAATATGTTCATCATAGACAACCACCATGTAGATGCATAATAACATCACACATTTAAAATTAGAAATTTGTAACATATAATTAATAAGAGGAAAAACACTCCCTCTTTTAGGCATCAAATAGGCAATGCACTACATGGAAACCAATGCACAACCATGGTTAAGATAATAAAATAGGAAAAATAAACCAAGTGGTCCTATTATACTAAGAGTAATAACATCAAATAGATAATAAAACCATTTCATTCCAAGTGAGTTGTAGAAAACATAAATTGATAGGAATCCTACCTATTGCCCTGCTAACCACTTAGGTGATATCCTTTAGCTATCTAGACTTGGTTTTCCTAATGTGCTCCTTCTATCTGGTCCTTCTCCTTCTCTTATTCTAATTCTAATTATTTTCCAATTTGGTGAAAGTCCCCAACTAAATGAGTTTAACTCCTACATATAGTCATCTAAGATTCAGCCAACTACCAACCACTTTCTAACCCATACCTTATTAAGGGATGTTCTTTTCCATATTTAATTAAGGCACATGGTAGCTTCATAGGCTTATGTGTTTGATTCTTATATTAAATTACTTCTTACCAGACTTGATTTTAGTACTAAGGTAATCAATGGAAGATCTACCAATTAGCCACTAGACATTCTAGATGTTGGATTCAAGATCTAAAGGTCAGGCAACAACAAGTTTCACTAACTAGGCTTCAAGGGTGGTCACCTAAAACATACACTAAGTGCACAATGTTGGTTAAATATGAAACCAAATACATAGCATGAGTTTTGAGAAGGTTTGAAACTAATTAGTGATATAACCATGCTTGACATAATTTCTTTCTTTCATTAGCCCTTTTCTTATTCCTTCACACTCAATGCACACAACAAATTCATCTAATTTAATAGCCGAAGCTACAGAATTTAATCAAATAAATCAATCAATAAATTATCTATATCCAATCGTTCATGTAATGTAAACATCCACGTAGATATTTCATATGATCCAATTTATAAATAATTTTCCATTTCACAAGATTAGGATCAATAATTCAATCATGATTTTAAGTCAATATATCTCATAAACATAATCAAATTTCATAAAGAAACATTATGTAAATGAAATATAAGCTTTATAATTTCATAATTAAATTAAGATATGATTGATAATAGATCTTTATCATAGTTTCCAAGATAATAAATCCTTCATAAATCCTTTCATGCCTTAGTTGGATGTGACTTAATAACATAAGTCAATAATCAAAACATTCAAGTCATGGTTTTATAGTCATCTTTGTCAAATATTAACACTATGAAAAACATGGCCTTACAGTTGTAGTATATCTTGGTGTTAAATTTGAAAAAGAATGGGTTTTTACCTTTTTATATATTTGGGACAAAGTTTCTTATATTTGTGACAAATATTATACATAATTACATAGCAGAGGTTACAAATTGATAAATACTTCAGATTGACATATATTATAGGTGCATATGCCATGTAAGTGAAAAAATAATTACAATATATGTATTTAAATTTTACATCATTCATACTAGACATGATAGGGGGAATGAATGAAGTTTTTTCCTTCTCTCATTCATTAGGTTGCACTGATTTATTTATCCATACTCATTGGATTACATATACAAACTAATCTATTAAAACACACTGATTCTTCTAGATTACTATTGACCAAATTTGACCCTAGGTCAAATTTGTTCAAACCCCCTTGCATATTCAAATTTTTCATGAGGTCTTCTAGGTTTGAACATGCTCAGCATGGTCCTAAGAGAGGTCTAGTCATATTTTAAAGGTCACTTAATAGGTTTCAACCTTGGTCATTTTTATCATGTGTCTTAATGTCCTTTTTGGCCACCTTTTGGTCATTATAATAGAATTGTATGGTTTCTCACCAAAGACAAAAAATTTAAAAATGCAAGTTAACATCCCACATGTCTTAAATGTCAAAGATAGAAGTTTTGAAACTGATTGTTGTAGGTCCAATGTTAAAATAAGAAAATCACTAAAAAAAAGGGAGTTTTAGGTAATTATAAAACCTAAATGACACATTTGGAACATGGGAAAGATTCATGAAGGTATATTAATATCCCCACAAGTATTTTCCAAAATTAGATGGCTTTGATAGAGCAAAAAATGGAAAAATCTAGTTCTTTTATCTTATCACTCTCTTGGGCAGGTTAAATAAGTTAAATACTTTTTTGTTGGTATAGATAGGAGTAGAGGAGTCAGACTGAATTCATTTAGGGGATGTTATTAGTATTTATGTCCTTCTATTCCATGGAAATAGTTGCCATTTTGGTGATCCATACTCTATGAACAATCTTTAAGATTGTTGATGCCTTCAAACTGCTTACACATCCTCAATACCTTAGATTTCCTTTTTCATTTACATTGATCTAAGTAAATGAGGTGTTATATGTGATATTTTAGAGTATGACCATCCTTTTCATATAGTTTTCAATCTATTTTTAATGTTTAAACATGGAGGGATAATTATAACCATCTCATTGAGATTGAATAAGGCACCATTGAAGTCTATTGAACATGTTTTGATAGTTATAGGTGAAGGTTTTAGTAGAGGTTTGAAGATATACTTAAAATCAATACTCACACTACAATGTATATTCTAAACCTTAGTTGATTATACAAACATCTATTTTGAGGTCACATAGATCTAAATTTTCATTGTCATGTGAAGGAAGAGTATACATTGAGTAAGTGTGTCCCATAAGTTAGAAGTGTCACTGATTTATGATAGAAACAAGTTATATGGATTTCAAAGATCTATGATATATTTCCATTAAATTAAATACTCATAACATGTCTTACCAACTCAAATAATAGATATAAACATCCAATACTATGAGACTATTTACCATAGTCAACCCTAATGAAGACCTATAGGGTTTTGTGTATAAGTAGTCAAAGTGCAAAGGCCTGATGATATGCCTTGAGAAGACTATGAGGCTTGAATTATAGTGACAATGCTTTTTTGTAAGGATTAAAGGCTTTAGGAAGGCATAATATGTTTGATAAGATCACTTCAAATAACACTAATTGATATCCTATTCAAAAATTTCAAATGGGAACATTTACCTTAATCTTTCTGAAGATGGGACTCTATTCCACATAGTAGCATCTATTGGTAAGTGTTGATGAGGTTTGATTAATCCCTATAGATCCATTCTTGAATCCTAGACATATATGTCATGATTTAACATGAGAAGAAGTTTATAATTAATTATATATGATTTTTTATGGTGATATCAACTTATTCAAGCTTATACTAAAGATATTCAATGAAATATAGTGTAATTGAGACCAAATGGACCTACAACTTGAAAGTAACACCCATTGTGTTGATGGTAAAGAATGATGTGTGGTCAAAAAGCATAAATGAGATCATTTAGATAAGATATGATCCTATTTACATCAATTGTAAGTATAGGTTTAAAACATAATAGTCACACATAAATGAGCACCTACATGAATATTTTGATTCCCCTAAATTAACACCTACAATTTGGTCCATACTGCAGACCAGTTTAAGCATATGAAAGGTGCAAGTTTGTTTAGTATGCAGTGATGAAAATGGATGACCACATTTATTAAATTATAATATTTATTATATCATATTATTGTGATATTATAAGGATAAAATATAATATTTAATAAAAAGGTTTATATCCTCAACCTACAATCAGTCCAAAATCATGTGCACAATCATCAAACCTAAAAGCTAGTCTAGAGGATTTGAGGAATTGAGAGTTATATAAAAATAGTTATAAATTTATAACTGACATATATTGTCACCATGACCTAAAATAGGATTCCATTATCTCCTTAAACTCATATGAATAGGGGAAGTGTCCTTTATTTATCTTATACATAGGGCACTTTACAGTTAAGGCAACCCTACAGACCTAATATGAGAATGATGAGGTGATGAATGGTATAATCCTTGGGTACTATATAATGATTTTAAGGGTTTTATTAAATATTAAAAAAATTATAATGACCTTCAGTCATTGGCACCTTTACAAGGGGTCACATATGTAGATATACAGTTTAAACCTATTGGGCCTAGAACTAGGCCTAAACCCTCAAGGTGCCTGACTTGATTCACATGACCATATGATCTTTCCAATCCATATGATAATTTTTAGGGGATATTTTATGGTTTATTATATATATATATATATATATATATATATATATATATATATATATATATATATATATATATATATATATATATATATATATATATATATATATATATATATATATATATATATATATATATTAGTTTGTAGATAACATCACAAAATTTGTCATTTTGGCCTAGTTTAGTCTTAGGGGTGTCCAGAATGCTAAGTAGAAGCTCGAGAACCAACTAATTTTGCTCATATATTATTAATGGTGTGCATGTTTCATAAATAAGATATTTATAGTTTATTTGGGGTCCTTAAATTTATCTTAGTGCAATTTTTTCAAGAGTTAGACATCTAACTTTTATGAATCATTATTAACAACTTAGGTGACCTAAAACCCTTGTATGAAACTGATGGGGAAGATATGAAGGGATATGAATATATAAGTGTATAATTATCCTTTAAAGTGTTTTTCACATGTTTATAACTCTCTTAGGCTCCTTGAAATATAATTTTTCTATATTGTCACTTATAAGGACAAGCCAAAATATGGGTTTTCTATAATATTTAAGTTGAATTACAATTACAAATGGAAACTAATGAATGAAATAAATTATGTAACATATATGGGGACTTTTTATAACTCCTAATAATAATATCTCAACTCATTAATGAATAAAAATACCTATGCTAGGTTGGTCATTGCAAGCAGTCATGAATGGAATAGTGAGAAGAAATGTGACTTCCTAAGTGTAATAGTGAGAAGAGTAACACTCAGTATCTTTAGGTATATTTGATATAAATTAGGAAAAAAAATTATTTAATAGGTGGATAACACCCATAAAATAAATCTCCATGAGCAACTGCAAGTCACTTAAGTGACAAGTTTGAATATCGAAGCCTAGAGAGCTAATAAGTGACTGTAAATAGTGAATGACAAGAGATAAAGAGGAGTTAATTAGTTAGATAGGTGTATATGATTTTCATATATTTATTACAAATTCCTAATTTATATAACATGTGTCAAATACTTATATATCAGTTTCAAACAATCAAGTGAACTTCTCATCATCAAGGTAGTTTCAAAGAAAGACTATGGAGATTTATATGCTAACTTTAGGAGAATGATGAATTTTTTATAAACATTTGTCTAAAGGCCTTCATGACTTATTTTAAACTTCATTATCATTAATTATAATTGGTTTCCAATTATTTACACTTATATTTGTGACTCTTTATTTTCACTTCTCTCTCCTCTCCTATGCTCTATATATGCAATCCATGTTGGCTTTGTAAGGGATCCACAATTGGTATGGTGAAGTCCCTCTAGTTTGACATCTTGATTTGTATTTGAATAAATATATGAAGTTGATTTTATCTCTGAAATTTATTGGCTAAGTATGTCAAGTGGTCTATGTACTTGACAAGTGATGAATCTGTTCTTCTTGCTTCGATTTTATTCTTGCATGTTTTGTGTAAGTGATATCTCTTCTAATAGGTTTTATAAAGTATATGCATTTGTTGAGAATATTTTTAAGTTTTATAGGGATTATTAGTGTCTAATATTATACCTATTTTCCACCCACCTCTAGATATGCATAATAATCTACCTCTATGAGAAACACTTATGCTTTAAGGACATTGAGTTGAGGTTAGTTTTAGCAGTCTTCTTTATTAGTGCAAATGTAAGTGTGTTTTGTGGACTTATCTTTTGTATCACCTTGATTATTTTAGGTTTATTTATGTTTAATTATTCCATTTTCACCCCTAATATGTATTATCCTAGTGTAGTGTGATCCTAAAAGATAGATCAAGGGAGTTATCACTTTCAAATCTAGAGATCTATCTCTTGTATTAGCTTGTCTATAGGCAGACATGGTTCCATGTTACCCCAAATTTGAGAAGGTCTACTTGAATTATATATAGTGAAAATTTGGGATATGAAAATCATTTCATGCCTAATGGGACATTAATTACAAGAAATTTGTTCAAGGTGGATGCTAGTTTTGACAACAAAGAGTTGTAATAGTCCACTTCCTACAATATTTGGCAACTCCAACATTTCAATCTTGGTTACAGACTACTACATTATTTCATGCTTAAGGTAAATAAAAGGTATATTAATAAATTAATTCCTTTTGAATTTCAATAACTTCTTCATTATTCATTAAAGTCAAGTAGATTTGTTAACACCCATCCTTATCCAAAGAAGTCATATCTTGCTCACAAACTGATAAGAAAGTTATTGATTACCCTATTCTTGCAAATCCCTAAAGTTATCATGGAAAAGAACCTTCATTTTGAATCCTTCAATGGGTATATTCCTATAATACTTGCCCACTATGATGGCATCTCCATATGTGCCCTCAAAAATGTTCCATCATACACTTATGAGACTATCTTTACACCTGTTGAGAATATTAGAAAGATTTATAACTTCTACAACATCCATCACATCATTGAGGAGAATATATGAATAAAATTATTAGATATATCTTTTAAATTTAAATATCTTGACTGGTATGTAACTTTGGCACTTGAATCTATCACCACATGGGATGAGTTAGGAGAAGCATTGAGAAGAATATGTGAGGACAAGAGTGATAATTTGTCATTAACTGAGTAGCTAACCATCATAAGGAGAGCACCTCAAGAATTAATTCAAGAATTCAACACAATATTTTAAAAGACATGGTATATGATCCCAATATTGGTAAGACCCACAACTCACCATGCTTTCATTTACTATTTTAAATATTTTGGTAGTGAAATTTCAATGATGATATAATTTGTGGGAGGTAACACTATTCCTAATGCCTATGAAGTGGCCATTAGGGTATATAATTATTTTATCCAAGATGGTAATATTTCCCCAAGACCTCCCATGCCTCTAATTCCTAATTTACAAATCCCTACACCTATTGTTGCTCCCATTCCTACACATAAATATAAGCCTATTTCCCTTAGTCAACCAAGTAAGTCTAATGAGGAAGACAAGATGAGAGTTATGGATTAATAAATATTAGGTATAAATAGTATTATCCAATAGTATCAAGTAAGGAATTTTGAAATCCACTATTAACCTAATCATTCCAACCCCAACTATCAAGTTAATAGACCACCTTTTCAAGGTTATTCCCAAGGTCAGGATAGTTAGTTCAATCAAAAGCATACATTGGTTATAACCCCAAATGCTGCTTGCACCTCAAGGAAAATAGTACCTACTCAAAATAACCTTGACCAAGAGCATGATGGTCAGCCTTCATGGGATCAACCTTATGATCCATCCTCCTATGTCAATGAGTCCTTCAATCAAGCCTTCATGGCAAGTTTGGGAACTATGCTAGCTATTACTCAATATGAAATACCAAATTGAGGAGAGAAAAATGGGAAAGGTTCTCAAGTGGGGTCTAAATTGGTCAATTAACAAAAATATGACTCATGTGATATCAATTATCAAGGGAAGTCAAGCATAGATGCAAGTCCTATAGCTGCAAACACAAGGAACAAGAGAAAGGTAGTTGAAGAAGTTTAAGGGGATACTAATGGTCAATAAATGAATATTAAAATATATCAAAGGGCATGTATGTTTAATTCAATTCCAAATACACAAGTATCTCAAAGAGATTAGAATTTTAGAAGTGATTTCATACCTCATAATTATCAAGGTATAGGTAGTATTATTCCTACTAGTGGACAAGCTAAGGTTAGTGGATCTTTCACTAACATTGTAGAAAAAATGAATAGGTCTCATGTGAATGTATTGGTATGGGATATAGTGGTAATACCTAGATAATTAGACCTACTTCAAGAGGATTTTTCCAAGATTAGTTTGGAAACCAAACAACCTAGTGGGAAAGAGGTAGCCTTGATAAATACCATGAAACCTAGTGAAGGACAATCAAAACTAGTGAGGTAGCCTTGTAATGAAATTAATTATATGTTCACACAAAATTATTATATCATGCATAGACTAATAAAATATGAGAGATCACATAATATTAATTATCAACAAAGTAGAATACTAGATAATATAGCAAAGCCACTTCAAGGGGGTAATCTCCACAACAAATAAATTAAGAGTAAAATACTTAACATGATGATCAAAGACTAAACACTACCTCCTATATATAGTCTACTTAGCCATGGTTATTTTATAGGCCAACCTAACTAAGAACATAGAGAAATGTAATAAGAATATAAAAGAGGTATGTAATCCATAAGTAAACCACACATATCCCAAGACACCCCAGAGGTTAAGGGTGTAACATGCCCCTCCCCTTCAAAACAACATTTCCCTCAATGTTAAGTCAACTTTAGATGTTACTGCACAAAAGATTCATCCTCCCAAGTGGCATCTTAACAAGGTAGATTCTTCCATTTGATTAGGTACTTTGTAATCACTCGAGACTACAACTACTTAGTGCATATGTAAAGGACCACCTCAAGATCAAGAATAACTCTTCCTTCCTCATCTAATAACTATTATGGGATTTATCAAATATTGCAAAAACTCAATTATAAGAATAACAAACAAATAAATCAGTCCAAAAATTGCTAGTGAAGATGGGATCTCTATCATTGACAATGATCTTAGGGTGTTATGCAATTTTTGAATTATATTGATTAAAGTAGAAGATACTATACTAACAACAAATGGTTATGATAAATAACATAAATGAGCATACTTACTAATATTATCCATCAAAATCATGATAACATTTTGACCATCAGATCTCAGTAACCCTGTAATGAAATCCATAGACACCTCTTCCCAATACTAGCTCGGGATGGATTCTTTTTTATTTTTTTGATAGATCATGCATTTAACCACATATTTTTGGACATCCCACTTGCATCCTTCCAAAAAAAAAATCTTTATTCTATGATAGGTTTTCAAAAATCCTAAATGACCCCCAATTTAAATTACATGAAGTTCCCAAAGGATTTTTTATTTAAAAAGAGAATTATTACAAAGGTATAATCTATCTTTATACCATAATGCATCACCATTCCATGTGAAATTTTCAAATCCACCTAAACCTTGCTAAATATTTTGAATCAAAGCATGGGTATAACTATCATTGTCCCATTATGATCATGTTTCCTCTATCCAATCTACCTGTAGAATGGTCATAGCATATAGCAATGCCTCAATAGATTCATCCTTCCTAAATAGTGCATTTATCACTATATTGTCCTTGCCTTTCTTGTAAATTATTTAAAAATCATAGAATAACATCTTAATTACCCACTGTTGTTGTTCTTCATATGACAACCATTATTCTAAAAAAATATTTGAGACTATCATGAACAATTTTTACTTGAAAGTTATGACCCATCAAATAAGGCCTCTATTGTTTGACTGCATGTAAAATGGCCATCATTTCCTTATCATAAATGTGATTGTGATGATTTTTACCCTTTAGTTGACAACTTTAAAATGTAAGTGTTTTACCTTCTTGCATGAGTAAAGTACCCATACCATATCCAGATCCATCACATTCAACCATAAAAGTCTTGGAAAAATTAGGAGTGGCCAACACTAGATTGGTGCACATAGCCAATTTCATTTGTTCAAATGCCCTAGTAGCTATATTAGTCCATTTAAAGGATTCTTTCTTCAACAAATATGTGAGTGGGGCTACAATGCTACCATAATTTTTGACAAACCTATGATAGTAATCAATTAGCCCCAGAAATCCCCTTAGTTGCTTGAGTGTCTTAGGAATCGACCAGAACACCATTGCTTGGATTTTTTTAGGATCCACTTTTACTCCTATATGTGAATCTAGATCACCCAAGTACTCAACCTCACAAGCTCCAAAAGTACATTTGGAAGGTTTGGCATAAAAATGATGTTGTTCCAAAATTGAGAGTACTTATTTCACATGGTGTAAATGGCCTTCCCAAATTTTACTATAAATGAGGATATAATAAAAAATACCAAAACAACATTCCTCAAAAATGGCCTAAAAATATTATTCATCAAAGTCTAAAAGGTGGATGGTGAATTTGTTAGCCCAAAAGGAATAACCAAAAACTCATGATGGCCTTTATGAGTCTTGAAAGCAATTTTATGTATATCTTCATCATGGATCCAGATTTGATGATACCCAAAACATAAATCTAACTTGATAAAATAAAGAACTCCATTTAATTCATCTAGCAAATCATCAATTATAGGAATAGGAAACTTATCTCTGATAGTGTACTTGTTGAGTTCCCTGTAGTTAGGGAACATCCTCCAAGTGTCATATTTATTGTGCACCATGACAACTAGTGAAGAATATTCACTTTGGCTATCGTGAATGATTCCTATATCTAACATCTCCTATACCATATTTTTAATTTCACTTTTTTGGGCATATGGATACCTATATGACCTAATTTTTCGTGGTATAATACCAAGAATAAGTTTGATATCATGATCATACATGTGATTAGGTGAAAGTCCTTTCAGAATGTCACCAAAAACAACCAAATGGGCATCAATCACATGTTACAAATCAGGACGTGTAGATGGCTGAGTTGGATAAACTTCCATGGAAAATAAGTGAGCTACAAATCCTTCAACACCCTTTCAAAGAATCCTTTTCATTTGATGGGAGCTAACAAGTTTGGATATTTAGCTCTTAATCCCCTTAGCTCAAATGTCCTTCCCTCAAAATGAAAATACATGAATATTTTTTGGAAATTCATCTCAATAGTGCCCAAAGTGGTGAGCCACTATACTCCCAAAATAATGTTAGCTCCTCCCATGGAAATAGAAAACATAGGAGAATCTAACAAGTAGTCTCCCATGGCTAGATTAATACTATGGCATTTTCTTGAATAGTTGACAATTCAAGTAAGCAACCAACTTATTATTTATGAAGTTGTGTGTGCTCCCAAAATCAATAAAAATAATGACCTTTTGTTTCTTTAAAAAACCCACCAGCTTAAGAGTTTGGAGAGTACTAATACCTAAAAGGGTATAATAAGAAATAGTAGGTTGAGAGTCTTCATATTCCTCTTCAGGACCTTCTTCATCCTCACCAAGTGCCTCCTCATCATTGTCACCTCATTGTTACCTTTGATGTAAAAGAGCTTCTTTTCATCACAATGATGGTATTTTCTTCATTTGTTGTCACAACCATAACACAACCCTTTGGTTCACTTCTCCTTAGTTTTTCAAGGTGTCAGTCTGGTGAATTGAGGATATGATGGTGTTGGAAAGGTGTGATCATGACCAATAGTGAAGGTTTTCCATTTGACCATCTCTTTTTCCTCTACCATGCATTCTCATGGTATAACTTCTGATATAGATGTTGGGTTAAACATCCAAACCTCTAACTAGATGCTATCTTTGAGGCCACCCAAAAATAGATATGTCGAATTTTCCTTAGTGATGTCTTTCACCTATAAGGATAGATTATAAAACTAATGAATATAATCCTTCATAGTACCCATTTGCCATAGTTTGGCTAAATATCTAAATTAGTTCTTAGAGACATTATTCCAATAATAAGCAAACAAATCATCAGTGAAAATAGAACATGTAACAGGAGCACCATTCTTTTTATTTTGAACACACAACTAATGATACCAAATAAACTACTCAAGTTCCAGATATAGAGATGCCACTATCACCTTCTAAGAAATAGGAGTTTGATGTGGATAAAATAAATTTTCAATTTGGGTAATCCAAGTGAAAGGATCCTTACCATCAAACTTACACATGTCTACTTTGGGCAACATCAATTTCACACCAAAATTGGAGTTGTTAGTGTTGAGAGGAGGAGATCCTGAATGATGAAGTAGAGGGTTGTTTAATTGTATCTGAGATGAAATAGAAACCAATGAAGTAATGATTTTATTCAATTGATTATTAACCCTATTAATATCTCTACGCATGCCTAAAACATTAGTTTAAATTGCAACAAAGTCATCATGCCACACCAAGCTCTTTATGTCAGCCTAAATTTGAGAAATCAATGGATCTAAAGTTCTAGATTTCATGTCACTAGCCAAAGGAGTATTAGGAATTTATTTTCCCCCTTTTCATCCCCTTGTAGAAGGGTTGGCCATATACAAACCCTGGGTAGGTTTTCACCCTAAAAAAACTGTACCAAGAGATGGTATCATTGTGATCACCTCACCAAGATGAATCTAACTATTGCATTTGTGCACTAGGGTAAAAAAATTTGGCACCAAAAATTCTACCAGGAGATGGTACCATTGTAATCACCTCATCGAGATGAATCTAATGACTACAATTGTACAAGGCAAAAAAAAATTCCAAACTTTTTTTTAATATTTTTTTCAAAAAATCATTTTGAACAATACTATGCTAACAAAAAAAAAATCTTCTTGGATTACAAGCTATGTTTTTTTACTCCTTCCACTCACAAAAGTGTTGCCTCGTCATATCTAAAAAAAATGCCACAAGAAACTTTCCCAAATCAAAGATATAATACCACTTATAATGAAATTACTTAGATGTTCACATAAAATGATTATATCACACAAAATAAACAAATATGAGATATCACACAAAAATAAATTACAATAGAGTAGAATACTGTATAATATAGCAAAGCCACTTTGAGGGGGAAATCTCCATAACAATGCAATAAGATAAAAATACTTAGCATGATGATAAAATACTAACCAATACCTCCTATATATATTATACTTAGCCATGGTTATTCTATAGGTTGACCTAACTAATAACATAGATAAATGTAACAAGAATATAAAAGAGGTATGTAAGCCACAAGTCAGCCAATCATATCTAAAGACATGCCAAAGGTAAAGAATAGCATTCCACCTCAAGGGAATTAGTACCTATTTTAAATAACCTTGACCAAGAGCATGATGGTCAACCTTCATGGGATCAACCTCATGATCCATCCTCCTATGTCAATGAGTCCTTCAACCAAGCCTTCATGGCAAGTTTGGGAACTATGTCGGCTATGACTTAATATGAAATACCAAACAAAGGAGAGAAAAATGGGAAGGGTTCTCAAGTGGGATCTAAATTGGTCAATTAACAAAAATATGACTCATGTGATGTCAATTATCAATGGCAGTCAAGCATAGATGTAAGTCCTATAGCTGCAAACACAAGGAGCAAGAGAAAGGTAGTTGAAGAAGTTCAAGGGCATACTAATGGTCAATCAATGAATTTTCAAACATATCAAAGGGAATGTATGTCTAATATAGTTCTAAATACACAATTATCTCAAAGAGATTATAATGTTAGAATTGCTTTCATACCTCATCATTCTTAAGGTATAGGTAGTACTATTCCTACTAGTGGACAAGCTAAGGTTAGTGGATCTTTTACTAACATTATAGAGAAAATGAAAATGTGTGATGTGAATTTATTAATGTGGGATACATTGGAAATAATTATATAATTAGACCTAATTCAACAAGAGTTATCTAAGCTTAGTTTGGAAACCAAACAACCTAGTGGGAGAGAGGTGGCCTTGACAAACACCATGAAACCTAGTGAAGGATAGTCAAAAAAGGATGAAAATGTAGACAAACCTCCTCTATTATATTTCTCCATCATCATTGGAGATTATTTGGTAAATAATTATCTTATTGATAGTGGAGATATTACTTCTATCATTCCCAAGTAAGTATTTGATAAATTGAACTTAAATTATGAGCCTCATACCAAAGGAATGTTATAATTAGATGGGTTAGCTTCCAAGACCATTAGCAAAATCAAATGTTTTCAGCTTGTTCTCTATTCTTATCCTACTTTCACCATTCCTCAAGATATTTTTTTTGTGTATGTGCCACCCCATTTTGTACTTTATTTGTCAAGAGAGCTCACTACTAAAATTGGAGGTTATCTGACTTCAGACTAGTCCTATATGGGATTTAAGACTAGATATGGTGAAAAAGTGACTATCAAATTAGAACCTCTTTTTATTTTTCATGTAGATCCATATTTTCCTTAAAATTCTAACATGAATTTCAATATCATTGAGGAAGATGATAACCCTTGTGATAAATAACATATAACTCTTCTTGATGACATTTCTGACTTGTATTTTGATGAGTGGAGAGTTGAGAAATATGGAATTGAAGAAATAGGGCTTGGTAATTACATTATCCATGAAGAATGTGATGGAACTCTCGAAGAAGATCATGATAAAATTCTAGAGAAAGTTACATGGGGAAACTATCTTGTACACATGGGTGATGATGTTAGTACCTTAGCTATAATAAAGCATGATAGTCTTAATGAACACTCAATTCTACCTACTAAAAAGGAAAATTCTCATGAACATGAACCTAAATAAGAAGTAGATGACATGTGGTAGAAATTTAATTCCATAGTATAAGAATTTGATGAGGCAAGGAGGTTTGCAACTGTTCAAAATGAGTAAAGACCAGATGATGAGGCCAATCATGTTCCCAATGATGATAAGGAAGAGCTTGAGTTCTCTACCAATCAAACAATAACCGTCAAAGAGTATTTGATGAATACAAATAAGATATACTTGAAGAATCTCAATAGAAGATATATCTTTTTTTAAATGTACCTAAAGTTGAGAAGGGTTTCATGAATCCCAAGATTTAGTTTGAGAGGTGCCAATTGAACATGATAGAATTCAAGAAAGTTGCAAGCTCAAACAAGCATCTTGGAAATTTAGAGGGAGTATTCATGAGAGATCCAAGTGACACACTTGTAGTCAATAGAAGATCAAACCATGGTAATTTATTTTACTACTTCCATAAGCAAGTGCTCATTGACAAGTATGCATCATATGAGGATCTATTTTCTTAGAGCATCAATGATGCAAGAATCATTGTCCTTGACCCTAGTTGAAGCAATGAAGAATATATATTTCATCTCAAGTGTTTTGAGTTATTTTACATAGTATGATAGGTGTGTGTTTTCTTTGAGTCTATTGTGTGTTTTCCCTAAGTGTTCATGAGAACACAAGTGGTGTCTATGTCTTATTTTGAGTACTTGGTTCATGTTTTATATTTGGTGTGGTTTTTGGTATTATTAGAGGATTATCAATGTCAAGTACAATGTATAGGTGACTCCATTTCCCAAGGATAGGAGAAGGCAACTAATCCTTAATATAGCAAGCAAGCTACCCTTAAGAAATTACTAGCCCTTTCAAATCCATAGATATATCTCTTATAGTATTTTGTCTATATGTAAAGATAGTTATATGTTATCCTAAATTTGAGAAGGTATACTTGACTTATATAGGGTGAAAATTTGGGCTATAACAATTAACAAGTTACATATATTTACTAAGAAGCACCATTTTGAGATTTTATTTATATGAAGCATTTGGCTCCCTTGAATATTACAGTTGATATTCAATGTCATCGATACCCTAGTTCTACCCTCTCTATTTAGGTTGAGTTGGTTATGCCACGTAACATTAGATAGATTACCTAGTTTATGTTCAACTTTGAGTTATTCAACAAGATTAAAAATCCTCAATGGCCTTAGCAACACTCTCCTTATACCATGTTGACGGCATGATCACCTCCCAACTCTCATTTTCAATAAGCTTCTGTAGGATGCAACACATTTGACCACTTGTAGACTCATTATTTTCCCTAACCAGGAAATCAATGGGACCTCAAGTTTCCTTTTATTTATCCATCCTCCATGGAAAGGACAACATTCCAGACACATCATTATGCATTATATATATAGGTGTATTAGTTACATACTATTTATTTTCTAGATGATTTGGCTATTTTTATTTTTATATTATATATGCTAATTATACTATAATATGATTTTGGTTACATGATAGGAGATACAAATTCAATATGGAAATATCATTAAGCCAAGGTGTGTTCCCACACCTGTTGGATTTGTTGTTCCCAAAATTTGTCACTTGTTTTTGTGGACAACATGTTGACCATTTCAGTCCTACAGGCCAAAATGGTCTCTTTCTTTCTCAAAATGTTCTAAGCAGTCAAGTTATTCAATCACACAAGCCTTTTAAGCTAAGGAAATCATAGGTTTAAAAGGCAAGATTTTGCAAGGAAAAATCTCAAAACACTTAAGGCATTTCCTAAAAATTGTAAGGATGGTTCAATGCCAATGTTCAATCAAAAAGGTTCAATGATGGAGTTCAATGATATAGAATGAACCATTGAACCATTGATCTCTACCTCTAAAATTTTCAAAGGTTCAAAGAGTTTAAAGTTTGAAAGATTCCAGAAAAAGGTTCAAGTGAATGGTGCAAACAATTGGTTTAACGACACCTTGAACTCATAAAGAAGACTAAGTGAACGCGACTCTTTACAAAACATTGAACCACCGAACTACCAAACTGTTGAACTTTGAACCATTAAACTCCAAAAATTTTAAAGGGTTCAAGGTTCAAAATGATTTAAGTAACTGGTGATGTCCCCATGGACATCAAATTCAGGGTAATGGAATAACAGTTAATTTTCAAATAACATAGACCTGAAGACAAACTAAACTATCCACTGAGAAAGGAGATGAAGAAGCCAGCAGAAGGTGAGAAGATAACCCCAAGAGCTCAGATTAGTAGAAAGAGACAAGATATATCAAGGAAAGAGGGAATCAAATAAAGAATCCAGAAGCATCAGTGGAAGAGTTATTCTAGTAGGTGGAACAGTCCACCACATGGATATCAGAGAGCATAAGCATTCAAAGGCGTGGCATTTTTTTCTTCATTTGAGTAAAGACAAGTGGATAGTCATGTAAGTATCATAAAGAGGAGCGGCCTTACCTTTCATAAGATCAGGCAACCCATTCTTTAGAATGCCAAAAGTTAAGGCCGATGACTATTCCAGCATGGCCCCTTCATAGAATTTCTAATGCATTCAATGCAGCATGGACCATTTTGTGAAAACAAGTGCTAAAGTCTTTCTTTTGAGGCTATATATTTTAATATCTCAGTTTGTAGAAGGGATATCTCTCTATTATTAGAAGTGAAACTCTGCCCAAATTGAAAGGCATTCCTGAGCCTTTGAGCTCAGACTATTAATCATATTTTATCAAGTGAATGAGAAAGCAAGTGACCTTTCAGACTTTGTGTTGCAATAGCTTGTGTTATCTAGGAAATCATCTTTATTTCATTTTCCTAAATATATTCTTGTCCATTTAATCAAATAAGTAGAACAAGTGGAAATAATCTGAAAGATGTCCTGACATTGACTGTGGGAGACTTTGTGTTTCCATAATTGTCTTTAGTTTGTGTGTTTTATGTTTTAAGATATTGGAGAGACTTTGAGCTCCCCTTATCCTTTGTAATATTTTACTCTATTTTAGTTTTTAGTGGAGACTTTGTGTTGTACTTCATTCTATTGTGTTATCTTGTCCTAAATTAGTAGGAGAAACAATGAAAGACTTTGTGCTTTCGTAGGTTTCTTGTGGATCTAGTTACTACCCAGGAAGAATTCCTGCTATTTGCTAAACATCATTTATAAAAGAAGAGAAATGCCTTCAATAATTACACAAGAATTCTCCTTTATTTTGCGAACATCATCCCTAGAAAAAGAGAGATGGATGGTATGATTTCACCCCTGAGTCTATTTTCAGCTTATATTAGTATATTATAGTTTATAGGGAACCTCCCCTTGCTAAAAAGAGAGATTTATCTCATTATGTTGTGATAACCACACCCATTTTATTGTATAAATCTCATTGTGCTATGGTTGATATACCCATTTTGTCATCAGTTAGTTGATGACAAAATATTTACCCAACAGTTTTTTATAACTCTGTTGGGGAAGAACGTATAATTTGAAGCCTCAAGCTTCAAATTGAAGCATTTCTAATTATTTTACATTCTAAACTCTAGTAGATCCATGGTATACACAAAGCCAGAGAGCTCAAGGTATTGTTGATCATGTGTTCAAGTTTGTGTGGCAAAATAATTTTGACATTTCTCCTCCATAATCTTGCCTTCAGTGAACCAGGAGTTTTCTCCTATAGACGCCAGGTCCCCAATACCAGGCAAAGCTTTTTTTTCCTCTGCTAGCAGAGCTTTGTCTATACATACTATACAAATATTTTTTATCCCTCCTTGCAATCATCATATCATGGCAACCCAAGGCCCTTGGGGTAACACTTTTGGCCCTCTAAATCTAACCCCACCTTTACATGAACTACCCCGTAGTTCAAGAAAGAATTTTCCCAAGTTCTATGGTGATGAAAGAGTTCATCCTAATGAGCATATTATAGGTTTTTGCATAGCTTGTGGTGTGATAGGCATTGAATTTAAAGATATAGTAGTCATAATATTTGTGGAAACATTGCAAGGCACTACCACAAACTTGTTTTATCATCTGTAAGCACAAATCGTAACTGACTGGAACATTCTGAAGGCCAAGTTTGAGGCTAGGTTCAAACTTGTAGAAGATGCACATGCCCTGTTAGCCTAGCTTATACAAATGAATAAGGATCCTCATGAACCCATGCAAGACTTCATTGCTAAATTTGAAAAGCTGAGGAACAAGTTTCCTATAATTGCTCAGTTGATGCCATAAAATCTTAAGTGCTTCTTCATCAATTCTCAGCTTCCTAAAATGAGTTTCCTATTGAGGCGGGCTGGCCACATAGATCTTGTTGTAGCTTAGATTTTGACCACTGAGGTTTAAGATGATCTTATCTTGGTAGGAAATATAATAAGAGATCCTAATAGAAATAAATCTTCTTCATATTTTAGAAAAAATTATATAGGCACCACTGATCCTATGGTGCAAAAGCTAGCAAATGAATTGCTAGCTCTGAAAAATTAAATGGCACAAGGGATGTCTACCCCTCCTTATCAGGATATACCAAGGAGGACATTTTCCAACCAGTCATATCAAGGCAATGCTACTAGGAATCAAGGGCAACCAAATCATCTCCCTCCTCCATAGGGGAAGCTTGTTATTGAAGCAGCACTAGCTAACTCAATAGTTGGCTATCATGAAGCTGAACATGATTTCTCTTTCCAACCTGAGTTAGACCAAGAAGATGATGCTAATCTCTTTGTAGAAGGAGAAGAATAATTAGTTGGTGACTCCAACATTAATTTCCTAAATTACTAGGATGAAGCTAGAAGAAAGGGAGAAGTGTTTGATGGATCATACGCTATTGTTTCTAGATCGCAGAACCAGTCAACTCAACAAGATGATAAGGGAAAAATAGGGGAAGAATCCCAACCAATAATTTCAATTGTTAAATGGGGGACTTCACTACCTTTCCAGTCAAAGGACTCAGTGATCAATAAAAAAGTACCTCAAACAACCCTGCACCTTCTGCTTTAATTTCTCAGACCAGTACCATACCCAATAAAACCCAAAATGATGGAATTCCTTTCTCTATTCCCAGTTATTTTTAGTCATTTGACATCATTGATCATACTAGGAAGACCAAGATCCAAATTTCTGAGATTGAATACTTACAAGACAACCCTGAGCAGTTGGATAGGCTAGTTGAATGCATCAAGAACAAAACCATCCCTGCAAGACAAGATGTTTCAAAGGTAACTCATGATCCCCCAAATAACACATCTACCCAAAAAAATCTTGTCATTACTCTCCCTATTTCCCCTAGGAAGATAGAACCTTTCTATGTTTCCCTATTGATAAATGGTCATAAGTTGAGCAACTGCATAATAGACTCTGGTGCTTCTAACAATGTGATGCTTGCCAAGGTGGCAGACTCTCTCGATCTCACTTTGACTAAAACTTTTAAGAGATGTTTCTCCATGGGAAATAAGAAAGTTCCAATTTTGGGTTAGATCAAAGGTGCCCAATTTGCATTTGTGGCCTTCCCAAAAAAAAGGATTAAAATGATAGTTTTTGTGGCTGACATTCCAGCTTCTTATGCCATTCTATTTGGATGAAATTTTTGTAAGAATGTTGGTGGGGAATTGAATATGGACCTGTCTGAGGTGAGGATACCTATTAAGGGAATCATGAAAAGGCTACTTCTTAAGAAGGAATCAAAATATATTGTCACTCAAACATCTGACCCTGAAGCTTAAATTTTATTTGAATCCTTAGGAATGGGTAACTACTTTTTGTCTACAGAATATGTTTCTATTTCATTAGATGAAAGTTCTGTAAGTGATAATCCAAAAAATTTAGACAAGACATCAAAAGAATTGGTAGAGCACTATTCAGATGAAAAAGGATCTGCCCTCTCTAATGAAGAAAAGTCTGAAAGGAGATCAGATTCTAATGATGTCTGGATTCTAGAATTTGATGGCAGCAATTCTTCTACCGGTTTTGGAGCTGGAATTGTTTTGATATCTCCACAAGGAGATATTTTCCCCTATTCGTATAAGTTGTAATTCATCAATACCAAAAACACCACTGAGTATGAATATTTGTTGCTGAAATTGAAAGCTTCTCAAGCTAAAAATGTTAAGCTTCTTCACACTCGAGGAAATGTTGAACTAGTGGATTGTTAGGTGAGGAATTTGTATCAAACCAAGAATGAAAGATTGTGACATTATCACAATCTTGTATGGGATTGCATTGAAAGTTTTGATGATTTCAATATTTCTACTATGACTAGAGAGTTCAATGATCATGTGGATTCATTAGCTATCTCTGCAACCCTCATGGTTCCTCATAAAGATTTTGAAGGGCATAAGTACACTATTGAGCTGGTCTTTCAACCAAGTATACCTAATAATGCTAACCATTAGTAGGTTTTTAATGGAGACAATCAAATTAGGTGTTTAAGTAAAATATAAGAGAAATGAATTATGGTAGTGGACCGTATTGCTACACATCGAAACTAGGTAAAGAAATTTTTTGATAAAAGAGTAAAGATTCATGGTTTTCAGATTGGAGATCAAGTCTTGTTAAGAAGTAAGAGGAGAGAACCAAAAAGAATGCATATAAAATTTGATTCTTGGTGGAGAGGTCCATTTTCCAATCATCGATTCTAGGTGAAAATAGTTTATTACTGATATACCAAGATGGAAGGCCATTTTCACTACCTCATAGTGGGCAGCATCTAAAGGACTTCAATACTTGAAGTATCAGATAAGTCCAATTATACATTTGTATAGTCTTTATTTGTTTTATGTTATTAATTTTGTTTTTGGCATCTTTCTCTTTTTGGATGGCATGACTCTATAGTGTAATGGCATAGATGAAGGCACTTAGAGTCTACATTCTACTCCCTTCGATTGTTTCAAAATAAAATTGATGGAAGTTCCCCAACTGGAGCCATCTATTATTCCCAAAATCTATCACTTGTTTTTGTGGACAATATGTTGACCATTTCAGTCCTACAGGCCAAAATGGTCTCTTTCTCTCTCAAAATGTTCTGAGTAATCAAGTTATTCAATCACACAAGCCTTTTTAGCTAAGGAAATTACAAGTTCAAAAGGTGGGATTTTGCAAGGAAAAATCTCAAAACACTTAAGGCATTTCCTAAAAAATTGTAAGGATGGTTCAATGCCAAGGTTCAATCAAAAAAGTTCAATGGCAGGGTTCAATGATATGGATTGAACCATTGAACTCTGCCTCCAAAAGGTTCAAAGGTTCAAAAAGTTCAAGGTTTAAAAGATTCTATAAAAAGGTTTAATTGAATGGTGCAAACAATTAGTTCAACGACACCTTGAAATCATAAAGAAGACTAAGTGAACGCGGCTCTTTACAAAACATTGAACTGCCGAACTACCAAACCATTGAACTTTAAACCATTGAAATTTGAACCATTGAACCTTGAACCATTGAACTCTAAAAGGTTTAAAGGGTTCAAGGTTCAAAATGATTCAAGCAAATGGTAACATCTCTGTGAATGTCAAATTTAGGGTAATGGAATAACCATTTATTTTCAAATAATGTACACCCGAAGACAAACTTAGCTATCCACTAAGAAAGGAGCCGAAGAAGCCAACAAAAGGTGAGAAGATAGCCTTGAGAGCTCGGATCAGTAGAAAGAGACAAGTTATAGAAAGGAAAGAGGGAATCAAATAGAGAATCTAGAAGCATCGATGGAAAAGTTATTCTAGTAGGTGGAATAGTCCACTAGGTGGATATTAGAGAGCACAAGCATTCAAAGGAGCAGCCTATTTTTCTTCATTTGAGTAAAGATGAGTGGATAGTCGTGTAAGTATCATAAAGAGGAGCAGCCTTAACTTTCAAAAGATTAGGCAACCCATGCTTTGGAGAAGACATTTGAGATGATTTAGAATGCCAAAAGTTAAGGTCGATGACATGTTCTAGCATGGCCCCTTCACAGAATTTCCAATGCAGCATGGGCCATTTTGTGAAAACAAGTGCCAAAGTCTTTCTTTGGAGGCTATATATTGTAATATCTCAGTTTATAGAAGGGAGATCTCTTTGTTATTAGAAGTGAAACTCTTCCCAAATTGAAAGGCATTCCTGAGACTTTGAGCTCAGACTGTTAATCATATTTTACCAAGTGAATGAGAAAGAAAGTGACCTTTCAGACTTTGTGTTGAAATAACTTGTGTTATCTAAGAAATCATCCTTATGTCTTTTTCATAAATACAGTCTTGTCCATTTAATCAAATAAGTGGAATAGGTGGAAATAATCTGAAAGATGTCCTGAAGTTGACTGTGGGAGACTTTGTGTTGCCATAATTGTCTTTAGTTTGTGTGTTTTATGTTTTAGGATATTGGAGAGACTTTGAGCTCCCCTTATCCTTTGTAATATTTTACTCTGTTTTAGTTTTCAATGGAGACTTTGTGATGCACTTCATTCTATTGTGTTATCTTGTCCTAAATCAGTAGGAGTAACAATGAAAGACTTTGTGCTTTTGTAGGTTTCTTGTGGATCTAGTTAATACCCAAGAAGAATTCCTGCTATTTGCTAAACATCATTTCTGAAAGAATAGAAATGCCTTCACTAATTACACAAGAATTCTCTTTTATTTTTTGAACATCATCCCTGGAAAAAGAGAGATGGATGGTATGATTTCACCCTTGAGTCTATTTTCAACTTATATTAGTATATTATAGTTTATAGGGAACCTCCCCTTACTGAGAGGAGAGATTTATCTCATTATGTTGTGGTAATCACACCCATTTTTCCGTATAAATCTTATTGTGTTGTGGTTGATATACCCATTTTGCCATCAGTTAGTTGATGACAAAATATTCACCCAACAGGATTATTTTATGATCCAAAGTTATTTATGTTTTTAGTTGGTAATAATTTTAACATTATGTTTTGTTTATAACAATTAGTTGGTTCATAGGAATTTCAGTTGTATCATGTAACCTCTCTATGAAAATATTATAAAGCTTTTCACCTCTCTTTGTAATGATGATTCAAAATAATACATTATAAATTTTGTATGAAAAATTTTATTCATGATGTAATTTCTCTCACATTCCTAGAGCCATCAATGGTTTCAGATCTAGAGCATTAAAGACATAGAGGAGATAGAAGTTTTTATGCTGGCTCAAAGCTTCTGACATTTTTGCTAAAGGTTGTGATGTGATAGCCTGATTAAATAACATTTTTTTATTAGTATCTATGGGCTTGGATGCAATGTGTGAAAAGGTATTTTGAAATAATCCCTTCCCTATTTGAATGTACCTTTATTACGAATTGAAGACTAAAAGTTGGTGACTTGAAGGTCATGGATAAGAGACAAAGAATATATAGTTCTATTAAAAGACATTTTTTTCTTCTTCTTTGTTTAAACAAATTGATGCATAGCCTATTGGTTTATGATCTGTAAACTAAAAAATACAAGTGCATTACATTCGAAAATCACTTGTTCAAGTTTCTGAGATCCTTCAAATTTTCACTTTCTTGTGTTTAATTTGCATAAAGAAAGTAAAATCATAATTAAAATGAAGATTAGAATGCAATAATAATCAAAGAAAATCAAAGATAACACCAGCAAGTTGATAATGGATTTCGGCTTCAATAGCCTACATCTCTGGGCCAGCCCAATGGTGAGGACCGTTCTATTAAAATGCTGCAACAAATGGCTTCAACACCTTTAAAAATATTCAATTTCACCTTCTCTAATCTTTATATTCCTGAAATATTCCTCCTTACCCTGAAAATAAAAGCCCAAGGCCATACAAGGCAAAAACAAGGCTCTAATCCTCTTATTTCTCTTTACACAGTCAGAAATTCGTGTCAAAACAAGTAAAAATAACTCCCTTTTATAACACGTCAGCCACCATGGCTGAAGCAGTCAAGACCTTAGCCTTTTACATGGGATGTCAAGGGTTCAAAACCTCCTTCCTCCATTCTAGGCACTCAGGCTCTCCTCCCTAGGTGCCAAACATGCAATTTGAATTTTCTTCCCTCCATTTTAGGCACCTGGCTTAAGTTTTATCCCACATTTGCTGGGCATGGTTGTTTTACATGATTTTAATAGTAAACTTGCTGACCTTTTCAAATGAGTAAGATTTGGGCACCAACTTTGGATGCCACATAGCCTAGTCAAACACCTAGATGCTTGTTTAGTGGAGTATTTGGTGGGTGGCGTGGAGGTTTGGTGCCTTTAATACATTTGAACTTATCAAATATCATGTGCATAAAAAAAAAACCTAACTAATATTTTTTTCCCTCTAATTATTTGCCATGTGTCAAATGGATATTGGTCCACTTGGCGTTTCGCAACTGTGCCACATCACCTTACGACACCAAATTTTTCCCTGTTGAACCAAAACTTTAGTGGCCTATAACTTTTGCGTACAATGTCCATTTTGCAAACCGCAAAAAGCGTCAAAAATCTCTCGACAAGTACTATAATGTGAAAATTATT
Source organism: Torreya grandis (assembly GCA_037957365.1). NCBI lineage: Eukaryota > Viridiplantae > Streptophyta > Pinopsida > Cupressales > Taxaceae > Torreya > Torreya grandis. Next base: position 697,265 of record JARHVA010000314.1, read on the forward strand.
TGAACTAAATTTGAATAATTTTGCAAAATAGAACGGTACATGGATCCATTTAGATCATTCCTCCCCACTGGGAACTTTTGGACCTCTATAAGTTGAAATTAAATGGTAATGAGGTGAGGGTATTTTTCCCTCACCTTTCAGACTTCCATCCATCTGGCCTTGCTTGGGTGCATCTCTTTGAGACCAACATGAAGATATTCAACATTACCTCTTCGCGAAGTCCACATATTCCTGTCAAGTATAGTATCTTCCTACAATTACGTTAGATATTCAGGAGAAAAATCATCAACGAAAGGAATGGATACACTTTCATCATGATCAATGATCATTAGAGGATCATACAATTTCAAATTTTCCACATTTACAACTGAATAAATCTACATGTAAGATGGTAAGTCTAATCAGAAAGCATTTGTGCCAATTTTTTCCGTTATCCGCAAAGGACCATATCGGATTGGTTTTAGCTTTTTACCTTCACCTGTTAGTCTTTCCTTACTAATGTGAAGCCATACCATATCACCTACAACAAATTGGTGATCAATACGATGTTTGTCATGCCTGGCTTTGTACTTGGCTTGACTTTTCTCCAGTTGAGTACAAATAGTCTGATGAATGAGCTATATTTGTTCAATGAACTTCTTGGCCCGAATGGCTTCTTTTGGTTCACCAACAGTTGTATCCTATCCATAGCAAACATCTAGAGGAGATTTAGGCAAGTATCCATAACAAACTTCAAATGGAGATTTCATAGTAGAAGAATGAAGTGCCTGATTATATGCATGTTGTATGTAACACAATTGTTCATCCCATAACTTTGGATTTTTATTGCTATAACCCCTTAGCAAATGTACCATAGTGCGGTTCAAAACCTCTATTTGTCCGTCAGTTTGTGGATGAAATGCAGTGCTCTTTTTTAATTTAGTGTCCATTAGTCCCCACAAAGTTGACCAAAACTCCCCAATAAATCAAGAATCTTGATCAAAAATAATTGAAGTAGGCAAACCAAAATGAACCCATACATGTTTAAAGAACAAATATGCAGTGCCTTCACCAGTAATCTGCTTAGTGTAAGGAATCAAAACACATATTTTGCTAAATCTATCCACAACCACATATAAATAGTCATATTTTCTTTGTGTCATAGGCAATCCCCCCACAAAATCCATAGAGATGCTTTCCCAGGGGTAAGTAGGAACAGGTAGAGGAGTGTAAAGTCCCAATTTCCTATTACTAGGTTTACTTGTGGCACAAAGAGTACATCCTTTTATATATTTAGCAACATTTTCCTGCATACGAGGCCAATAACAATACATTTTCAAATGTGCAACCATCTTAGCAACTCCAAAATGACCAAAAATAAGAGAAGTATGTGCTTCTCTAATCATGTGCACCCTATCATTTTGAGGAATACATAGTTTACCCAAATGATACAAAAGATCATTGTGTACATGATAGTCCAATTCTTCTACTTGTCTACTACTCATCAAGTCTTTATAAACATCCTAAAAATCAAGATCATTCACATATTGTTCTTTATAACTTTCATGAGACAAAGAACCATGTTGTAAAAGAATAGATGCAACAACCATAGGAGGCCTAGATAGCATATCTGCAACCTTATTCCAAATTCCTTTTTTATACTTGATCACAAGATGAAATTGTTGTAAGAAACCCATCCAATGAAAATGTCTAGACTATTGTAGCTTAGTTTGTGATTGGAGATACTATAAGGGCTAATGATCTATATGTATTATTGTTTCTTTGCCCATTAAGTAATGTTTCCAATTATTAACACTTTGAACCAATGCATACAATTCCTTATCATAAGTTAGATATTTTCTTACTGCACTTTTAAAGGTTTTAGAATGATAACAAACTAGTTTCTTACCTTGCATTAAAATAGCTCCCATAGCATACTCACTTGCATCCATCTCGATCTCAAATGGTTGTTGTCTATCAGGAAGTGCTAAGATCGGAGCAATACTTATCTTTTCTTTCAAAGTATTGAAGGCTTTTTGATGTTTGCCTCCCCATTGAAAGACCTATTTCACACTTGTCAAAGAATGCAAAGGTGATGTAATATATTAAAATTGAGCAATAAACTTCCTCCAAAACTATACTGCACCAAGAAAACTCCTAACCTCAATTGTGTTAGTGGGTGTAGGCCAAATAACAATAACTGCCACTTTTGCAGAATCAATTTTCAATTTACCATGTCCTACAATGTAACCCAAGTATATCAAAGAGGTCTTGACAAATTCACATTTTGACATTTTAAGATAGAGTTTTTCCCTTTGTAATGCATCCATGACTTTCTTAATGTGGATCACATGCTCTTCCCATGACTTGCTGAAAATCAATATATCATCTAAGTAAACTATAAAAAAATCATCAAGGAACTGTCTAAAATTATCATTCATCAATCTCATGAATGTAGCTGGGGCATTACATAACCCAAAAGGCATAACAAGCCATTCAAACAATCCCTGTTTTGTCTTAAAGGTAGTTTTCCATACATCACCTTCATTAATTCTTACTTGATGATATCCACTTCTCAAATCTAGCTTAGTGAAATAAATAGCATGTTTTAATTGATCCAACAAAACATCTATACGAGGAAGAGGGTAATGATTCTTAATATTAATTTTGTTTAAAGCATGAAAATCAACACACATTCGCCAAGTGCCATCTTTCTTTGGCACCAAAATAATTGGCGAACCAAAAAGAGATGAACTTGGATGAATAACACCTCTATCCAATAGATCCATTACCTATTTATTGATTTCCTCATTTTCCACCACTGATAACCTATACATTCCAATGTTAGGGAGAGGAGAATCCTGCAATAGCTGAATTTCATGTTGAACTCCCCTTTTAGGAGGTAAGCCCTTAGGATCCTGAAACACATCATCATAAGTAGAAATGATTTCAACCAATTCATTCTTGTGTCTAGGATCACACTTTTCCAAAGCTTGAGAATATTATTTTTCCTTAGACTTAATCAACATGAGACAAAAAGTATTGCTTGAATTAACTAGTCTTTTCATTTGCCCTGCTGTAACCAAGGAAAGACTTGTTCTAATGTGATGTGCTCTAACTATGTATTCAATGCCATCCTTAACAAGCAAGTACTTATTCTTCTCTCTATATAATATTGCTTTTCTATCATAAAGATATGGGCTTTCCAAAACAATCCCACATATGTCCAATGGAACAACATCCAACTCAACCTCATCTACGAACTTGGATGTGATGGCAAACCTTAGCCTACAAGTTTGTGAGACTTGTAGCTTTGCATTGTCACACACCCAACCTAGTGGATAAGGCTTCAGATGGGGATTAGTTTGTAAGCCTAGCTTCTTAACAACCTCTTCAGAAATTAAATTTTCTTGTGAACCACTATCAAATAGAGTTTCAATCTTAGTATGCTTTGAAACAACTCTAATGTGGAACAATTCATTTCTTTTCTTATCAACATGCATAGAATTCTGTCTAGAAGAAGATGAATCATTTGATGACTTAGAGCTAGAAACTAAAAGAGAAAAATCATTATGTAAACCCATAGCTGTGATCTTAGTTTCATCACCTGAATCTGATCCTAAGTCTTATACCATAGCATTAGCCTTCTTTTCTTTTTTTGATACTTCTTAGGCCTTAACTCAGGATGTAATTCCCAACACTTAGACTCATCATGATTTTTCTTGCAATGATTACAAAATGGTTTTCCTTCTTCTTCTTTTTTAACAGTATAAGTGGATTTATGTTTACCCTTTCTTGATGAACTTTCCCCTTTGGATTGCTAACATTAGATTGCTTACTTTTTACTTTAGGAAAATATTCTTTTGATTGTTTTCCTCTAGCCTCTAAATGAGTGGCTTGAACACATACTGCATCTAAATTAGTGGGATTGAACATAAGAATCATATGTCTTAAGTAACTATGCAACCCACCTATATACTTTAGCAGTGTTTCTTGTGTGTATAGAGGAACATTCAAAAGTAAAGCTTTTTTCCTAAAATCTTGTGTATAATCATCTTGAACACTTTGGCCTTTTCCTTGCCTGAAACTTTGCCAATCCACCATGGCTTATTGAATATAGCCTGAAGGATAGAATTGCTTTCTGAGTTCTTCAATAAATTCATTCCAAGTAAAAATCGAGTTACCTTTTTGAACCTCAGCTTCCTTCAACTTACTCTCCCACCAGATGAGAGCTGTACCTCCCATATGAAGAGTAGCCAAATCAATTTTTGACTCATCCCCTGCAATCTTTTGGACCCTGCAATAAACTTCAATCTGCTTGACCCAATTATCCAACTTATTGGCATTAACTTTGCCATTAAACATTGGTAATTCAAACTTAATATCCAATTTTAGTGAAGGGAGAGATTCCACAGTTTTTTACCGTCATCCGATGGAGAAGGTTTTTCAATTTCTTTACCTTTTGATTCTCGTGAATCACCTTCTTTTTCATTCTTGGATTTCCTTTGTTTGTCATGGTATAGTTCCTCAACCATGCTTCTCATGTCCATGAAAGCTTGACGGAAAGCTTGTTCAAATTCCACCTCTTCTTCGGCCATCCTTGAAGCACACCTTAAACCAGTCTCTGGATTATACTCAACAAGTTTTCCTTCACCCTTTTGGGATTTAGACCTTGTCAACATACACTAGCAATCACTATTAAATAACAACTGCTCTGATACCAAAAATCTGATCTGTGAACTGAAAAATACAAGTGCATTACATTCAAAAATCACTTGTGCAATTTTCTAAGATCCTTCAAATTTTCACTTTCTTGTGTTTAATTTGCATGAAGAAAGTAAAATCAGAATTAAAATGAATATTAGAATGCAATAATAGTCAGAGAAAATCAAAGATAACACTAGAAAGTTGATAACGGAGTTCGGCTTCAATAGCCTACATCTCCAGGTCAGCCCAATGGTGAGGACCGTTCTATTAAAATGCTGCAACAAATGGCTTCAAAACCTTTACAAATCTTCAATTTCACCTTCTCTGATCTTTATATTCCTAAAAATATTCCTCCTTACCCTGAAAACAAAAGCCCAAGGCCGTACAAGGAAAAAACAAGGCTCTAATCCTCTTATTTCTCTTTACACAGTCAAAAATCCGTGTCAAAACAAGTAAAAATAACTCCCTTTTATAACACTTCAGCCACCATGGCTGAAGCGGTCAAGACCTTAGCCTTTTACATGGGAAGTCAAGGGTTCAAAACCTCCTTCCTCCATTCTAGGCACTCAGGCTCTCCTCCCTAGGTGCCAAGCATGCAATTTGAATTTTCTTCCCTCCATTTTAGGAGCTTGGCTTAAGTTTTGTCCCACATTTGTTGGGCATGGTTGTTTTACATGGTTTTAATAGTAAACTTGCTGACCTTTTCGAATGAGTAAGATTTGGGTGCCAACTTTGGATGCCACATAGCCTAGTCAAACTCCTAGATGCTTGTTTAGTGGAGTATTTGGTGGGTGGCGTGGAGGTTTGGTGCCTTTAATATATTTGAACTTATCAAATACCATGTGCATAAAAAAAACACCTAACCAATATTTTTTGCCCTCTAATTATTTTCCATGTGTCAAATGGAGATTGGTCCACTTGGCATTCCGCAACTGTGCCACGTCACCTTACGACACCAAATTTTTCTCTGTTGAACCAAAACTTCAGTGGCCTATAACTTTTGCATACCGTGTCCATTTTGCAAACTGAAAAAAGCATTGAAAAGCTCTCAATGAGTACTACAATGTGAAAATTATTTGAATTGAATTTGAAGACTTTTGTAAAATAGAACGGTACATGGATCCATTTAGATCAGTTTAGTTGATGGCATAGAAGATAATGTGACACTTATAGAGATTCTAACCTAGGATATACAAGTCGTACATCTATTTATTGCATCTATATTGCCTACATACAACCTAAACTCGACTTCAGATCTTGCCATTAGATTTTGATGCAATCTCAAATGGTGTCTAGTTTTGTGTGATTTGGATCAACCTGGACATTGACTCAATATGACGATAGCATAATGGATTGGTAATTTTAGTTTATTTTGGAATCTATCTATTAAAAAATAAAAATAAAAATAAAAATAAAAATAAAAATAAAAATAAAAATAAAAATAAAAATAAAAATAAAAATAAAAATAAAAATAAAAATAAAAATAAAAATAAAAATAAAAATAAAAATAAAGATAAAGATAAAGATAAAGATAAAGATAAAGATAAAAATAAAGATAAAAATAAAAATAAAAATAAAAATAAAAATAAAAATAAAAATAAAAATAAAAATAGAAATAGAAATAAAAATAAAAATAAAAATAATCATGAAAGGTATCTTATGTATGGAGATATTTTTGCAAGGGTTGTTACTACATTGAGACAACCTGAGGTGTCATGTTTCTTTGTAACATTGATACAATGAGTATCTCCTAAAAGTTTTTGCTTAAGCACTTACCCACCTTCACACAAACATCCTTTGAGAACTTATCTAGGGACCAAGTCCATTTTTTGGCCTAATCATTTGCAGTGTTAGGGAATCATCTTAGACATAAAAATTCCTTGAATCAAATAGTTATTTCCCTCCATAGTTGAATCCTATAGAATTACAGTGGCCTCCAAGGAGTAATGGCATAAAATTAATTATCACTTGAGTTGTTATCAATAGGTGATTTTGATTTTTATATGGGTCCCACTAAGATAGCAAAGCCCAATTTTTTACATGTAAGGAAAGCCTGATGACTTATATTTACATGTATTGTCTCCAAAAATATCACTCATTTTTTGGACAACATTTTAACTATTTTGAAATATTTTGGTCCAATAAACCAAAATTCTCTCTCCCCTTCTCAAAAATTGTTCTAGGCATTCAAATTCTCCATTTTTCAAGCTTTTTCAAGTTCTACATACTCTGTAGGCTTGAAAACTATGGACTTTACAGGATTGAATCTACGGACTTGCAGGCTTGAAAACTACGAACTCTACAGGATTGAATTTACGGACTCTGCAGGCTAATTTCTAAGGACTCATTTCTATAAACTCTATTCTATGGACTTCGCAGGAAGGAATCTATGGACTCATTTCTATGGACTCCCCTAGTTCTATGAACTTGAATCTACTGATTATATAGGCTAAAATCTACAGACTCTGTAGGCTTGAATCTATGGACTTCACAGAAGAATTCTATGAACTCATTTCAATGGACTCTACAAGTTGGTTTCTACGGACTCTGTAGGAAAGAAATAGGTTCAACACTTAGCCATTTTTAAGGGGTTTTCCAAGAGCCCAAAGGACAAGTGCCCTTTCAGAGGGCACTTAGGAGCCAAAGTGGACCATTGTAAAAATTTGAAAGGTCAATGAACCAATCCAAGTGCCCTTACAGAGGGAAATGAGCAAAATCAAACAAAGAGAATTCCTTCAAAAAAGTGAACTAAGGACAAACAGCCCTTGAAGAGGGTAGGTAGGGAACAGGCGGACTATTTTAAAGACCAAGTGAAGAGCAGGGAATTCTTTTGAAAAAGTTCCTGTAGAAAAATAAACAAGGCACAAATCCTTCAGACAAAATGTCTGAAGGAATTCCTTCAGACATTTTGTCTAAAAAAATTCACTCGGGGAAAAAGCCTGACAGAAAGCAGAAGCAAGTGGAAAGAAAAGACAAAGGGAAGGAACATTTCCTTTGGACAAAATGTCTGAAGAAATTCCTTCATACTTTTGTCTAAAGGAAAATCTTGAAGCAAAAGTCCACTAATGGAGCAAAAGCCCACCGAAGGAATAAAAGCCCGAAGGCCATCCAAAAGACTCCGAAGGGTAGATACCCTTGCGAGGGATTTCTTCAACCCAAAGCAGACTATTTATCAAGACCCTAAAGGGATTCTTCCCCTTTAGAAAGGACAAAAGAAGAAAGCTGAGGGAATTGCCAAGGAATGTGATAGGCCTACAAACGTCAAAGTTGAACGTTGTGAACTAGCCATTGATATCCAGACATCATGTGATGTCCCTACAGCCATCAAATTTAGGGTAACAAACTAGCTATTGGTTTCCTAACGATGACGAGCCTGAAGACATCTGATTCATAGAAATGAAATAGCTGTTGATCTTTGAAAGATGGAACATAGACCCGAATGCAAAAGGCTAAAATGCTAAAGGGAAAAACTACTGATGGAAGAGTGTAAGGAGCTAGCAAGACCGAAAGAGATAGCCTGAGAGCTCAGATCACACAAATAAGGACAAAATATAGCAAAGAAAAGGAGAACGATGGAGAAAGATCAAAAATATCCACGCATAAGATATGTTTCTAGAAGGTAAAGTAGCCCACTAGGTGGACATTGGAAGAGCACAAAAATTCAATGGCGTGGCCCATTTTTCTGCATTAAGTAAAGCAAATAGTTATGCATACATTAGGAAACACATCAGGCAGCCCATATTAAAGACCGACGCTCAATTTTAGCATAGCCCATGGATAAAATTTAAAATGCATTAAAGGCATTGAATGCATCGTAACACATTTTTGTGAAACAAAGCGCCCAAGTCTTTCTTGGATCACTATATATTGGACTCTCTCTTATTGTTTTAGGGATATCTCTCTATCATTAGAAATGAAACTCTACCCAAATTGAAAGGCATTACTGAGACTTTGAGCTTAGATTGTTGATCATATTTAGTTATTTGAATAAGAAAACAAGTGACTTTCTAGATTTTGTGTTAGAATAGCTTGGTTGTTGGGGAAATTGTTCTTATGTCTATTTCCTTAATACTTTTTTTTGTCCATTTGATTAAATAAGAAAAACTGGTGAAAGTGATCAGGAAGGTGTCTTGAATCTAGTTGTAGAGAGACTTTGTGTTGCTATAATTGTCTTTAGTTTGTCTATTTTTCTATTCCTATCTAAAGGATTTTAGGATGACTTTGTGCCCTCATTATCCTTCATATTCTATTTTTTTGTAAAGGATCTTGGGATGACTTTGTGACCTCATAATCCTTCATAATTCACTCTTTGGCAGTTGAGGTGGAGACTTTGTGCTACATTTCATCCTATTGTGTTACTGTTCCCTATTATAGTTACTTCTCACTACCCAAAAGGTTCTTGTTGTCTACTGAAGAACACTTCTGAAAGAAGAGGAATGCCTTCTATCATTTCATTAGGATTTATCCTTTGATTGGTGAGCATCATCTCTAAAAAAAGAGAGATGGATGGTGTTATCCTACCCCTGAGTGTTATTTTATGCTTACATATATATTATATAGCTCCTTCATATTTACAGGGAACCTCCCCTTGATGAGAGGAGAGATTTTTCCCCTTTTGATGTAGTAAACCTTCACATCTAGCTGACCAATTTCCCTATGCTGTGGTTAAAGAGACCTATTTTTCTCATCAGTTAGTTGATTGACAAAATATTCACCCAATAGTTTTTGGCAATTCCACTGGAGACATTATGTGCAATATGAAAAACTTAAATTTCAGATTGAAGCAGTCCCTACCCTTATCCATTATAGAATCTGGAGACTCCATTCTATGTCTTACCCATTATAATTATAGCCTTACCATCTCCCTCAACCTCCATGCCAACTGGGATAAAACATGCAGTTTGAAGCCTCAAGATTCAAGCTGAAGCAGGGCCAGTTCTTTCCCATTTTTGTTTTACAAATCTGGCAAACCCACAGTATACGCAAAGCCAAAGGGTTAAAGGTATTATTGACCCTATATTCGAGTTGGTACAACAAAGTAATTTTGATATATTTCCTTCACCATCTTGCCTCCAATGAACCAGGAGCTTTCCTCTTACTAAAGTTAATTCTCCATTACCGAGCAAAGTGTCCATTTCCACTATTAATAAAGCTTTGTCAATACTTACCCCTTTGAGATTTGTTATCCCAACTTTACATAGTCATACAATGGTAGTTCAAAGTCCTTGGGGTAACTCTTTTAGCCCACTCAATTTAACTCCACCTCTACATGAACTACCACATAGTTCAGGGAAAAATTTCTCCAAATTCTATGGTGATGGGAAGGTTCATCCTGACGAATATATTGTAGCCTTTAGCATAGCCTGTGGTGTAATAGGAGTGGAATTTTAAGATGTGGTAGTTAGGCTTTTCATGGAAACACTACGAGGCACTATTGTAGACTGGTTCTATCATCTATAGGCCCAGACTATGACTGACTAGAACACCCTCAAAGCCAAGCTTGAAGCCAGATTCAAACCTACAGAAGATGCACATGCCCTACTGGATCAACTCACACAAATGAAGAAGGAGCCTCATGAATCAATAAGGCATTTCATAGCCAAGTTTGACAAATTGAGGAATAGGATTCCTATTATTACTCAGCCAACACCTGAGAATCTCAAATATTTCTTTATCAACTCTCAGCTGCCTGAAGTAAGTTTTTTGCTGAGACATGCTAGCCAAATAGACCTTGTTGTAGCTCAAGATTTGGCCACTGAGGTGGATGATGACCTTATCTTGGTAAGAAAGATAAGGAGAGATCCAAATAGAGGTAAATCCTCTTCATCTTCTAAATATCCATCTACAGGTACCACTGATCTAGTGGTGTAGAAGTTGGCAAATGAGTTGTTAGCTCTCAAGAAGAAAATGGCACAAGGGATATCTTCAGCTCCTTTATATAGAGATATGCCAAGAAGGACATTCTCCAATTAGTCATACCAAGGCAATGCTACTAGAAATCAAGGATAGCCAAATCATCTTCCTCCCCCATAGGGGAAACTTGCCATTAAAGCACCCTTAATCAATTCAGTAGTTGGATATCTCAAAATAGAATATGATTTCTCTTTCTAGCCTAAATTAAACCAAAAAAATGATGTTGATCTCCTTGCAGAAGGCCGGGAAGAATTATCTGGTGACTCCAACATTGGTTTCCTGAATTACCAGGATGAACCTAGAGGTAAAGGTGAAGCAGTTGATGGATCATATGTTGTATTCACTCGGTCCCAGAACTATTCAACCTAGCAAGCTGATAAGGGAAAAATAGGGGAAAGTTCTTAGCCTGCAATCTCAATTGCCAAATGCGGAACTTCTCTGCCTTTCCAACCAAAGGACCCCGTGAGTAATAAAAAGGTAAGTACATCAAGCATTCTTCCATCTCCAACTTCAATTCCATAGACTAGTCCTCTCCCTCCTAAAAACTAGAAAGATGAACTACCTTCCTTTGTTCCTAATCCATTTTAGTCATTTGACATAATTGACCATGTCAAGAAGACCAAAATTCAAATGTATAAATTTGAATTCCTACAAGCCAATCCTAAAAAGTTGGACAAGTTGGTGGAGTGTGTTAAGAATAAATCCATCCCTATAGGATAAGATGTTAAAAAGGTAACTCATGATTCCCTAAAGAACATGTCCATCCCAAAAAATCTTGTCATTACTCCTACTACCCCTAGAAAAATAGATCCTTTCTATGTTTCTCTATTAATAAATGGTCACAAACTGAGTAATTGCATCATAAACTCAAGTGCATCTGAGAACATCATGCCTGCCAAGGTGGTAGAATATCTTGGACTCACATTGACCAAAACCTTTGGGAGATATTTTTCTATGGATAAAAAATAAGTACCTCTACTGGGACAAATCAAGGATGCCTAATTTGCATTTGCAGCAATCCCAGACAAAAGAATCAAGATGACATTTTTGGTGGCTAATGTTCCAGCCTCATACAGCATTCTTCTTGGATAAATTTTTTGCAAAGATGTTGGTGGAGAATTGAGCATGGACCTATTTGAAGTGAGGATCCCTGTTAAAGGCATCATGCAGAGACTGCTTCCTGAAAAGGAATCAAAATATGTTATCATTCAGACATCAGCCCCTGAAGCTCAAATTCTATTTGAATCTTCAAGTATGGGTAATTACTTCCTAACCATAGAGGATATTCATCTTTCAGCAGATGAAAGTCCTATAGGTGGCAATCTAGGAATTGAATTAGATAAGACATCAAAAGAATTCCCCCTTCCAAGCAAGAAGAAATCTAAGGAAAGATCAGTTTTTGATAATGTTTAGACCCTGGAATTTGATGGAAACAATTATTCTACCAACTTAGGGGCTAGGATTGTGTTGATATCTCCTCAAAGAGATATTTTTCCTTCTTCATACAAGTTGTTGGATTGAAGGCTGCTCAAGATAAAAGCATCAAACTCCATGCCAAAGGAGATGTTGAACTGGTGGTTTGTCAGGTAAGGAACCTATATCAAACCAAAAATGAGAGATTATACCACTACCACAATCTATTTTGGGACCAACTTGAAAGCTTTGATGCTTTCAACATCTCTACCATACCCAGGGAATTTAATGACCGAGCTGATGCACTACTTGTTTCAGCAACTCTCTTAGTTCCTCACCTAGACTTCAAAGAAAATAGGTACACTATCAAATTGGTCTTTTGACCAAGTGTGCTCGATAATGTCAATCATTGGTAAGTGTTCAATGGTGACATCCAAATCATTACCTTTTAGAACAAAAAGATAGTTTCAAACATCTTCACTTCGAAGGTAGTAAACTCTAGAAACTTGAATCAGCTCAAGAAATGAATTTAGACATAGGTGAAGAATTCCTATAGCTAAAAGGGAATAAGATTTCTAAAGGACTGGTTTCTCTCAAGAAACTATTTGACAAGTACAACAGGTTTATCAAATAGCAACAAATGGATTCAAACTCCCCCCAGGGGTTTGATCAGATAAATTTGGGTACCAAGAAAAATCCCAAGATGGTGAACATTGGGAAGTGTTATACTCTGGAGGAGAAACTCAAATTTACTAACTTGCTTTGTCATTACATGGATGTTTTGTCATACTCTTATGATGATCTGAAGTCACTTAGGCTTGAGAAAATTCACCATGAAATTGTTCTCAAGGATAATTCGGTGCCATACAAGCAAAAATCCTGATAGTATAATCCAAAGATATTAGGTACTATTCTATCTGAGATACAAAAAATACTGAATGCTAGGATAATTTTCTCAATCCATCATTCCATGTGGATTGCAAACATAGTGACTATGAGGAAGAAGAATGGTGAAATTTGCATCTATGTGGATTTTAGGAATCTGAATCAGTCATCTTTGAAAGATAACTATCCTTTGCCAATCATGGATCAAGTACTTCACATAGTGACTAGTTTGGAGATGTTATCAATGCTAGATGGCTTCTCAAGATATAATCAGACTAAAGTTGGTGAAACAGAACAATGCAAGACTACTTTCACCACACCTTGGGGCATGTTTACATATAGAAGGATGCCTTTTGGCCTGATAAATGCTGGCACCACCTTTTAGAGAGAAATGGACCTTGCTTTCAAGGATGAGATGGGTAAGTTCATTATAGTTTATTTTGATGACTTAACCGTCTTTTCTAAGCATTGCCTAGATCATATACGCCACTTGCAATAAGTGCTGGAGTGCTGCTGCCAGAATGGCATTTCCTTAAACCCCAAAAAGTCAATTTTTGGAGTAACAGAGGGGAAAATTCTTGGACACATTATGTCCAAAAGAGGCATAAAGATTGACTTAGATAGAGTCAATTCTATCCAAGAGCTTACCTTGCCTACAAGTAAGACTTTTGTTCACTCTTTCTTTGGAAAGGTGAATTTATTATGATGGTTCATCCCTGAGTTTGCTGAGAAGACTCGACACATTGTGAACATGATGAAGGGAAAGGCCACCTTCAGCTGGACTGAAGAAGGCAAGTCAGCATGTGAGGATATCAAGACTGCCATTGCCCATGCCCCAATTCTAATTTGTCTAGACTACAACAAAGAGTTCATCATATACAGTTATGCTTTTGAACACACACTCTCAGCAATTCTGATTCAATAGAATAAAGAACGTATGGAATCTCCCATTTCTTTCATGAGTTGCCCTCTCAAATCTCATGAGCTAAAGTTTTAAACATGGAGAAGCATGCTTATGTAGTAGTGAAGGCAGTCAAGCATTTTTGCTTCTACATCTTGAATTCTCACACTATTGCCTTGGTTCTTGATACCATGGTGAAATCCATACTAACTCAGTAGGATTTTGGGATGAAAAGAGGCAATTGGATTGCAAAAATCCAAGATTTTGATCTAGTCATCAAGTCAACAAAGCTGGTATGAGGAAAAGGCCTATGCCAATTAATTGTTGATAAAAAACTAGAAGAAATAGCACATGAAGAAGTAGAGGTGGAAGACACACTGACAGTCCTCTTTATCTGTACTATGAATGAGTGGTATTCAGGTATTACTCATTTCCTTACTTATGGTGAGTGTCCTACTCACCTATCTTACAAATAAAGGAGGACTATCAAGTTGAAAGCTTCCAATTTTGTCCTTTGGGACAACAGACTGTATAAGAGGAGCCTTGATAGGGTATTCCTTCACTGTGTGGACAAGAAACAGCAAAACCAACTTTTGGAATCTTTCCACAATCTAGCCTGTGGAGGACATTTTTTTACTCCTGTGACTGCCCATAAAATTTTGTGAGCTAGGTATTAATGGCCAACTCTTTTCCAAGATGCATATAAGTGGGTGATAAAATATGAACTGTGTCAGCAATTTATTGGGAAACCCAAGTTAGTTGCTCTGCCTCTCAAGCCAGTGGTCATAGAGGAACCATTCTAGCAATAGAAATTTGATTTTATTAGAGCTATAAACCCATCTTAAAGTGTTGGACATGATTATGTCCTTACAGCAACTGACTACTTCACCAAGTGGGTGGAAGCTATCCCAACTAAGCATGCTACTTCAGAAGTAGTGTGTAATTTCCTCAAGTAGAATATCATTTTTAGGTTTGGGGTCCAAAACAAGATTTTTATTGATAATGCAGCTTTTTTCACTTCCTAAGACATTACACAATTCTATTTCTACTATGAGATTACTCTCTCCCACTCTTCTGATTACTTTCCACAAGGGAATGGACAAGCTAAATCAAGTAACAATAACTTGGTGACTATCATCAAGAAGTTGGTGGATGACAACCAAAGGACATGGCATAAAGCATTGGTTGATGCTTTATGGGTAGACAAAATTATACCAAAGAGGGAAATTGGTATGTCTCCTTTCCAAATTCTTTATGGTATCAATGCTAAGATAACAATCACCTTGGAATTACCAGCATTAAAATTGGTTAAGGCAATTAAAGATCAGACATATGAAAGCCCCCTTGATAAAAGGATCATGTGCTTGACTAAGATGGATGAGTAGAGAACTATGGTGGTGGATTGAATTGCTGCCCATCAAAGTCTGGTGAAGAATATCTTCAACTAAAAGGCAAAAAACTATGATTTCTAGGTTGGAGATCAAGTCCTTCTGTGGGACAAGAGAAGAGAACCAAAAGGGATGCATCGGAAGTTTGACTCCCTTTGGAGGGGCCCATTTACTATTCATCAGCTCAATGGTGAAAACAATTTTTTGCTAAAATATCAAGATGGTATGCCCTTTTCATTGCCTCACAGTGGGCAACATTTCAAACACTTCAATCTGTGAAGTATTAGATAATATCAGCTTATACATATGTATATTTGTATAGTCTTTAGTTCTATTTTTGTGCTTTCATTTTTTTTTGTCACCTTTCTTTTTGGGTAACATGACTCCATGGCCTAATGGCATACTTTAAGGCACTGGAGATTCTGGTTTCTACTCCCCTCAACTATTCCAAGTTTTCAACTAAAGGAAGTTCTCCAACTAGAGTCAGCTATTGTCTCCCAAAAATATCACTCTTTTTTTGGAAAACATTTAAACTATTTTGAACTATTTTGGTCCAACAAACCAAAATTCTCTCTCCCCTTCTCAAAATTTCTCCAGGCATTCAAATTCTCCATTTTTAAAGCTTTTTCAAGTTCTACGGACTCTGTAGGCTTGAAAACTATGGACTCTATAGGCTTGAATCTACAGACTCATAGGCTTGAAAACTATGGACTTTGCAGGCTTGAATCTACAGACTCTATAGGCTAAGTTCTAAGGACTCATTTCTATGGACTCTATTCTATGGACTTCGCAAGAAGGAATCTATGGACTCATTTCTATAGACTCCCCCAGTTCTATGAACTTGAATGTACTGACTCTGTAGGCTGAAATCTATGGACTCTACAGGCTTGAATCTATGAACTTCATAGAAGATTTCTACAGACTCTGCAGGTTGGTTTTTATGGATTCTGTAGGAAATAAATAGGTTCAACACTTAGCCATTTTTTTTCAATTAGGAAGTTCAAAGGGGTCTTCCAAGATCTCGAAGGACAAGTGCCCTTGCGGAGGGCACTTAGGAGCCAAAGTGGACCATTGCAAAAATCTAAAAGGGCAATGAACCAAGATGAGTACCCTTGCAGAGGGCAATCAGCAAAATCAGACAAAGAGAATTCCTTCAGAAAAGTGAACTAAGGACAAACAACCCTTATGGAAGGTAGGCAGGGAATAGGTGGACCATTTCAAAGACCAAGTGAAGAGTAGGGAATTCTTTCAGAAAAGTTCCCATAGAAAAATAAAAAAGGCACAAGTCCTTCAGACAAAATGTCTGAAGAAATTCCTTTAAACATTTTGTCTGAATAAATTCACCTGAGAGAAAACCCGACAGAAAGCAGAAGCAAGTGGGAAGAAAAGACAAAGGGAATAAACATTTCCTTCAGACAAAATGTCTAAAGGAATTCCTTCAGACTTTTGTCCAAAGGAAAATCTCGAAGCAAAAGTCCACCGATGGAACAAAAGCCCACCAAAGGAATAAAAGCTTGAAGGCCATCCAAAAGACTCTGAAGGGTAGATACCCTTACGGGGGGCTCTCCCCGACCCAAAGCAGACCATTTCTCAAGACCCCAAATGGATTCTTCCTCTTTAGAAAGGATAAAACAAGAATGCTGAAGGAATTTCCAAGGAATATGACGAGCCCACAGACGTCAAAGTTGAATGTTGTGAACTAGGCATTTAGATCCAGACGTCTGGTGACATCCCCATAGCCATTAAATTTAGGGTAACAAACTAGCCATTGGTTTCATAATGATGATGGGCCCAAAGACATAAAATTCATGGAAATGAAATAGCCATTATTCTTTGAAAGCTGGAACACAGACCCGAATGCAAAAGGCCAAAACACCAAAGGGAAAAACTACTAATGGAAGAGTGTAAGAAGCTAGCAAGACTGAAAGAGATAGCTTGAGAGCTCATATCATACAGATAAGGATAAAATATATCAAGGAAAAGGGGAATGAAGGAGAAATATTAGAAATATCCATGCATAAGATATGTTTCTAGAAGGTAAAGCAACCCACTAGATGGACATTGGAAGAGCACAAACATTCAATGGTGTGGCCCATTTTTTTGCATCGAGTAAAGCAAACAGTTACGCACACATTAGGAAACACATCAGGTGGCCCATATTAGAGATCAATGCTTGATTATAGCATATCCCATAGACATAATTTAAAATACATTAAAGGCATTAAATGCACCGTAACACATTTTTGTGAAACAAAGCACTCAAGTCTTTCTTGGAGCACTATATATTGGACTCTCTCTTATTGTTTTAGGGATCTCTCTCTGTCATCAGAAACAAAACTCTGCCTAAATTGAAAGGCATTACTGAGACTTTGAGTTCAAATTATTGAACATATTTAGTTATTTGAATAAGAAAACAAGTGACTTTCCAGACTTTATGCTAGAACAGCTTGGTTGTTGGGGAAATTGTTCTTATGTCTATTTCCTTAACACTTTTTTTTTCCATTTGATTAAATAAGTAGAATTAGTGAAAGTGATCAGGAAGGTGTCCTAAAGCTGGTTGTAAAGAGACTTTGTGCTACTAAAATTGTCTTTAGTTTGTCTATTTTTCTATTCCTATGTAAAGGATCTTGGGATGACTTTGTGCCCTCATTATCCTTCGTATTCTATTTATGTGTAAAGGATCTTAGGATGAATTTGTACCCTCATTATCCTTCATATTTCACTCTTTATTAGTTGAGGTGAAGACTTTGTGTTACATTTCATCTTACTATGTTACTGCACCCTATGACAATTACTTGTCACTACCCAAAAGGTTCATGTTGTCTGTTGAATAGCACTTCTAAAAGAAGAGGAGTGCCTTCTGTCATTTCATCAAGATTTGTCCTTTGATTGGTGAACATAATCTCTAAAAAAAGAGAGATGGATGGTGTTATCTTACCCCTGAGTTTTATTTTCTACTTACATATATAGTATATAGCTCCTTCATATTTATAGGGAACCTCCCTTGATGAGAGGATAGATTTGTCCCCTTTTGATGTAGTAAACCTACACATCTAGCCAACCAATTTCCCTAAGTTGTGGTTGAAGAGACCTATTTTTCTCATTAGTTATCTGATTGACAAAATATTCACCCAACAACATGCATATATGTATATATTTTCTTTGCCAAACTAGTCAAAAAAAACTCCAAATAGCAAATCTTTCATTAGCATTTTAGAAATGCTTATAGAGCACTTGGTAGAAAATGTTTTTTGAAGTCCTTGGGAACATGGTGGTCTAATGTTCAACTCTTTATTTTGGTTGAAAGTTTTTTTCAAAAGAAAAGGAATCTATTTAAATATGCTTTTAGAGTTGTAAATGTAATTGGCAGTATAAGGGTGTAGTTACGTCTTCTCATGACAAATTTTTTGACTAGTCTCTAATTTATGTAAAGGTGGTCATGTGACCAGTCAAGTTATCGGTTTTTAGAATGTTCCAAAAACAAAGGAATAGTTTATTTTTTTTATTTTAAAGCATCCATATATGTGATTTTTTAAACAATGTATAAAGGTGCATTATTTGTGGACACCAACACCTTCAAAATGAAAAGTTTTGTAATATCACTTCTTGCTTATCTTATCGATAAACACATCATCCTTTATAAGTCCCTCATGATATTCATGATTGACAAGTTATAAGTGTTAAATTGGAGGTTGGAAGATTTGTTAGTGGATGGAGGATAATTAACCTCTCTAGTTAGTTATTCGCTCAAAGTATGGTTTCAATGCTTGAATGACAAAATTTGGCTTTTTTTCTTATTTTTAATTATATTTTTGGCTTTTTGTATCTGATATTCATGACATAGAGTGGATAGAGTTAGTTTGTTTTATTTATCTAGATGCACGGCTTCTCACCTCTCACCTGATAGGGGGAGAAGATTTAGGCATTGGTTGTACTTTGATTAATCATCAGTGATAGTGTAGACATTAGAAAACCATTCACAATAGTTCTATATGTTGAAACACCCCTAGATCAGACCATTACCCAACCTCTGACCATGAACTTGAGTAAATTTAGCTAACTATCTAAACCTAACTCACTAACCTACCTGTTTACCCCACTTAGCTTTGAACCCTTGACTATTCATGGTCACCTTAACCACCGATGTTCACCCTGACCATCAATAGTTAGGTCCTACCACCTAAATACTCAAACTTAGTCTGTGTGCAAACCCAAACACATCATAACTTAATTCATGCAGTGAGCTAACACATCAATAATTAAATTTGTGTAATGAGTTTCACCCCTTTTATACCCTACACCTCCAGCTCTTTTTCTTATAAAAGAGAGGAGTATGAGGTGAAAAAATGATCCATTCATCTAGGAATTTTAGCAATCAAGTTATCAACCAGAAGTCATGAGGAGCTTCTACCACCAAGAACTTATTTTTCAAGTCTTCACTCTAGCAAGTTAGTAACCACAATAAAAACCCAAATCTCTACCAAAATTATTCTTCAAGCAAGAGTACCGTTACTCTACCAAAATCACTCTGGATCAGCTACCAACTACCAAAGAACCAGTTAAGTGTATTTCTAGTTTTTCAAGCTCTAATTATTTAGTTTTTGAACCAGACCCTTTTGCATCATATCTTATGACCCCTTCTACAACCTTTTATGAAACACCATCAAAACCTATAGCAACCATTGATGGTCAACTTGATCATTGATGGTCACCTTCAACTGTTGATGGTCACCCAACCACCGATGGTCACCTTAACCACTGATGGTCAGCCCAACCATTAATGATCACTATGGTAAGAATTAATAACAATCTATTTCCACCTACTTACCCTTAACCAAATTCTACTTTCTATCTTTCTACCTATTCATAGAGAGCCTGCCTATTTTCTAAACCCAACCTAACCTATTTAGCATTAGTATTGACCTGCTTATTGCTATAATTAGTTTATTTCTTTTATCAATAATTTATTTCTTCTTGTATTTCCTTTAAATATTTTCTATCATTTGATGCAAGTACTTCATATTTATTTCTTTCAACTTAACTCTTTTAAGAGAGTGGATTGACAACCTCTTAGTAAACTTACACTTATTGGATCTAGCTCACATTAGGCAATCCACCTTACTATCCATCTAACTATCCCTTTGCATTAGTGATTTATTATCTACAAGTCATTCTTCCAAAGACAAAGAGGAGCTCTTCAAAATATTTTGGATCATGCACATACAAATAAATAGGTTCTTTTACCATACCTGTAATTAGTTTCTTACTTATTCTTTAACTAGAAAATAAACTAAAATTGAGAGAAACATTCTGGCATGTTCAGTGGGACGTAGTAGCATCTAGGTTCCCTTTTCTTCCTTATTCTATGCTCATATAAAGAAATAAATTTTTATTTTGGGTATAAAATAAAACTTGCATACATTGATTGCTTGCATGGTTAGCTCACGTAGTTGAAATTAAAGGCTAATGTAATTCAATTGTAGCTTCACTTTTTTATCACAAACCATACCAAACCACTTAAATAAATAAAAACATGATAAAAATTGACATAAGGCCCAACTAGGGTTTCATATCCTATTGGATCACCTTCACCCTTTGAATATCTTACTTAGAGGTCATTACCAAGAAGAGAAATCAAAACTTAGCTCTCAAGTTGAGTCTAAACTCTAGATATTTGTATATATTGGATAAGCATCCAACACATTTATCATTGTGGTGTGTGAAGTGAGGGGGTGGGACACAATACCAAGCCATGTAGTTATTTCCAACATAGATCTTTTTGAGAGCCTTAAACACCTGAAACTAACCATAGACTTCTTTTCTATTACTTGTTCTACAAACTAAGTTCTTCTTCACACTTTCCAACTAAGGCATAAATGAAAATCAAGATAAAAAGTACCCTAATATTTTAAATGCACTCTAGTGTATGTTTTTGATTTCCTTGAGATCTCTTTTTTTTTTTACTTTATGTTTGAGTTGTGAGCTTTCTTTTATTTCTTTCTATTTTTCAAATGGTCTTTACTATACAACAGTTGAGGAACCAAACCAACCAAGATCCACCTTCCTCTTCTTCTTCCTCCATGGAGTATACTTCAAATGTTGATGGTTCTCCCCATATTTCTTCCCTCTACCATGCCTCAGATTATTGTCTAAGGTGATGCAAATTTTTCCACCTTCCTTGATAACAACCCTGTGGTCCTCCAACATTACCTCAACACCCTGTCTTATCGCACCCCTGCTTCAGTTCCTCCTAGTGATCCACCTTATGGGATGCCTCCCTATATTATGGTTACCACTACCTCTACCCAACCTATGATCACTCAAACATCTTATTTCACCACTAGTATATGTACTACCTCTACCCAAACTCAATCAAACAACCCACCTAATAACCAAACACCTCCTACACCAACCAACAATTCCTCTAACATAGGGACACCCTCACCTCATGTTACCCATACTTCATCCAACATGGGGATACTTATACCCATATTTCCACTATTCCCCTTATCGCTTCCAACCCACCAATTTCCACCCCACTTCAAAGTGTGGTGCTTTCTATACCTTCCACCCTTCCACCTATCAGTACCAGAGTCACCACTTACCCCCAACCAATTAACCCATCCATACCTCTAACCCAATCTATATCAATTATTTATCTACTAATTTGATCATACCTCTAAACCAACCCACATCAACTTCTCAACAAATACCTATGACACCTTACCCATTTATATTCCCAATCTACAAGGATACATAGTTCCATCTTCTACCCAACATTTTGAGCTTGTTAACCATTATTTGGTATCATCCCAACCCTCAATGACCACATACCAACATGTGGCATATTCTTAACATTATATCAGTTATCCATACATTTCATCCATCCAACCTCAATAAAAGTTACCATACAATTATGGAATTCTTCAACCCCAAACAAATTTGGTCAAAATGTTGATGGATAAAATGACCAACCTAGAGTCATCTATCTCTAGGGCTCACAACCTCTTATCTTATGAATAAATATATAATGAACCTATTCACCCATCCATCCCTATCCAACCTTACCCTCCTCAATGGGAACTACCCAAATTTTATAAATTTCAAAGCAAGGGGGACCCCCAACAACACTTAAGAGCATTTTAGCATTCTTGCTACTTGATTGCCTATGATGATGTTCTTCTCCTTCGCACCTTTCTTATATATTTATCTGGACCAACATTGGATTGGTATAGTGCTATCACTAAGTACTCCATCTTTTCATTTTTCTAACTCACCCAAACCTTTTTATACCACTTCTCCATTAATATATCTAAGAAGGTCTATATCACTGACCTCTACTCCATCAGGAAATTTGATGATGAATCAATTACTAGTTTTATATCCCAATGGAGAAGTCTTACCAACCATCTCTCTTTCTCTTTTCCCCAACCTAATTTGATTGAAATTTTCTCGTGGGCTTGTGCCAAACACATTGCCCCTACTCTACAAGTTCAAACCTTCAGAGCCTTTGACAAGGATTTCACCATAACATGCAAACTAAAAATCAAAGCCATCAATGAGGTGAATTTGAAACTAAGAAATAAAAACTCTAGCTTCAAATCCAATGACCCTTATTCCCATCCAAAACCACCAAATAATCTAACTACCCTAACACTAAACTAAAGGCAACTGCAAACATGGTTATCCTTAAAACCACTCCACCTCTGATTATCAACCAACCCAACCAAACCAACTCCTCTAACTCCTCCAATAAACAAATATGAAATCAAAACTGAGATACCCCAAAATAATACACTCTACTAAGGGAGTCATGTGCTCTAGTTTTGGATAAGTTTCTCAAAGCTAACATCATACAGCTTCCCCCCATCAAACCTTTCCAATAATTTGATGCTTCTCACCCTATGTTAGGTTGGTACAATGAGAGTGATATATGTTCTTTCCACCATTTCAATAGACATGACATTATTAGGTGTAACACCTTCAAGACCATTGTCCAAAACTTGATTGATAAATGAGATCTTGCATTAGACAATCCCAATGCATCCTTGAATTAGTCACTCAACACCTTTTCCCAATCATACCCCTTCTACCAGCCATGATGACAACAAGCTAGAATCATATCACACTTGTGAGGTCCATATGGTCAATATAATTACCATTGAATCTATTATTGAGGAAACCACTACCTCAAATACCTCGTTCTCCACTTCACTTATTGAAGTGGTGGAATCACCCTCCATTCCGTTGGATACCCAAACAAAGGAAGAAACTACCTCCTTTCTTTCACTTGATGAGATAATGAACTTACCCACCTCTCCTTTGATATAAATACCAAAGGAGGCAACCATTTCCATCACACCTTCCTCCCCCATCATGAAATCACCTACTCTCTCTTTGGAAACCATTCCATAAAGAGAGATCACCTTATCTATTCCTTTCAAGGAGGAAACATCTTGCCAAATCTTGGAAAACTTCATCAAGGATAAGGGCAAAAAAACCATTCCCTTACCCAAACCTATGTGCATAATCTTTGAATCCAATGCCCAAGGAACCAAACCAGTTTACAAACCCTTCTTTAGACTAGTCCAAAGCTAAAAATTCTCTTCTCAACCCAATTTGGATTGACCCATCTTTTGGCACCATCTTGGGATCCCCTATCAAAAAATAATGAACCTTCAACCTCACTTTCATCCACCATTAAACCTATCATAACCTTAATCCCTTCATCAAACACCTCTCCCTCCAAAATTATGGAAGAACCATTCAAACTATCTCCATCTAAAATTATCAAATCACCTTACACCTCTCTAATCAAACCTATAAAGAACTTATGGGTACTTCCTACTCCTATCCTTATCCACCCATCTTTGAAGTTGGACTTAACCCCATCTATTCCACCAAAGAAAACCTTAACCAAACCAACCAATAAGGTGGAACCACCTAAACTCCCACCTAGAACCAGAACCATACCACCCCTTTTTCTCTTACCTTCTATCCTGGGACCCCATCCTTCTTCCATTTTAGGATTTCACCCTTCTATCAATAAGGTGAATCCTCTGAAAATAACCCAATCTAAACTTACTCCTTTTATTCTACCTTTAACTACCCCCTCCAAAATATCTACCTCTACCTACGCACCTATCTCCAAACCTTTATCATCTCAATCATCCACCTCCAAATCTTTCACTTTTAAAAAGTCTACCTCAAAACCATCTAACATCAAACAAACCTAATCAAACCCGCCTATCAAAACCATTCTACCATCCACAACTCCCATGGTGAAGCCTACTTCTAAGAAGGCTCCCACCCCAAAAGCCAAAATCCCATCACCCTTAACACCTTTTATCGAATATTATTCAACCATTTTACAAAGGTTGTTACAAAATTATTACTTAAACCCATCACCTATCAAACCCTTTGACCCTTCAAGTCTTAAGCCATCTTGATTCAATGACAGTTTAATTTTCTCATACCATAGGACACTTGAACACGACATGAACTATAAAGTTCTCCCAGCACTTGTCCATAACTTATGGGATGAGGATGATTTATTATCAAATAAACCTCTATCAAGCCATTATCAACCCAATCACTAGATGAACCTATCCAAAACTTACCCACTCTTACAATCTCATCCAAAAGTGAGGAGGAACCAAAGCAGCCTTCTAGCCACACACTCCCCCTCATCCACACTATCCATATGGTCACCCAATCTCAAGCCCAACAAAAAATAAGGGAAAGACCAAAGTGTCCATTCCATGGACATATCCTTCCACCCCTCAACCTTCCAACCAAACTCGAGTGTCTTCACCTTCACCAAAACCCAAAAATATCCATTTTAGGTGCCTCTCCCTCTAACCCTTTTGAATCTATCCAATGAGTCATTCTAAAATAGCTTCATCATACACTGGTGAAAATGAGCAACACCTTTCCCCATCATTGCCAAACATTGATAGAGGCCCTATAATCCATAGAGGTTTAACTTGAAGACCCTCAACCTCTTTCATCCTTTGTTAGAACTCTTCATCTTTCCACCCTTGTCACATTTAAGGATTTATAAATACCTTATATTCATCCTAAAGATCCTAATCCTCCACTCTTCATCATTACATACATCAATGAAACCCACATCAAAAGTGTGATGATTGATGGGGGAGATAGTATTAATATTATCTCCTCCCATTATTATGACCAACTCTAACTACCAAAGAATATCATGTAAGAAACCATAGTAATCATATGTTCCTTTAATGATACTATGGCCACAACCTTGGGAACAGCCATCCTCCACATCTTCTTTAGACCTTGCATGCTTCCAAATCTCTTATACATCATAGAGGTTAAGTTTTAATACATATTACTTGGATGCCCTTGGATCCACTATATGAGTTGTGTTCCATCCACCTTACATCAATGTGTCAAGTTTGAACACAAGGGTCAGGTTGTTACCATATAAGCTGACCCTAGTCCTTTCTTATCTTGCAGCATGACATATCTACCCAATGATGCTCTTTCTTTCTCATCTACCTCACCACCAACCAGCAACAAATCCACCCCTACCATCAATTAATATTCAACTAGCTTATTCATCCCTTCTTCTTAGATCCCTATAGAGGACCCCTTGGAACCTACATTCCAACATCTCTCATTGGGAGAGTATCATATTTTAGCCTTGGATGTCTTCCCTACTCCTCAAGAGTATGGGAACCTTGACCATAATTTTGGTTATGATCCTAATATCAAAACCATCATTCCTTTTAGTCTTCCCAACCACCAATCCAAATCCATCTATGGGGGACTTGTGTTAAGGTGTGGATCTAAAAGCTTCACAGATGAGAAAATGCAAAGTTGCAAGATTTACACAGTTACCGATATCAGTTAGGGATCGACTGGAGGCTACTGACATCGGTTATGGATCAGCTAACATCAATCATATGTAGGCAAACAGGGACCGACGTCGGTCACCTGTGCGTTTTAGAATTCTATTTTCGTGGGAGAATTGGATTGTTTGCATGATAAGTTGAACTGTTGGTGTTGAGTCCACATTTTTATTTTTGGTAGGAATAGTTTAAGCCTTAGATTAGGAGGTGTATCTAATGGTTGTAAATGCATAGCTCATGATCCCTAATTCTATATAATAGGGATAGATCTTCATAGCTTGTATGATGTAGAAATCAATTCAAGTAGCTGAATTGTGTTTGTAATTGTGAGAGAGAACTCTTGAGGGAAAGAGATCTGTACATCTGAGAGGTGTGAGAAGATAGAGAGATTTCTTCAATTTTATTTCCTTCTGGAAGAGCTTAATACAAGTTTTTATTATTTCTTGTATCTCTTATTCTTTGCTGATTCTGATTTCTAGTTGCTTTCAATTCTGGTTTAATTCCGTGTTTAGTTGCTTGTGAGAGTAATCAATTTTGCTATAAGGTCCTAAAAAGTGGTATCAGAGCTTGGGTTCACTAATAGGTGGTTTTAGATCCATTTAGTGTGTGTTGATTACAGGTCACCCACAGGGGTTTCTGTTTGAGTGGGAGTATAGCAATGACAGAAGAGAGTAAACTGAGAATGGAGAAGTTTAACGGCAAGAACTATCAATTATGGAGGATGTAGATAGAAGATTATCTATATCAGAAAGATCTATACTTACCATTGGGTGGGGTTTCAAGCAAGCCCACAGATATGCAAGATGAAGAATGGAATGTTCTTGATAGAAAGGCTCTGGGATCCATAAGGTTGAGCCTGGCATCTTCTGTGATTTCCAACTTGTCACAGGCAAAGACAAAAGTAGAGTTAATGGATACTTTAGCAAATTTATATGAAAAACTCTCAGCTTCAAATAAAGTATATCTTATGAAGCAGTTATTTAATTTGCAAATGTAGGAAGGTGGATATGTATCTAGTCATCTTAATGATTTACATGCAATAGTAAATCAGTTAAATTCAGTCAAAATAGTTTTTGATGATGAAATTAAGGCTCTTTAAATTTTATGCTCTTTTCCTAAAAGTTGGCATAGTTTGGTAATGGCAGTTAGTAATACTGCATCTGCTACAAATATCTTGAAAGTTGATGATGTTGTTAGTGTAATCCTGAATGAAGAAACTCACAGGAAAAGCACAGGGGAATCATCAAGTAATGCTTTAAGTATTGAAAGCAGGGGAAGGCAAAGAGAGAAGAGCAAGCAAGGGAGATCAAGGTCTAAGTCAAAGATGAGCAATAGATCCAAATCTAGAAATGGAAAAAGAAAAATAACCTGCTGGAATTGTGGAAAGAGAGGGCATGCAAAGAAAGATTGTTGGTTGAAGGTTAATGAAGAGAATCAGCATGAAGGTAATGAAGAAGCAAAAGTTGTAGGTATTGTTGCACAAGATTCTCTTTCACTTTCTTTGCATAATAAAATAGAATCTTGGGTTTTAGATTCTAGGGCCTCTTTCCATGCTACCCCAAATAGAGAATTTTTCAATGACTATGTCCAGGGAGATTTTGGAAAAGTTTATTTAAGGGATGATGACCCTTGTAAAATTGTTGGCAAAGGAAAAGTGTAGCTGAAATTGCAGAATGGCAACACATGGGTGTTGAAGGATGTCATGCATGTCACAGCCCTGAAGTAAAATCTGATTTCTGTAGGAAAGTTGGGTGATGAGGGTTGCACAGTAACTCTCATAGCTGAATCTTGCAAGGTTACCAAGGGTGCACTTGTAATAGCCAGACGTAAGAGAGTAGGTACTCTCTATTTATGTAATTGTATTACTGATTATTCTCCTTATGTATTATCTACTTCAGATGTAGATGCAAAGTTGTGGCATTGTAGGCTCGGCCACATGAGTGAGAAGGGAATGAAAATTCTTAAGTCAAAAGGTAAGCTTTCAGATTTGAAAAGCATAGATCTAGATTTCTGTGAGCATTGTGTTTTTGGAAAATAGAAGAGAGTAAGGTTTGTTAAAACTGGGTCAACAAAGAGGAAGCACAAGTTGGAGCTTGTTCACACAGACGTGTGGGGACCAGCTCAGGTAGCTTCTATTGGAGGATCAAAGTATTATGTTACTTTCATTGATGATGCTACAAGAAAGGTATGGATTTATTTCATAAGGAATAAATATGATGTTTTTGACACATTTAGGAATTGGAAAGCTTTGGTTGAGAATGAAACAGGTTTGAGATTGAAGTGCCTTAGATCTGACAATGGTGGTGAGTACTGCAGCAATAAGTTCAGAAGTTACTATTCTATGTATGGAATATGTAGGGAAAGGATGGTTCCAAGGACACCTTAGCAAAATGGAGTTGTTGAAAGGATGAATAGAATAATAATGGAGTGTGCACAGAGTATGAGGTTGCATGCTGGTTTGCCCTTACAGTTTTGGGCAGAAGCTATAGACACTACAGTTTACATGATTAACAGAGGACCCTCTACTACTCTGGATGGTGGAATTCTAGAAGAGGCTTGGATAGGTAAAAAGGTAGATCTTTCATTTCTCAGATTTTTTGGTTCTGAAGCTTTTGTGCATGTTGATAAATAAAATAGAAAGAAGCTGGATGCTAAGTCTATGAGGTGCACTTTTATTGGTTATGGCTCTGGAGATTTCAGATTCTGGTTGTGGAATCTAGGAACTAAAAAAATTATTAGAAGCCGTGATGTTGTTTTTAATGAAAAAGTGATGTATAGTGATCAGCTCAAGAGGCTAAATGATTCTGAGCAAGGCAGTGGAGATTTGGATGAGATTGTGATCCAAAATGAGCTCACAAGAAATCACTTCCAAAAAAACACAGACACTGACGTCAGTTAGGAAGGAACCGACATTGGTCAGATAGGTCGAATAGGAACTGACATAGGTCAAGAAGGAACTGACATCGGTTAGATAGGAACTGACGTAGTTTGGGTTGAACTGACATTGGTCAGGTACAGGCCTGGAGATGACCGAGATCGGTCTTTGACAGAGAATTTGGGCAGACAGCAAGAAAAAAATGAGTCTCAGATGCCCA
This sequence comes from Torreya grandis, assembly GCA_037957365.1. Taxonomy (NCBI): domain Eukaryota; kingdom Viridiplantae; phylum Streptophyta; class Pinopsida; order Cupressales; family Taxaceae; genus Torreya; species Torreya grandis. The sequence continues at coordinate 726,429 of JARHVA010000314.1, forward strand.
TAAGGAGGTCAAAAAGAGTAAGTAAACCTCCAATTCGATATTCCCCTTCATTATTCTACTTGTTTCTCATTGATAGTGGAGAACTAGAGAGTTTTGACGAAGAAATGTAGGTAGAAACCTAGAAACAGTGGGAGCTTGGCATGAATGAAGAGATTGATTCCTTGAAAGAGAACCAAACGTGGGATTTGGTTGAGTTTCCAGTGGGTAAGAGAGCACTGAAGAACAAATGGGTTTACAGGTTAAAGGAAGGTGAGAATGGACAAATGAGACATAAGGCAAGGTTGGTAGTAAAGGGATTTGCATAGAAACCAGGTATTGATTTTGGTGAAATTTTTTCTCCTGTAGTAAAAATGACTTCTATTCGGACTGTATTATCTTTAGTTGCTATTGAAGATTTGCATCTTGAGCAGCTTGATGTTAAGACAGCATTTCTTCATGGAGATTTGGATGAAGAAATATATATGGATCAGCCAGAAGGTTTTGAGGTCAAAGGTAAGGAGAAGCTTGTGTGCATGTTGAAGAAAAGCTTATATGGTCTTAAGCAAGCTCCTAAACAATGGTATTTGAAATTTGATAGATTTATGACTAAGCATGGCTATAGTAGATGTCAATCTGACCATTGTGTGTATTTTAAGAGATTGGATAATGGTAGATATATTATCCTATTGCTATATGTAGATGATATGCTTGTTGCAGGTTCACACATATAGGATATTTCTGAGCTTAAGGTAAAATTAGCTCATACATTTGCCATGAAGGATTTGGGAGAAGCAAAGAAAATCCTTGGCATGAGTATTAAGAGAGACAGGAAAAATCACAGGTTGATTTTGTCTCAAGAGGATTATGTGAACAAGGTGTTGGAGAGGTTTAATATGTAGGATACAAAATTGGTAGGTACACCTATGGCTGGACACTTCAAGTTGAGCAAAGATCAGTGTCCTAATTCACATGATGAGGTAGATTACATGAGTAGAGTTCCATATGCTTCCGTAGTTGGGAGGTTAATGTATGCAATGGTATGTACTAGGCTTGATATTGCCTAAGCAGTGGAAGTTGTCAGCAAGTTTATGGCCAATCTAGGGAAGGAACACTGGAAAGCAGTTCAGTGGATTCTTAGATATCTGAGAGGGACCAGTAGTAGGCATTTATGCTATAGAGGGTCAAACACTTCTCTACATGGATATGTAGATTCAGATATGGTAGGTGACTTGGATGGTAAGAGAAGAACCACAGGGTATGTTTTCACTATTGGTGGAATGGCAGTTAGCTGGATTTCAAAGTTGTAGAAGGTTGTTGCCTTGTCTACTACAGAGGTAGAATACATTGCAGTCACAGAGGCTAGCAAAGAGATGATATGGATGACTCGATTCATGGAAGAGTTGGGAAAGGAGAAAGAGAGTTGTAGATTATACAGTGATAGTCAAAGTGCAATTCATTTGGCAAAGAATTCAGCCTTTCATTCAAGAACCAAACATATACAGCTTAGGTACCACTTCATTAGACAGGTATTGGAGGATGGTGAGCTGAAGGTGGAAAAGATCCATACAAATAAGAACCCTATTGATATGTTAACAAAGCTAGTAACAAAGGAGAAGTTGAATCTTCATTCAAATTTTGTGGGTCTTCAAGATTGAGCTTGAAGATGGAGAAGCTAGAAGATGTTGTTGTACAGGTACAGGTGTAGCTGTTTATCTCCAAGTGGGATATTGTTAAGGTGTGGAGCTAAAAGCTTCATGGATGAGAAAATGCAAAGTTTCAAGATTTACACAGTCACTGACGTCAGTCAAGGATTGACTGAAGGCTACCGATGTCGGTTATGGATCAGCCAACGTCGGTCATATGCAAGCAAATAGGGACCGACGTTGGTCACCTGTATGTTCTAGAATTCTATTTTCATGGGAGAAACAAATTGTTTGCATGATAAGTTGAACTGTTGGTGTTGATTCTGTGTCTCTATTTTTGGCAGGACTATTTTAAGCCTTAGATTAGGAGGTGTATCTAATGGTTGTAAATGCATAACTCATGATCCCTAATTCTATATAATAGGGATAGATCTTCATAGCTTGTATGATGTAGAAATCAATTCAAGTAGCTGAATTGTGTTTGTAATTGTGAGAGAGAACTCTTAAGGGAAAGAGATCTGTACATCTGAGAGGTGTGAGAAGAAAGAGAGATTTCTTCAATTGTATTTCCTTCTGGAAGAGCTTAATACAAGTTTTCATTGTTTCTTGTATCTCTTATTCTTTGTTGATTCTGATTTCTAGTTGCTTTCAATTATGGTTTAATTATGTGTTTAGTTGCTTGAAAGAGTAATCAATTTTGTTTTAAGGTCCTAACAACTTGATCATTTGCTTCTTTCTTCCTCTACCACCTCTTCTATCTGACCGTTTACCTTTGATTTATCTTATCTAAACAAACCAAAATTTTCTAAATTATACATTCACTAGTGTGCCTAAAAAGGATTCAACCTCAACCATTATAAACATGGATCTCACAAGTTACCTTTGATCAAAACCTAAAAACCTCATGAGCTATTTAGCCTTGGGTTTATCCCACCAAAAGAACCCACCAATTTACCCAAACCCATCACCACCATTGAGGAAGACATTCCATCCTCACCAACCCCATCTCTCTCAAAATTTGAGGATTTTGAAACCATCTCCTCTAACTTTGTTTTTATTCAATACCTTTAGTTTAGGCCCCCTAACCTATCAAAACGGTGGCCAAACTAAAACCTTTCCTCTAATTCATCTTGAAATGGTGGAAAATGATTCTCCTACCATCCACACTATCCAACATCAGGATGACAATTCCATTCTCACATATCTTGGTGTAGGGGATTCTTTTATCCACAAATCCCTTCCTCTTGAGAATCAAAGCCTGTTGAATGAATCCAATATCGATGTTAACTTAGGTACTCAGGATAACCCTCACATTGTAAAGATTGGTCAATCTTTAGATTCCTTAGAATAATAGGATTACCCTTCCTTCATTCATGATTGAAGCATAACATTTTCTTGGTCTTATCAGTATATTCCCAAAATCTATCCTTCCATAGCTCTCCACAACATCATCATCTATCCTCATGTTAAGCTTATTAGGCAAAAGCTTCCCAAGATGCACCCTTGCATCACCCTTCTAGTCAAAGAAGAGCTTCATCACCTCTTATATGTCAATTTAATTCAACCCATTGACTATCCCTAATGGGTTTCCAACATCATTCTTGTCACCAAACCTTTAGGGGGACTTCACCTCTATGTTGATTATCATGACCTCAACCTCACTTGTCTAAAGGATGACTTTCCTTTGCCTAGGATCAACCAATTTGTTGATCTGACAACTGGCCATGAGATGTTATCTCTCATGGATGGTTTCTCAAGATATAATCAGATCTTGATTTCCCTTGAGGATCAGCATAAGACCTCCTTCATCACCCCATGGGTAACTTTTTGCTACAGGGTCATGTTATTTGGTTTGAAAAATGATGGAGCAACCTACTAGCATGCGATGAACTACATATTCTATGATCTCATCCACAACATCATAGAGGACTATGTATATGATCTCCTTGAGAGATCCAAATATTGCAAGGATCATCTAGAAGTTCTCAAGATTATCTTTGAGAACTTAATCCATTTCTATGTCTGACTCAACCTGAATAAATGTGTTTTTGGGGTCCTATTTGGAAATATTCTTGGATTTATCATCTCTCTTCAATGAATTTAAGTAGACCCTACCAAAGTTAGAGCAATCCTTGACATGCCACCTCTAAGCCACCTTAAGCAACTCCACAGCCTATAGGGGAAGCTCCAATCCATTTGTTGCTTCATCTCTCAATTGTTAGATAGATGTCAACCATTTCACCATATTCTCAAGAAAGATACATATTTTAAGTGGACTAAGGACTATCAACAATCCTTTGATTCACTCAAATATTACCTTCTTTCTCCACTCATTATTATCCCTTCTAAATAAGATCAACCATTCTACCTTTATGTCTCCACCACTGACCATTCCTTATGGGCAATGCTTGCTCACCATGATGAACAAAATAGAGAGTAAGTTATCTACTATATAAGACAAACACTTATAGAGTATGAGACTTAGTATACCCATACTGAGAAGCTTTACCTCACCTTATTTTTTATGCCTTCCAAAATTTATAATTACCTTCTCAATCACAAAACCTTCATCATCACCAACACTGACCCACTCAAGTACATGCACTCTAAACCATACCAAAACCAGTGTATGGCCAAGTGGGTCATGCTCCTAGCTAAGTTTGACCTTGAGTTCCTCTGAAAAAAATCAATTAAAGGGCAATTCATTGATGATAAATTGGTTGAAGATCATTTTCCAAATAATCTATTATTTTCTCTTATGTTTCCAGATGATTCTATTGTGACTCTTTCTCAAGAGGACGTCACCTACCAAATGACCATGTTCTTTGATGGATCAAAGTGCCATCACAATGGAGGTGCTGAATTTATTTTCATTCCCCTCAATGATGAACCTCTTCCTCTTTCTTCAAAACTTTAATTTGAGTATACCAATAATATGGCTAAGTATGAAGCCCTAGTAATAGGTCCCCAAACTATTCCAGCCTTGGGATTTAAGATGATCATTATCTTTGTAAATTCCAAAATTTTAGCCAAATAGATCAATGGATCCTACCAATGTAAAAATGATGTCTTGCAATAGTAAAAATAGCTATTTGATTTACTCTTAGTGTCATTTGATCATTACCTTATCCAATCTATTCTATGATCTACCAATAAATTCATAGATACAATGGATTCCATTGCTTCCTAGATCCCATATGTGTCTACCAATTCTAAGAGATTTGTCACCATTCATAATTTTATCACACCCTCTTATATCCAATCTGACCTCCCTACCATTTTTAGTGTGGAGGAATCTTCATCAAACATTTGGTATGAGCAATCCTTTGACTACCTCAACCTCGACATCATTCCTCCCAACCTCTCTAGGAATGCCTGAAGAGCCTTTGTTTAGAGTACCTCTCATTATACCATACTAAGGGGAATCCTTTAAAAACATGGTTTTTATGGCCTCCTTCTCCGTTACCTACATATCCATGAAGCTTTCCATGCTATCAAGGAAACGCATGATAGAAACTATGGAGGACACTTTAGTGGTCTAGATGTTTCTCAATGTATCATTGGTCTTCACTACTATTAGCCCACCCTCAACAAAGACTATTGTAATTATGTAAAGAAGTGTGTTAAATGTCAAAAACACACCAATTTACATCATGCACCAGCATATGACCTTCAAGTATCCAATAAATTTTATCCCTTCTCACAATAGGGACTAGATCTCATTGGGGAAATCAATCCTCATTCTCCACAGTGGCACCACTCCATCATCACCACCATCAAGTATTTCACCAAGTGGGTGGAGGCTATTACTCTCATCTTGACCAAGGCCAACAAGATGGTCAACATCATTATTCATCATATCATCTATCATTTTGGTGTTTCCCATAAGATCATCACTAATAATGGTAAATCTTTCAAAACCGTATATGTTTAAAGTCTTTGTGATGCATTTGGCATCAAGTTAAGATTTTCCTCACCTTATCATCCACTAGTAAATGGATAGGTGGAAGCCTCTAAAAAAACACTCAATAATATGTTAACAAAAATGGTCAATGCTTTTGGTCAAGATTGGCACATACACATCCCCTTCGCTTTATGGGCCTATCACACTAGCATTCAAACCTCTATGGGTGCTACCCATTTCTCTTTGGTATTTGAATTATAGGTGGTTTTGCCTCTTGATTTCTAGATTCCCTCTCTTTGCATATCCTTTAAAGACATCATTTCTGAGAGCAACTATCATAAAAATCATTTAGCATGACTTGATCTACTTGATGAGTGTCACCTAGATATGATTAACCATCTTCATGTCTATCAAGAATAATTTAAGTGCACTTATAATAAGCACCTACAAGAATGATAATTCAACATCATAGACCTCATCCTGAAGAAAAATCAACATGTGACTAATATGGAGAAAATAAAATGAGATAAGTTTAATTTCAATTAGATTGGACCCTACATCATAACCCATAAGTATGGATCAGGAGCTTATCATTTGTCTTCCCTTAAAGGCAAACCAAAACTTGAGCCTCTCAATGTTTCGTACCTATGTACTTTATTTTTTTAAACAAGGATCAAACTCACCTTTTATCTAATTTAAGCTCATCCCTTGATTTTCAATATTTTCACGTTCCTCACACCTTCATCCTATCCCCTTGAAGATAACCAATTATAATATAGAACCATGTGATTAACCATCATCATCATAGCCCAATCCTAAATATGGATACCATGGCTCTACCCATGGCATGGTTCTCATGGATACTTTTATCCCTAATCAGATGGAATCCCATCATTATTATCTCTCAAATCCACTCCTTTCACCTATCATTAACCCTCTTGTGCTCTAGGTTTTTCCCTCATAAAGGTAAACCTCCAAACCTATGTAGACTTGTCCATGTCTAAAACCTAGCGTCAAATTAATTTGGGATACCAAAATGTCATTTGGGTCCAATATCTCTAGCATGCAGACTACTCCCTTGAAGTACAACTACCTAATATCTAAATTGTTTAAAAATATAGACTACTTCTTTAAAGGATAACTACTAAAATGAACAAATCCAAACTTAGACCACTCCCTTGAAGAATGGCTAAGTCAGTTTTATCAAAATCAATCATTTGAATCTTCTTGGATCGATCAACTTCATAAACCTAACAAAATAAAGTAATCAAAAGATCCTATATCAAAATTAGAATAAGATATCCCAATAAAGTTGCAATCAACTTTCATATATACCATCAGTAGATTTCCTACATCAATCAATCCACACCTTGTATTAAAACATGGACTTGTCTATTATATTTCTTAGGTCACCTATAGAAGGGGAAAACCCACCCTTAGGAAGGTTGAATCCCCTTCACATTACCTATAATCCATCTCCCCTTTGTACCATTTACAAATCAAGGGATTTAGAGTTTACTTGGCATGATGTGATCAAGACACCTTTTTACCAACCAATGCATGCTAATGTGAAGCATTCGAAGGGTGATGTTCCTTAATCCAATCCAAATTCTATTTTGTTTAGTTATTATCAAAAAAGAAACATCAATATTTTTTCTTATCCTCTCATTATGGATTCACATATTCATTTAGACATATGTCTCATGTTCTTCATCTCTTTTCCCACATCTAGTTTTGTTGCCTAACTTACATTATGTGCTATCATCAACAAAATAACTATAAATCATAACATCACATCCATGATCATAACCATAATAAAAACATCATAAATATCATAATCAATAAAATAAACCACATCACATATCCATGATCATAACCATAAATCAAAACATCATAACCATATATAAAACAAAACACCACATCATCCTAAACATGTATAGCCATTCATCATAAACAGCATCACATGCCTAAGCTAGTGAGTCTATATCTCCTAAGAATAATCACAATAAATATAAACATCAAAACCATGAATCATGAACCATAAAATCACATCTATACATCATCACCAAATCATATACATCGTGTCTCATCAAAATAAAATACTACATATAATAATGTGCATCTCTCTCTCAAAAAATATATATCTTGTTGCATCAGATCATAGGCCAGTATCAAAATCATCTACACCTATACATATCATATCATAACCTATGCCCTTGGGGCACCGCTACCACTTGGTGTTTACCCTCTTGAGGTGCCTATCTGTCTACCCATAGAAGTGACCCACTGACCTGGAGTTGTTATACTAGCACCACCTACCAATATGGCTATATACTCACCCCATCGAGGCTCTTCTAGACAACATGTTGGGACTATGGCCTCATAATAACGTAACTCCTCAATTATCTCACCTAGTAACATCTACCATGATAGTCATTTTCCATGATGATGATGGTAGATACGGTCAGGGTGACCGATGATGGTCGATCTTGGGACCCCTGACCGTTGACAAACAAGATGTGCACTTTTCAAAAATTTGGCACCAAAACCTTAGAGCTAACTTTTGGATACCACGTGCTCTACCTACCCTACCAACCACATCCACCTCAATGTTGGCCATTCTATCCCAAACTATGACACATTTGAGATGACCTTGCCTGGTCTTTTATATTGTACCAACCAACACTGCCACATTGAACATTTGAATTTGCACCACCTAATGCACACCAGACCATTTGTGTTTTCTTGGGAGCAGTTCCTACCTTGGATACCTATGAAAATATCAACCCTATTTAAGAGACTTGATAGGAATAACCCAATCAATTATGCCTAATGTTGTGGCCCAATTACCCCATCACTAGTCCTTCTAGAACCAACCTTTTATTTTTACTAACGAAGGTAACTTAGTCTATGCATGATCTTGGCTATCACACTTAGTCACATTTTGTGTACATGTTTGTGTTCCAAATACCCAAACCTTTTATCACCAACCTTGTGATTCACCATAACCACCTATCAAACCCACACCTAACTTGGTTTCACCTCATTGATTTCTAGTTTAAGGGGGAACACCTCCTCCCATACTTGAGGTAACCAAACCTTCAACCCATAATCTATTTTTGTTTTACATTTTACTAACACAAACTGAAGAAAAAAAAGGGGGTAAAATTTAGACACTAGAAAACCATGCACAATGGTTTTATATGTCAAAACACCCCTGGATTAGACCATTACCTATCCTCTGACCATGAACGTGAGTAAGTTTAGCTAACTAGCTAAACCCAACTCACTAACCTAATTTTTTACCCCACTTAAATTTGAACCCTCGACTGTCAATAGCCACCTTGATCATCGATGATCACCTTGACTATCAATGGTCAGGTCCCTACCACATGAACACTCAATCAAACTCGATTCATGTGTGAACCTAAACACATCATAGTTTAATTCATCTAGTGAAGAAATAAATATATAATTAAATTTATGTAAAAATTTCACCCCTTCTAGAACCTACACCTCCATCTCTTTTGCTTATAAAAGAGAGGAGTAGGAGGTGAAAAAAAGATCCATTCATCTAGGAATTTTAGTAATCAAGTTATCAACCAACAGTCATCAGGAGCTTCTAACACTAAGAACTTCTTTTGCAGGTCTTCACTCTAGCAAGTTAGCAACTACAATAGAGACCCAAACCTCTACCAAAATTATTCCTTAGGCAAGAGTACCATTACTATGCCAAAATCACTCTAGATTAGCTCTTAAAGTTCAAATAACTAGTTAAGTACATTTTTGGTTTTCAAGATTTGATTATTTAGTTTCTCACCCAAACCCTTCTGTATCATATCTTCTAACCCCTTCTACAAACTAAACCTAATTCTTTTCTAAAATACCCTCAAAACCCATAACAACCATTGACAGTCACCCTGATCACCAATAGTCACCCTGATCTTTGATAGTCACCTTCAACTGTTGATGGTCACCCAACCACCAATGATCACCTTAACTATTGATGATCATCCCAACTATCAATGATCATTATGGTAGGAAATAAAAACAAGCTATTTCCACTTGCTTACCCTCAACCAAATTCCACTTTCTATCTTTATGCCTATTCATAGAGACCCCACCTATTTTTTGAACCCAACCTGATCTATTTAGCATTAGTATTGACCCACTTATTTCTATAATTAGTTTATTTCCTTTATAAAGCATTTATTTCTTCTTGCATTCTCTTTCAATATTTTCTATCATTTGATGCAAGTACTTTATCTTCATTTCTTTCAACTTAACTATTTTAAGAGAGTGGATTGATAGCCTCTTAGTAAGCTCATGCTTCTTGGATCTAGCTCACGCTAGGCAATCCACCTTTCTATCCATCTAAAAACCCCTTTGTATTAGTGTTTTCTTATCTATAGGTCATTCTTCTCAAGACAAAGAGGATATCTTCATAATTATCTAGATCATGTGCGCACAAATAAATAGGTTATTCTACCATACCCATCATTAGTTTTATCCTTATTCTTTAACTAGAAAATAAACTAAAATTGAGAGAAACATATAGTATGAGTTGATAGGGGTTGTTGGCACCTTCAATGTTTAACAAATATCATAAAAAAATTTGGACATCAAGGAGATGTGTCATACACAATATGGGTTTATCACTTTGATGGGTTCCTGTGTGGGACTTTATGTGAGTTGATATAGTTGGACATGCCAGATCATGTTCTAATATAATACCGTATATTAATCACCAGGGATGATCAGGCCTTGATCATGTTCATCAACCATTTTTTCCATAGCTCATAGGGGTGCTCTTCTTAATGGAGTGACATAGTTTGCTTAGTGCCAGAGGTATAGTACACCAACTGCAGTTACAATAGAGATCCTTTGATGACTTTAGAGTTATTTCTCTAGTTCATTTATCTTTTATACCCCTTTGGATCAAGGGGGAGTTTTTTGGATTATTTTATGATCCAAAGTTATTTATGTTTATATTTAGCAATAATTTTAATATTATGTTTTATTTATAATAATTAGTTGGTTCACGAGAATGTCAATTGTATCCTGTAACCACTTCATAAAAATCTTATAAAGCTTTTCACCTCTCTTTATAATGATGATTTGAAATAATACATTATCAAATTTTTATGTAAAAATTTATTCATGATGTAATTTCTCTCCCATTCCTGGAGTCATCAACACCTAAGTACAAACCTCATTTAACTTTAGTAATTTTATTTCATGCACTTACTAGATTAATGTGGGGAGGGGTAAGTGCCAGGGGTGGCAGTAGTGAAGGGAATGTAAATACCAATATTTGGGACAAGATTATTTTATAATGTCATGTTGCTTACTTTCAAATATACAGCCCTTTTTAGAATATTGAGTACTTAGTGGCATGGTATTGCGTGAGCCCCTTATGTTCCATGTCCTTCCATTGATTTGTTTTTTATTTTGTTTCTCTTTGTTTACTATATTATGTTTTGACCATCTTATGGTAGGGATCCATAATTTTTTGAAATTTTTAATGTGTTTTGAGCTCTTGAACACTACCATTCACCTCAGAACACTTGCATTGATGCAAGTATCCGAGGGAAAAAGGAAGTGGTTTATCTTATCATTTTTCTATTTTTATACTTTTCACCTTATGACCATTTTTGAGAGACCATATGTTTTTTCTATTGTAAGTTTTCAAATTCCAACTAAGTCTTGATTTGAATTCAAAAGGTCCCATTTATATACAAAACCATGACATAGTATTCAAACACCAAACAATAATCTCAATTAGAATGTACTTTGTTTATTCAAAATTTATTGATTACACCTTATAATAAATTACATATTTTTGAAGTCTGAAGTATTAAAAAATGTCAAATTGTACTTACATTTCTTATACCAAGGGTTTAATAAGAGAAAGAGCATATAGTTTCACGATCAACATTACAAACACACATACCTTAGTATGAGAACTACATGTGAGTCCAAGGCCCTTCTTAGAGTATATAGCTAGATGTAAGTAGCACTTAGCAACAATAGGGTTTGCTAGAGTTATCTCAACTCATGTGTTAACCCCTTTTATATCGAGTCACATGTGTTTAAAGATAAAGAAGGTAGGGTTTTAGGTGTTAACAGTATTTCATGCATGATTTTATCATTATCTAGAGATAAAATATGAATACATGTCTAAGTGCACCTTTAGGAAAAGGCACAATCATTTATAATGCATATTCATATCTAGACACTTACATCATGATCAAGTCACCTACATCAATGCAAATGTCTCAAGGTTGACACAAGTGTTTAAGAAATAAAAATAGTTAAAATCTAGATTAGATAGAACACAAAGATGGATTACAACATTGACATGAACCTGAATCATCCTAATAACCCAAAACAAAGTGATGAATAAGATATTTTTTCTAGCCTTTGATTATCTAATCCTTGTTTTTTTTTATTGCACATTCTTGAATACGTTAAATTCCAATAAAATGTCATTTATTACCTAGATATAATATTACAATGATGCATTCAAACATTTAATTTCTATAGTTTGTTCATGTGAAATACCTATTTAAGATAAAATAACTAAAACATCAAACCCCCCATGGCACTTTTTAACTCATTACGACTATAAAATGATCCCATCAATAAAAAACCCCACCAAATGATGAAAATAAATATAGAGTGTTTTAAATTTGTAAAGGATTCCATCATGAGATCTTTTCCTAAGACAATGCCATAAAAAAAGAGCTCATCAAATAAAATGAGCATTATAAAGTAGGATGTGTGGTGTTTGGACTAAGAAGCTGAATAATGGAGAATCCAAGTGTGTAGTGCCCTTGTAGAGAATCCTAGCAAAGTTTCCATAACTAGTACAAATTCTATCTCATATTAATATGTATAGAAGAAGATGATACAATTAGTGTAAAGTACAAAAGTGGTGCATGCAAAAAAAACATCCGGTAGTGTGTCAGGAGAATTGTGCCTAATAGCAAAAATCTTAGGGTTCATGGGCTTGAGTGAAGGTGTAACCAAACTCATGTGTTGATCAATATCCTCATGAAGAGAGAGATAACAAAAATAGGAGTTAATATATCATTAAGAGATCCCAAAATATATGCAACCTCTACGTCATAACCAATGTCATGGTGAAAATCTCATTTAATAGGTTGGAAGGTAGAAATAATTCCTTGTGAATGTATACCAAGACCTCCTTCAAAGTGACCCATGAAATGGAGTATGTATTAACTAAAGGCAATAATAAGCTTCTCAAAAGATCCAAGCACATATGCAAGTGAATCTAAAGTGGGTTTTTCAGGAGGTGCATCAATAGAAGTAGTATTATGAGCAACAATAACAGGCACATATACTAATAAATTAGGATCAATAAGTGTAAGAGTAGTGATGATAGGTGGATCCCATAGGTCATTGTCTAAAAGCACATAAAATAGATGCCTACCAAATTCAATAACAATGATTGTAGGTGGGCTATGATCATGAAAATGCATATCACATATATCAATATTATGCTACAAATGTGTAATTTTGTTCTGCAAGGAGTGAATGAAGGTTTCCTTGCAGAGAATGGGGGAGCAAAGAAGATAATTTTGCTTCATTAGTTTCAGATAATATTCCTAGGGTTCTAGAAAAGAAGCTATTATAAAATGTAGAATAGAGGTAAGAATGAACCTCAAACTAAACACTCAACAAGATGAACAACACCCCAAAGAATGGACATTAAGTTCCATGAATAATACATCCATAATTTTTAAAATATCAACACCAAGAAAAATAAAATTACCCTCTAAAAATGAAAAATCCCTCAAATTGATTATATTTATGCACTTTTTTACAATGTTTTGGCCCAATAGGCATGAATAAGGCCCTCCCAAAATCTATAAAATGCACCAAAAGATTAAAAAAAAAGTGATCCCTCAGATAAATGAAGTCTATTTTTAAAGGGATTTGACCACCTAACATATCGAACATCACACTTAGATCTTCAACAATGAGATCAAAAATGAAAATATGCCCACTAATTAAAATGGCATAATAGGTTCCCCCTCATAGCAATAATAATGCCCTTTTTTACCCAAAAAAGTAGCCTTCACTTGAAAATATGTCCCCTTGATCACAACCATGATTCAAAATTTGAGGCTATTAGACGGTGCACGAAGAGAAAAAAATAAAGAGATGGAAAACCCTAATAGGTGAGTAGAGGCCTATGATAGTGGTTGAGATCTACAATAGGTCTGCAATGAAATTGATAGTCATCTTCCCCTTAATCTATAGTACGACATCTAGGTATTTTTATAGCTAGTGGCTCTATGAAACCAAACTCTTGATATTCCATCAAAGATGTGGCTCAATCTCAAAATCTCCTTTGACTTCACCTTTAGTTTCTCCCAATCTGTACATTATGGAGAAGTTGGATGAAGACCCTGTAATGGAGATCTTTCTTCCTGAGGTAATTAGGTTGATTTCTAAATCTAAAGATTATGCAATGATTTGTAGGTTTAATGGATTATGGCCTCAGTCATAATATTTATATCTATAGTTATATGTTACCTAGATCATAGTTCATTTTTTCTTAACATAAGGATTATCAAAGAGTTATGGAGGGACCTTGGTTTTGAGAAAGAGTTGGGATCTTTTTTACCCCCTAGTTCTTCATTTTTGATCCCTCAACAATGGTGGGTTGAAACATGCCAATTTGTATTCAGCTCCCAAACCTCTCTCTTCCTTTCTGGCACCCCTTAGTATATGAAGCCATTGGTAACATGTTGGGAAAATTCATCAAGATGGATATCGAGTGATCTAAGTAAGGTTTATTTACATGTGCTTGTATTTTATTGGAGGTGGACCTTAGTAAAGGTCTCTCAAATAGAATTCATACAAAACATGAAAACTTCCTTTAGATCCAAAACTTAGATTATGAAAACACTGCCTTTAGATGTCATTTCTACCACTAAAGTGGACATGTCCAAGGGGTGTGAACTAGGAATTTGACTAAGAAGAGGAGATTACTATGGTGTTAGTGAATGAAACCAAATCAAAAACACACTCAGCTAACATCTTTATGCCTAGTTACTAGGGTGAGCTTAGTAACAAAAAAAAAATAACAAAGACAACTAAAAAGTAAGGGAAAATAACAAGAATTCCTTCACCTTCCTTGGATGCTCCAAATACCTTTGTATTAGTGGCTTGCTCAGCTTTGCGCTCATGAAGTCCTTGGCAATGGAAGCTTGGCTACCTCCATCTCTCCTTGGCACCTTTGGCTTGTGAATTGGCTTGGCTTGGAATCAATTTGGCATGGTAACACTAGTTGCTTGAAGCTTTTGGAACTAATCTTGCATTATAAATTTGCACAAATTAAGCTTTGCAGATATTAGATCATAATAACTTTTCACCAAAATAGCTTAGAAATGATGTGGTAAGGCCTCCTATTTATAAATTTTTGAGATTGATCAGAATCAACCTGAACCGTCCATCCTGAGATGAACATGTGTGGTTGAGGATTAATTCAATTTTTTGGAATTAAGTTTATAATTATCCTCATCATGGAAAAGGGGAAATTAAGAGGCATGGAGGGTATTGATGAGGCATGGAGGGCATGGATCCTGATATTTGTGGCATTTATGGCATAGGGGTGTCTTCTCAAGAAATGAGGTCACCTAATGATGCAAATGTTCAATATTCATTTCTAAAATTAAGTATTCAAAAAGTTTCCATGGAATTATTAATTAGGATCTAACTTGGATTAATTAGCTCTAAGCATGATTAAACAC
Source organism: Torreya grandis (assembly GCA_037957365.1). Taxonomy (NCBI): domain Eukaryota; kingdom Viridiplantae; phylum Streptophyta; class Pinopsida; order Cupressales; family Taxaceae; genus Torreya; species Torreya grandis. Next base: position 741,740 of record JARHVA010000314.1, read on the forward strand.
TTTGTGCACAAATTACTTAAATTGATCAAAATGCCTTGTTATTTGTCCAAAATTCAACTAAATTGGAATTGGAAGGCAATGTTAAATGTGTTAGATCCATTATCCCATTTAGGATATATAAATAACAAATAACAAAGGCATGTGTGTTGTGTAAGAGATTTGATAGGAAAAAAGCAATCCAGAGCACCCAGGTGTGAAATTGGTGTTTTGACTCGAAATGAACCGATCAAAGTTAGCTAGCCCATAAATTGGATTGCCCCATTTAGGGATACCCTAGCCAGAATCATCTCTTTACTATATTAGGTTCAAATCTTATAATTTGCTTTAGTGTTTTTAGGCCAAATTGTGTATTTTGGTGGAAATTGATCGAAACCCTGGTTGGAGGTTATCGATGGCTAGATTTAGGTGTCTACAAGGGGTATGTCCTCAGGCAGGCAAGCCAAAAAATATAAAGGACCAGTCTTCTCATCCTAAAGGTTGGCAAATATATGAGAACACTTTTCCGAACAAGGACACAGAAAATTCTAAAGATGGCACATGGAAGAAAGAAGGCTCGAAGTTTATTAGAGAATTGACTATGGTATATTTCTCTTGCCAAAAGATATTTGCAGGTAATGTTACATGGAGAGGTATCAATAAATCACAAGAATATGAAACTACTGAATCTGATAAGGATCAACCCCTATTTGAACCTCAACATAATCTTGTGCTTCCAATGGTTATTTCTACTTCGATGGATATTGGTAATTCAGAGGGTTAGACTAAGTTTCAAAAGAAAAAGGGCAAAAAATGTCATATAATGTATATGGGTTTTGGCCATCTATAATTTCTTTTTACCATTCTTTTAGTTTTCTTGACTTGTTTATCCCGATGTAACTTGACTTTTGAGATATGACTTCTCTATCCATCTTTTTTTTGTACGACTAATGTTACACTATAATCTATTTAATCAATAAAAAAATGCTTTTCAATCAATAAAAAATCGCTTTATTAAAAAAGGTATATGACCCTTTAAAAAAAAATATCCCTTTTATAAAATGTACACCACCCTCCAATAATATGCCTTTAATAATAATAATAATAATAATAATAATAATTATTATTATTATTATTATTATTATTATTGCTTAATGATTTTTTTATTTTTTTTTACTTTTTAAAATGAAAGATCTTACATGGAGGTGCCAAATAGACCCGGGGAAGGCGTAGAAGATAAGTAATGCAACGTTTGTAAAACAATTAAGCTTCCAAGGTGAAAAAAAAATATCGGCCGAGGCATAAGCTCAACTGGAAAAGACTGCGTGGAATATCATGACTCTGGCACCCAAATCAGTGATCGAGAAAGTGAGTGGAACCAAGTACATTAAAAAAATTGATCGAGCCGAACAAGCCTGTCCCCAAGAAACATTCAATGAGAGCTTAAAGTGATGAAGAGATGACCGAGATAGACTTGGATATAACGGTAAATATATTAATTTTATAGTGAAGATTAACTATATGAACCCTGACCTGCAATTCACTCGACATACATTCATAATAAATCATATTGATTGTGAACTAACAACTTAATAAATAACATTAACTATTTTTTTTACATTAAAAATATGTTATTTTTTAATCTTACAAATAGAGATTTTATTTAGAAAATAATAATAATAATAATAATAATAATAATAATAATAATATTATTATTATTATTATTATTATTATTATTATTATTATTATTAAATCCTATTTTTATTATTATTTCTTATTTAAATATTCTTCAAATATATATGAGTCACTCAATATACTTTCATGCATTATTAAAAAAATATTGATACTTTCACAAAGAACCATAAAATTAGAAAAGGTCATATTGTCATATCATTACATAACAGACACACACAAGTAGTCACATATCACATGAATGATCATGTTCAATGTATCCACAATACATATGATCGTTCATGTGATTTGCAACTATTAGTGTGTGTGTATGTACTAGTGGTTGTAGATCATATGAGTAATCATGTCTAACGTATCCATAATGCCTATATAGTTGTGAGGTAAAGAAATATGGTCATAATGCACTTTATAATATGAAATCTAGTATAATGTACGAATAATTATATTATTTTGATCATCATAATAACTTTAGCTTTCTTTTTATGAACATCATGTGAACACTACAAAGACTTTTAATTTTATCATGAATATCACTTAAATGAAAGTATTTTATGTATTTAACATTAAAATATTATATACACATATTTTGTATTCTAATAAATAATACTTTTATTCAAAAAATTAATCTTATTAATATATTTTAATTAATAACAAAACAAAAAATAATAACTTTTTAATTTTCAATATTACTTTCAAATTTTAAAAATATAACTATATTTTTTGTTTGCACAATTTCAACAAATAATGAAAACTTTTAATGTATGCCAACTTAACATATAATATCAAGCATCGTATCAGAGGAAGCCTCCATTCCCCAATGGAAAATTTGTACCCATAATAAGGTTCTCAAGTTTTTAAACAAATACATTAATGAATCATTGCTTAATGTAAATTTTATTTTTAAGACATTCCATTTGATTACTGTCAAACGTTATGAATTTTGAGATTTGAGCACATTTGTTAAGAATGGTCTTTTTTTATTATTATTACAATCAATTAATTTAATAATATATAAATATTATTATTTTATTATAACTATTATTTAATTAAATAATCATGTTATTGTAATTGATTTTAAATAATATTACTAGATATCTTAAAGATCCTCTGAATTTGGAATAAGATTGTAGATAACTTGCTGTGTGTGTGTATATATATATATATATATATATATATGCTTTGTCGTATCTTAAATGTCATTTTGGTTGTAATATTAAATCGACTTTAATAAAATTTTCATATTCATAAAAATCAAAATCAAATAAATCACCCAACCGGAATTTTATCGCCCATCAAGCAAAATAAGACGGATAGCTTGTAATTTAGAAGAAAGACAACCGTTGCATATAAAAATGGATAATTCACAGAACTTTTCGAACAAAAGAAATCCCTTTTACGAAATTATTAGTAATGGGCTTAGTTGTATACAATGAGTCTGCAATATTCTCAAGAGAAATTTCCCAAATTCAACATACGTAGCCACCAATTCCACTGATACGATACAATTACACATTAGATTACTCACAGTGCTCGTCAGAAACTAGCGTTGCTGTTTGATCTGTTCGGTTGTTCTGCTGGAGAAAAGGGTAGGCTTTCTGGTATTCCAAAACAGCCCTCACCAGATGCCTGAACGAGAACTCGGGCCACAGAATGGGAATAACATACAGCAAAGAAAAAGAAGTCTGCCAGAGAAGAAAGTTGCTAAGCCTTGTCTCACCAGAAGTCCTGATCAGCAGTTGTGGCTCTGGACAATTTGACGTATACAAATGACGCTCTATCTCTTCTGCACTGATCTTCTCTACAATCCCCTTTTCTGTACTCTGCTCTACAATCACCCCTTCAACAGCCTTCACAATCTCCTCAGTGGCAGTGTAAGGGGCGCAGATATTCAGAACCGCCTTATCATTATCTTTCGAAAAAGCCATGGCTCTGTCTGCCGCTTTTCTTACGTGCTCAGGAAGAAGGCTCAGATCTCCTAAAATTTTCACGCGAATTCCGTATCGATTGACCAGGCTCTCTTTCTCAATCAGCGCCTCCAGTTTCTGATGCATCAAATTCATGAGCGTCTCCACTTCCTCCTTTGAACGCCTGAAATTTTCAATACTGAATGCGTAGACGCTCACATACTTGATACCCAGCTCATAACAGTCCCTTAAAGTATGCATGAGGCTATTGTATCCGAATTCATGGCCGCTCAGTTTCTTCATATTCCGATTCGATGCGTATCTCCGATTGCCGTCCATTATGATCGCAACATGCAGAGGAATAGGGCCGGCCGAAACAACCCATATCATAAAACGTCTGAATAGCTCGTATATTGTATTCGCAACAAAGGCAGTGCTCTCCTGGAAATAAGAATAATTGGGGGACTGAAAAGCTGCATATGCTGCCATTTTCTTTACTAATTCAACTGTTGTGCATATCATACAGTGATCTATGTGTGAAAAGTAGAAGCATTGGGGATAACAAGCGGATTGATTGTCCATTGCACTTGCGTTGCCGCACGCCGATGACAGTTGGCCGACTGTCGGTGGGATAAAGCCAAAATGATTGAAATGCGTGTACATTTCTTTTTGGCTTTCCCGACAACCATCGAGATTCGACGGGCAGAGCCGACAATCGTTGCATCGCTTTCACGAAACTCATGTTTGCTCGATGCCAGCAGTCAATCGCCTATATAAAAAGTTGATTGAAAGTATGTCATATATTTTAATATATAAAAATATAATACATATGTTTCATCAAAAATTTGATATTATAAAAATGAATATATTTTTTTAAATTAGTAAATAAGTATATTTAATATGGTTGTTGGATTAATTGGTGAATGTAAAAAGTTTAAGAGAGTCGGTTTTTACTGTTAATAAAATTTATTATGATATAAAAAATGAAGTTGGGATTGTGCTATGTGTGAATTTGATAGAATGGATACTTCTTTAATTTTAGTTATTAGTTTAGAATCACCATTTAAAGCATTGGTCATCTTATTAGTAAAACCTACTTCAATATAAGGGATGATGCCCAGATGATTCTCCCTACAAATTTGACAAAATAAATACCTTTCGAATCTTAATTCTTAACCTAAAATCACCACATAAAACACTGATCAACAAAAAAATAATAAAAAAATTATATTTATTTTATAAAATTTAAATAAAAATTATTTATTTAATATTAAATTTTATAAATTAATAATTTATTTTAAAAATGATAAAAAACAATATATATTCATTATGTTTTTTTAATTACAATCTAAAAAATAATATATTAACTCTGACAAAATTTAAATAAAGAATTGAGTGTATTAAAAAAAACATAAATATGGTCGTAGGGTCATCAAATATTTTGACCTATGGTTAGTAGTTTTGTTATTTTTGTCGGTAAGTCATTGGGATGCTCTAGTTCCAATGATATTCTGGGAGTTTATAGTCTTGAAAAGGACTATATTAATTTATTAATTAATTTATTTTTATTTTTATTTATTTATTGGAGGGGAAGGTTTTGAAATGAAAATCAATATTTTTTTTGGTCTTATATACAATGGGATGGACCAAATGGGTGACTTAAATTTCTTATGCATTTTTTTTAAAAAAAAAAAAAAGGGAAATAAGGGCTGGAATAAGTTAAGGGTGATTTAATTATTTATATTTATATTTATATATTTATATATATATTTGGGAGAGGAAATGTGGGATGAAATAAATTAAGAGTAAATTAAATATTTGTTTTTTTTTTTTTTTAGAAAAAATGTGGGATGGAGTAAGTTATGGATAATTTAAATATTTTTTTTTAATTTTTTAGGAGGAAAATATAGGATAAAACAAATTATAGGTAATCTAAATATTTCTTTATTTTTTTTGAGAAATTGCAGGTTGAAGAAATTTATAGATAATTTAAATATTTCTTTCTTTATTTTTTGGAAGGAAAATATAGGATAAAAAAAATTATAGGTAATTTAAATATCTCTTTATTTTTTTGGGAAATTGCAGGGTAGAAAAAGTTATGAGTAATCTAAACATCTTACATATTGCCTTTTCTTTTCTTTTCTTCCTTCTCTCTCTTTCTCCCTCTTTTTTCTTTTTTTGGGGGTGGTGAATGACAGGTGAACACGATGTTAAATATTTATTTTGTTTAATAAAATCCAAAAATATTGGGGTGGAAAGTTGGCATACAATATTATGATTAATATGTTTGTATAGATATTATGTTAATCATTTCGAACCATTTCAATGAATTTTATCATCAGTTATTTACTTTCATTTTTGAATTAGTAATTATTATTAAATATTTATTATGATTTCAAAAATATATTATATTCATACAATAAAATGATAAGGGTTCATAGATACAATGTATCCATATGCATTTTTTTATTTGATTTGATGCCTTTATCAGTGAAATATACATGAATCTCAATCATTAAGTAACCTTGCAAGTTGAGTTGATCATCTCTACTATTTTAGAGTAAATCCCTTCCTTCTCTCACTTTAACATCAAGAATATTATCTTTTCCATTGTTTCTTTTTGAGATGTGTTAGATGTTGACTTTTTGTAGTGTTTATAAGGTTTTTAATGTAATTGTTTCTGTAGTATTTTTTTTTTACCCCTCTTATATCTTGGGGAAGGTTGGTTGTTCATGGTGCTTTGGTTCTTTATTCATTGTATTAGTAGATTGTAGACGTGAATCTTCTTCTTTTTCTTTGTTGTTAGATCGTTATGATTATGGTGTGCTTTATATTATTGCATTGATTATGTGTAGTTGTTAATTTTTGGATGTTGTGTGTAGACATCAATGTTTTATTTGGTTGTTATGGGCTTAGTATGTGATGCAAAAGGGTTGAATTCCTTAAAAAAAACTCCTTTTACGAATTTAGGAAAAAAAAAACACCAAAAAAGTTATGAGTTTTTTTTTTTGAAATAATTTTTTTCTTAACTTGTGTATATTACTTTTTTAGTCCATTTTTATTAAAAACATATTTTATTTAAGTGAAAAATAATAATGGTCCTTGACCAATGCAAACTTTTCTTTTTTGAAATTGTTACTATTATGAAATATTGTAAAAAAAAAATTATTATTTTATATTTCTAGATAATATTTTTTTAAGGTTTCATTGCTATTTATAATGCAATATTATAGTAGAATGTGAGATCTTGGTTATGTTTTAAAATTACATTTTATTTATGGTTTCATTTGATTAGAGTTTTTAATAACTTTGTTGTTGTGTAAATACACACAATTGTTTTAGATTTTATTGTATAAATATATTTAGGACTATGACTATTGGAATGTTAATCAATATTATTATTATCATTAAGTTTTTTTTTACAATTATTTCAAGCTTGAGTAATTTATATATTTGTTAAAAGGTAGTGTGTTAGTTGATTTTTTCTATCTTTTGACAATGAGGTGTTTTCATTAGGTTTATATATTTATATGTATTTATAGGGTTTATTAACTACTTCAATTGTAACTTAATACAATAAAACATGGAAATCAAGATAAGGTTTATAATAACATTATGTTTATCATTTTATTTAATTAGGGTTTATTTATAATTTTATTATTGTGTAAATACACACAATTGTATTAAGGTTTACTTTTAATTTTTTGAGTTATTATCTATTTTATATTTTTAAAATAACATAGATAATTAACACATAGTTAGTTATGTTTCTAGATTACCATTAGCTTTTCATTTGTAACATAATACTATAATGGAATGGGGGATCTTGATCAAGATTTAGAGTTACATTGTATTTATATTTTAATTAAGTTTTTTTTATAGTTATAATTAAATTATTGTGTACCATTTTCAAAATATTTACATAATTTCAATTTTTTCAAAGAAGCAACTCATGTTTTCCAATTTCGAGTGACGAATCTAATTGTAAATTTTATAATATAATTTATACTATACTAATATTATTTTATCACTTATGGTATTTGTCTCTTCTTATTGAAAAATTAATCTCCCTCCAAGGCTTCTGTAATCACTTTATCTTCAGTGATATCTTCAATTATCTTATGGTTAGAGAAGTCTTGGAGGGGGAATAAAAGATGGATTTTATTTTATTTCTTTACATTGAATGAATCTTTTTTTGTTTCGATCAAAAGATATAGTATTTAATTAAACAATATCATGGTACTTGAGGTTCATTACAATCTTAAATGTAATTGGTTTTTTGGTTAGGATTTACAGCTACAACCCTAATATAATTATTGTATTTACATGAAAATGATATTGTGAAAAAACCATAATTAAACTATAAATAAACTATATTATAACTATAAGCCCTAACACATAAATCCTAATCGAGCGTAAGTGCAAAAGTTAGGGTGGTCAAAAAGTGGACATCTTTTTGCTCAAAACATGAATTAAGTGTAAATGCATGAGTGGTTTTTAAAATATCACATACATGTTATTTAATGTTAGGATTGGTAACACCAATCCTAAATCACATACAAGTAATAACACATACACAATTTTAATAGCATATTAAAAAAACCTTGTTAAGTATTTATTCCATACAAATGCATCTTGCATCAGAAAATCCATGCTCACGTTCTAGACATTTGCTTTCCCCCCATCCCAGAAAAACTATGTTGAAATATATTGAAAAGCTCATTGAGTAAGGAAATAAATAATGTCACTCACGAGGAGAGATAAGTATACTAGTTTTCTACTAATTAATACCAAATCTATTTTTTTTGGATTTGCCTTTTTTTAATTAAAACCATTTATTTCTCAGTTTGTATAACATATCAAACCCATTCATATTCAAAACATTAATTGGGAATTGAAGATGAAGAGAAAAATCCAAAAAAAATCTCCTAATCCTCCTACAATTCTACAATACCCCCTAGGTAGTCACCAAGATTTGGCCACAGATATAGTAGAAAATAAAATAAAGATTGAGGAGATAATTAGGATAATGAAGGACCCATGTTCAACTAACATCCACCGTACTTATTTTGAAAATACATTATAATCATTAATAGGTGAAGTTGACTTGAAAAAAAGTCGAATTGACATATGGGTAACTTATAGAGAGATGCAGGTCCCACTCTACTAAAAATTTCTCAGCAACTGGTGCATGAGATAAAAAAATTTAAAAAAAAGAAAAAAAATACGTAATATTCATTGATCCAAGAACTAATTCACCACCTCTATTCTCATGCAAATAGTTCCCAATCCAATGGTGCCATCATCATTTGATAAGAGGTAATTTCTAGGACTAGTGGTGGATGGTATTTGATCACCTGCCTTGTAAAAACAATGAGGTTCCTTTGTAATTTTTGATGAAATTATATTTTGATTTTATCCTCAATCAAATTACAAATTATTTTGATTACTCATAGTTTCATGTCCAAGGAAAAGGATCTGCACAGGATAGATTAGGTGCATGTCATATGCCTTACCACCCTCTAATAGTCCATATCCAAAAGTTGCTTCAGCTTGAGACAATCCCATTTTCATTGAATTAAGTTGTAGATATTGACACTTTCCATGTGATTAAGATGCATACTAACACCCTCATTTTTCATACAAGTTATCTTCCCCATGTTGTCATTGGCAAAGGTCTACATGGAGATGTTTTAGGTAACATTGATGCTCTACCATACCATTGTAGATCCAGTGGTTTTGTATGCACTAGGACTTTAGACAAGGAGGATGTGATGTAGCCCAATTATGGTGGTACTTCAAGAGGTTAGATGATATGGTTTTGACTAAGGATTCTCCATACATAGATTTGGTTTGGACACATTGAATGCACCTTTGTAGGTATCTTATAAATTTAACATGTTACAAAAAAAATAAGTTAAAAAATAATAATATTTGACATGTTAAATTTAAAATATTCATATTTAAAAGGTAAAAATTAATTTACATATAAATTTCAATAATATAGATCTAATTTTTTTGTTGCATTAGGAATTTGATTCCATATTTGTCATAGCCAAATTGTGGACCATCTAGTAGCATATATATTATTGTTACCCAACCAATGTATACACATTCAGAGATAATGTTTTATTAATGTTAAGATTCATGAACTTTTGTTTATTCGTGTATGTGTGTGGACACACTATCAATGAATAATCATATTTTTTATTTAGTTGATGACCATAGTGGAGACTCCTCCATCTATATGGGTGGAAGTAAACATAGGTGTTACGGCCATGATTTCATTTATATAGTAACTAACTGAGGTATGATAACTTTTACATTTTAAAATTATACATACATACATACATACATACATACATACATACATACATACATACATACATACATACATACATACATACATACATACATATTCATTATGTTTTTTTAATTACAATCTAAAAAATAATATATTAAGTCTGACAAAATTTAAATGAAGAATTGAGTGTATTTAAAAAAACATAAATATGGTCGTAGGGTCATCAAATATTTTGACCTATGGTTAGTAGTTTTGTTATTTTTGTCGGTAAGTCATTGGGATGCTATAGTTCCAATGATATTATGGGAGTTTATGGTCTTGAAAAGGACTATATTAATTAATTAATTAATTTATTTATTTATTTTTATTTATTTATTGGAGGGGAAGGGTTTGAAATGAAAATTAATATTTTTGTCACATATATAATGGGATGGACCATATGGGTGACTTAAATTTCTTATGCATTTTTTTCTTTTTAAAAAAAGGGGAAATAAGGGATGGAATAAGTTAAGGGTGATATGTGTGTGTGTGGGGGGGGATGGAAGAGGAAATGTGGGATGAAATAAATTAAGAGTAAATTAATTTTTTATTTATTTATTTATTTTTTATTTTTTTTGAGAAAATGTGAGATAGAGTAAGTTATAGATAGTTCAAATATTTTTTTCTTTATTTTTTGGGAGGAAAATATAGGATAAAACAAATTATAGGTAATTTAAATTTTTTTTTTTTTTTAAAAAAAATTGTAGGATGGAGAAAGTTATGGATAATTTAAATATTTATTTCTTTATTTTTTGGAAGGAAAATATAGGATAAAACAAATTATAGGTAATTTAAATCTTTCTTTATTTTTTTGGGAAATTGCAGGTTGGAGAAAGTTATGGGTAATCTAAACACCTTACATATTGCCTTTCTTTTTTTCTTTTTCTTTTGTTCCTTCTCTCTCTTTTTCTCTCTTTTTTCTTTTTGGGGGAGGTGGATGACGAGGAGAACATGATGTTAAATATATATTTTTTTTTTTTAAATCCAAAAATATTGGGGTAAAAAGTTGGCATACAATATTATGATTAATATGTTTGTATAGATATTATGTTAATCATTTCGAACCATTTCAATGAATTTTATAATCAGTTATTTACTTTCATTTTTGAATTAGTAATTATTATAAAATGTTTATTATGATTTCAAGAATACATTATATTCATACAATAAAATGATAAGAGTTCATAGATACAATGTATCCATATGCATTTCTTTATTTGATTTGATGCCTTTATCAGTGAAATATACATGAATCTCAATAATTAAGTAACCTTACAAGTTGAGTTGATCATCTCTACTATTTTAGAGTAAATCCCTTCCTTCTCTCACTTTAACATCAAAAAGATTATCTTTTCCATTATTTCTTTTTGAGATGTGTTAGATGTTGACTTTTTATAGTGTTTATAAGGTTTTTAATGTAATTGTTTTTGTACTATTTTTTTTTACCCCTCTTATATCTTGGGGAAGGTTGGTTTTTCATGGTGTTTTGGTTCTTTATTCATTGTACTAGTAGATTGTAGACGTGAATCTCCTTCTTTTTCTTTGTTGTTAGATCGTTATGATTATCGTGTGCTTTATATTATTGCAATGATTATGTGTAGTTATTATTCTTTGGATGTTGTGTGTAGACATAAATGTTTTATTTAATTGTTTTGGGCTTAGTGTACGATGTAAAAGGGTTGAATCCCTTTAAAAAATCTCCTTTTACGATTTTTTTTTTTTAAAAAACACCAAAAAAATTAAGAGTTTTTTTTTTTTGAAATAGTTTTTTATTAACTTGTGTATATCACTTTTTTAGCCCATTTTTATTAAAAACATAGTTTATTTAAGTGACAAATAATAATACTCCTTGACCAATGCAAACTTTTCTTTTTTGAAATTGTTACTATTATGAAATATTGTATATATATATATATATATATATATATATATATATATTATTTTACATTTCTAGATAATATTTTTTTAGGGTTTCATTGCTATTTATAATGCAATATTATAGTAGAATGTGAGATCTTGGTTATGTTTAAAAATTACATTTTATTTATGGTTTCATTTGATTAGAGTTTTTTATAACTTTGTTGTTGTGTAAATACACACAATTGTTTTAGATTTTATTGTATAAATATATTTAGGACTATGACTATTAGGATGTTAATCAATATTATTATTATCATTAAGTTTTTTTTTACAATTATTTCAAGCTTCAGTAATTTATATACTTGTAAAAAGGTAGTGTGTTAGTTGATTTTTTCTATCTTTTGACAATAAGGTGTTTTCATTAGGTTTCTATATTTATATGTATTTATAGGGTTTATTAACTATTTCAATTGTAACTTAATACAATAAAATATGGAAATCAAGATAAGGTTTATAATAACATTATGTTTATCATTTTATTTAATTAGGGTTTATTTATAATTTTATTATTGTGTAAATACACACAATTTTATTAAGGTTTAATTTTAATTTTTTGAGTTATTATCTATTTTATATTTTTAGAATAACATAGATAATTAACACATAGTTAGTTATGTTTCTAGATTACCATTAGCTTTTCATTTGTAACATAATATTATAATGGAATGTGGGATCTTGATCAGGATTTAGAGTTACATTGTATTTATATTTTAATTAAGTTTTTGTTATAGTTATAATTAAATTATTGTATACCATTTTCAAAATATTTACATAATTTCAATTTTTTCAAAGAAGCAACTCATGTTTTCCAATTTCAAGTGACGAATATAATTGTAAATTTTATAATATAATTTATGCTATACTAATATTATTTTATCACTTATGGTATCTTGTCTCTTCTTAATGAAACATTAATCTCCCTCCAAGGCTTCTGTAATCACTTTACCTTCAGTGATATCTTCAATTATCTTATGGTTAGAGAAGTCTTGGATGGGGAATAAAAGATGGCTTTTATTTTATTTATTTACATTGAATGAATATTTTTTTGTTTCAATAAAAAAAATATAGTATCTAATTAAACAATATCATGGTACTTGAGGTTCATTACAATCTTAAATGTAATTGGTTTTCTGGTTAGGATTTACAGTTACAACCTTAATATAATTGTTGTATTTACATGAAAATGATATTGTGAAAAAACATTAATTAAATTATAAATAAACTATATTATAACTATAAACCCTAACATAGAAATCCTAATCGAGTGTAAGTGCAAAAGGTTGAGTGGCCAAAAAGTGGACATTTTTTTGTTCAAAACATGAATTAAGTGTAAATGCATATGTTGTTTTAAAAATTTCACATACATGTTATTTAATATTAGGATTGGTAATACCAATCCTAAATCACATACAATTAATAACACTTACACAATTTTAATAGCATATTTTAAAAACCTTGTTAAGTATTTATTCCATACAAATGTATCTTGCATCAGAAAATCCATGCTCACATTCTAGACATTTGCTTTCCCCCCATCCCAAATAAATTATGTTGAAATATATTGAAAATCTCATTGAGTAAGGAAATCAATAATGTCACTCAGGAGGAGAGATAAGTAGACTAATTTTCTACTAATTAATACCAAATTTATTATTATTTTGGATTTGCCTTTTTTTAATTAAAACCATTTATTTCTCAATTTTTATAACATATCAAACCCATTCATATTCAAAAAAAAATTTGGGAATTGAAGATGAAGAGAAAAATCCAAAAAAAATCTCCTAATCCTCTTACAATTCTACAATACCCCTTAGGTAGTCACAAAGATTTGGCCACACATATAGTAGAAAATAAAATAAATATTGAGGAGATAATTAGGATAATGAAGGACCCATGTTCAACTAACATCCACCGTACTTATTTTGAAAATACATTATAATTATTAATAGGTGAATTTGACTTGAAAACAAGTCAAATTAACATATGGTAACTTATAGAGAGATGCAGGTCCCACTATGCTAAAAAATTGTTAGTGACTGATGCATGAGAGAAAAAATTAAAATAAAAAAGAAAAAAAATGTAATATTCATTGATCCAAGAACCAATGCACCACCTATATTCTCATGCAAATGGTTCCCAATCCAATGGTGCCATCATCATTTGATAAGAGATAATTTTTAGGATTGGTGGTGGATGGTATTTGATCACCTGCCTTGTAAAAACAATGAGGTTCCTTTGTAATTTTTGATTAAATTATATTTTGATTTTATCCTCAATGAAATTATAAATTATTTTGATTACTCATAGTTTCATGGCCAAGGAAAAGGATCTACACATGATATACTAGGTGCATGTCATACACCTTACCACCCTCTAATAGTCCATATCCAAAAGTTGCTTCAGCTTGGGACAATCCCATTTTCATTGAATTAAGTTGTAGAGATTGACACTTTCCATGTGATTAAGATGCATACTAACACCCTCATTTTGAATACAAGTTATCTTTTCCATGTTGTCATTGGCAAAGGTATACATGGAGATGCTTTAGCTAACATTGATGCTCTACCATACCATTGTAGATCCAATGGTTTTGTATGCACTAGGACTTTAGACAAGGAGGATGTGATGTATCCCAATTATGGTGGTACTTCAATAGGTTAGATGATATGGTTTTGAGTAAGGATTCTCCATACATAGATTTGGTTTGGACACATTGAATTCACCTTTGTAGGTATCTTATAGATTTAACATGTTACAAAAAAAAATAAGTTAAAAAATAATAATATTTGACATGTTAAATTTAAAATATTCATATTTAAAAGGTAAAAATTAATTTACATATAAATTTCAGTAATATATATCTAATTTTTTTTATTGCAATAGGAAATTTGATCCCATCTTTGTCATAGCCAAATTGTGGACCATCTAGTAGCATATATATTATTGTTACCCAACCAATGTATACACATTCAAAGATAATGTTTTATTAATGTTATAGTTCATGTACTTTAATTTATATGTGTATGTGCGCAGACACACTTTCAATGAATAATCATATTTTTTTGTTTAGTTGATGACCATAGTGGAGACTCCTCCATCTATATGGGTGGAAGTAAACATAAGTGTTGCAGCCATGATTTCATTTATGTAGTAACTAATGAGGTATGATAACTTTTATATTTTATAATTATATATACATAGATACATATACACATATATATAAATATATACATACATACATATATACATACATGTGTGTGTGTGTGTGTGTGTGTGTGTGTGTGTGTGTGTGTGTGTGTGTGTGTGCGTGCGTGCGTGCGTGCGTGTGTGCGTGTGTGTGTGTGTGTAAATATAACTAAAGTGAATGTAATTTTTGATGAAATTATATTTTGATTTTATCTTCAATGAAATTACAAATTATTTTGATTACTCATAGTTTCATGGCCAAGGAAAAGGATCTGCATAGGATAGACTAAGTGCATGTCATACGCCTTACCACCCTCTAATAGTCCATATCCGAAAGTTGCTTCAGCTTGAGACAATCCCATTTTCATTGAATTAAGTTGTAGAGATTGACACTTTCCATGTGTTTAAGATGCATACTAACACCCTCATTTTGCATACAAGTTATCTTTCCCATGTTGTCATTAGCAAAGGTCTACATCGAGATGATTTAGCTAACATTGATACTCTACCATACCATTGTAGATCCAATGGTTTTATATGCACTAGGAATTTAGACAAGGAGGATGTGATGTAGCCCAATTATGCTGGTACTTCAATAGGTTAGATGATATGGTTTTGACTAAGGATTCTCCATACATAGATTTGGTTTGGACACATTGAATTCACCTTTGTAGGTATCTTATAAATTTAACATGTTACAAAAAAAATAAGTTAAAAAATAATAATATTTGACATGTTAAATTTAAAATATTCATATTTAAAAGGTAAAAAATAATTTACATATAAATTTCAATAATATATATCTAATTGTTTTATTGCAATATAAAATTTGATCCCATCTTTGTCATAGCAAAATTGTGGACCATCTAGTAGCATATATATTATTGTTACGCAACCAATGTATACACATTCAAAGATAATGTTTTATTAATGTTACAGTTCATGTACTTTAATTTATATGTGTATGTGCATGGACACACTCTAAATGAATAATCATATTTTTTTATTTAGTTGATGACCATAATGGAGACTCCTCCATCTATATGGGTGGAAATAAACATAGGTGTTGTGGCCATGATTTCATTTATGTAGTAACTAACTGAGGTATGATAAATTTTACATTTTCAAATTATACACACACACACACACACACACACACACACACACACACACACACACACACACACACACACACACACACACACACACACACACACACATCATTTTATCACACCCTCTTATATCCAATCTGACCTCCCTACCATTTTTAGTGTGGATGAATCTTCATCAAACATTTGGTATGAGCAAACCTTTGACTACCTCAACCTCAACATTATTCCTCCCAACCTCTCTAGGAATGCCTGAAGAGCCTTTGTTTAGAGTACCTCTCATTATACCATAATAAGGGGAATCCTTTACAAACATGGTTTTTATGGCCTCCTTCTCCATTACCTACATATCCATGAAGCTTTCCATGCTATCAAGGAAACGCATGACAAAAACTGTGGAGGACACTTTAGTGATCTAGATGTTGCTAAATGTATCCTTCGTCTTCACTACTATTGGCCCACCCTCAACAAAGTCTATTGTAATTATGTAAAGAAGTGTGTTAAATGTCAAAAAGACACCAATTTACATCATGCACCAGTATATGACCTTCAAGTATCCAAGGAATTTTATCCCTTCTCACAATAGGGACTAGATCTCATTGGGGAAATCAATCCTCATTCTCCATAGTGGCACCACTCCATCATCACCACCACCAAGTATTTCACCAAGTGGGTAGAGGATATTCCTCTCATCTTGACCAAGGCCAACAAGATAGTCAGCTTCATTATTCATCATATAATCTATCATTTTGGTGTTTCCCAAAAGATCATCACTAATAATGGTAAATATTTCAAAACCCAATAAGTTTAAAGTCTTTGTGATGCATTTGGCATTGTGTTAAGATTTTCCTCACCTTATCATCCACTAGTAAATGGATAGGTGGAAGCCTCTAACAAAACACTCAATAATATGTTAACCAAAATGGTCAATGCTTTTGGTCAGGATTGACACTTACACATCCCCTTCGCTTTATGGGCCTATCACACTAGCATTTAAACCTCTATGGGTGCTACCCATTTCTCTTTGGTATTTGAAGTAGAGGTGGTCTTTCCTCTTGAATTCCAGATTCCCTCTCTTTACATATCCTGTAAAGACATCATTTCTAAGAGTGACTATCATAAAAAGCATTTAGCATGACTTGATCTACTTGATGAGTGTCACCTAGATATGATTAACCATCTTCATGTCTATCAAGAATAATTTAAGTGCACTTATAATAAGCACCTACAAGAATGATAATTCAACATCATAGACCTCATCCTGAAGGAAAATCAACATGTGACTAATATGGAGAAAAGAAAATGAGATAAGTTTACTTTCAATTGGATTGGACCCTACATCATAAACCACAAGTATGGATCAGGAGCTTATCATTTTTCCTCCCTTGAAGGCAAACTAGAACTTGAGCCTCTCAATTCTTCATAGCTATGTCCTTTATTTTTTTAAACAAGGATCAAACTCACCTTTTATCTAACTTAAGCTCATCCCTTGATTTACAATATTTTCACCTTCCTCACACCTTCATCCTATCCCCTTGAAGATAACTAATTATAATATAGAACCATGTGATTAACCGTCATCATCATAGCCCAATCCTAAATATGGATACCATGGCTCAACCCATGGCATGGTTCTCATGGATACTTTTATCCCTAATCAGATGGAATCCCATCATTATTGTCTCTCAAATCCACTCCTTTCACCTACCATTAACCTTCTTGTGCTCTAGGTTTTTCCCTCATAAAGGTAAACCTCCAAACCTATGTAGAATTGTCCATGTCTAAAACATAGCATCAAATTAATTTGGGATACCAAAATGTCATTTGGGTCCAATATCTCTAGCATGCAGACTGCTCCCTTGAAGGACAACTACCTAATATCTAATTTTTTTTAAAATATAGACTACTTCTTTAAAGGATAACTACTAAAATAAACAAATCCAAACTTAGACCACTCCCTTGAAGAATGGCTAAGTCACTTATATCAAAATCAATCATTTGAATCTTCTTGCATCAATAAACTTCATAAACCTATCAAAATAAAGTAATCAAAAGACCCTATATCAAAATCAGAATAAGATATCCCAAGAAAGTTGCAATCAACTTTCACATATACCATCAGTAGATTTCATTCATCGATCAATCCACACCTTGCATTAAAACATTGACTTGTCTATTATATTTCTTAGGTCACCTATAGAAGGGGAAAACCCACCCTTAGAAGGTTGCAATCCCCTTCACATTACCTATAATTCATCTCCCCTTTGTACCATCTACAAATCAAGGGATTCAAAGTTAACTTGACACGATGTGATTAAGACACCTTTTTACCAACCAATGCATGCTAATGTGAAGCATTCGAAGGGATTATGTTCCTTCATCCAATTCAAATTATATTTTGTTTAGTTATTATCAACAAAGAAACATCAATATTTTTTCTTATCCTCTCATTATGGATTCACGTATTCATTTAGACATATGTCTCATGTTCATCTCTTTTCCCACATCTAGTTTTTTTGCCTAACTTACATTATGTGCTATCATCAACAAAATAACTATAAATCATAACATCACATCCATGATCATAACCATAATAAAAACATCATAAATATCATAATCAATAAAATAAATCACATCACATATCCATGATCATAACCATAAATCAAAACATCATAACCATATATAAAACAAAACACCACATCATCCTAAACATGTATAGCCATTCATCATAAACATCATCACATGCCTAAGCTAGTGAGTCTATATCTCCTAAGCATAATCACAATAAATATAAACATCAAAACCATGAATCATGAACCATAAAATCACATCTATACATCATCACCAAATCATATATATCATGTCTCATAATAATACATATAATAGTGTGCATCTCTCTCTCAATATATATATATATATATATATATATATATATATATCTTGTTGCATCAGATCATAGGCCAGTATCAAAATCATCTACACCTATACATATCATATCATAACCTATGCCCCTGGGGCACCGCTACCACTTGGTGTCTACCCTCTTGAGGTGCCTATCTGTCTACCCATAGAAGTGACCCACTGATCTGGTGTTGTTATACCAGCACCACCTACCAATCTGGCTCTATACTCAACCCATCGAGGCTCCTCTAGACAACATGTTGGGACTATGGCCTCATAATAACATAACTCCTTAACTATCTAACCTAGTAACATCTACCATGATAGTCATTTTCCATGATGATGATGGTAGATACGGTCAAGGTGACTGTTGATGGTCGATCTTGGGACCCTTGACCGGTGACAAACAAGATGTCCACTTTTCAAAAATTTTGCACCAACACCTAAGTGATACCTTTTGGATACCACCTTCTCCACCTACCCTACCAACCACATCCACCTCAATGTTGTCCATTCTGGCCCAAACTATCACACATTTGAGATGACCTTGCCTATTCTTTTTTTACTGCACCAACCAACACTGCCATGTTGAACATTTTAATTTTCACCACCTAATGCACACCAGACCATTTGTGTTTTCCTGGGAGCACTTCCTACCTAGGATACCTATGAAAATATCAACCCTATTTTAAATACTTGATAGGAATAGCCCAATCAATTATGCCTAATGTTGTGGCCCAATTACCCCATCACCAGTCCTTCTTGAACAACCCTTTTATTTTTACTAACTATGGTAACTTAGTCTATGCATGATCTTGGCTATCACACTTAGTCACATTTTGTGTACATGTTTGTATTCCAAATACCCAACCCTTTTATCACTAACCTTGTGATTCACCATAACCACCTATCAAACCCACACCTAATTTGGTTTCACCTCATTGATTTCTAGTTTGAGGGGGAACACCTCCTCCCATACTTGAGGCAACCAAACCTTCAACCCAAAATCTATATTTGTTTTAAATTTTGCTAACACAAATTGAATAATAAAAATGGGTAAAATTTAGACACTATAAAACCATGCACGATGGTTTTATATGTTGAAACACCCCTGGATCAGACCATTACCTATCTTCTGACCATGAACCTGAGTAATTTCAGCTAACTAGCTACACCCAACTCACTAACCTAATTTTTTACCCCACTTAAGTTTTAACCCTGGACAGTCGACAGTCACCTTGATCATCGATGATCACCCTGACTGTCAATGGTCAGGTCCCTACCACATGAACACTCAAACTCGATTCATGTGTGAACCTAAACACATCATAGTTTAATTCATGTAGTGAAGAAATGCATAAAGAATTAAATTTATGTATAAATTTTCACCCCTTCTAGAACCTACACCTCCATCTCTTTTGCTTATAAAAGAGAGGAGTAGGGGGTGAAAAAAGGATCCATTCATCTAGGAATTTTCGTAATCAAGTTATCAACCAGCAGTCATCAGGAGCTTCTAACACTAAGAACTTTTATAGGTTTTCACTCTAGCAAGTTAGCAACTACAATAGAAACCCAAACCTATACCAAAATTATTCCTTAGGCAAGAGTACCATTACTTTGCCAAAATCACTTTGGATCAGCTCTCAAATATCAAATAACTAGTTAAGTACATTTTTGGTTTTCCAAGATCTGATTATTTAGTTTCTCACTCAGACCCTTCTGTATCATATCTTCTGACCCCTTCTACAACCTGAACCTAACTCTTTTCTAAATACCCTCAAAACCCATAACAACCATTGACAGTCACCCTGATCACCAATAGTCACCCTGATCTTTGATAGTCACCTTCAACCGTTGATGGTCACCCAACCACCAATGATCACCTTAACTATTGATGATCATCCCAACTATCAATTATCATTATGGTATGAAATAAAAACAAGCTATTTCCACTTGCTTACTCTCAACCAAATTCCACTTTCTATCTTTATGCCTATTCACAGAGACCCCACCTATTTTTTGAACCCAACCTGATCTATTTACAATTAGTATTGACCCACTTATTTCTATAATTAGTTTATTTCTTTTATCAAGCATTTATTTCTTCTTTTATTCTCTTTCAATCTTTTCTATCATTTGATACAAGTACTTTATCTTCATTTCTATCAACTTAACTATTTTAAGAGAGTGGATTGATAGCCTCCTAGTAAGCTCATGCTTCTTGGATCGAGCTCATGCTAGGTAGTCCACCTTTCTATCCATCTAAAAATCCCTTTGTATTAGTGTTTTCTTATCTATAGGTCATTCTTCTCAAGACAAAGAGGATATCTTCACAATTATCTAGATCATGTGCGCACAAATAAATAGGTTCTTCTACCATAGCCATAATTAGTTTTCTCCTTAATCTTTAACTAGAAAATAAACTAAAATTGAGAGAAACATATAGTATGAGTTGATATGGGTTGTTTTCACCTTCAATGTTTAACAAATATCATAAGAATTTGTTGGACATCAGGGAGATGTGCCATACACAATATGGGTTTGTCACTTTGATGGGTTCCTGTGTGGGACTTTATGTGGGTTGATATAGTTGGACATGCTAGATCATGTTATAATATAACCTTGTATTTTGATCACCAGGGATGATCAGGCCTTGATCATGTTCATCAGCCATTTTTTCCATAGCTCATAGGGGTGCTCTTCTTAATGGAGTGACATAGTTTTTGCTTAGTGTCAGAGGTGTAGTACACCAGTTGCAGTTACAATAGAGATCCTTTGATGACTTTAGAGTTATTTCTCTAGTTCATTTATCTTTTATACCCCTTTGGATCAAGGGGGAGTTTGTTGGATTATTTTATGATCCAAAGTTATTTATGTTTTTATTTAGCAATAATTTTAATATTATGTTTTATTTCTAATAATTAGTTGGTTCACGAGAATGTCAATTATATCCTATAACCACTTCATAAAAATCTTATAATGCTTTTCACCTCTCTTTATATTGAGTACTTAGTGGCATGGTATTGCATGAGCCCCTTATGTTCCATGTCCTTCCATTGATTTGTTTTTTATTTTTTTTCTCTTTGTTTACTATATTATGTTTTGACCATATTATGGTAGGGATCCATAATGTTTTGAAATTTTTAATGTGTTTTGAGCTCTCGAACACTACCATTCACCTCTTTACACTTGCATTGATGCAAGTATCCAAGGGAAAAAAGAAGTGGTTTATCTTATCATTTTTCTATTTTTATACTTTTCACCTTATGACCATTTTTCAGTGACCATATGTTTTTTCTATTTTAAGTTTTCACATGCCAACTAAGTCTTGGTTTGAATTCAAAATGCCCCATTTATATACAAAACCAGGACATAGTATTCAAACACCAAACAATACTCTCAATTAGAATGTACTTTGTTTATTCAAAATTTATTGATTACACCTTATACTAAATTACATATTTTTGAAGTCTAAAGTATTAAAAAATGTCAAATTGCACTTACATTTCTTATACCAAGGGTTTAATAAGAGAAAGAGCATATAGTTTCACGATCAACATTACACACACACATACCTTAGTATGAGAACTACATGTGAGTCCAAGGCCCTTCTTAGAGTATATAGCTAGATGTAAGTAGCACTTAGCAACAATAGGGTTTGCTAGAGTTATCTCAATTCATGTGTTAACCCCTTTTATATCGAGTCACATGTGTTTAAAGATAAAGAAGGTAGGGTTTTAGGTGTTAACAGTATTTCATGCATGATTTTATCATTATCTAGAGATAAAATATGAATACATGTCTAAGTGCACCTTTAGGAAAAGGCAAAATCATTTATAATGCATATTCATATCTAGACACTTACATCATGATCAAGTCACCTACATCAATGCAAATGCCTCAAGGTTGACACAAGTGTTTAAGAAATAAAAATAGTTAAAATATAGATTAGATAGAACACAAATATGGATTACAACATTGACATGAACCTGAATCATCCTAATAACCCAAAACAAAGTGATGAATAAGATATTTTTTCTAGCCTTTGATTATCTAATCCTTGTTTTTTTTTATTGCACATTCTTGAATACGTTAAATTCCAATAAAATGTCATTTATTACCTAGATATAATATTACAATGATGCATTCAAACATTTTATTTCTATAGTTTGTTCATGTGAAATACCTATTTAAGATAAAATAACTAAAACGTCAAACCCCCCATGGCACTTTTTAACTCATTACGACTATAAAATGATCCCATCAATAAAAAAACCCCACCAAATGATGAAAATAAATATAGAGTGTTTTAAATTTGTAAAGGATTCCATCATGAGATATTTCCTAAGACAATGCCATAAAAAATAGCATCATAAAGTAGGATGTGCGGTGTGCGGACTAGGAAGATGAATAATGGAGGATCCAAGTGTGTAGTGCCCTTATAGAGAATGCTAGAAAAGTTTCCATAACTAGTACAAATTCTATCTCATATTATTATGTATAGAAGAAGATGATACAATTAGTGTAAAGTAAAAAATTGGTGCATGCAAAAAAAACATCTGGTAGTGTGTCAGGAGAATCATGCCTAATAGGAAAAATCTTAGGGTTCATGGGCTTGAGTGAAGGTGCAACCAAAATCATGTGTTTCTCAATATCCTCATGAAGAGAGGAGATAACAAAAATAAGAGTTAATATATCATTAAGAGATCCCAAAATATATGCAACCTCTACATCATAACCAGTGTCATGGTGAGAATCTCATTTAATAGGTTGGAAGGTAGAAACAATGCCTTGTGAATGTATACCAAGACATCCTTCAAAGTGACCCATGAAATGGAGTATGCATTAACTAAAGGCAATAATATGCTTCTCAAAAGATCCAAGCACATATGCAGGTGAATCTAAAGTGGGTTGTGTAGGAGGTGCATCAATAGAAGTAGTAGTATGAGCAACAGTAACAGGCACATATACTAATAAAGTAGGATCAATAAGTGTAAGATTAGTGATGACAGGTGGATCCCATAGGTCATAGTCTAAAAGCACATAAAATAGATGCATACCAAATTCAATAACAATGATTGTAGGTGGACTAGGATCATGGGAATGAATATCACATATATCAAGATTATGCTACAAATGTGTAATTTTGTTCTGCAAGGAGTGAATGAAGGTTTCTTTGTAGAGAATGGGGGAGCAAAGAAGATAGTTTTGCTTCATTAGTTTCAGATTCTATTCTTAGGGTTCTAGAAAATAAGCTATTATAAAATGTATAATAGAGGTAAGAATGAACCTCAAACTAAACACTCAACAAGATGAACAACACCCCAAAGAATGGACATTAAGCTCCATGAATAATAAATCCATAATTTTTAAAATATCAACCCCAAGAAAAATAAAATTACCCTCTAAAAATGAAAAATCCCTCAAAATGATTATAATCATTCACTTTTTTATAATGTTTTGCTCCAATAGGCACGAGTAAGGCCCTCCCAAAATATATAAAATTCACCAAAAGATAAAAAAAGTGAGCCCTCAGATAAATAAAGTCTATTTTTAAAGGGATTTGACCACCTAACATATCGAACATCACACTTAGATCTTCAACAATGAGATCATAAATGAAAATATTGCCACTAATTAAAATGACATAATAGGTTCCCCCTCATAGCAATAATAATGCCCTTCTTTACCCGAAAAAATAGCCTTCACTTGAAAATATGTCCCCTTGAGCACAACCATGATTCAAAATTTGAGGCTATTAGACGGTACACGAAGATAAAAAATAAAAAGGAAGAGATGGAAAACCCTAATAAGTGAGTAGAGGTCTATGATAGTGGTTGAGATATACAATAGGTCTGCAATGAAATTGATAGCCATCTTCCCCCTAATCTATAGTATGGCATCTAGGTTTTTTATAGCTAGTGGCTCTATGAAACCAAACTCTTGATATTCCTTCAAAGATGTGGCTCAATTTCAAAATCTCCTTTGACTTCACCTTTAATTTCTCCCAATCTGTACATTATGGAGAAGTCGGATGAAGTTCCTGTAGTGGAGATCTTTCTTCTTGAGGAAATTAGGTTGCTTTCGAAATATTAAGATTATGCAATGATTTGTAGGTTTAATGGATTATGGCCTCAGTCATAATATTTATATCTATAGTTATATGTTACCTAGATCAATGAATATGTGAACCATTTATGTTCTAAAGGATTTATCATAGTTCATTTTTTCTTAACATAAGGATTATCAAAGAGTTATGGAGGGACCTTGGTTTTGAGAAAGAGTTGGGATCTTTTTTACCCCCTAGTTCTTCATTTTTTGATCCCTCAACAATGGTGGGTTGAAAAATTCCAATTTGTATTCAGCTCCCAAACCTCTCTCTTCCTTTCTGGCACCCCTAAGTATATGAAGCCATTGGTAACATGTTGGGAAAATTCATTAAGATGGATATCGAGTGATCTAAGTAAGGTTTATTTACATATTCCTATATTTTATTGGAGGTGGACCTTAGTAAAGGTCTCTCAAATAGAATTCATACAAAACATGAAAACTTCCTTCAGATCCAAAACTTAGATTATGAAAACACTGCCTTTAGATGTCATTTCTACCACTAAAGTGGACATGTCCAAGGGGTGTGAACTAGGAATTTGACTAATAAGAGAAGATTAGTATGGTGTTAGTGAATGAAACCAAATCAAAAACACACTAAGCTCACATCTTCATGCCTAGTTACTAGGGTGAGCTTAGTAACAAAACCAAATAACAAAGAAAACTAAAAAGTAAGGAAAAATATCAAAAATTCCTTCAACTTCCTTAGATGCTCCAAATACCTTTGTATTAGTGGCTTGCTCAGCTTTGCGCTCATGAAGTCCTTGGCAATGGAAGCTTGGCTACCTCCATCTCTCCTTGGCACCTTTGGCTTGTGAATTGGCTTGGCTTGGAATCAATTTGGCATGGTAACACTAGTTGCTTGAAGCTTTTGGAACTAATCCTGCATTATAAATTTTTAAAAATTAAGCTTTGAAGATATTTGATCATAATAAATTTTCACCAAAATAGCTTAGAAATGATGTGGTAAGGCCTCTTATTTATAAATTTTTGAGATTGATCAGAATCAACTTGAACCGTCAATCTTGAGATGAAGATGTGTGGTTGAGGATTAATTCAATTTTTTGGAATTAAGTTTATAATTATCCTCATCATGGAAAAGGGGCAATTAAGAGGCATGGAGGGCATGAATCCTGATATTTGTGGCATTTATGGGCTAGGGATGTCTTCTCAAGAAATGAGGTCACCTAATGATGCAAATGTTCAATATTCATTTCTAAAAATAAGTATTCAACAAGTATCCATGGAATTAGTAATTAGGATCTAACTTGGATTAATTAGCTCTAAGCATGATTTAACACTTTGTGCACAAATTACTGAAATTGATCAAAATGCCTTGTTATTTGTCCAAAATTCAACTGAATTGGAATTGGAAGGCAATGTTAGATGCGTTAGATCCATTATCCCATTTAGGATATATAAATAACAAATAACAAAGGCATGTGTGTTGTGCAAGAGATTTGATAGGAAAAAGCAATCCAGAGCACCCAGGTGTGAAATTGGTGTTTTGACTCGAAATGAACCGATCAAAGTTAGCTAGCCCATAAATTGGATTGCCCCATTTAGGGATACCCTAGCCAGAATCATCTCTTTACTATATTAGGTTCAAATCTTATAATTTGATTTAGTGTTTTTAGGCCAAATTGTGTATTTTGGTGGAAATTGATCAAAACCCTGGTTGGAGGTTATCGATGGCTAGATTTAGGTGTCTACAAGGGGTATGTCCTCAGGCAGGCAAGCCAAAAAATATAAAGGACCAGTCTTCTCATCCTAAAGGTTGGCAAATATATGAGAACACTTTTCCGAACAAGGACACAGAAAATTCTAAAGATGGCACATGGAAGAAAGAAGGCTCGAAGTTTATTAGAGAATTGACTGTGGTATATTTCTCTTGCCAAAAGATATTTGCAGGTAATGTTACATGGAGAGGTATCAATAAATCACAAGAATATGAAACTACTGAATCTGATAAGGATCAACCCCTATTTGAACCTCAACATAATCTTGTGCTTCCAATGGTTATTTCTACTTCGATGGATATTGGTAATTCAGAGGGTTAGACTAAGTTTCAAAAGAAAAAGGGCAAAAAATGTCATATAATGTATATGGGTTTTGGCCATCTATAATTTCTTTTTACCATTCTTTTAGTTTTCTTGACTTGTTTATCCCGATGTAACTTGACTTTTGAGATATAACTTCTCTATCCATCTTTTTTTTGTACGACTAATGTTACACTATAATCTATTTAATCAATAAAAAAATGCTTTTCAATCAATAAAAATTCGCTTTATTAAAAAAGGTATATGACCCTTTAAAAAAAAAAATCCCTTTTATAAAATGTACACCACCCTCCAATAATATGCCTTTAATAATAATAATAATAATAATAATAATAATTATTATTATTATTATTATTATTATTATTGCTTAATGATTTTTTTATTTTTTTTTACTTTTTAAAATGAAAGATCTTACATGGAGGTGCCAAATAGACCCGGGGAAGGCGTAGAAGATAAGTAATGCAACGTTTGTAAAACAATTAAGCTTCCAAGGTGAAAAAAAAATATCGGCCGAGGCATAAGCTCAACTGGAAAAGACTGCGTGGAATATCATGACTCTGGCACCCAAATCAGTGATCGAGAAAGTGAGTGGAACCAAGTACATTAAAAAAATTGATCGAGCCGAACAAGCCTGTCCCCAAGAAACATTCAATGAGAGCTTAAAGTGATGAAGAGATGACCGAGATAGACTTGGATATAACGGTAAATATATTAATTTTATAGTGAAGATTAACTATATGAACCCTGACCTGCAATTCACTCGACATACATTCATAATAAATCATATTGATTGTGAACTAACAACTTAATAAATAACATTAACTATTTTTTTTACATTAAAAATATGTTATTTTTTAATCTTACAAATAGAGATTTTATTTAGAAAATAATAATAATAATAATAATAATAATAATAATAATAATAATATTATTATTATTATTATTATTAAATCCTATTTTTATTATTATTTCTTATTTAAATATTCTTCAAATATATATGAGTCACTCAATATACTTTCATGCATTATTAAAAAAATATTGATACCTTCACAAAAAACCATAAATATAGAAAAGGTCATATTGTCATATTATTACATCACACACACACAAGTAGTCACATATCACATGAATGATCATGTTCAATGTATCCACAATACATATGATCGTTCATGTGATTTGCAACTATTAGTGTGTGTGTATGTACTAGTGGTTGTAGATCATATGAGTAATCATGTCTAACGTATCCATAATGCCTATATAGTTGTGAGGTAAAGAAATATGGTCATAATGCACTTTATAATATGAAATCTAGTATAATGTACGAATAATTATATTATTTTGATCATCATAATAACTTTAGCTTTCTTTTTATGAACATCATGTGAACACTACAAAGACTTTTAATTTTATCATGAATATCACTTAAATGAAAGTATTTTATGTATTTAACATTAAAATATTATATACACATATTTTGTATTCTAATAAATAATACTTTTATTCAAAAAATTAATCTTATTAATATATTTTAATTAATAACAAAACAAAAAATAATAACTTTTTAATTTTCAATATTACTTTCAAATTTTAAAAATATAACTATATTTTTTGTTTGCACAATTTCAACAAATAATGAAAACTTTTAATGTATGCCAACTTAACATATAATATCAAGCATCGTATCAGAGGAAGCCTCCATTCCCCAATGGAAAATTTGTACCCATAATAAGGTTCTCAAGTTTTTAAACAAATACATTAATGAATCATTGCTTAATGTAAATTTTATTTTTAAGACATTCCATTTGATTACTGTCAAACGTTATGAATTTTGAGATTTGAGCACATTTGTTAAGAATGGTCTTTTTTTATTATTATTACAATCAATTAATTTAATAATATATAAATATTATTATTTTATTATAACTATTATTTAATTAAATAATCATGTTATTGTAATTGATTTTAAATAATATTACTAGATATCTTAAAGATCCTCTGAATTTGGAATAAGATTGTAGATAACTTGCTGTGTGTGTGTATATATATATATATATATATATATGCTTTGTCGTATCTTAAATGTCATTTTGGTTGTAATATTAAATCGACTTTAATAAAATTTTCATATTCATAAAAATCAAAATCAAATAAATCACCCAACCGGAATTTTATCGCCCATCAAGCAAAATAAGACGGATAGCTTGTAATTTAGAAGAAAGACAACCGTTGCATATAAAAATGGATAATTCACAGAACTTTTCGAACAAAAGAAATCCCTTTTACGAAATTATTAGTAATGGGCTTAGTTGTATACAATGAGTCTGCAATATTCTCAAGAGAAATTTCCCAAATTCAACATACGTAGCCACCAATTCCACTGATACGATACAATTACACATTAGATTACTCACAGTGCTCGTCAGAAACTAGCGTTGCTGTTTGATCTGTTCGGTTGTTCTGCTGGAGAAAAGGGTAGGCTTTCTGGTATTCCAAAACAGCCCTCACCAGATGCCTGAACGAGAACTCGGGCCACAGAATGGGAATAACATACAGCAAAGAAAAAGAAGTCTGCCAGAGAAGAAAGTTGCTAAGCCTTGTCTCACCAGAAGTCCTGATCAGCAGTTGTGGCTCTGGACAATTTGACGTATACAAATGACGCTCTATCTCTTCTGCACTGATCTTCTCTACAATCCCCTTTTCTGTACTCTGCTCTACAATCACCCCTTCAACAGCCTTCACAATCTCCTCAGTGGCAGTGTAAGGGGCGCAGATATTCAGAACCGCCTTATCATTATCTTTCGAAAAAGCCATGGCTCTGTCTGCCGCTTTTCTTACGTGCTCAGGAAGAAGGCTCAGATCTCCTAAAATTTTCACGCGAATTCCGTATCGATTGACCAGGCTCTCTTTCTCAATCAGCGCCTCCAGTTTCTGATGCATCAAATTCATGAGCGTCTCCACTTCCTCCTTTGAACGCCTGAAATTTTCAATACTGAATGCGTAGACGCTCACATACTTGATACCCAGCTCATAACAGTCCCTTAAAGTATGCATGAGGCTATTGTATCCGAATTCATGGCCGCTCAGTTTCTTCATATTCCGATTCGATGCGTATCTCCGATTGCCGTCCATTATGATCGCAACATGCAGAGGAATAGGGCCGGCCGAAACAACCCATATCATAAAACGTCTGAATAGCTCGTATATTGTATTCGCAACAAAGGCAGTGCTCTCCTGGAAATAAGAATAATTGGGGGACTGAAAAGCTGCATATGCTGCCATTTTCTTTACTAATTCAACTGTTGTGCATATCATACAGTGATCTATGTGTGAAAAGTAGAAGCATTGGGGATAACAAGCGGATTGATTGTCCATTGCACTTGCGTTGCCGCACGCCGATGACAGTTGGCCGACTGTCGGTGGGATAAAGCCAAAATGATTGAAATGCGTGTACATTTCTTTTTGGCTTTCCCGACAACCATCGAGATTCGACGGGCAGAGCCGACAATCGTTGCATCGCTTTCACGAAACTCATGTTTGCTCGATGCCAGCAGTCAATCGCCTATATAAAAAGTTGATTGAAAGTATGTCATATATTTTAATATATAAAAATATAATACATATGTTTCATCAAAAATTTGATATTATAAAAATGAATATATTTTTTTAAATTAGTAAATAAGTATATTTAATATGGTTGTTGGATTAATTGGTGAATGTAAAAAGTTTAAGAGAGTCGGTTTTTACTGTTAATAAAATTTATTATGATATAAAAAATGAAGTTGGGATTGTGCTATGTGTGAATTTGATAGAATGGATACTTCTTTAATTTTAGTTATTAGTTTAGAATCACCATTTAAAGCATTGGTCATCTTATTAGTAAAACCTACTTCAATATAAGGGATGATGCCCAGATGATTCTCCCTACAAATTTGACAAAATAAATACCTTTCGAATCTTAATTCTTAACCTAAAATCACCACATAAAACACTGATCAACAAAAAAATAATAAAAAAATTATATTTATTTTATAAAATTTAAATAAAAATTATTTATTTAATATTAAATTTTATAAATTAATAATTTATTTTAAAAATGATAAAAAACAATATATATTCATTATGTTTTTTTAATTACAATCTAAAAAATAATATATTAACTCTGACAAAATTTAAATAAAGAATTGAGTGTATTAAAAAAAACATAAATATGGTCGTAGGGTCATCAAATATTTTGACCTATGGTTAGTAGTTTTGTTATTTTTGTCGGTAAGTCATTGGGATGCTCTAGTTCCAATGATATTCTGGGAGTTTATAGTCTTGAAAAGGACTATATTAATTTATTAATTAATTTATTTTTATTTTTATTTATTTATTGGAGGGGAAGGTTTTGAAATGAAAATCAATATTTTTTTTGGTCTTATATACAATGGGATGGACCAAATGGGTGACTTAAATTTCTTATGCATTTTTTTTTAAAAAAAAAAAAAGGGAAATAAGGGCTGGAATAAGTTAAGGGTGATTTAATTATTTATATTTATATTTATATATTTATATATATATTTGGGAGAGGAAATGTGGGATGAAATAAATTAAGAGTAAATTAAATATTTGTTTTTTTTTTTTTTTTAGAAAAAATGTGGGATGGAGTAAGTTATGGATAATTTAAATATTTTTTTTTAATTTTTTAGGAGGAAAATATAGGATAAAACAAATTATAGGTAATCTAAATATTTCTTTATTTTTTTTGAGAAATTGCAGGTTGAAGAAATTTATAGATAATTTAAATATTTCTTTCTTTATTTTTTGGAAGGAAAATATAGGATAAAAAAAATTATAGGTAATTTAAATATCTCTTTATTTTTTTGGGAAATTGCAGGGTAGAAAAAGTTATGAGTAATCTAAACATCTTACATATTGCCTTTTCTTTTCTTTTCTTCCTTCTCTCTCTTTCTCCCTCTTTTTTCTTTTTTTGGGGGTGGTGAATGACAGGTGAACACGATGTTAAATATTTATTTTGTTTAATAAAATCCAAAAATATTGGGGTGGAAAGTTGGCATACAATATTATGATTAATATGTTTGTATAGATATTATGTTAATCATTTCGAACCATTTCAATGAATTTTATCATCAGTTATTTACTTTCATTTTTGAATTAGTAATTATTATTAAATATTTATTATGATTTCAAAAATATATTATATTCATACAATAAAATGATAAGGGTTCATAGATACAATGTATCCATATGCATTTTTTTATTTGATTTGATGCCTTTATCAGTGAAATATACATGAATCTCAATCATTAAGTAACCTTGCAAGTTGAGTTGATCATCTCTACTATTTTAGAGTAAATCCCTTCCTTCTCTCACTTTAACATCAAGAATATTATCTTTTCCATTGTTTCTTTTTGAGATGTGTTAGATGTTGACTTTTTGTAGTGTTTATAAGGTTTTTAATGTAATTGTTTCTGTAGTATTTTTTTTTTACCCCTCTTATATCTTGGGGAAGGTTGGTTGTTCATGGTGCTTTGGTTCTTTATTCATTGTATTAGTAGATTGTAGACGTGAATCTTCTTCTTTTTCTTTGTTGTTAGATCGTTATGATTATGGTGTGCTTTATATTATTGCATTGATTATGTGTAGTTGTTAATTTTTGGATGTTGTGTGTAGACATCAATGTTTTATTTGGTTGTTATGGGCTTAGTATGTGATGCAAAAGGGTTGAATTCCTTAAAAAAAACTCCTTTTACGAATTTAGGAAAAAAAAAACACCAAAAAAGTTATGAGTTTTTTTTTTTGAAATAATTTTTTTCTTAACTTGTGTATATTACTTTTTTAGTCCATTTTTATTAAAAACATATTTTATTTAAGTGAAAAATAATAATGGTCCTTGACCAATGCAAACTTTTCTTTTTTGAAATTGTTACTATTATGAAATATTGTAAAAAAAAAATTATTATTTTATATTTCTAGATAATATTTTTTTAAGGTTTCATTGCTATTTATAATGCAATATTATAGTAGAATGTGAGATCTTGGTTATGTTTTAAAATTACATT